>LR812523.1:61921807-62646807 GCA_903798195.1 Danio kyathit | reverse complement strand
CAAACTAATGTGTTACTGTTATGTGTTTATAGGCTATTAGTCTGACTAGCATTCTCCTGCCTCCCAATAAAATCCACACACAAATAAAGTTCAAATATGCCTGCATTGTGTTCTTTCTTAATGCAAAACAGAGGAGATATTTGGCCAAACACACATAATGCTTGTGGTTAGGGCTGTGTATTATACTGGCACCCAGGAATGAGAAACAGGCATTTCTGAAACAGAAACAAACCAAATGATAAAGTGTGTGTGTGTTTTTTTTTTTAAATAAACCATTTGTGTCCATATTTACTGTTTCACATGCTTGCTTGTTTAAAGAGATTTTTCTATATTGTTTTTCACTACTTCTGCTATAAAATCCACCAAATCTTGACATTCTTTAGTCGATCTCATTATGAACTATTAGCAATAATAGTAAAGTTTTGCACAGCATGAGATGAGGCACATTATCTGGTTTGACTCTATACAACAGCCCAAATTTCTCTGTGTTTTTTTTTAAACAACCCAAATTTCGTTGATTTATTTTCTTATTTTTGCATTCACTGTCATTCTTTGTTTTACTGATCTCAATGTTGAGATTATCCATCTCATAGCTGCAGGGGACAAATACTAGTATGTTGAAAGTCCAATTGTTTTGAACAAACATAGATTATTTGTTGAATGATGTACTGTGTAAACCTATCACAGATGTACCACTAGAATTGAATGTCAGCAACTCATCATTTGTATTATGGACTTGAATCTTTAAAAGCATAGGCCTATTGACAAATATGTGCCATTACTTACAGTATAAATTCAGTTTTTATTTTATTTATAACTCACCGTCCTGTTCTTCCAAACCTGTAAGACTTTCATTCATCTCTGGAACACAAATGAAGACATTTATAATGACGTTCTTCTATTGACAACCTATGCAACTACCACATCTAATGCTTAGAAAGGCATAAGGGTTATTGATGTGCTCCATGTGACTTCAGTGGTTATCCTTAATTTAATGAGGCAACCTGAATTCTTTATGGAAAAAAAAGCAAAACAACAAAATCACCAACATATTTTTAAAGAGAACCACAATGCATCTATGTTGTGTTAATTCAAATCCAATGGTTCTCACAATATAACCTGTCACATATAAAAAATAATCATTTGATCATTTTTATTAATTTTTGTAATAATCAGATTTTTATTTCTGGCTCAAAATTAGGCGGAGGGGATATTCTAATCATGAAATATTTGCTATTAAAACATTTTGCATTATTCTTGTAATCTTATAAAGTAAAACATTATCTTATTTAAAAAGGCTGACATTAAATGTAATTAACCCATAAAAACCCACTGGCAATTTCTCAATGGCATGCAAGAAAACAACCAAATAAAAGATTTCAACAAAGAAAAAAGGAATTGATTAACTTCCTGTCACACAAGCTCTTCAACTTCCTACCCCTAATTCCAGGATGCAAAATGGAGGCAAACCCTCCCAAAGAAAGACAACTTTCATGCTACAAAAAATATTTTTGTTCACAAATATATATCAACATAATCATGAAAGGTCTCTAGATTTATCCAAATAAAACAAATCTTTCAAGAGATCTATAGTTTTTTTTGTATACTTCGTCAAAGGTTCAAGCGGCAACTATAGTTGCTGGTGAGCAAATACATTGTAAGAACATAAATCATGGGCAATAGGGAATAATGTGTTAGTAAGTTATTAAATCAAGGTTATTGGTCTTGTTTTAATTATTTTTGCTTGCATAATACCCCCATCTAAACATAACTTAACCATTTAACTGATATCATTACTTTAAAGTAACCTTTTTTGATACACAATTTGATATACAGGAAAATCAACTTCTCCCACTGGTTAAAATAACACTGGAGCATAGTTTAAGTGCTAATTGAACAGAGATTAATGAACTCCTGCTGTTAAAAAGCAAAATAGCTGAAGAAAAACAAAACTACAACCAAATTCACAACCTTAGGCCCTGCTGTCCACACAAACATGCGTTTTGTCTAAATTGCAGTTTTTTTCTACACAAAAATGCAGTATTAGGTCACTGAAACCCAATTTTTTAAAACTCTTGTCAGGCTGAAGATTTAGAAAATTTTTCAATAAAAAAACGTTTTTGTTTACAAAAATACCTGTTTATTGCCCTAGGAATAGGGCTGTACGATTAATTGAAAGAAGATCGCGATCTCAATTTGACCCTACACACAATCTTAATTAATCTTTTCTAAGATTCAGCCAATTATATTTTCAAGGTCAGGGGAGAAGCTTAAAGGCGGTCGCACAAGTCTTCACAGCAACATGGACACCTCCAAATGGCATTAAAAGTGTCACATACTGTATTTATAAGGTATAATGTCTTAATGTAGGGTGTACTCACACTATAAACAGTTGTGTTGAACCGGGCCAAAGCATGCTTGTCCCACCTCCCGTCTCCCCCGACGGCCCGCACTCACATTACATTCAGGCCTGGGCATGCTTACGTCATCGATGACGCGCTGTTCAGTTTAGGAAGAGAAGCGCTCTCGCTCAGGACAGTGGAGATTTCTTTAGTTATATCGTTTAAGTTGTTTGACACGCAGTCAGATATTCCGCCGAACAGATCAGCCACTTTTGATGCTCATAAAGTCCTCGTGCTGCAGGAATTAGGAGGTTTGCTGAAGGTGCAGCTGTCATGCAGTGAGGGGTTTGCGTCTTTAATAAACTACGACAGTTTGCGTTCATTGAACAGCACAAATGATTAATTAATCCATATGATACAGTCCCTTAAATGTCACGTCTCGCTTTCAGTTTCGGGCTTAGGCACGCTTGCACTAACACTGCAAGCGTACCGCGCCTGAGCCCAAGTGAACTGCGCTCAGGCCCACCTTTTCCAACTGGGCCAGGGCCGGCCAAGTGAACCGAGCTTGAGCCCGGTTCAGAGCACTCACACTTCTCAAACGATCCGGGAAACGGGCCTGGGCACGGTTCGGATAGCATAGTGTGCAGCCCAAAGTCACATGTGAGCTGACACAGCTTTTTACTACAGAGAGGAAACGCGCGTGCCCGCCAATGATGTCTACTTTAGTCAACAGAACATATACAGGCTGTGAATAACATCTAATAAAGTAGTAAATAACGTTCAGTTTGTCGCACAGACCGATCGTTTAAGAGCCGCGCGGGAAGTATGATTCGCATGTGTGTGTTTTTCTCTCACAGTGACAGCAGCCTTGAGCCGCACTCGGAACCGAAAGTAAAGTGAAAGTAAAAACGGCTCGCACATCATTTAAATGATCGTATCGCATTTTAGAGTTATGATTACGACAAGCATTTTATATTTTTTTCATTCATAGCAAACACAAAGTGTTGTGCATGAAAATAAATGTTTACAGGGTCAGTACAACTACTCTAGCCTATATAATGCTGAATATAGTGCAAGAGGGAATCTGATAATGACAAATGTTTCATTTTACCACCAGTGAATAAAAGATCTAATAATATTGTCAATGACAGATGCAATGCAAGCATATGTCTCAAACATAATAATTCAACATCAGAATTATGTATAGTTGTATTCTGATGTCATCACTTTATTGTGAATTAACAACCAGGACATATTTAGTCTAATTAAGTCCAACATTCAAAGTTTATACAATTTTTTTTCAACAGTCAACCTACACATAGGCCTAATAATAGTATTGTTGTTTTATCATATGTTTGAGAATAACAATAGTAACAGCCTACTCATATTAACCTTTATTTTACATTTACAAAATCGTGAGAAAATTTTGATCTTGATTTTAAGCAAAAAAAAAAAAAAATTGTGATTCTCATTTAAGCCAGAATCGTGCAGCCCTACTTAAGAACTCAACTTAAACCCAATACATCTCTCAAAATCTTAGCTCTTCAGCAATATTAAACAACCCCACAAACAGAATCAGCAGCTTTACTTATTACTAAGCTGTTTGACTATTTCTGTCAGATGTCTACAAAAGTCTGTAGTTAGATTTACTGAAAATACTTGTTTTGTTAGATGTCACCATTGTGGTATGTATTTACTTCTGTGTATGTACACCAGTAGTTACTTTACTTTTTGACTTCTTCATTTGTCTTTTTGACACACAGTAGTCTGTAGGGAAAGTAGTGTGTGTTTCATCCTCTTTAAGACAAATGGTTTAGTTCTTTGTGTTTTCATATTTATGAAATTATATGATAGATAATTTTCAGGGGGTTCTTGTCAAATCATTTTAAAAATAATAGATGTGTTTATGAATATGAATTGATCTTTTAAAAGCAGTTGTTTTTTTAGTTAGAATGCCACATGTTCTCCTCCTATTTAAATTTTACATTGAAGGGTTCTTACAACATATTTGCTCACCGGCAACTATAGTTGCCGCATATTCAAATATGATTTTCTTAGAGAACCTAGAGAAAATAAATGCAAAACATGTTCATATACACTATATAATTGTTACATTTTTAACAGTTTGGGCACAAATGGGTTAAATTCATGACCAGTGCTTGAGCATTCCCTGCCTTATTTTTGTAAGAGGTGCAAAAATTGTGATGGAGGTGACCACCATTGGAATTCTCAATGCAGGAAAAACCCTGCTTCTTAAAAAAGTATTTTATATACACAGATATCACATCTTTGACACATTTTGTATGTCATTACCTGCAATGTTGCACAATAGACATGATGACATTATGTCTTTTCAGCTTTTTGATTGTAATGTAATAACATTCACTTTTTAAAAGCTTTTTTGGAACAATATTTATTGTGGAAAACGCTAAGTTTTTATTTTTAGCTTTAGTTTTAGTTTGAATGTCTGTCATTTTAGTACATGTAATTAAACTGAATGAAACTGAGGAGTGGTTCCTTGTCAGTTAGCTGAACTGAACTAATTTGGTTACAGTTTATTTTGATGGTTGACTTTAGAAA
Organism: Danio kyathit; assembly: GCA_903798195.1. Classification (NCBI taxonomy): domain Eukaryota; kingdom Metazoa; phylum Chordata; class Actinopteri; order Cypriniformes; family Danionidae; genus Danio; species Danio kyathit. Next base: position 62,641,885 of record LR812523.1, on the reverse strand, counting down.
TTCTGTGGACTTTAAGTAACAACTATGTCAAATGATTTTCATTAGAGTAGGAGTAAAGTAGTGGACTATTAAAATAAAGGGCAGTAGATTAAGTACCTAAGTTAGGGTTCGTTTATTTAGGAACAAAATAGTTTGTTCTTGTGTTTAACATTTAGTGCAGGATTTGGTCTACAAGAGTGATAATATTCATTTTATATAAACAAAACCTTAGACACATAATGTTGTCATCAATTATAATGTTTCCAATGAATCTGCAATTGTGCGTCTCCCAGCAACACAGTGATTTTGAGACTCGTTTATCCTTTTATAAATAGACTATTAACAAAGAATACAACTAGTGGAAAGATGTTTTTTCTCTGTATTTTTTACACTGGAGCGAAGGCCTCTGACTGTTTTTTTTAAATGCAATGCACCCTCCACACCCTGTTCCTTGTTTTTTTTGCTTTTGCTCTGTTTTCTTAAAGAGCTTTTGCCCTAAAACCATTAATATTTTTTGAAAAATAAGGGCTTCTATCATCCATTTTAATAAAGGTCTGACTTTCCCCTCAGCTGTGCTGGAGTCAGTGTCTTTGGACAAATTTATTCCAGAGTCGCCCCAGGCCAGTGAACCAGGAGAAATCTCTCCGTGCCGCTCACCCTCCACTCCACGCCACCTCCGCTACAGACAGTCAGGAGGTAAGAGCGCGCAGGTCTCTTAGTGCAGCTCTCTTCTGAGAACAACTGCACAGTCAAACGCAATGGTTACTTAGGAGTTTTTGAGAGAATTAAACATTATTCCGTGAATCCAACAATAAGTCCAATATCTATCCCATTAGTTTTTTTATTGTATTAAATGGCTAGCAGCTGACATCTTAGATTAGTTTTTATGAACCTTTTTTATAAATAGCGTTTTTGAAGAGAGAGCATCCAGTTTTCCAAAATGGCTCCTTAAATGAAACTTGCGCATTGTGATGCAATTCTTTAACTATATGACCAGTCTTAGATCAAATGCTGTGCTTGCGAGACATTAAATGAAGTCATACACGGGGAGAGTCAAGACAGGAATGGATTTTTTTTTTCATGAAATGCCATACTTATTTACACTAGCGCATGACTTTTTTTCTGATTGGAGCAGATGTTGTGTTCATTTGCATTGGGCATGTTTGGCATCCTCGTTTTGTTCACAATAGGGAATCAAATTATGAATATTATAACTCTTTGTGCATTTGCTGTTTCCATGGAAAACATGTTAGTTCTGTTATTTACTGGATATGATAACCAAAGGGGCGACGCAGTGGCGCAGTAGGTAGTGCTGTCTGTCGCCTCACAGCAAGAAGGTTGCTGGTTCAAGCCTCGGCTGGGTCAGTTGGCGTTTCTGTGTGAAGTTTGCATGTTCATCCTGCATTCGCGTGGGTTTCCTCCGAGTGCTCCGGTTTCCACCACAGTCCAAAGACATGCAGTACAGGTGAATTGGGTAGGCTAAATTGTCCATAGTGTATGAGCGTGTATGGATGTTTCCCAGAGATGGGTTGCAACTGGAAGGGCATCCGCTGCGTAAAACATGTGCTGGATAAGTTGGCGGTTCATTCTGCTGTGGCGAGCCCGGATTAATAAAGGGACTAAGCCGAAAAGAAAATGAATGAATGAATGAATGAATGATAACCAAGGGGCAGTGGCATAAGCTGAATTGTACTTTTGGTTGGACAAAAATGGGTGCACAAAATATTTTCGGTAACACTTCAGAATAATGGTCCATTAGTTAATGTTAGTTAATGTATTTACTAACATCAACTAATTATGAATAATCTTGAAAAGCATTTATTAATTACAGTTGAACCAATGCATTAATTAAATCGAAAGTTGCACTTAAGAACATTAGTTAATGCACTGTGAGTTAAAGTGAACTAAAATGAACTAATGTTTTAAATTAAAGGACACCTATGATGAAAATCCTCTTTTGTAAGCTGTTTGGACAGAACTGTGTGTGCCACACAGGCTCATTCTGAAAACATTGTCCTGTGGATGTTTCTGGAGATCGTAAATTATGTAGCCGGAGGTACGTATGGCTGCGTTTAATTTTTTAAGCGAACACTACGGGGCAGTTTACTGACCGTTTACCTCACGTGGAGGCCTTTTCCGCCGCAACCAGTTTGTTCAGTTAGCTCGTTGTGTACGTCGGCGGACTTGAGACGCAGAGAGTTGACCACGATGACGATGACGACTGGGTTCGAGTTGGGGGAAGAGCGATTCCAGAAATCAGGTAAGACAAAAACAGAATCTAAAAAATAAAATGAACGAGTCAATAACAGGGTGAGAATGTGGTAAAATCCGAAAACGTGGTAAGAATCAGACGAGGGCCTTTCTTTTTTTGGACAACTTTTGTAAACAGTTGGTTGGGTTTAGGGAAGTATGTGGGTGGGTGGGTCAATCTGTAAAATTGGTTGGGTTTAGGGAAGGAGGAGGTTGGGTAAGTCGATTGGCCGGTTGCCCAGTCAGTCATTCAGTCAGACAGACAGACGGTCAGTTGACAGCGGCCTCTGGTGGGTTTATGCGAGAACAGCGCGGGTGCTAACAGCACTCGCATTAGACATTTGAGATACGAAAAAGCGCACGCAGAGGCCTCTCGCCGATTTGCAAAAACAAAAACTGCAAAAATATGTACCTCCTGGGACGTATTTCGCGGTCTCCAGAAACGTCCACATGGCTACGTTTTCAGAAAAACAAATGCCTTGTGTGTGTGAAGCACACTTGGCAATAAAACTGATTCTGATTCTGATTCTGAATGAGCCTGGGTTGTGTGTGTAGGTATAGTGTGCCCACTGTCATAATGGAATGATAGAACCACAATAAATGTATTTTTTTACATTTTCTGACGTTACATATACTGTAGGATCCAAATCCCTCCTTTTTTTCACAACGTGACGAAGGAGTGCGTTTTTCCCCGCCCACTAAATTGATTGACAGCCACGTATTAACATGTATCCATAGGAATGCGTATAATCATATCCACAAGACAAGACGTGTGCAAAGCAACCGGGATTAAACAAACTCTTCAGCTCTCTGTTCAACAGCACCTCATGAATGAGTTTTACAAGTTTAAAACGTTTCTAAATAGTGCATGTTAGTAATAAAGACAGTAAAAATGAGTCGTAATTCTTCACCACAGCCGCATAGTGTCAGTACAATTATAAAAGAAGACTCTTCAATCTCGATTTATGGACTTAAATCAGGTTTATTTTGTACATTAACATGACTGATATCCATACATCAGTGGATATAATGTATATCCTGTCACATTTGCCGTGCAAAAACAATGCAAAGCCAAACGCAAATGCGGCGTGCACATGAACTTTATAATGACATTGTGTGTGACTCATTGTTGTAGAAAGGCTTGAATTAACTCCACAACAAATTCATCAAATAACAGTTGGTAAAGTTCTTACTGTAGTAAGGGAGATCTGCTTCATTCTTGTCTGATACTTTGCTGCTTATGCGTGAGACGCACAGGAGAAGCTACACCCATCATATCAATAGTGAACCATCTCTTTGGCTCTGACACGCATGGGCGGGGAAAAGCAGCTCATTTGCATTAAAGGCACTGGCACCAAAACAGCTACAAAGTCAAAACAGCTCAAATTTCTAATATATACACAAAGGTAAAATAAATAATCTGATGGGTATTTTAAGCTGAAACTTTACAGACACATTCTGGAGACACAAAAGACTTATCTCAAATCTTGAAAAAGAGCTAAAATAGGTGCCCTTTAAATAATATTAACTAACATTAACAAACATAAATATCGTAATAAATCTATTACTAATTGTTTGTTGATGTTAGTAAATACATAGACTAACATTTAACTAATGAACCATTATTTTAAAGTGTTACCATATTTTCTATTACACTATTGAAGAAGTATGACATGATTGATGAACAGAGACTTATTACTGCTGCAGTTTGGATAGGACAGCATCAATAAATTGTAGACTGGTTGATGTCAATCAAGCTCATTAGTCTTTATCCAAAAACCCTTATTTATTTAGAAATTTATGATGTTATAATCATTGAAAGAACAAAACATTCTTTGATGTATTTTTATGATAAGTAGGGGGGGACTGTGCTCATTAGGTCGACCCGTTGGCTTCGTCCCAGCCGAAGGTGAATTTATTATTTATTTACTGCAAAAACATACTTCATTTTGAAGTATGACCACTGAATTAGTGAAACCGTTTATGTGACAGTAGTGGTACTACTAATTATGTTCCTGAGGAGTCAAGGGCCAATTAACATACAAATAAAAATTTTGTTATTGTTTTCACCCAATGTCATTTAAAAGTTTTTGTTTTCTATGAAACATCCACATTTTTAAAAATAATAATCACACCAGTCTTTTTATAGAACAAGTCCATAATGACCAAGAGCACTCAAACAATGACTTTTGCTGCTTGTTCAAACTACTTATTTAAAATGAGTTGAAACAACACATTTTTTTTGTTTTTTGGAGGACAACTTAATTGTTTTTTGTTCAATCCACTTCAATTTGTAAAAATGATTAACTTGATTGATTTGTGTTGGGACAACATAAAGAAATTTTGTGGAACCAAGAATGTTTTACAGTGAGCTTTTAACCTAAAAACAAACAAACAAATAAACAAACAAACAAACAAAAGTTTTCAAAACTTTTTAAGCCATACTTTATACAATTGTGTGTTGAACTGACTGACAATATTTCACTGAAATACACCCATAGATATAACTGAAATGTCACTGTTTGACATCGTAGAATTTGGTAATGATGAGACACTTAAGAACTAATAATATTTGATATTACTAAGGTCCGACATATCATCCAAGCGCCAAACCTCTCTGTGTCTCTTCTCTGTGTTTCATGAATAAAGCATCCAGAAATTAGTTTTTGTGCGTCTTGATTGTGTAGAGGACAAGTACAAGACAACACAATCTACAGTCAGCAACTAACGAAATCTGCAAAATGAAATAAGTTTATAAATATGTGTTCAGTATACAGGAATAAGTATTAATAATTAGTATAAAGAATAAGTATGGTTGTATAAAAAGTGCAAATGTCAAAAAACATTGATGGTGCATTTTCCAACAAGTGAGGTATTTGTGTTCAGTGACTATTACAGATTGTTGTATTTAGTATTTTTTAAAGAGGTGATTAATTATTAATCATTAAACCTGTTCTCCGTGTTTTTTTGTAGTCCAGGCGGCTGAGAACTCACGCTGTTCTGTTTCTCCAGCCTCTGCGTTTGCTATTGCCACGGCAGCAGCTGGACACAGCAGCCCTCCAGGTACTGTACTTCACCACCGACACAAGAGCTTTGTGTGGTCTGGCCTATGCCTTAGACAGAGACATTTACAACTCACCCATACAGCAATCTGATGTATGGCCATATATGAACATACAGTGCCTATAGAAAATCATCATACCCACCCCTTTAAAATAATTACCTTATTAGTTATACAGCCTGAAATCATATCATATTCTAAATACCTTTTCCAGTCTTTGAAATGCTTTTTGTAGTCTTCTCCTAATCTGTGCCTTACTACAACTTAAGGATAACCTGAAGGTCTTTTGAAAGCAGGGCGTAATGGGAGTGAAGGTATGGATTATCACATATGATTTTCTGGCACTGCACATATAAAATTATAGCTAATTTATTTGAATATATATGTGACCAAGGACCACAAAACCTGTCAAAAGATTTATGCATTATCTGAAAGCTGAATAAATATGCTTTCTGTTAATGTATACTTTTTCAGAGAGGACAATATCTTGAATATGAGGGTTCAAAAAATGTGTATACACTGACAATAGCACATTTAGAGATGTTCAAATTAAGTTCTTACCAAAGTATATTATTAATCAAAAATTAGGCTTTGATATACGTATTTACTATGGGAAACTTACTGTATTTACTATCTGTATTTTTGACCCATATACAGTACAATGTATTTTTGGCTCTAACCAAAATGAAATCCATACAACATAAGACTAGTTTTGTGGTCCAGGTAACAGTTACATTCAGTGCTCCGCATATATGAGTACACCCCTCACAAATCTCTCATTTAAATTGATATTTTCTACAGGAAGCTATACAATATTAAATTTGTGCATATCCATTAATTTAGTCAGTACTGAAGCCAAATCTGAAGCTAATCAAACTAAATAACTTACAATAATGGTTCAAAAATTAGTAGCTCAAATGTATATGTTAGGGAAAATTATTAAATAACATTTTCAAAAATATATATACACTTTTGTTGAAATGTTGTAGTTTGTAATTGTTTTTTTGCAATATTTTGCTTGAATTTAAATGTATTATCGAATTTCTAAGACTAAAATATTGTTTAATAAATATATCTGTTTAATAATATGTTTTGTACAAATGCACCAATATATACTACCCATATTCACTGAGAAATTAATAAAAATATTCATTTTCAAAATGTTGTAGTTTGTAATTGTTTTTTTGCATTATTTTGCTTGAATTTAAATGTATTATCGAATTTCTAAGACTAAAATATTGTTTAATAAATATATCTGTTTAATAATATGTTTTGTACAAATGCACCAATATATACTACCCATATTCACTGAGAAATTAATAAAAATATTCATTTTCAAAATGGGGTGTACTCAATTATGCTGAGCACTGTATGTACACATTTTTAATGTGGTTGAAAAAATATATGTAAGCAGAAATTTTTGCATATTATAGCTTATTATAGACTAATGATTTCTGAATGAAAACTGTATTAATGATGCTTAAATGTTTGCTCATAAGAATAACTTCTTTTATATTACATTACATCACAAAATATTTAGATTTAAATAAATGAGCCTTGGTTTGTAAATAGAAAAAAAAGTATTTCAGAAAAGCCACACTGGTAACAATTTTTTATCTAATTGAATAAAACATTATTAGATCACATTTTCCAAAACACTTTTTTGTTTTCTGCTTGTTTAATTTTGTATGATCTTTTTTTTGCAGTTATTTGTGAAATTTACTACCAGTTTCTGAATAAAAATTATTTTAATGTAAATTCTACAGCATTTGTTTCTAGTGTTAAAACTTTGCTGTTTTGTGTTAAAAATATCTGTAATGGACCCTTTTCACAAGCCTGTTGTGATACGTTAAACGCTCATCAGCATCTTTAATTCTTTAAAGTTTATATATATATATATATATATATATATATATATATATATATATATATATATATTTTTTTTTTTTAAACTTATGAACGTTTATATGTATTTATGTATGTAGTATATCATCTTTGCATCAAATTACAAAAAACGAGCGCTTGTGCGAGTGGTTTTTAATGCAGCGTCTATGGGACAGGACAGTAAATTTGATGTTATTCTCTCCTCTTGCTGCTGTCATCAGTCTCACACAATTTTTTTCCTTTTTCTGAAAGTCTTTATGACACAATTGTGCAGTTTTTCTTTTATTATTGAGCAAATAAGATAGTAAAAAAAATTGTTTTATTCTCCTGTTCACTGCGCTCTAAGTTTTCCCAACTATGACGACTTCTGCTACTGAGAAACCCAGAAGTGTGAATAGGGTCTATAAATTAATAGAATGATTCTATTGTAATTATTATAAATATTGAATAAAATAAGAAATTGTGCAATAATATAATGGTTCTGTAATTGAACAAAAATATATAAAATGATACAGTAAACTGTATTTCACTGTAAAATTGCAGTCTTGGTTATATTTTATTATTTTCATTTTCTTGTCTTCACTTTTTTCATGTGTTGACAGCAAATGAATGTATGCACTGTCAGTTTCAGAGTGAAACTTGCTTTCAATTGCACTTTTAATCAGCTCATGATATCAAACACCACGCTTTACTCTCAAACCAGCTGCTCATATTTGTATTTAATTACATTGCAGCATGCACAGTTTCACACACTAAGCCATATTGCAATATCGATCTCTACATATTATGCAGCCCTATCGATTACATTCTCAAGGTAATGTATAAAATAAAGAAAATATGTCATTGATCACGTGTAATCTATATGCAAATTCGTTTTACAATCTGAAACGAGAGCCTGGATGTTATAAGTTTGTTTGTAGTATGGTCACAGTGTTTTTTTTTTCCTTTGCAGTTTTTAACAATTCTGAGAGAACTTGTGACAAGGAGTTCATTATACGTCGAGCGGCTACTAACAGAGTCCTGAATGTCCTGCGCCACTGGGTCTCCAAACACTCACAGGTCTGCCTACTTTTTTTATAGCATGTATCAATGACTTCTCTTAGACTTCCAGATGACATACTGCGTCTCTTTATGTATCCAAACCAGCAGTCATAATGCTCTTCTGCCTCTTTTTCTCCCTCCCTGTGGCTTGACTGATGTTTTATCACAGGTACCTTTACATTGTAGTCCAGGCTCTGGCTGTGAACACATGGTTAACCCCCAGGCCTTGTTTTTTACAGGGCAGAGGAAGCATAATTTCCATAATTTCCCTTCACAATTTCCATGTTATTTTCACAAGGAAAACCAATTACCTTACATAAACAAAACAAAACTTTAATTACCACAGCAACTACAGGATCAAAATGCATCTCTCAAATAAAACTATTAAAGGTGAACTGTGCAATTTCTATGCCAGAAGCAAATGGATTTAAAAGAATAAAGTTTGTTTAAACATTTTCCCATCTGTCATTAGTTGGACGAATAGAAGTTCCTGTTCAAAATAAAAAAAAAAAGCTTTACCCACCCAGGGGAAGGATTCGCTTTCCATTATTTAACAATTAGTTTCCAGTTAACTTGAGAATAACAACACAACAACATGCTGTAAAAACATGATGTAATTACCCCCCCCCCCCCCCCCCCCCCCCCAAGATTTTAAAAAATTGGTGTGTGTTGAGCATTTAAGACAATGTTAACACCTGTTAGCTTTAATTGTGGGTAAAACTGAATAATTTTGAGCTAATTTCATCTTACGGGTTTAAAATCATTTTTTGGGGCGGGATCAAAAATTGGCGATGTAGGGCTCGTCTGCCTGTCCAGAGGTGACGTGTCGGTTTCTCATTATTATTCATAGCTGAGTTCTCTTATCTGATGAAAAGACCCTTCTTATTATTTATTGATGAGAGCACGTGATTTCCGAAGGCAAGGCAGACTTGTCAAGCTGTCAGACCGCATCCACGCTGGCACACAGTATTTAGCCATTCATGAAGTGTCTTTCCATAATCCACTGGGTTTGTTGTATGTTTTTCCCAGCAATGCTGTCAGGGCTGATACAGCAAAGCTGTTGGTTTGCAGCAAGCATTTTTGTCAGGAGAGCTGTATGAGAATATGAGAATGGCAGACTTTGTCTTTTATCAGTTGAGTTCATTACCATTCAGACACATCGCCTATACCCGTGCTGCTGTGTTCGCCTATGTTTAAAATCATCAAGATTACCGGCAGAACTAATGGTTGAAATAGACAAGGCAAGAGACCTGCTGCAGTGCTATCCACTGTGTCTGCATTCAGACCCGGGGATTCAGGAAGAGAGAAGTTCTCCTCATTTATAGTGTTTATATAAACACGATTATCTTTATAATGAGATAACAAATTGTGCTTATGTGTATATGTAGTTACGAATAACATATGTAGCTGGGCAGTACATTACTTACTGTTTATTTATTTGCATTTTAACTTTGTAAACTCAAAATCATAGGTCTCCTCATGGTTTGTGTTTCATTTTGTGAGCCAACTGACAACAGTTGTTTGCTCCGCTCTTTTTCTCCTGCTCTGCTGACCAAGCTCACTTCTCTCTCTGTCCAGAGCTCTCAACACCCTTCATGAAGCATTTTTTAAAAAAATTCTGAGGTACACTTGAAGTGAAAGAGGGGTGTTTTATATATAAATTTAATATAAAAGATGTTGTTGAAGGGTTTGTTCACTCATAGAATAAAAATCTTAATTTTCAAACAGAATTTAAGATAGAGGTCTAGAGGCTTGTTGCACGAAAACAATTTAGATTTTTAGTTTGAGTTTTGTTTGAGGTGGGTTGGTTTTGATTAGGCTTTTTTTTCACCATGGTTGCTTGTGACCAATCAGCTGTGTGTGAAGCAACATATAAATGATGCAATAAGACACTCCCAATACTTGTGCATCTTTATTATTAGGCTTTTTAAATGAGCCCTAGAGTTAAACAGATGAGATGAGAACTCATTCAGCTGATCTCCAGTTTAAAAAAAAAATTAAACTGGATCAAATTGGTCCAGATTTGGAAATCCCATGTCTATCCAGGATTAACTGATCTATCAAACTTTATGATAGTTTTTTAACATTTGGTTGGATCACTGTTTAGGAACATTGGTTTGGACCACTGGGATCCAAATACCAAGTTTGAGGATTACCAAATCCTGTTTACCAGAACCTTAAATGGAACCAACAGTGTAGCCTACTGGCTTAGCAAAAACAACAAGTAGTAAAAATACCAGTGGCCACAAACAGCCATTGTTTGTTTTAATGGTAAGAAACAGAAACACTGCAATCAACAAACATTTTACATTTTTTTAGTTTGATCTAATACAACACTGCTTTGATATTGTTTTGTTGTTGTTTTTTGTATCTCATTGAATATGATCATAAAGGCTTTAAATATGAAAAAAAATTGTATATTATCAGTAACCATTAAGTTTGTGATTATTCACTTAAAAAGTAAAACTTGTTTTATTTTATTTGGTTTGTTTGGTTAAAAAAAATCACAACTGGATCCACCCTTTTGATGGGATCAGATTTTTTTTGTTTTTTGTTTTTGGATCAAATAGATCCCAATCTGAATTCAAAGTTTTGAATAACCCAAAGAGCAGGTTTGTTCCAAATCAAATGTAAGATTGGAGAACATGGTCTGATCCTAATTTAAAAAATCCCTCTGTTACTTTTCAAAAAATCAATTTCCAAGATTTGATCCTATCCGTGATCCAAAATCCCACTAGATTACTTTTGAAAAACTGGGCCCAGGTCTGGCAGGATTACTTTTACTTTAGCTTAGCATAAATCACTAAATCAGATTAGACCATTAGCATCTCGCTCAAAGATGACCAAAGAGTCTCGATAATTTTCCTATTTAAAGGGCACCTAGGTTACCTCTTTTTCCAGATTTAATATAAGTCTTTTGTGTCCCCAGGATGTGTCTGTAAAGTTTCCGCTCAAAACACCCATCAGATTATTTATTATAGCTTTCACTAGTTTGTATTTTATAGCGCTCAACAGCTTTTTGCTGCTTTTGTGTACTGGGCCTTTAAGGCTAGTCCTCTCTGCCCACCGTTCTCACGTGCCTGTCAGCATGCCTCAGTCTCCGCCCTCGGCTGCCTCAGACAACTGACAGACATAAAGGAAGCTGATCTCACGTAATGTTTGTAAGAAATACTACAGCAAGACCTTTCCCAATGATTATTTGATGCATTTGTTGTGGAGCTGCAACGATGAGTCACACACAATGTTGTTACAAAGTTCATGCACACATAAAGACACACACACACAGCGCAGACACAAACACACACACACACACACACACACACACACACACACACACACACACACACACACACACACACACACACACAGAGACAGCGCGCGCGTTTAGGTTTGCATTGTCTTTGCACGCAAATGTGACAGGAAACAGGTTAATATCCACTGCTGTATGGATATCTGTTATGTTAATGTACAAAATAAACCTGATTTAACATCCACAAACAGGGATTGAAGCGTCTTTTATAATTGTACTGACACACGGCTGTGCTGATGAAGTATAGCTGAAGTAAATCGCTGTAATTTATTACAAACATGCACTTGTTTTACAAGTACAAATACGCAGCTGTCAATCAATTCGGTGGGCGGGGGGACTGCACTCCTACGTCAAGTTGCGGTCGGTCTCAAAACAGCTGCAATTGGTCCACCGTTTTTATGTTGTTAAATTTAAATAAAAGGACTGGGTGTGTTTATATCACCCACTATGACGGTCTATACACTATACCTACACATATGTCTGTCCAAACAGCTTGAAAAGTAGATTTTTCACCATAGGTGCCCTTTAAATCTTGACTCTTCTGTAGCTAGTGTGTAGTTCTCTAGCTATGTCGACCTAGACAATAGCAACATTTCATTTTCCACTTTCATTTGAACTACTACCTTTACAGCTCATGCCTTATGCTATTTCAACAAAATTCATACATAAAACAAAACATGTGCATGTGAATGTTTTGTCGGTTTACCTATGATGTATATTCAAACACAGACACAAATTGTGTGCACACATTAGCTTGTTATCAGCATGTTGTGTGAGTATTTACCTAAGTTCTCTTTTGTGCCAGGAGTCACACAGATATACCCAAAGCACACAAAACACAAGCTTACATAATGGTGGTTATGTCTGTGAATGTAAACGGTTGGGGAAGAAATTACATCTGTACAGTATATTAGATCTGTGAATGAGTGTCTCTTGGACAAGACGATGACACACTACTTGCACAACTCAAGCAGTTATGTAAATTCAGCATATTATGTAGTGTTCGTTCACGGAAGAAATGCCAAGACTATAGTCGAGGTGTTAGAGGGGGTTTAGAAACAGTGCTTGCTGATATAGCGAATAACTCCCTTTGGAGTGGACGTTTTCATGCTCCAACTGCAATCATATTCTGTTCTGTATTGCTTCACTGTCTTTTGGTGCAGTGTGAAAAAGGATATTAAGAGGTAATGGGAGGAATACAGTTGTATTTTTATTGAATCTTCATTGATTCCTTTTTTTCAGCATTGCTTGCTTCGCTTTCTGCTGTAAAGCCAGGCATTCATCATATTGATTTGTGTTATAGTATGCCCATTAACTCGGAGATAAAAGATATTTCAGCCCCTACCAACTTTTTCATGAGTCAAAGTATAGGATATGATAACATTAATATCGACAGCCTTTCAGAGCAAAACTGAAATACACACACACAATCATGACCTCACACACAGCCAGCATTATTACATGCTGCAGTGGAAACAGTTCATCATAATGGCCTTTCATCTGTTTTTCAGCTTTTACCTGGCTTTGTTTGAGTGTGGGCTAATTGCATTGATCTGGTTTAACAGTTTACATGACGTATGTCATGACAAACTCTCACAGAGAGAGCTTGTTAGGAGTGACCTTTATGGTCGCACAAGGGAAAGATGTGGATGAGAGAAACACAGGAGGAGGAATATTTCTAAATGCAGGTTGTCAAGGAAGACATCCAGCTTTGTTTAGATGGGAGTGGCGAAACAGGGAAGGGTTTGCATGAAAAGGGGAGTTTCAGTACACGAACAGCCGCTGATTTTCGCATCCGCCGGCAACACAAATACAGATGCAGAAGAGATAGACAGTGATTTGGAGAGTGGATCTGAGAGCTGTGTGGAAGTGGAGAATTTTCAGTCCCTATTATAGTGATATTACTGTAAACTATTAACTAAATCATTTTGACTGAGATATGTCTTTAAAAACTGAAAGAGTATGGCTGATGATACTAACTAACTTTGCCATCTGAATAAACATAAACAAAGTACATTTATAACACACTTACCTAATCTGTAGAGACAGGATAATCAACACAAACTAGAACTGCGTCTTTTCAAAAAGAAGACGAGTGGCAAATTCTGCATTTCACCATTTCCAGATGCGAAAAGCTCTCGGGTAAACAATTCTTCTTCTTCTACTTGTTTGAATTACGGTTGGCAACACAACATGGCGTCTTTCTGAACACTGTAACAGGTAAAAAGAGACTTCGAAGGTACAGTTGCAATCAGAATTATTCAACCCCCTGATTTATTAGCCCCCCTGGTTATTTTTTTCCCCAATTTCTGTTTAACGGAGAGAAAAAAATTTCAACACATTTGTAAACATAATAGTTTTAATAACTCATCTCTAATAACTGATTTATTTTATCTTTGCCATGATGACAGTAAATAATATTTTACTAGATATTTTTCAAGACACTTCTATACAGCTTAAAGTGACATTTAAAGGCTTAACTAGGTTAATTAGGTTAACTAGGCAGGTTAGGGTAATTAGGCAAGTTATTGTATAATGATGGTTTGTTCTGTAGACTATCGAAAAAATATATAGCTTAAAGGGGCTAATAATTTTGACCTTAAAATGGGTTTTAAAAAATTAAAAACTGCTTTTATTCTAGCCGAAATAAAACAAATAAGACTTTCTCCAGAAGAAAAAATATTATCAGACATACTGTGAAAATTTCCTTGTTCTGTTAAACATCATTTGGGAAATATTTAAAAAAGAAAAAGAAATTCGAAGGGGGTTCAATAAATCTGATTGCAACTGTATATCATGCATATTAATGAAGTTGCATCTCATTCACAGTAGAGCGCGCTGATTGGTTCGATCCAATTCTTTCTCATGAATAAATGAACAGATGTGCTGAAAACTCAATGACGTCACATTGTACTGGCCAGTACAGACAGACAATCTCCACGCTGGAATTTACACAATGATCTTATCGCCGTGATGTAGCTTTAAAATTTGAACGAATTTGCTTTAAACAACGCAAAAACAACCAATTTTCACTTTTTTGTGAAATATATATGTCCTAATAGTGTTTTTATCAACGTAGGACATACTGTATATGACTGTCAACATCTCAAAAAATGTGTTTTGGTGTTTCGTGATATTAAAATGATATTGTGATATTGTTTAATGGTGTTACTTTTGAATGTTGTCTCATATAATATAATAAAGAAATACAGAATGAACGGTGGCTCAAATCCTCCAACCACTGCATTAGCATGTTTAATGCAAACTACATCTCTCAGCTGGATATAATAATCTAGTGTCACTCTAGAAATGTTTTCATGGATGAAGTTGAATATTACAGTAATGCACAAGTGTTGTTCACATGGTTATCGAATAAAATGTGTGGTGACACCGTGGCTCAGTTGTTAGCACTGCCGTCTCACAGCAAGAAGGTTGCTGGTTCGAGTTCCAGCTGGGTCAGTTGGCATTTCTGTGTGGAGTTTGCATGTTCTCCCCATGTTTGCGAGGGTTTCCTCCGGTTTCCCCCACAGTCCAAACACATGCGGTATAGGTGAATTGAATAAACTAAATTGGCCGTAGTGTATGTGTGTGTGAATGTGAGAGTATATGGGTGTTTCCCAGTACTGGGTTGCGGCTGGAAGGGTAAACTTCTACTGTGTAAAACATATGCTGGACAAGTTGGCGGTTCATTCTGCTGTGGCAACCACTAATGAATATAGAGACTAACCCGAAAGAAAATGAATGAATGAATAAATAAAACATGTGTGACACAGTCATCAATATTAATTTCTTATATAATTTATGAGTTATAAACTTATATAATCGATGCTATTTAAGGAAGTTTTAAAGCATGCTCATATTATTGCATTTGTATTGTAGAATATCAACATTGTAACTATCCAGTCTGTTTTAGTTTACTTTTTTATTTAATTGACTTAAGTTTTACTTTCTCCACTTGCAGTAATTAAAGTTAACCAATTTTTATTTCATATTAAAGTAATAGTTATTTGTATAATTTTTTTTGTATATATTTCAACTTTATCTAAACAAATAAAAATAATTAATACTTTTTATAGAGTAAAAAAAAATCTGTTAATTCCTAAAGCTTGTGATTTCAAGCTTTTATATTTGTGCTTTCGAATTGCACTACGGGACCTTGCTCTCTGCTTCAAAAGCCTTTGATGTTGAAAAGTGAACTATGCATTTTATCAATGACTTTTGAAACTAACTAAAGCATTTGAAGCAATATAAGAAATATGTATAGAAATAAGTCTATGCATGTAAAAACAAATTAAATAACCATTATAATCCAAATATCGAAAAAAGTACTGACATCTCATTGCACATACCATGTTTTTACCATACCATTATTTACATAGCCAACACAGACAAGATATAATTTCAAACTCTTAAAATGTCAAAATATATAACTATATTATTATTATTATTATTATTATTATTATTATTATTATTATTATTATTATTATATAATACTTAAAAACTTATAAAAATACAAAAAATATGTAATAAATTCCAAAAAAAAAAGTTTTCAGAGCAGAGATCCAATTTAAAATCCAATTTAAAAAACATAAATAAATGGAAAACACCCATAAATCACTATCTCTGGGCAAAATATATTTGTTGATATTTTAGGCTCAAAGTGGAAGAAAGTGATTGCAATAGTATTATTAGTGTAAATCACTGTTGAGTATTGATGGTCTTGATGCAGGCTGAATCTTAATCTTCTTGAAAAAGCATAAGTAAGAGAACATCTTGGTTGTAACCTTCATTGCCTGAAAGAGAGAATGAAGATGTGTCTTCATGATGGATGAGAATGGGGGATTCTGCTTTGGAGACCTATCCCTCTGTCATTGAAAGGAAAGGGCCAAAGACAATTGACGAGTGGAATCTGCATACAAGGCTGTGCATTTGGGTATTTAAGTAGCCTATATGCTGTCACTTATCACATTGTTGCTGTAGAGCCAGCCACAGCTTGGTATTCAGCTGGCAGTTTGTGCAGAGGATTGTGGTCTAATAGTTATACCTTTAAGGAATGAGGGTTACATATGTAAATTAGACGTTCCGTTTCAGTTGGTCACAATGCATTTTCATGGCAGATGAGAATGGGATCTCTTCGAAACCACCACAATCACTGATTCTGTTACAAGTTTATAGTGATGCTTCTAGGCAAATAGAGTGAGCATACAAACATCTTTAAAAGTGTAACCTATCAAAGGTGTATCTTATTTCCAAGAGCTGCTTGGACGTTCTTAAGTTTGTGTGCATTCCAGATAAGCACAAGGTGCATCTATAGGACACAGCAATCTGAGAATCTGCCTCCCCCAGGTTCAGTGCTTGCAGGTGGTTGGAACCTTGAGCACATAGTCAGTCCAGGGTCTCAGGATAATGTGAGAGCTGCCTGGCCCAAATTACAGGCACAAGTCAATTACTGAAAAAGCATCCAGATCCCAGACCTTTTGATTTAAAGCCAACAAAACCAGGAGCGCTGTCTTTAGTGACAAAAATTTGGGGTCATGAAGTTAAAATGGATCTCTCTGCACATCCACCAGGACCACACTAAGATCCCAAGAAGACATGAAAGGAGGCTGAGAAGGGTTCATTCTCCTGACACCTCATTAACACGATGGTCAGTCCCAATGTCCTACACTCTACTTGCATCATGGTGAGCAGAGATTGCAGCTACATAGACTTTCAGGGTGACAGCCCCTTCTCCAATTTGTCTTGTTGGATGTACAAAACAACACTTGATGAGCAAACAGACTTAGCAAACAGACTCCTCTTCAATGCATAGCCACACCTTGTAGAGGGGCTCTAATTGCTAGGTCACAGTCTTTTGCATCTTGTCTAAGACCCACACATGAAAGTTCCATAGACCAGTGCCAGATTGTGCCCTGTTCTGGAGAAAGCAGATTCCTCAGGGGGATTCACCAAGCAAGGGCTGTCAGTAGGAGAGAGATCTGAAAAACAGGTCTGTGTGGCCCAGTGTACTAGCAACTAGCTAAACCTGCTCCTTATACTTCCAGCCCTTGCTCAGGGTTTGTGCAAGAAGGCTCATTGGGGAAACACGTACTTGTATAGACCCCAGGACCTGTTGTGTGCCAGTCTGTTTATGCAGTGAGTGCCTCGAACAGGAAGTTAAACAACTGCAATGTGTGGTTTTGATTGGAAGCAAATATGTCCTGGACTTTGCCGAAACATTTTCAAATCAGCTGGACACCATGGGGGTGTAGTTTCTGTTCTACCTGGAGTGTAAGCTGTGATGAGAGCCCATCAACTACACAATTGAGATTGATGTGGAAGTGAATTGCATACAGAGATTTGAACAGTTTGTGACTCCAGAGGGGCAAATGGTCATCTGTCCACACCCTGGTGGTTGATGTAGCCATGTTGCCTGTCTTGACTAACACACCCTGACTATTTCCACCAAAACCGAATCAGAGTTGGATTTATTTTCAGTGACTCAAGGCAATTAATATGCCAATGCAGGTGGGGCTGGGTCCATGAATGTGACGCTGTATACTAATGCATCTGTTGTGACCTTTTACTGCTAGACACACAACACAAATCTCAGGAATGGTCTATGTGGAATCTGCTGAGGTAAAATCAAAGCATGGACGTTTGCATCCTTCACGTCAATAATGCAGACCATTCCTGATGACAGAAACTTTCAAAAATGTTCTTCTGTGTGAGCATCCTAAACAGCATCCTGTGAACGGAGCAGTTATGGAAATTGCTCTTAACTGAAGTAGTGTGTACCACTGATCGTGAGGTCATCTGCAAAATGGTAGACGAGTCCCAGATGGAAATCCATTCCCCCAGCAGGTTGAAACAGGGTGTGCTGTGCTTGATGCTGCTGATGGTGAGAGGTCTCAGTCAGCAGTGGCAGAAATGGTGGTGAAGCAGCAGGCGGTCTCCTTCGGTTTTGACTATCTAAGAGTTTAAGCCAGAGTTGGTGTTCCCTGGCCACTAGTAGTCATCGTGCACCCCAGGGATTATGCAGCTACCTTAGAGCATAGTCAGTAGCTGCACAGAGGAGGAAACACCCTTGTGCAGCTTTTTTAAGGCCTGGGCTTGGTATGTCTTGGTATGTCGGGCAGAGGCAGACTAGTCTACAGCAGTGTAAGTTCTGGCATTTAGAGAATACACGCCTTGGATGGGAGGCTTGAAAGATTCTGCCAGACAGCTGTGCTTTGCGGACAAAGATTGACTGCACTCAACTATTCCACCTGGAGGATGCCCATATTACCCCTCTGCCCACTCCACTATCAAGGGCAGTTTGGAGGGGGATTTACAGCGATCGTCTTTTAGGGGCAGGGAACCACCACAACCAGAAACGCACAGACAGAACACCACCTTGAAAATAATGTGACCAACTACTTTCAGGAAATCTGCTTTTTGTGAAATTGCCCAGTGAAGTGAAGTGAAGACAGAGCCACTGCTAATTGCGTTGTCACACCATTGCACTTGTTACACACATTACACCACACCATTGCAGTTGCTCTGCTTTCTCACCATGCAAAGTGGCATGCTCTTAAGTGACAATCTGATAAGATTACCTGTGCGTATGGAGTGGCTCGTATGTAGATTCCTCTTGCCAATTGTCATTGGCTCTTTTTAAACAATATCAGAGTGATAGGTTTCTGAATCCCGCAATCGTATTGGTCATGATGTAACGTAAAATGACCGACCCATCCACTGTCGTTTCACTGCTCTCATCTTTTATCATGCTTCTATTATCTCTCTATGTTCATATAATTTTCATAACAAATGTTGCAATAACCAGTTACCAGAACCATAATCTTCTGCTGTTGTCTAGTACTAGTATTTATTAAATCAAAATTTTGTTTATATATTTGGAAATATATATTCTGGAAAAGCCAACTTTTCCAGAATAATCCAATAATTTCCAATAATAATAATAATAATAATAATAATAATAATAATAATAATAATAATAATAATAATAATAATAATAATAATAATAATTCCTTACATTTATATAGTGCTTTTCTAGGTACTCAAAGTGCTTTACACATTGGGGGAAATTTCCTCCCCCCCACCAGTGTGCAGCATCCACCTGGATGACCAATGGCAGCCATATTGCCTGCTGATTGGTGGAGAGGAGACAAAGTAATAAAGCCAATTATGGTATGGGGATGGTTAGAAGGCCATGATTGACAGAGGCCAGTGGGCAGATTTGGCCAGGAAGCCGGGGTTAAACCGCTACTCTTTTTCGAAGGACATCCTGGGATTTTTAACAACCAAAATTGTTAATGCCTCATATACCTACATATCTATATGACCGTCATCTACACTATATGCATATTTATAACAAAACAGATGAGTTTTGTTATAGTTGCAGAGAGCTAGCTGCCGGACTTTTACCAGATAAAGATGATTAGTGGTTTTGTAACATGAAAATTGGTTTGTTTGTCCAAGATTGTGCACCAGCTTTACTAGTAAGTGTAGAAATATCACAGAATCATCATAAATAGCCAAACTGATACGGTTTTACTTACTTGTCATGGAGGTTATGTTAACAGAAAATATTTAATATTTCATGTATTTCATGGAGTACATTATGACACATACTGTTCTGTCTAATGGTCACATAAAAGTACTGCTTAACAGCAATAAGCAAGTGAGCTGGCCATTATGCTAACTACTGTATAGAATGGCGAACATGAGAGTACTCAAACTCTGAGAAAAACAGAACACAAACACTCAAGTGGTTTTTGTATTTGCATTTGAAAGGCTGCATAGAATTGCATGTACTAATTTATAAAACTATTTTGGATAACTATTCCTTAGCAAAGGAGCATTTGCATTTTTATGTATTATAATCCAGAATTATCTCAAAATCTGACAAAAGTGCTGGCATGAACAATAATTCATCAACTTAGCTAAATACTTTGGTCCTTAGGGACAAATTATTCAAAGAGTGAAGTGAATGGGAAAAACTGAAGAACATTTACTGTTTAATACTGTAGATGCAGGGCTTTATGAAGCCAGAACTGAAGAATGCTTTAACTGTGACACAAGAAATTAACCACCCACCTGCAGTGCTCGCAGGCACAGAGAGACAGAAGAAAGATTGGGTTAGATGGCGATTAGTGCACTGGGAAACTGTAGAGCTGTGCTAGTACAGCTTTTGATGAGCACTAATGAAAAATAAGCAATCTAAATCACCACCAACACCTTTTACAGTTTTTCTCAGTCGCTTTGGTGCATTTCTAACAACACTATTTACATTTGCACAACAGTTAATGCATTTCTCAAAACAATTAGTACAAACTGCAAAACCTAGTGGATAACCTGCAAAAGCGCGTCACTTGCTCAAAATGGATAGCTCATTCCTCATAAGCAAGTATTCATGTCAATGAAAGTGTCAGTGTCATCAATATGAAAAGTCCTGACACCATTGTTTATGAACAATATAGTCAAATGGCTTTGTCATGTTTTCATTATGACACTTTACTCTGTACATTTTTTTTCCAATGCAAAAAAGTCTGATTTTGGTGACACTTCCTGAAAATGCTCAAGACAGCACTGTATACTATTTGCACAGCCATTTGAAAACTACAGTAAAGTTAGACATTACTGCATTTAGTGAGGTATCTGAGTGTAAGCCACTGAATATGTATGTTTCACATTTTTACTGCATTTGCTCTTTACAATTCTAATTTATTCACAACATTGTGCAAAAGAATAAATGCACCCTTATTTACAACAAAAATAAACTTCTTTTAGGTAGAGCTGTGCACAACTGTAGACAATATTGCAGTACATATTGGAACTGAACCTACAACATACACAGGTCTGTAAATCATTCATGAAATTGTTCAATTTAGAAAAGATTTTGACAACTAGTTCAACATTTTTGTATATAATGACTGAAGTAATGAAATGAGGACTATTAGTGTTATACGGAATGACTACTTAGCATTCATGAGTTTAGTTAAGTTTGACTGACATGACATAAGCAAATGATAATGTTACAAACAGCAGAGTGTTGTATGAAAGCAATTGATGCATGTCCAAAAGCATTTGCAATTTGTTGGAAGGAATGAGAAACTGCTACTGTGATGTGCACAAATGACTAATTGTTTTGAGAAATGCATGAACTGTTGTGCAAAAGTAAATAGTGTTGTGAGAAATGCACCAAAGCGACTGAGAAAAACTGTAATCAAAGAAACTTTCATTTAACATTTCAATACATAACATGTCCTCTGAAAAGTTTTAAATATTGTATTCATTTTGCTGGCTGTGGAATTGGTCTCTCATAATGTCATAATGTCTTCTGGCTTTTTTCTCTTATTTTAAATGTAGATGTTTTACTACATTCATTTGTTACAATTCCTTGATATGTCACAAAAGTTACATTGTCTACACTTACATGTCTACATGTCTACCACTTGGCCTTTGCTTAGACTAATTTCATTCATTTATAGCTCTCAGATGTTTGTGGAACATGATCTTATGTGTGTGGTGTTTTTCAGGACTTTGAAATGAATGGAGAGTTGAAGATGGGTGTAATCTGCCTGCTGGAGGAGGTGTTGAGAGACCCAGACCTTCTTCCTCAGGAGAGGAAAGCCACAGCAAACATACTAAGGTAGGTTTAAGTGCACACACATGGACACACGTCTCGCACATGAAAACCAAAGCACTTTTTGATGGTCACCGTGTCTATGAATATAAATGTAAATCTCTTTTGAGATTGTATGTGATTGAAAGCTGGTTAGAGGAAATTGTTTTTTTCCCAGTGCCCTTTCTCAAGATGACCAGGATGATGCTCAACTGAAGATTGAAGACATTCTTCAGATGGTAAGAATTGTTTATAGTGTTTCTATATATATATATTTGTAAACCCCAAGAAATTGCTTGAGAAGTGTAGTTTCTGGTAAAATGTGTTGACAGACAGACAGACAGATAGACAGATAGATAGATAGATAGATAGATAGATAGATAGATAGATAGATAGATAGATAGATAGATAGATAGATAGATAGATAGATAGATAGATAGATAGATAGATAGATAGATAGATAGATAGATAGATAGATAGATAGATAGATAGATAGATAGATAGATAGATAG
This sequence comes from Danio kyathit, assembly GCA_903798195.1. Taxonomy (NCBI): domain Eukaryota; kingdom Metazoa; phylum Chordata; class Actinopteri; order Cypriniformes; family Danionidae; genus Danio; species Danio kyathit. The sequence goes on along the minus strand of LR812523.1, from coordinate 62,619,242 downwards.
ATAGATAGATAGATAAATAGGCAGATAGATAGATAGATAAATAGGCAGACAGAAAGACAGAACATATACAGTATATACAAAAAAGAATATCATCATCTAAAACACAATCAAATAATTTGTTTGTGCTTATTACAAAATTTTTTAAGTAAAAAAAATAAAACAAATGTAACCCTAACCTTAACCTTAACCCTTTTTAAAAGCGCTGTATTGTGTCATTATAAAATAACTCACAACTAGCATAACAATCAAAATGCAGGTTGTACGTAGATGATCCCTTACACCAGTGTTTCTCAACCATGTACCTGGAGGACCACCAACACTGCATGTTTTGGATGTCTCCTTTCACCCCATTACAGGTCTTTCAGTCTCTGCTAATGAGCTGATGATCTGAGGCCCATTTACATTAATACAATTTAGTTTTAAAATGTATAAGTTTTGTTACGGTTATGCCATTAGTCCACACCACCCCGGAGTTTTCGAGGCCTGAAAACGAAGCGTTTTGAAAACGCTGAAGAAGTCGTTTTGGTTTTAAAACGCTGCTGCTCTGTGTCAGTGTGGATGGGGAAAATGGAGACATCTGAAAATGGAGGCGGACCTGCAGACATTCGCCTATCTGATTGGGGCTTTTTCTCAATATTAAGTGCACAAAGTTCAGTTCTGCATCCTTTCCTTAAGTTCAGACTTCGCAAGTTTGATATGGAAAACAAACTCCCAAGACATGTTGGGTAAATCTTCGAAGGGAACAGTGTAGCCTACTCTATAACATCATTCACATCACCCTGCAGGTTACGTTGTTTCATTATCTTAACTATAAAATGAAAACCTGATATAAGAAGATGCCTATTATCATTTTGATATTAACAACTTAACAGACACCAAAATTGTTAAGGCGTCATATACCTACATATCTATATGACCGTCATCTTCACTGTATGCATATTTATAACCAAACAGAGCCTATAACATCACTGCCTCCTTTCATTTTCATTGAAAAATATGAAACATACCCTGTCTCTTTTGCTGAATTATCAGTTTTAATAATCAATAACGGCCATTGTAAAAGTATAACGTACAATAAGTTTATACAATATTTGAAATAAAGGCAAGCAATCAGTAAATGTGCAGAATCAGTGTACGTGGTTACATAAAATAATATATTAAATTATCTTTGCGCTCAGCCAAAACACGTTACCTGAGTCCTGAGAACAAGTAATAGATTCAAAAGACAGAAGAGTCATTATAGACAAGATGAATTATATATCATGTTTAACAACTAGTAAGATGAGATCCAGCGGTAGATCCTTGATGAACAGTCTGACATGTGCTGCTCTCACCTTGGGTTTCGTGCTCAAAGCACCCGCTGACTGCCTGGAGCTCAGACCTCCACATACGCTGAGCACATGCCAGAGTTTGTGTGGTCACTTGATGTGCGTTTTCAGTGGTATAGTGTGGACAAAGATCTTTTCAGAAAAGTGAAAAGGCTAGGTGAAATGCCAGTGTAGACGTGGATTGTTTATGTTCCAAAACGCCGTTTTAAAAACTAAATCATATTAGTGTAAACGGGGTGTGTTTGGTTAAGGAGACATGGTCCTCCAGGAACATGGTTGAGAAACACTGCCTTACACAATGTTTTTACTATTTTAAATTCACACAACTGATATTTATATGTATAAATTTGGTCTTAGAGTTTTACAGTCTGTTCAAAATACATATTTTCCCAGTGTACATGTCCTCTGGGATTGAACCCATAGGGCCCTATCATACACTCACCACAATGTGGTGCCAGACTCTTAGCATAGCACAGGTATCAGTGTTCTCCGTACAATGTATGCCATGTAAATAAAAAATGCTCTTGGTGTGACCGCAACTCACTCTTAAAGGCAACGGAAGATGACACTCTAATTGATTTAAATGCACATTACGCCCAAAGCACAAGCATAGAACATTAATAATACCTTACAATTATATAATGCTTTTTTCTAGACACTCAAAGTGCTTTACACATTGGGGGGAATGGGGGGACCACAGAGTTCCCCTTCGGGACGGGAACGGAAATGTAATGTGGAAACTTCCACTATGGTGATTTAATTCAGAAAGCCAATCATCTGAAAGAGTATGTAAACGGGTCAATGAAATGCCAATGAGTTGGCAGCATCAGCTTGCACACCTGATGCTTGTTGCAATTAATTTGGCTATAAGAGCACATGTGCGAGCAAAGCCAAAGCATCATTTTCACTTTAGAGACTTTAACAGCCTTCTGAGAGAGTCGATGAGGGTTCCTCCAGCTGAGTTTCAGACAGAGAGTGAGCGAGAGCGATCTCCCGGTCCAGAGTGTGTGACACGCAGCGGCAGATGGTCGAGCTGGGTTTCTCCCTTGCCTGGCGTCCTTTGGGTCCGGTCCTCCAGAGCGGTATGTATTGTTGCGAATTTCCTAAAAGAGCAACACGATCGTGCAGCGCGTCTTTTTCAAGACGTCGCTCCGACTGTGTGTTTCTGGATGCGGTGGTTTCCTGTCCTCGGATGATGGGCACGAGCACTGCGTTTCATGTCTGGGGGTTCAGCATGTTAATGCGGTGCTCACGGGCAGTGGATGCCATCACTCCGTGGCATATATGTTGCGCAGTTAAGATCGCGGCTCGCTTTTGCAAAAGAGCCACCCACCCCAGTTGTCCCCCAATCTAAGGGTTACAGTGAGAGTAAATCTGCCGCCCTTGGGCTTGTGGACCTCTCACTCCTCCACGCGCTCCATCCAAGCTTCGAGTGAGAGAAGCGCTCCATTCTCAGATGGCTGCCCTCTCACTTGATGACACCGAGGCTCAGATGTCCACCGCTGCATCGGAGGTTGGGCTGTCATGATCTGATGAAGGATTTTCACCTCCTCCGCTCCTTCCCCTCGGGAGCGAGCGCGGCGGCGGCCGATCTTGAAACAGACATGACAACCGTGCTTTCCCGGGCTGTTTCGGTCGTGGGTCTGGAGATGGTTTATCCCCCAGCCCCGCGGCCGGTCCGACTAAATGGGTGTATGTGGAGGATTAAAAGGCAAGATCTTCTAGCCTCCCATCCCTTTCTTCCCGGAAGTGCACAGTGGGCTCACGCAGTCTTGAGGGCACCTTTCTCTGCCTGATTTGCGTGCGCCTCCGCCTCACCACCCTTAATGGTGGAACAGCCAGGGAGTACGAGTCGATTCCCCAGATTGAGAGTGCCATCACGGGCCCGCGTGGTGCCTCCTTCTGCTGGAATCAGCCTCATCTCCCGTCCAAGGCGTGTTGGTCTTCTGCCTCCCAAGCCAGAGCCCACACAGCCGCGGGCCAGGCTGCTTCCACCCATGCGCGCGCGCTGGCCCAGCTGCACGAGGGTGGTTCCGACCTAGGCTTGTTACAAGCCCCGTACCACACCTGACTGAGCTCCACGGACCTCAAGTCCGCTGTGTGTGCCCCGGGAAGGACGAAGGCCACGATAGTGGTCCAGGAGTGCCACCTCGGGCTAAACCTGGCAAAAACATGCGCTGAGTCGACAAAGCTCACTTTCTTGACTCCCCCATATACCAGTCTGGCCTGTTCGGCGACACCGTTTGTGGATTCACCCAGGAATTCACGACGGTGCAGTCGGATACAATGGAGCATCCATCGGCGGGGATGTAAGACTGCTCCCCCCCCGCCGAACCATCCACATCCACATCCACTGCTTGTCGCTGAGAGCGCCCATCTACGAGTGCTGCTCCTCCCCCGCCTGTGCCTCCGGCCAGCGGCAGAGGCGAGCACCTCAAAGGCAACCAGCGCTCCCCGTCCCAGGGTGCCGTTAAGGCCGGTTAACGGACCGCAAAACGCTCCTGAGACGGGCCATCCGGAGAAGAGGGAACCTGCTCTCTCCCCGGTGGGGGGCCGGGCTCCTCAAAAAGAGAATTTTTCCCCTTCCCTAGATGTGACAGCTCGAATACTGTCAGTCTGGGACGCGATGAAAAGCCTTCCAGCTCGCAGGATCGCCCCACTGCTGGTACGTCAGCGATCGTAGCGATGCAGTCATTAGCGAGAGCTCTGTTTGCCTGGTTAGTGCAGCCCAGCCCTTCGTGGTGGCTCATACGCACGATCAGACTCGCGATTCAATTCGCGAACGGCCTCCCAAGTTCACGGGGGTGTTTCTCACCAGGGTCAGCTCTGTGCCCACCCCTGTGTTGCGAGAGAAGATCGCTGTCCTCCTGGTGAAGGATGCAATCTAACCGATCCCTCCAGCCGAGATGGAGAGCGGGGTTACAGCCTGTACTTCATCGTACCTAAAAGAGCGGTGGGCTATGGCCAATCCTAGATCTGTGCATTTTGAACCACTGTCTGCACAAGCTGCCGTTCAAAATGCTTATGCAGAATGCATCCTCCGGTGCGTTCGTCCTCGGGATTGGTCTGCAGCAATAGACCTGAAGGATGCGTACTTCATGTCTCCATACTCAACGCCACCATCAGTTTCTGCGGTCTGCGTTAAGGTTGAGCCTGGCAGTACAAGTCCTCCCCTTCGGGTTCTCTCTGTCTCAGCGGGTCTTCACCAAGCTCGCAGAGGGTGCCCTAGCGCCCCTTCGGCTCGCGGGCATCCGCATACTCAATTATCTCGGTGACTGGCTGATTTTAGCCCTCTCTCGGGAGCAATTGATTTTGCACAGAGACAAGGTGTTCCAGCACCTCCACCTATTGGGGTTTCAGGTCAACCGAGAAAAGAGCAAATTCACCCCCGTGCAGAGGATCTCTTTTCTCGGGTTGGAGCTGGACTCGGTCACCATGACAGCACGCCTCTCCGGAGAGTGCGCTCCGCTAATGCTGAACTGTCTGAGAGAGTTCGACAGCAAAATAGTGGTTCCACTGAAATCTTTCAGAGGCTCCTGGGGCATATGGCATCCGCTGTCACGCCGCTCGGATTGCTCCATATGAGACCACTTCAGTACTGGCTTCACGATCGAGTCCCGCATGGCACGCGGGCACACACCGGGTGACTGTCACTACGATGTGTCACCGCGCACTCAGCCCCTGGAACGATCCCTCGTTCCTACAAGCCTGAGTGCCTCTAGGACAGGTGTCCAGAAATATTGTCATTTGACAGATACTTCCAGCACGGGCTGGGGGGCCGTGTGCTGTGGTCATGCAGCCACGGGCCTGTGGAAAGTAACCCAGTTGCATTGGCATATCAATCGCCTAGAGCTGTTGGCAGTGTTCCTCGCTCTCCATCGTTTTTTTTTACCGGTGCTGGAGCGACAACACGTGCTGGTAGGACAGACAGTACGGTGGCGTATATCAACCGCATGGGGGTATCCGCTCTTGACGAATGTCGCAGCTCGCTCGCCGTCTGCTCCCCCGGAGTCATACGCGGCGCAGTCCATTTTCTCCCACTGAGCTCAACCGTGCAGCCCATTCGCTCTCACGACAGTTTCGCCTGGAAAGATGGAGACTCCACCCTCGACTGGCCAGCTGTTATGGGCTGCGCCTTTCTCTCTTTAACTCAGAGATTTGTGCGCTCTCGCTTGAGTTCCCCACTTGGCGAGCCCTGCAAAGTCCACTGGTTACACAGCTGGCCCCGGGGCGTGCGTAATACGCATTTCTCCAGTAAGCCTACTCGCACAGATACTGTGTAAAGTCAGGGAGGTCGAGGAACAGCTCTCGTATTGCGCCTCTCTGGCCCAATCGGACCTGCTTTCTACTCTCCTTGTGATGGCCCCTCCCTGGCACATCCCCTGGAAACAGGGGACAGGCACCATTTGGCACCCACGGCCAGATCTATGCCTCACGTACGGTTTATAGATGGAGCGCGGAGGACTTAGGTGACCTACCAATTAGGTGGTTAACACTGTCACTCAGGCTGAGCACCCTCTACGAGGCATGCCCACGCCCTGAAGTGGAGTCTATTTGCTGTGTGGTTACTTTTTTCCCCGAGAAGGAAACCCCGAACATGCCAGATCAGAGTGATGCTATCCTCCTTCAGTTGACTGGAGCTAAGGCTGTCCCCTCCGCTCTGAGGGGTTGGCGTTACGATCATCCCCGCTCTAAGGATGCGGCGATGGCGGCGCGCTGGGAAGTATCGTCTCAATATCCAGTTCCCAGAGGTGCGAGACTGGATATTAATTATTCCTGTTTCCCTCTCATACCCACTTGGAGATCTCTCTTAGGAGAGGTCTGCTCGATCACTCGACTCAGTATCATATGATTTCTGTCCAGGTAGACAGCTCTGCTGGTCGCGTTCGCATCGGCCAAATGGGTGGGTATCTGGAGGCATTTTCGGTCAGCGAAATGTGCCAGCGTGTTGGGCCGGCCCACTCTCACATTTACCTACCCCACCTAGGCGCTCTAGATTCCTGCAGCAATCTTCCAGCTACATAGTGAACCTGCAAGCGCTGCCCACGGAGGAGGCAGACCCAGCCCATTTATTTGCTGTGTCCTTTGCGCTTTGCGTATTATACAGACCGTACTCAGCTCTTTATCTGTTACGGTGATCGGCAGAAGGGAAGTGCTGTATCCAAACAGAGGTTGAAACATACCCACTGAAGAGTAGTAAATGCCATCTCCCTCGCTCATCTGAGCCAGGCCGAGCCTTGAAGCGTGCATCCTTTTGGGCGTTAGCACGCGGCGCCTCTCTAAAGACACTGTAGAGGTGCGGGCTGGGCGACACCTATTGCGAGTTTTATTAATCTTGAGGGGAGCCGATTTCCTCACGCGGTGAATAAGAAATTCGGTTAGGTGTTGTAAAATGCTTGCTGCGCCATTCTCTCTAACACGGAGATACGTGCGCTTTTTCGCTCTGTTAGTAAAGTTCCCCGCTTGGCGAACCCTGCAGATATTCCTCCGAGGCCCCCAGCATCTGACTCAGCGGAGGAGTCAGGCGCTGGCCCGTTACGTTGTTGGTATGCCCACTGGTCAGCCCGCGTTCTGGGTATAGGTGCCCGCTATGTGCGATCCCCACTAGGAGATGCCATATGCTTGTACTGCCACGGTGCAGTCCCCCCTCACAGGCGGACCCGTGTCTTCCCTCACCGCTAACCATCTTATATTCATATGCGTACTCCCCCTTCTCTGGGCTAGTCCATATGCTTTCTTGCCACCAGTCTCCCCACTTGGGTAGCAGGTGGCCTTCGCAGCATCCTCCCTATCGGGACTGCACGCATTCCCAACGTACTGTCGTATTACTATTACTAAGGTAACCCTCGTTCCCGGAGGGGTGGAACGGAAATGCTATGTTGCTTCGCCATAATGATTGCCACTTAGCTGTTAAGGTGAAAGTTTCTTCCTCTAAAAAAAGATGCTTTGGCTTTGCTCGCACATGTGCTCTTATAGCCAAATTAATTGCAACGAGCATCAGGTGCGCAAGCTGACGCTGCCAACTCATTGGCATTTCATTGGCCCGTTTACATACTCTTTCAGATGATTGGCTTTCTGAATGAAATCCCCATAGTGGAAGTTTCCACATTACATTTCCGTTCCCCCCCTCGGGGAACGAGGGTTACCTTAGTAACCGGAACGATTCTGGGCCTAGGTTTAACATCTCATCCGAAAGACGGTGCTCACTGAACAGCATAGAGTCCCCATCACTACACTGGGGCATTAGGACCCACACAAACCACAGGTTGGGTGCCCTCTGCTGGATTCACTAACACCACTTGCGGCAGCAACCTAGCTTTCCCATGTGGTCTGCCATGCAGGTACTGACCAGGCACAGCCCTGCTTAGCTTCATTGGGCGACCATGTGAGAGTTGCAGAGAGCTAGCGCTCGGCAATCTCTGTGCAATGTGGTATATGCACACAGACTTTTATTTTCAGTCAGCCAGCCTCTGGGCTTCCGATGATTTGTCATACCATACAAAATCTCTGCATTTAAGATCTGATTTCTTAAAAAAAAACAGCGATCTTCACTGCCTGGCTGAGATATAAAGTGGGTATCAGACCAAACTAGAAGCACTGCATTAATTTATATTTTTCCACACCATGTTTTTAAAACATGTGTTTAAAACAAAATTAATTTTACCCCAATATTTTCAATGGAGCTTTTGTTCTCACCTGCTGCTAATAATGGCGCCTGTGTTTAAATAGTCTTTCATCTCTTTTTACGTTTTAACAACTAAATGAATGCTTAAGTCTATTGAACTGATTATATTTGAATTACATTACAACATCTGTGCTGTAAAAAAAGCCTTATGAAATTGAAAATAGTCACATAAACCTTTCACCGGAAGTTCATAATTGGCTGAAATACACCAGCTGTGCATATAGCCCATTTAGAAAATTTGCTTAGATCTTTAAAATAGAGATCATGATTGTTCAGTTACTGCAATACATCAATTTACCAGTGGAGTTAAGCAATTGACAGATTTTCACGTTGATGAAAGCACACAATCCAGTAGGTCTTATTTGTGGTAGGGGCAATATTTTAGTAAATGCTCAGGTTTAGATGTTAGTGGGAAGACAGATTTTACTGTTCCTCATGAGAAGCTCCAGAGGCAGCATCAGGCTCAGGGACTGAATTACATGTTCAAACTGCAAATCTCTGAGCAGCGGGACTCTAATTACAACTTCAAACAGTGAGACGAAGTGCCTGTTGCCATCCGCCACATGCAAACACTACTCAACAACAGCAGAACACTGAAGAACCCACTCTAAAAGAGCTTTCAGAGGGGTTTCCTGCCTGAAATATCCATGTATTGTTGAAATGCTCACACTATTACATTTCAAAGCTCTGCTAGTGATATCCTGGGAGTTTCAATTGTAGAACAATATGTATGGTAACATTAGCTGATTTGAATGGTTCTCAGGCACCATTGTTTATAGATTTAATGCAGATAAATGTATTCATAGACACATGACTTCATGATATAACGTGCTACTGGCAGCAGCAAACTGGGCTCACTAATTACAAACACAGCATGCATTATCGGGAGTGGGTCTGTACTCTTGGTCTCTCTCTCTCCCTCTCTCTCTCTCCCTCTCTCTCTCTCTCTCTCTCTCTCTTTCTCTTCCTCTCTCTCTCGCTCTGTGCTTGTGTGTGTGTGCGTGTGTGTGCGTGCATGTGTGTATGTGTGTGTGTGTGTGTGTTACATGTTTTTTTTAAATTAGCAATACATGTTGCCTGGACACACACATCTTCTTCCTGAAATTCTCAGCTACTGTGCTAATTGAAAAGTGTCTGTGTCAAACAAAACCAGCATCATTCGTTGCTATTTGCATTTTAATTATAGATTTTGGTAGGATGTGTAAATATGTGTAATTACTAGCTGTACAATCAGCATCAGCATGATATTTTGCACATTGCCATTATACTGTAGAGTGTCACACTGTTACACAGTTATTTACAGAAGAGAACATTGTAAAGGGACATCTTTATGTATCAAAATAAAACAAATATGTCTTTCTCAATAGTTTTCCAATACTATGGAATTTCCTTGATCTGTTAATCATCACTTGAGAAATATATGAAAAGAATAAACATTTCGCTGGTAAAAATTCCACTAATAATTTTGCCTTTAAACTGCACTGTATTTGTATTTTATTGATGAAGTTCCTGGCAATTTTACAGTAATTTACTGTTTTAAAAAAACTTAAGATGTCAACTATTTAAATTATCACAATGAGTTATTATACACTACCTGACAAAAGTCTTGTTGCTTATCCAAGTTTTAGGAACAACAAATAATAACTTGACTTCTAGTTGATCATTTGGTATCAGAAGTGGCTTATATTAAAGTCAAAGACCTCTAGATTACGCTTATTTTACCAAAATAAAATATGATCATGCCTTGATTTTTAATTATTTAATTAGGACAGTAAAGTCTGACTTTGCTTAGACAAAAGTCTTGTCACTTAACAGAAATGTTGTACAGTATAGAATGAATAGATAAAGTTATGGTGCAGTGGAAAAATAATGAATATTGTGTATGACTCCCATAAGCGGGCAACCCAGTGGCGCAGTAGGTAGTGCTGTTGCCTCACAGCAAGAACGTCGCTGGGTCGCAGGTTCGAACCTCGGCTGGGCTGGGTCAGTTGGCGTTTCTGTGTGGAGTTTGCATGTTCTCCCTGGGTTCGCGTGGGTTTCCTCCGGGTGCTCCGGTTTCCCCCACAGTCCAAAGACATGCAGTACAGGTGAATTGGGTAAGCTAAATTGTCCGTAGTGTATGAGTGTGAATGTGTGTGTGGAAGTTCCCAGAGATGGGTTGCGGCTGGAAGGGCATCCGCTGCGTAAAATCGTGCTGGATAAGTTGGCGGTTCATTCCGCTGTGGCGACCCCGCAAGGGACAAAGCCGACAAGAAAATGAATGAATGAATGACTCCCATAAGCTTGGAGGACTGCATCCATACATCTCTGCAATGACTCAAATAACTTATTAATAAAGTCATCTGGAATGAAAAAGAAAGCATTCTTGCAGCAGTCTCAGGGTTCATCAAGATACTTTGGATTTATCTTCAATGCCTCCTCCTTCATCTTACCTCAGACAAGCTCAACAATGTTCGTGTCTGGTGACTGGGCTGGCCAATCCTGGAGCACCTTGACCTTCTTTGCGAGGTCCTTCTTTGAGAAGGAGCGCTATCCTGCTGAAGAATTTGCCCTCTCCTGTGGTTTGTAATGTAATGGGATACCACAGTACCTCTGTTGATGTTGCCATCCAGTCTGCAGATCTCTCACACGCCCCCATACTGAATGTAACCCCAAACCATGATTTTTCCTTCACCAAACTTGACTGATTTCTGTCAGAATCTTGGGTCCATGCGAGGTCCAATAGGTCTTCTGCAGTATTTGTGTCATGATTGGGATGCAGCTCAACAGATGATTCATGCGACACTTGTCCAAATGATCAACTAGAAGTCAAGTTATTTTTTGTTGCTCTTACAACTAGGATGGACAACAAGGCTTTTGTCAGGTAGTGTATACTTACATTGCTATTACTCTAAAGAACTGCTAATTTGTCTGTTTGTCTAATACAGGCTGAATGCCCAAAGGCCGAGTGTTTTGAGTCTCTGTCCGCAATGGAGATAGCAGAACAAATCACTCTTCTCGATCACATCGTGTTCAGGAGTATTCCCTACGAGTGAGTACAACAGAATAATGCATGAGTAAATCTGTCTTCACTTTTATTGATCACATTGAAAATGGGCTTTAGAAAGTCAGAAGGAGTAGAAGCTCTGCAGATACACTGACTGGGTTCTTGCTGTAGGGAGTTTCTGGGCCAAGGATGGATGAAAACAGACAAGACAGAAAGAACACCATACATCATGAAGACAAGTCAACACTTCAATGACGTGAGTTCATTTGGAAATAACTACTATCTTCCATTTACTGTCTTATTCTGTGGTTGAGTTCACCCATTGCTTTAAGCGATTAGTTGATTTTACTTAAAAATAGCAAATAAACGTGTTGCCTTAAAAATATGAAGTAAATTAACTAAATGCATACTGACAAAAAAATAACTATGACTTTTTACAGTGTATAGTTAATTAGAATAGACATCAGGGTTAGTTGTCACATGTAGAACTTCAGCAATAACTAATAAAACTTGTTTCAGCAGTTTTTACACCTTCAGTTTGAACAAGTCAGGAAAGTGGGTGAGTCCAGCTTTGTTTAGGTGGGAGTGTCGAGTGGTGAAAGAGAGAAGGGTTTGCATACATTTCATGGCGTTCTGCAACCCAAACACAGACACAGTGGATATGGACAGTGATTCAGAGAGCAACGTTTACAGTGAATCTGAGAGCTGTGTGGAAGTGGAGGATTTTCAGTCCATAATATTATAGTGATATTACTGTAAACGTATTAACTAAATCATTTTGACTAAGTTATGTCTTTAAAAACTGAAAGAGTACTGCTGACGATACTAACTAACTTTGGCATCTGAATAAACATAAACAAAGAACATTGATCACACACTTACCTAATCTGTAGAGACAGGATAATCAACACAAACTGGAACCCCACCTTTTTTTGAAAGAAGACGAGTGGCAAATCCTGATTTTACCATTTCCAGATTCGAAAGCTCTCAGGTAATAAATGTTTCTTACAAACGTGTTTTTGCAGCATGTTAGTAGACCACTGTAATCCACACATGTGGGTCCACATGCAAGCTGTGCTCTCATTGCGGGGAAATGGAAACAAAACCTTTGCTGACGACCCATTTCTCCAAACAATTCTTGTTTTTCTACTTGTTTTTAATTACGTTTTGCAACACAACATGGCGTCTCTCTGAACAATGTAACAGGTATATCGAAGCTTCGAAGCTATATCTTGCACAATAATGAAGTTGCATCTCGTTCACAATAGAGCGTGCTGATTGGTTCGAACCAAGTCTTTCTCATGAATTAATGAACAGATTTTTTTGAAAACCCGGCTGCAGGGCTTAATTTGTGCCGGAACATGCCGCAACCCCTGAAATCTTATCCGGCACCTCATTTTACTGATCCCCCTCCTTAATCGCCCTTCTCTCCTGTCCGCTGTTCACTTTCGCTTTCTTCTGCGACACCCCTGCTCACTTTCGTCCGCAACACCTCTCCATCCTCGGGTAACATGCCGGATCCGTTACCCCGATCTGTTCCGGGATCTCGCAATTCACAAATTAAGCACTGACCGGCTGGTACAGACAGCCAATCTCCACACTGGAATTTACACAAGGATCTCATCGCCGTGACGTAGCTTCAAAATTTCTTTTCAAATCGGAAGAACGAATTTGCTCAAAACAACGCAAAAAACTATTTTCAATTGTTAGCTAAATATATTTGTCCTAATAGTGTTTTTAGCAACGTAAGACATATAGATGACTGTTAACATCTCAAAAAATGTGTTTTGGTGTTTTGTGCCCTTTAAATAAACAGTAACAAAAGAGATATTGGCTATAACAGTTGTATATTAGTTGTCTGCTGCATAATCAAGCATTTTTCTTTGAATAAAACAAACTAAAATGCGTACAAAATGTACAACAGCAACAACATGTACAATGGCATGTTGCATGTAAAATTAATTCAATCCATTTGCAATGGAAAATATATGAAGACACAGCGATAAACTAGATAGTGCTAGTGTATTTTGAACTACAAATTTTAAACATGATCTAAACAATAATGTACAATGACAATGAACAAATATCAAAATCGTATTTGGTCAGTGGTTATTCAGCAGCTAATATATATAAATTGTCATAATATAGTCATAATATAATGTAAATAGTAAATTGGCAGCTAATATATAAAAATTGTCATAAAATAAAATAAATTAAACAGAACAGTGACTTTTTTGGACTGCTTCTTGACACTGACTGTTTAGTTAATTTCATTATTTATCACAAATTCAGTAAAAACCTGTAATATTGTGAAATATTTTTTTACAAATGAATCATTTTATTGTTTTATGCTTTTTAATGGAATTTAATAAATATCTATTTCTATAACTTCAGCAAATATATTTTTAAACTTCAACATTGTTGAATTCTTGTTTTTCCTGCTGTTAAAACTTTAAGTATAGTCAAAAAACTTCAACCAATCGTGAAAATAACCTGCTGCTTTTTAGCCAACACTTTTTATACAGATTTTGAATTTTTATGAATGGACACACTCCAGTATTAAATATTGACTGGCATAAATGTGTGTGACAACTAGTCCCTGTGGCCTGTGTGGTTAATCCAGTTGTATCTGTGTTCTCCTGTATAGATGAGTAATCTGGTGGCCTCTCAGATCATGAGCCACACAGATGTGGGCTCCAGAGCGGGCTCTATTGAAAAATGGGTAGCAGTGGCTGACATTTGCCGTTGTCTCAACAATTATAACGGTGTCTTGGAGATCACATCTGCCCTGAACCGCAGCGCCATCTACAGGCTGAAGAAGACATGGGCTAAAGTGTGCAAACAGGTCAGAGGAACACTCAAAAATATGACTTTTGTTGCTTGTGCTACTTTACTTAATTGACTTGAAAAAGATTTTTTGTGACAACTTAATTGTTTTACGTTCAATCCACTTATTAAAAACTTGTAAAAGTGATTAAATTAAATTCATCAATCAATTTGTGTTGGGAAAACATGAAGGATTTATGTGGAATGCAGCATTATTTACAGTGTACAAACTAAATGGTGCTATTGTGTAGTGGTGTATTACAGTAGTCAACATTTAAAGTGGATCAAAACCGTTCATCAAAGTTGTTTTAAAACTATTAAACAGCACTCATTTTTGCCGTAGTACAATTTTAAAGAACATTTTTGATCCACTTTAAATGTTGACTACTATATTTTAGTGTAGTAATACAAAAATTGTTGGCCATTGTTGTGTTTCTTCAAATAGACTAAAGCACTAATGGACAAACTTCAGAAGACCGTGTCATCTGAGGGAAGATTTAAAAACTTGAGGGAAACTCTAAAAAAGTGAGCTATTTTAATACTACATATTTCAATTACTTCTCTCCTATAAAGGTTTTGAAAACAAATGATTTATATTTGATTTTTGTTTCTGTCTTTGTGCAGCTGTAATCCACCCTGTGTTCCATATCTGGGAATGTACTTGACAGACCTCGCATTTATCGAAGAGGGAACCCCAAATTTCACAGAGGAAGGTCTAGTTAACTTCTCAAAGATGAGAATGGTGAGAAATCATATCATATATCCTGGATCATTTCCACTGGGATTAAGTGAATAATTAATGTTTTGCGCAAGTGAATAGACTGATATATCTTGACACGGTTTCTGCAGATTTCTCACATCATACGAGAGATTCGACAGTTCCAGCAAACTCCCTACAGAATTGAGCACCAACCAAAGGTTTGACATATATAATTCATATTCAGATCTAGTCTTGGCATTCTCCATCAATCCGTGCTGCTTCATTAGCATTTATCTGTTTTATTTGATTGATCTCAGACACGCTGACAGGGCTGTAGTGTTTGTTGATGTAATTTATCACAATCATTGCTTGTTAAACCATGTTTATATTGTTTTTTATACAGCTAATTACATATTGAGCAGCTGTATTTACTATACAGTTGTGTTGTACTATTGCATATAATAGATTGGGCATAATAAGATTTTTTTGTTTTAATGAAGTTACTAACTTTAAATTGGATTAAACGTAGAGGCATTTGTAATGTTAAAATATATTCCTATTTTAAATAAATGCTGTTCTTTTGAATTAGCACAACAATATTAAACAGAACGACTGTTTTCAACACTGATAGCAATAAATGTTTCTTAAGCACCAAACCAGAATATCAGAAACATTTCTGAAGAATCATGTGATATTAAAAAGTGAAGTAATGTTACTGAAAAGGAAGTTTTGAATAAAAAAAATAGAATGCAAAATATGTTCAGCATTTGTAGTTTGCACCACACTCTTGCATTACTATTACTGCATTAACTGATCTGTTAGTGTAATGTGAGTGGTACACTGACAAATGAGGTGCGAATCTAAATGCAGGTTTATTAACAAGAATGGTCAGGCAAGCAATGGCCAACAGGGTCAAACTGGCATGCAGGCAAATCCAGAGTCTTGGTCATAAACAGGCAAATGGTCAAAAGGCAGGCAGCAGACAGGAATATACAGAAAAACTTTCATGATATTCTATTCTCCTTATTCTCCGCATACGAGCGGGCGCAGCCATTTGTATCATTTTGGCTTGAGACTTCCGGTCTCTATTCTCTTATTATATTATTATTTTGTCTGTATAGTCATGCAAACACTTGTTTGTAGAGCAAGGAATTTGACCGTTTTTTTGCCGTTTATTATTCCGGTCACACTTTATTTTGACGGTCCGTTTGTTAAATTTAAGTTACATTGCAACTAATTATCATTAGATTATAAGTAGACTGTTAGGTTGGGGTTAGGGTTGGGATTGGGGTTAGGGTTAGGGTTAGTGTAAGTTGACATGTAATTGCAAAGTTTCTTATAGTCAGTTAAATGTCTGTTGAAGGACTGTTAAATGTCAGTGTTAACAGATATTGAGTAGACAGTCCTTTAATACTTAAATGGACCATCAAAATAAAGTGTTACCATTATTCCTAATCATTTTTCCCATAGGCAACTGAATGGGAAGTTCTAAAACAATTGCCAAAACGAGCACACTTCCGCATTTTAGAATAAGGTCAATAAATTCCCTGTGGAAACCCTGTTATCCTCTAATTTGCAATGCATTATGTAATCTGTTTTCATGTAATCTACTGTTTTTTGTGCCTAGGTCACACAGTATCTTCTGGATAAGACCTTGATTATGGATGAGGACACACTCTATGATTTATCACTCAAGATTGAACCCAGGCTTCCTGCATGAACAACAACCTCAGTACCTGGCAGCTTCCATCTAGATGTGCTTCTCACTCTTGGGATGTTTTGAAGGGATGACGCATACCTCGCGTTTAAGAAAGAGGGAGGGAAAATGTCCATTTGAAAGTGTGGAAGAATAGAGGGTCCATGCTTGGAGAAGAATATTAAAACAGTGCTCACCACCACCATGTCACATCAAGAGTGACGTTTATCAGGAAAGAAGGCCACTGTTGGAGGTCAGGGGTCTTGTGTGAGTTTCAGGGTCTATCGGAAGGATTGAGTCTTAATTATGAGAAGAGTGGGTGAAGATATGTAGCATGTACAGAAGTAGAGCTGTTAGCCAGATCTTATGTAGTGTATTATGGCCCCTCAAGCCTGTGGCCCCTGGCACATCCCCTCATTGGTAATGGTAGTGACTTTGTGCATGAACTAGACTGTGGGTTTGCTGTGCGCTTTGCCTCAACTTTACACTCCACGTGCTGTTCCATCTGGCTGCATCGAACCAAAATACCACCTGAAAATTTGAACAGATATGTCAGTCTTCTAAATAACCAGAATGTATAGTAGCTTTTGAAAAACCGTAACCAGTTGTACGTAGATTATATTTATATTTGGTAAATTGCCCCTGAAGCTATTTAAAAGTTGTTTTATGTGCCTTCTTGCTTTCGCAGACACTTGTAAATGAAACCAATGTATTGGCAATGCTTGGAAGTTATGATATAGGCATATTATTGGCCTCTGTAGCAAGTGTGACAGAACATTCATGTTCAGACAATTTAAGTCAATAAATACAAGGCGTCATTCTTACTGTTACAAACACTTTAAGATCTAAAGATTCTTCTTATTACATTAAACTTCTGTTAAATGGGTCATGAAATGTTTGTATCCCAAATTAGTTTATAAGCTTTCAATGTCTGTAAAAATGATAATTTTCTATCTTCATCAATCAATTTTAAGCGCTTCAAGGAAGTGTAAAATAACGGACTTTCCCTAAGTGAAGTTTACAGCCTAGGCTCATTCTGATTACGTACACCTATATACATTTCTGGAGAGTGCCAAATATGTCCCAGGAGCTACATTTTTGCAGTTTTTGTTTTCGTGAATCCACCAGAGAGTGATTTGTACGCTTTTCAGATCATAGATTTCTCTGGCGAGTGCCATTTACATCTGCTGTACTCATGTAAATACACCAGAGGCCACTGTTGACTGCTTGACTGCCTGACCAACCGACCAATACCCCCACCCACCCCCTTCCCTAAACCCAACAAATAGTGTTTTCAAAAGCACCGATTGACCCGCCCAGCTACTTCCCTTAACCCAACCGACAGATTTTCACCACATTTTCACATTTTACCACATTCTCACTCTGTTATTTACTTGTTTATTTGTCTCGCTTAACTCCGCTCTGCGTCTCAAGTCCGCCGACATACATGTGGAGTTACCAGACAAACTGGTAACAGCGGGAAAGCCGTCTATACAGAGGTAAACGGTCAGCTGGTAAGCAAGAAAAGGAACAGCGTAATACCAGCCCGTAGCATTCGTATTAAAGATGAAATGCAGCCATACGTAGCTCTCGCGCAATTCGCGCTCTCCAGAAATGTATATACTGTAGGGCTACGTTTTCACAATGAGTCTATGTTGGAAGTTTTTTTTATAAGCTAATTTCGAGAGGATCACGTGCTTATGATTGTCTACGTCTGGTCCTGCATTAGCTAACACATAATTCACCAATCAGACGATTCCTAACTCACTATAAGTTTCTTACCTCAGTATCTTCGTCTTGAAGAATCTCCCCTCCCACCGCTACTCCTCCCTCTTTTTTCCAGATTGAGCAACACGGTGACCCAGTGACTAGCACTGTTGCCTCACAGAAAGAATGTCACTGGTTAAAACTCCCTACTGGACCAGTCAACATTTCTGTTCATAGTTTGCTTGTTCTCCCAGTGCTTGTGTGGGTTTCCCCTGGGTTCCCTGGTTTGCTCCCACAGTCTAAAAACATGTGATATAAGTAATTTGACCATACCAAACTGCCACTATAGACAAGCTCTTAGTAAGCAGTATAGCTATCTATAATCCATCATTAGAAACAAGTCGGGGGAGTTCATCGAGATCTACCCGAGGTCAATCTCCTCTCTCGCCCTGCTTATGGGAGGGACCCCAGGGCTCGAGGATCTTATAAGCTGAGGGCTCTCTCTCAGGACAGCATGCCAAACAAGCTTCATTATCAATCATCAGCTAAGTGTGAACTCTTGAAATATACTCTAAAAATGTCCCAGCCTGACTTCTGTCATCTGTTGATCATGAGCAGTGGGTGAAGTATATAAAAAAAGAATATAATAAAACTTACTTATTTTCTGAACGACATAAACTTTATCAAAAGTGCAGTTTTATTGATTTAAATTTTTTTTTTATTGCCACATAACACAGTTGAATACATCAGTGTTTCTCAACGCCCGTCCTCGCACGTTTCTTTTTTTAACACACCCAATTCAGATAACCAGCTCGTTAGATGAGCTCCATGCATGAACTGTTTGATTGACAGGTCCCTATACAGTGCTCCCTACTCCCTTCTCCTTCATTGCTCTCCACCTGAGCATGAGAAATCTAATGAGAAAGCTCAGAATGCTCACTCACAGATTTACACAACGGCATTGCCTGCAGCGTACTATTACTAGAGAAGTGTTGTGTGACATAATTTACCAATGTAAATACAGTGCTAACCACTGAGCTACAGTGCCCCCATAAAACATATATTCTTTCTCTCAAGCTGAAATCGTGGCAGAATATCCTATGGAGTCCACTTTGCTGGGCACTTACAGTCGACAAATCTCTCAAGTGAAAAGAGAAACGTACAAAATGTGCAGAGTTGTGGGGCACAAGGACCAGGATTAATAATTGCTGTAATACATGCAGAGAGCAGCATTAATGGCCTGTGTTGCATCCAACCACAGGGAGGCACTTCAAATGTTTTGGCCTCTTGGTTTGGGAGATTTGTGAATGGAAGTGAAGCATTGCATTTGATGCATATAGGTCATGTAATGACAACATGGAGCATGTAGTAAATTTTACTTTCATTAATGCTACACATATTCAAACTATATGTTTAAATGCAGAATCATTCAATTATTTTCTTTTCGGCTTAGTCCCTTTATTATTCTGGGGTCGCCACAGTGGAATGACCCGCCAACTTATCCAGCATATGTTTTGCGCACCGAATGCCCTTCTAGCTGCAACCCATCACTGGGAAACATCCACACACACTTATCCACACACATACACTACGGACAATTTTAGCTTAACCAATTCACCTATAGCGCATGTTTTTGGAGGTGTGGGGGAAACCGGAGCACCCGGAGGAAACCCACTTGAACATGGGTAGAACATGCAAACTCCACACAGAAATGCCAACTGAACCAGCCAGGGCTCGAACCAGCGACCTTCTTGCTGTGAGGCGATTGGGCCACCGTACGGCCCAATGCAGAATCTATTCAGTCAATATGCGATTTCAAATGCACTGGGCATTACCTCTAGCAGAGAAGTAAACTGTAAAGTACAGTAAACTGTACACTGCTGTGCTAGCTTTATCACGCAGTGTCCATGCCCTCCTTTTCACCATCTGAGAGTTGTGATAGTCAAAATGGCAACAGCTGTAAAGGAATAAAGATGAAATTACAAGAAATAAAAACACTACTCCGTTTAAAAACATAATAATAAAATAAAAAATAATGACAAACTTTTACATGGGGGGTGACATTTCAATAAACTCTTAATCATAATTTCGATTTAATTAAAAACATTTTTACCTGTCCGGGAGTTTTGAATTTTCATGCTGTCTGAGAGTTTTTCCACAGATGTGCATCTCAGCTGGCACACTGATGTCAAAACGTCATCAAAAGCATTGACTGAGAATTGATTTCAATTAGGGCTGCACAATATATGGTATCAGCATTGATATTGCAATGTAATCATTCACAATAGTCACATCACAGGATATGCAATGTTGAGTTTCTATTAGAATTTATCATCTGCATGCATTTTTAATGCCTGTAATTATATAATGACTTTAAAAGCATTCAGGTATAAAAAATGTACCATTTTTGACCTTAAGTACGATTAATTTTATTGAATTATCTTTATTTTTATCATTCAGTTACTGTACTTGAATACTGTTAGAAACGATAAATTTTATTGGGAATAAAGAAAACAATAAAACACTTTATTTCAATTGTATCTTTTTCTTGATTGTTTTTATAAATAGTTATGCATGAAAATACTCCCAACACATGCAAACACAGATGTGTACTGCAAATAGCACAGACCACAACGAAAATGTGCCGAGGGACCCCAAAAATGTTATAGATTGTTTATTAGATTTTATGGAGATGCACTCTCACTGCAGAACCCCAGTCCATCCAACATTACAATATTTTTGTTCCTAATAGAGATGTCATCTAGTGAAATTGTATTCATATTGCAATATATATTGCAAAATCAAAATAAAATATTGCTATGTTAGATTTTTCCAATGTCGTGCAGCCCTAATTTCAATTGACTATCTTGATGTCAAAACGACACCAAGTTGACATCAAAAAATAGCATCAAAAACATATCAAAAGTCGATTACAGGGCAGTTCTGTCATGTCTTTCAGTAGAGGATATTTTGACAGGCACATTCAAGCAAACACATTGGAGTTGTTAATGTAGATTAATGACGCATGTTAAGGGGCATATCGAGGAGGCTTTAAATCCTGTCTGTCCAGAGGTATAGAAAATAATAATACATATTTTGAATATGGGAGTTAGGTATTAATTAAGAAACTTCCGGCATGAGTGTGTTTGGATGTTTCCCAGTGATGGGCTGCAGCTGGAAGGGCATCCGCTGCGTAAAATATATGCTGGATAAATTGGCAGTTCATTCCGCTGTTGCGACCCCAGATTAATAAAGGGACTAAGCCGAAAAGAAAATGAATGAATAAACCTCCGGCATGTTATATTTCTGTATAATCTTTTGTGTGCAAATATGAACACCTTTTTATTTGACCATTTCATGACCCCTTTAACTTTTTTGGTGTATTTCAAGAGCCAGGTTTACCAATGGACAAGTAGTGCAGTGAAATGGAAATACGCATTCTGTGCAAATAGCCTCTAAATTTGCATTTTCTACTTAAATTCAGTGAATTGAGTGTAAAACAGCTTACTTTTTTATCAAAGCATGCAGAAATACTCCACTTGCAGTAGATTGCATCATCCATGTGCTTAAAAAATACAATGCACACTTGTTTGATCTGTTTTTACAGTAAGTTGAGGCTTTGGCGCCCCCCATTGGAGGGATAGGTTGAATGATTCTCAGCAAAATGACCGGAATCCGATTCTGAATCGCAAGTTCTTCAATAATCAATGTTTTCCTGCTTATTAATGTAATGGCCCTGCTGGTCAGCTAACCAGGAATTAGGGCGTCTCCATTATTTGCATGAAAAATACAGTGATCGCATGTTGGAAAATGCATTGCAAGACATGTTTTGTGGTCATGTGTCATTCAGCTGCTGTGTAGCCTCTTTTAAACTCTCTAGAAACCTCAAGTTAAACAGATAGATACATATATTAACTTCTCATCTGACTGCACTTCTTTATCTAAATACTTTGATCATAATAGCTGGAGATTTCATATGCATAGACTGGCAGAGAACTGTCAAATTGGCCATAAATATATATATATATATATATATATATATATATATATATATATATATATATATATATATATATATATATATATATATATATATATATATATATATATATATTTATATTATACATATACCACTGTGCTGTATGAAGACAACATTGTTTTTGTCAGACCTTTTCTTTCTCTAGAGTGGGACAGATTTCAGATATTTAAGTGTAAGTGTGTGAAACGCATGAGAGTGTGTAGGTGTGAATGTGATTTCAGAGGTGAGTGGGTTCATTAGAAAGGTGTGAGTTACATTCTCATAAATGTAGCGTTGTTTTCTTTAAAACAAGTGTGAATTGGTAGTATTTATTTTCTGGCATATATATTTGATTCTTTTTTTGTATATAGTGTGCCGATATGGATTTATGATATAATGTGATTTTTGTCCCCATTCATCACCATGTAATACTTTAATTTCTGCAAGCACTCCTGTAATTGTTCAATTTTGCTCAATGTGTTAAGAAAAATGTAGCATATTCGATTAATTTACAATCCTTTGTGCTTTTCTTTCTCTTTTTTATGAGTTGATGTGCACAGAAATATTGCTTTGGTATGTTGCATGTCTTTGCATGTCCAGGTTGGATTCCTTCTTGTGTAATCTGCTTTTTGTACATTTCTGTATCAAACTATTTGTCTTTATTTTTCCTTTTTTTTGTTTTATCACCGATTTTCCTGGAGATTGTGTGGCTTCAGTACTTTAATTCCATGCTTTCATTTCAAATAAACAAATAAAACAAGCATTGGAGTCTACACTAAATTACTTATTAAGTAATGGATAGCATTAATATTTTAGATTCATAAAATGCAAGTTTCAGACACTTTCAGAATTAAAATAAAACACAGGCAAGACAAATGTTATTCTTGTGGCTCCTGATGATACATCAAGGTCTCATAGTGCAAAAATTGGTTTATGAAAGAAATTATGATTACGTAACATTATTATGATTTATCCATTTTGCAAGCAAATCATTCTTTTGCACTACAGTTATTTTTAGTTGACATGATTTCATTTAGTGGGATGAAAAATAAAGAAATTGTATTATATTGTGTATTTTTGAGAGAAAAAATTATTTGAAGAATTAAATGTATAAATTATAGTGCATAAATAACCCATTCCTCAACAATCTACGAGCAAGCAGAATCTACTGGCTCCATTACAATATACTGCAGTGAAATTCTGCATTTTGTCTTCTAGCCTTAGGGGACCTAACATGCCTCCCTTTTCAAGATAAAACAAGTCTCTGATGTTTCTAAAATGTTTATGTGACTTTTTAGCTTAAATTATCCCACAAATAATCTCTATAACTCTTTGAAACTGCATATTTTAGGCTTTGATACTAATTTTGCCATTTTTGTGACTGTCACTTTAAATTCAAATGAGATTGTGCTCTTTTCAAGATAGGGCGGAGCTACAAAAGCCTATAGGTGAGCATAGCAACAAATTCTGTGAAAAACCGAAAATATCAAAAGGAGTGTCTCAGAAGAAGGTAGTCTATGGAGAATATGGTGTTTGTTTGTGCATCCTAAAACCTATTTATAATGCTTATATAATACAACATTAATGAAAACTCTAGTGGTGGACGGCTGCTTCTCACTCAGGGCTGTTTATGTCAATGAGGGAGGGATCATCACAAATGTGTGGGGCTTTCCCCCTCAGATGACTGTACAAAGGGAGAATGTCAATCAAAATGTTTCTACAGACTAATAATTTTTTTTTACCATTAGAGGCTGGCTATATTTGCAGACTGTTGCCGCACAACTGTGTTTAAACCCCTTATAAAAGTGAATTTGCATAATAGCTCCTTTTTAACTCTGACTCAAATTTACCATACCTTGTTCTCTGCTAAAGGATAAATGTGCTTACAGTGGGGGAAATAAGTATTCAACACGTCATCATTTTTCTCAGAAAATTATTTCTAAAGGTCCTGTTGACTTGAAATTTTTACCAGATGTTAATAACAAGCAAAGAAATACACATATGAATAGAAAACAAATCTAATTAGTTTACAAATAAAGTTATGTGTTATAAAATGAAATGACACACAAAAAAGTATTGAAAACATGAAAAAAGGGAGCTAAAGGGTGCTTTCACACCTAGACTTTTGTTCTGGAACCTGGCGCGTTTGTCCAGTTAGCGCGGTTTGTTTACCATATGTGAACAGGGCACGCTCGGATCCGCACCAAAGCAATCGCTTTGAGACCGCGGTGGTCTCGGAGGTGGTCTGAGGTGGTCTCGGCTCGATTGAAACGAACTCTGGAGCGGATCGATTGTAGTGAGAAAGCGATACGATCCGAGCCCGGCAATATCACAGTGTTTTATGGATATGTAATAGGCATAAGGCTATATGAAGAGAGAATTCTGAGTAGGGCGGGAGGTCATTTCAGACATCCCAAGTCGCCCGCAAACGAATGATAATCCCGGGAAATCTTGCGTCTCCCTCCCGGTCCTCAAATACTTTGCGCAGCCTTCTCATCACTCCTCCTCCCCACCGCATCCCTCCTCGCTCTTCAGACATGTCGCGCGCACCCTGTCAAACACCACCAAACCACCCCCGACAGCTGAGACTCTGCAAAATAAACCGTGAAACTCTGACCAATGTGAGTAAAGTTTACTCACACGTGACTTGTTTAAACTATTTTGGTCAGTTTAGAAACTTTGCCGTGTGAAAGCGAACCGCACCAAGAACAACGAGCAACAATGTAACAATTTTAATCCCTGTTTCGGAACAAATGAATCAATTCACAGGTGTGAAAGCACCCATAGAAAGGCAATGAAAGCCCAGACAGTAGCTGAAATTCAGCAACTCTCTGCTCTTTTCTATTGTAAATAAATATTAGCTTCTTCAGTATAACATCTACATTACCAGAATGATGAAGATGAAACCAGGGTGGACATTTCAGCAAGACAATGATCCAAAACACAGCCAAGGAAACTCTCAAATGATTTTCAGAAAAAAGAAAATCCAAGCTTGCAGATTGGTACGGACTGGTAAACACGCACCTTCACTCGGACTACACTTCCCGTCATGCACCTCACACACACCTGTTCTGGTATCACCGATGATTACACACACACACAGCTGGGATCTGATCAAAGACCTGATTACACAGACTATATTCACTGATCACACTCCCACACAGTTGGCTGAGTCTTGTTATTGTAACACCACAAAGCTTTTTCTGTATCTAGTCTTTCTGTGTTTGATCCTTGCCTTGTTCCCTTGTTTACGTTGTCTGGCGCCTGCATCAACCATTTGTCTGTTACCTGACTTCGCCTTTTGGATTACCTGAATGTACCCATTTGCTCCTGTGTTTGATTATTGTCTGACCAATCTCATAATAAACTGCACATGGATCCTCATGTCTGTTTTCCAGTGTCCGTCGTTACAAGAATGTTCAGTACATTCTCCTTGTGTCATTTCATTGTTATTAAACATAAGTCACTTTTCAGGATTTATTTTGTTTTTTTATGTTTTTATGATTGCATGGTTTGGGTTTTTACCAAAATCTGCTTCAATTCCATGTCAACAGCTCCTTTTGATTACCTTTTCTCCCACTGTATTTAATAGCTAAGGAAAAGTTTTGACTATTTGACTAAGTTTAAAAATTTTTTGGTGATGGCATTTTAAAGAAGACTCTCGTGTGGAGAATGAAGCCACATGCATTGCTCAGTTTTTCACAGACTTCAATAGAGTGTAAAAGTTTTGATGGTTCTGTCGAAGGGCAATATCTGCATAATGTCTGAGAGATTTCAGCTGCTGTCTGGGCTTTCACTGCCTTTCTACAGCTCCCTTTCTTCATGTGTTCAATACAATTTTCCTGTGTCATTTCATTTTATTACACATAACTTCACTTGTAAACTAATTAGCTTTGTTTTCTTTTCATATATGTATTTTTTGCTTGATATCAACATTTGGGGAAATTTTCAAGTCAACAGGACCTTTAGAAATATGTTTTCTAAAAAAAAATGGTGACATGTTGAATACTTATTTTCCCCTCTGTATATCAACCCAAAGTTACTACAGAAAACTTAAATGATCCGATACTTTAGTCACAGACAAACAAACATTACCAGACAGGTAAATGCATGTTTCCAAGTTGTATTGTTTTCTTGAAATCACCACGAAGGCAGTGGCACTGGTCTCGGGCTCAACATTGTTGTTTACAGCTAGTACTGTACCATTCCCATTGATGTAATTTAACCCCCACTAACAATCTGTAAATATCAGCTTTTTTGAAGATCCAGTGATTTTTAATTAATTGCATATATGTAACAGTTTGATAATATTTTTGTAATAGGTTTCTGTCATAATTATTCTAACCGTACTGAAATTTGCTGGTTTAGGTCATTTATTTAATTGTACTGTGTAAGGTAGCGCACAAAATTGTGTATCTTTTGAATTTAAACAAAACTTAATTAATTTGCTCCTTGCATGAGCTATAGCAAAGCCGTTGACATGGCCAAATCAAAGCACGTATCACATACTGTATGGACAATAAAATGGTAACATATTAGGTTAAATGCCAATTCTCACTATTATTAGTGGCTTATTATTACCTGCCTATTGTTAAGATATTGGCTGTTTATTAGTACTTCTAAAGTAGATATTCCTAACCAATACCTAAACATAACTTCTACTTTATAACTATTAATAAGCAGCTAATAGCGAGAATTGTACTTTAAAATAAAGTGTGAGCAAATGTTTTTCAACTGTTTGGCAAAGAATTGCAAGATGGACATTTTAATGCAGAATGAGAAGAACAGTAGACACGAGTGATCTTCATGTTGGGACACCACACTCAGCAGCACTCTTGACCACAAAGAACATTGATGTGACCCATGGATCTGCAGTATGCCTTGTGGTAAACAAAAAAGTCAAATGTTATGAACACAAGAAAACTGTCCATCTCCAATGTCAAACATGAAGGTAAAACACTCATGTTATAGAGATGACTTGCTGTAGCATGTGATTAAAATCTTATATGTATCAAAGTCATTGTGGATTATTTGATGTATTTAATAAAAAATTCCAAATGTGATGCCTACAGTGCATAGATTGAAGCTTGATAATCACTGGATATTCCAACAGGACAATCATCCCAAAGAATACATCCAATACTGAGATTTATAGTTCGGGGCTCACTCGGGATGTTTTTGAGTGGCCTCCTGTTTCATGAAAAAAGCTCCCAAAAATACTTGATGCAACCTGAAGATAGCAGTGAGCATTTGAAAACCAAATAATTTACTGAAAGTTATTTGGAAGTGTTCAAGTGATAGATGGGTCAAGACTCCAGCAGAGAGTTGACAGAAGCTTGTAAATCACTTAGAGGCGATTACTGCCGGTTATAGAAAATTAAAGATGGTATTCAAAATACAATTTTGGGGATTGAATTATCTTTACACATGAATGTTTAGAGAAATTTTGATGGTTTAGTATTTACCTTATGTCGTCTGAATCACCAGATATATGTAAATGTAAAGTAAACATTTTTTTGGACTGTTATCATTAGTTTTTTTGTTAGATTAGGTCCAGATTTTGCTTCAGTACTGACTACTCTAATATACGTACATGAACACATATAATATAGTAAAGCATCTTATAGAAAAAATAATTTGAAACAGAGGTCTGTGAGGGGTGTATTTACAACCCCAAATCAGACAAAGTTGGGACAGTATGGAAAATGCAATTAAAAAAAAGAAAGCAGTGATTTCTAAATTTACTTTGACTTGTATTTCATTGCAGACAATAAAACAAACATTATTTAATGTGTTCCTCATTATGTTTATTTTGTATTTTATTTTTTCAAAAATAAACAAATATTCCAATTTTGGTTTTTGCAACACATTTCAAAAAATGTTGTAAAGTATTTACCTCTTTATAATGTTGCCATTCCTTTTCACAACACTTAAAAGACGTGTAGGGACTGAAGACACCAAGTGATGAAGTGTTTTTAGGTAATTTTGTTCCATTCTTTCTGCAAACAACTCCTAAGGAGGTCAACAGTGCGAGCCCTTACTGACCCATTTTGTGCTTCAGAATACACCACACATTCTCTATTGGAGACAGGTCGGGACTGCGGGCAGACCAGTCAAGTAACTGTATCCTCTTACTCCGCAGCTAGGACTTTGCAATGTGTGCAGAAAGTGGTTTTGCATTGTCTTGTTGAAATATGCATGGGTGTCCCTGGAAAAGAAGGCAGCATATTGTGCTTCATGTACTTTTCAGCATTAATGGTGCATCAAAGAAGTGCAAGTTACCTTTGCCAAGGGCACTGACACAACCCCATACCATGACAGATCCTGGCTTTTGGACTTAATGATCCTTTTTTTCTTTGGTCTGGAGCACACAGTGTCCATTTCTACCCAAAATACCTAAAATACTGATTCATCTGACCACAGTACACTTTCCACTGTGTGATGGTCTATCCCAGATGCCTCCGAGCCCAGAGAAGTCAACGGCACTTCTGGACACTGTTAACATAGGGCTTTTTTTTTGCACAGCGCAGTTTTAACTGGCATTTGTGAATGTAACTATGTACAGTATTGTGGTACAGTACTTGACAAAAGTTTGCCAAAGTAGTCCTGGGCCCATGTGATAATATAGCTTATAGATGAATGATGATTCTTGAATGTTGATTCTTGATTGAAAACAAACTGTCTTGTGATAGTCTGACTATCTATACTAGACTATACTAACTATACTTGTGAGTGTCCAGGCTCTACTTTCAAGGTCTCTCTCTCTTCATAATCCTGTAGAGGAAGAAAGGGATGAGCACAACAGGGCTCTGGTATTAAACCAGATAATGCACAAGCTCCTGGGACTGGCAAATCAATTACCAGTTTAATTTTATCTTTCAAACACACTACCCAACTAAACATATTCACTTTATTTATGTATCATATCCATAAAATCTAAATTGTGAGAATTTATATGTGCATGCAAATCTGAGGATGTAAACTCATAGTAATATTACCTTATATTAACAAAAATAACAACATCATGATGGCTACATTACTGTATGTAATTTGGTCTAGTTTAAACAAGTACAAAGAGGTCACTAAGATGGTTCCTTTTCAAAAGGTAAACATCTATATCTTATTTATCCCTATAATAGTTCCTTAGTACTTAAAGCACACATATTCTCAAATAGTACATATTAGTACCTAATGAAATGGTACTGCCCCTGTGACAACTTTTGTACCTCAATTTCAGGGAGTATAAGGAAAAGTAAAGCTTATATGTTTACACGGGGCCTGTACAGTATGACTGGCATGCAACTGGAGGTTTCCACTGGTTAAACTGAGAGCTCAAGGGCACGGAGACATGGTGTGACAGATGAAATAGGATTGGCTGGAGAGATGAGCTTTTATTTTGAGCACAGGCCCGCTGTCGTCTCACTCTACAGAAACAGCCTGCTC
Source organism: Danio kyathit (assembly GCA_903798195.1). Lineage (NCBI taxonomy): Eukaryota > Metazoa > Chordata > Actinopteri > Cypriniformes > Danionidae > Danio > Danio kyathit. Next base: position 62,589,853 of record LR812523.1, on the reverse strand, counting down.
TACTGGAGCCTGGGACCCCTTCAAGTCTACAGGTCAGTACAACCAAGTACTTGCTTTAGAGTGTTTAAAGCTTTATTTATCGGCAGAAACAGTTGCTACAGTGGTGGGATACATTGTTTTATTCAATTATTTTTAAAATAAGATTGATTTTCTTGACGCAAAATGCCTGTTTATAATTGAAATGGTGTAAAATAAGGTTTGTTTTGCATTTGTAATGCATACTTTCTACGATGTTGTTTGGTTAACGTAATTTACACCAACACATTTCTCCAAATCCATCATGAAAGTAGAACACTAGAACAGCTACACTTTCTCATTGAAAGCCCCTCTGACTGCACACCACATCATGTGATCTTTGTAACACCAGGGGTTTGACACCATTGCGTTGGACATTTTTTCTCTTACTCTATGTCATGGTTGACCTTCTCTGGTGTATATGCATGTACACTTTAAATATCTAGAACATTGAGACAATAAATTCTTCACATAGATCATAAAATGGAGTATTTATAGTAGAAGAATAATAGTGATGACACATTCTGTTTTTTTTGTGTAAGGTTTTATAAAGGTAGGAAGAGAACATGCATGTGACACACAGGCTACAGTGTGTGATTCCAGAGCATGTGAAATATAAGCCAGCACATATCACTTTGGCATTAAGTTCAAAGCCAATGTAAATTTGGATACAGACCAGTGGAAACATTTTTTACGCCAGGACACAGAGGACGCTCGTAAAGGTTGTCAAACAACTATATCACAGCTAATGTGCTTTTAATCTTTAAAAAGACTTCAGCAAAACTGAATATTAACACACTGTTTGTCTGATTAAGGTTTACTCTGTTGATTCTACCATAGAGGAATAGCTAATCAGTTTAGAATTGTAATCCAGTTATCTTTACTCAGCCTCGTGTTGTTCAAACCCACAGGACTTTCATTCATCTTCACAACACAAATATAATTATTTTTGCTTCAAATATCTTCATTCATTCATTTATTTTCCTTCGGTTTAGTCCCTTTATTCACCAGGGGTCGCCACAGCAGAATGAACCACCAACTATTCCAGCAAATGTTTTATGCAGCAACCCAGTACTGAGAAACATCCATTCACACTCATTCACACTCATTAACTACGGCCAATTTAACCTATCCGATTCACCTATACGGCATGTGCTTGGACTGTGGAGGAAACCGGAGCAGCGGGAGGAAACCCACGCCAACACGGGGAGCTCCACACATAAATGCCGACTGACCCAGCTGGGACTCAAACCATTGACTTTCTTGCTGTGCTAACCACTGAGCCACTGTGTCGCCCCTTTATATATCTTTTGAACATTAATTAAAAGTTCATGCAACCAAAATATTATGTGTTCCTTACAAATGGCTTGGTACAAATCATCTACTGTATGCAGAATTGAATAGTTTAATCCAAATATTCAGAAGAGACAACATTCATTCATTCATTTTCTTGTCGACTTAGTCCCTTTATTAATCTGGGGTCGCCACAGCAGAATGAACCGCCAACTTCCAACCCTCCAACACATGTTCTACGCAGCGGATGCCCTTCCAGCTGTAACCCATCTCTGGGAAACATCCATACAATCTCATTCACACTCATACACCACTGACAGTTCTAGCCTACCCAATTCACCTATAGCATGTTTGGTCCCGGAGGAACCCCCCGCGAACGCAGGGAGAACATGCAAACTCCACACAGAAATGCCAACTGACTCAGCCAAGGCTCGAACCAGCGACCAGCGATTTATTCATCATACATACACAAGAAATTATGAATTCAAAAATGATTTCAAATCAAATGTCTACCTGGTGTTTCTTAACAATGTCTTTGTTGGTGTTGATTAGCTATTATTTTGGTTTTGGGGCAGCACTTTAGGAAACTTCAACAGTGTCCATGTTAAACAAAAATTCTACTCAATATTGTTGTGAAGTTTTAACAATACTTACAATCCTGTAATAAATAATAATTTGCTGTGTATGTTTTTGTCATATACAATAATGTAAGTCCTCATCTGTATGATTGATTCACTGAATCATTTATTCAGATGATTCATTCACAGTGGCTGATTCATATAGTAAGGAAGCACATGATTGTGTTTATTAATCATTATGATTTACAGTATTAAACACTAAATCAAATGATCTAGTCAAAAACATTGTTTCTCTGAGATGCACAAATGTTCTGCTCCGGACCTCTTTATATAGGTGAAACAGAAATACAGTATCTAAAAATGTAACTCACTCAGTGTTAACTTTTACGACACAATTTGTTTGTTGAACACATATAAAATCAATATCACAGATTACATTCATTCATTTTCTTTTCACCTTAGTCCCTTTATTAACCTGGGGTCGCCACAGCGAAATGAACCGCCAACTTATCCAGCATATGTTTTATGCAGTGGATGCCCTTTCAGCTGCAACCCATCACTGGGAAGCATCCATACACTCTCATTCACACTCATACACTAAGGATGTTTTAGCCTACCCAATTCACCTATAGTGCATGTCTTTGAACTTGTGGAGGAAACCGGAGCACCCGGAGGAAACCCAAGCGAACACATGCAAACTCCACACAGAAATGCCAACTGACCCAGCCGGGGCTCGAACCAGCGACCTTCTTGCTATGAGGCGATCGTGCTATCCACTGCGCCACCGTGATGCTCACATCAATATATCATCTATGAAAAAAAATAAAAACTCAAATAAGGTTTTTTTTCATTCATAACTTGAATTATAGATGCATTTTAACTACATTCCAATAGGCTTCATTAAACAGTGAACACTTTTGAAGTCTCAAGATATGTTTTTCTTTGTTTTTGCAAAGTGAGTGCCAAATATATTGATATAATCGTAAAACCAGCTACCACAAAAAATCTATATCCCACGTAATTGCACATAACTAAACCAAACCTCAATTCTTACCCTATAAATGGATGTCATTATGTAATATTACATACAATATTAGCTCTCTAGCATTATTAGCCACCCTGTATATTTTCCCCCCAAATTCTGTTCAATAGAAAGAAGATTTTATCAACACATTTCCAAGCATGTTTTAATCTTTTATCTTTGCCATGATGACAGTACATAATATTTGACTAGATATTTTTCAAGACACTAGTATTCAGCTTAAAGTGACATTTAAAGGCTTAACTAGGTTAATTAGGCAAATTACGGTAATTATAACAATGTGTAACAATGGTTTGTTTTGTAGACCTACAAGCAGGCTAATAATATTGACTTTAAAATGGATTTAAATAAATTATAAATTGCTTTTATTCTATCTGAAATAAAACAAATAAAACTTTCTCTAGAAAAAAATTTTTTTTAGAAAATACTGTGAAAAATTCCTGAATCTGTTAAACATCATTTGGGAAATATTTGAAAAAGAAAAGAAAAAAATTCACAGGAGGGCTAATAATTTCAACTGTATATATAAATTACACAGTAACAATAAAAAGTCCTCTTCAATTCATTTTACTACACATTTACAATAACATTTTAAAATACTTGAACACTCATATTTATGTAACATTCATTTTAAGTTCAGGTGAGTGAGTGGTGACAACCGCAAGCATGTTCAGTCGAGTGTTATCCGGACGCAACTCTGCTGTGGTGGCGGCCAGCCTGGGTGCAGGTGCCCTGATCTCCAGCTACATAATGACGGAGTCAGGAGTCTCTGCTGGAGAGAAGACAAAGCTCTACCCACCCAGGTGAAGGATTCACTATCCATTATACAACAAGTAGTTTCCAGTTGACATGAGAATATCAACACAACAACATACTGTAGAAATAATGTCATTTGTTTTTTTCTCAAAGTGCTGACTTCCCAGACCTGCGCAAACACAACAACTGCATGGCTTCAGCTTTGACCCCTGCTGTTTATGGTCGTCTGAGAGACAAACTGACCCCCAATAACTGGAGCGTTGATCAGTGCATTCAGACTGGAGTGGACAACCCTGGTCATCCTTTCATCAAGACTGTGGGTATGGTGGCTGGTGATGAGGAGAGCTATGAGGTACGAATCGGAAACAAATGCAAGTGTAAAACAGCTTCAGTGGATTTCAAACTTAAATATGAGAAACATTATGTGTTGTTAACACTTTCTTTTGATGGTCGCCAAATTACAACTCTGTCAAATTGGTGTAATTTAGTACACTGTCTGCTTAATATTATTTTGTTTCAACATTCATTTTAAAAGTAACTTTTTAAGCATGTCAAATTGTTAATATTTTAATACTAAATAGTGTTAGTTGACATATAATTGCAAAATGTATTAGAGCCAACAGAATTCCCAAAGAGGACCATTAAAATAAGGTGCAACCATCTTATATTAAAGGAACACTGCTTCTCTTTTTTAGGACATAGGCTCATTCAATTCAGACTCATTCAGACGAGACCATTTTTAGCTTAGCTTAGCATAAATCATTGAATCTGATTCGACCATTAGCATCAAAATGTAAATAGAGATTTTAGATAACTTTCCTATTTACTTGACTTTTTTTTTTAGTTACATTGTGTACCAAGACCAACAGAAAATGCAAAGTTACTACTTCTAGGCTGATATGGATAGGAACTGTACTCTCTCTCTCTGGTATAATAATCAAGGTTTAACATCTCATCCGAAAGACAGCACTCACTGACAGTACAGTATAGTATAGTGGCCCCTTGCCTTTACTGGGGCATTAGGACTCACACAGAGTGAAGGTTGAGCTACCCTGCTGGCCTCACTAACATCACTTCCAACAGCAACCTAGTAATCCCGTGTGTCCTCCCATCCAGGTACTAACCAAGCTCAGCCCTGCTCAGCTTCAATGAGTAACCGGTCTTGGGCTGCAGGGTGATATAGCTGTGGATTAAAATCAACGAAACAATAAAAAGGTGTTCCATTAAGCCAGAGAAATAAAATAGGAGCAACACTGCTAAAATTTTATGCAGATATAGTTGGTTTGAACAAGCCCATGACCTTGTCATTGCAATCACTTTACTCTATTGTTTGAGGAACAGTTTAAACTTCATAAATTAGTAGAATGAGAACAGTTTGTTTGCATCTGTATTACTAACTGCTATCTAAATCAAACCACGAAGTGAACAAAGAGTAAAGAATTCAAAAAAAGACTCCACTATACTGTAAATCACTTACATTGAAAAAAGAGAGAACTTCAGGGGTAGTTCTAGACTCTTTTCGGGTGGGCTACAGCCCCCTTTCTGTCAATTAAAAACACAAAACTTGAACAAAATGTATTTAAAAAAGTTATAATAATACATTTTTAAAATTTAAATAAAAAAAGAATGTCGATGAAAAACATTCAAGTTATTAACCAAATAATATTTTGCTATTTTGTGTGTGTAGTAATTCATTTAGGTGTGATTGTTCTGCTTCTACATCAACCTGAGGCGGGAGATAATGTACTGTGAAATTCTCCTAAATGCATGTTTTTCTTACGCAAAGAAAGGTGTTGTTATTTTCTGTCACTTTATAACAATCAAAAATGTGTCACTGAATAATGATTCATCTAGTAATGTAACATCTAGAACCTAAATTGGTAACAATTAACTTACCGAAAGTTTCATAAATGTTTACATGTTGTAGACATTGTAATGATTGCCTAAGAACATGTAAAAGACAATCTACAGATACTACCCAGATGAGAGTAAACAGATAAGAACTTGAAAAGTAACTTATGGTCAGCAGACTATCTAAAGGGGGACCGTCAAAATAAAGTGTTACCTAAGTTTTATTGAAAATTAGATTGAATATAATATAATTATATGTCATTGCTGTTTTTGTTTACAATATTATTATGTTACATTTGTACATAACCATATCAGCATCAGTAGTAAAGCTGAGCCTCTATAAAGATGAAATCCTAGAAATGCTCCAGAAAAACTGATTTACACAAGGATGTAATTAACAGAACAGAGATTGGATGTGTAACTGTACCATAGGACAAACCAGTGGGAATAAAAGAAAATATATTATGAGCATGGAAAGGGTTGAACAGATAATATGATAATATTCAGATGCAAAAAAACACTCTAAGTGCCATCTACATTTTTCTTCTAAAGTAAGTTTTTTTTTCTCAGGCTCTTGCATGTAGGTTCAGTAATTTCATGTTTATGGATTATAAATAGTTTTTTTTCATTGCCATTAAAATAAAATAGAGAAAAATAAACAAAAGCACTCAGAGGTTTTTGCATCTGAACTCTTCACCTGTAAAACCACATGAATTACCACTGACTATGATGGTTGTGATTCTCAGGTGTTTGCTGATCTCTTTGACCCAGTCATTAAGGACAGGCACAATGGCTATGACCCACAAACCATGAAGCACCCAACAGACCTGGACAGCTCAAAGGTAAAGACTACCTCTGTTGTCTTCGATACTGACCTTTAACAATAATACAGGACTCATGCAAGATGACTAAACTGTAATATTAATTAGTTACACTGAACACTGAATGTTTCTACCAATGTCCTTTGAACAGATCACCAACGGGATGTTTGACGAGAAATACGTTCTGTCATCCCGTGTGCGGACAGGCCGCAGTATTCGCGGACTCAGTCTACCACCTGCATGCTCCCGTGCTGAACGCCGTGAGGTGGAGCGTGTGACGGTCCAGGCTCTTTCTGGACTGAAAGATGATCTGGCGGGTAAATACTACAGCCTGACAGAGATGACTGAACAAGAGCAGCAGCAGCTGATTGATGTAAGTACACGTCTGAAACACTGTAGGTGAAGCACAACAGAAAGCAGCCATTAATGCACTCACCAGCTAATTTATTAGCTACCCTGTCTAGCATTGGGTTAGGCTTCATTTAGCCTTCAGAGCCACCTGGATTCTTTGTATCCAGTTTTGGTAAACCTGTGCAAACAACATGGTTGTTATTTTTCTTCTGCTACTGTAGCTCATCTGAGTCAAAGTTGGACATGTTGTATATTCAGAGATGCTATTCTGCAAACCGTGGGCCCTATAACACCAGGTGCAATATGGAACCAGGTGCGACACAAAGGTTTTTTGCTAGTTTTAGTCAAATACAGGTATCATTTTGACATCCATTTCACATCCCAAGGAGATGTTTTAAGGCATATTGTTGGAACATTAATATATCGAGGAAACTTAAATGGACTGTGCTATTGACCAACTAAATGCTGGTCTAAAGTCAAGATGCAAATTGTTTTTAATTTAGTTATTTATTTTTGTTATTTAAAGAGTACGTAAGTGATTGTTGGGTTCAAAATGCACATGAACATTGCTTATTACACATACAGGGATGTGCAGCGGCTCTGAATTTTCTTTAAATGCAAAACATGAAGTGGGTTAAAAAAGATTATTAGGTCACACTTTATTTTGATGGTCTGTTTGTTGAATTTAAGTTTCACTGCATCTACACACCAACTAATTCTCATTAGATTACAAGTAGACTGTTAGATTGGGGTTAGGGTTGGGGTTAGGGTTAGTGGAAGTTGACATGTAGTTGCAAAGTTTCTTATAGTCAGTTAAATGTCTATTGAAGGAGCAGTATCAACAGATATTAGGCAGACAGTCTACTAATACTCAAATGGACCATCAAAATAAAGTGTTACCAATTATTATTGTCTGCATAAATAATAAAAAAGAGCTATCTCCTCCCATGCCTTCTCCCCTTCAAGGAACTTGGGTGGAATCCGGCAGATTCTGTAGTTAAGTTGCTCACATGCTTTAACCTCGTGCATTCCGCGTTCCATGTGTAGCTTTATTAATACGGAGGACGGTCGTACAGGCAGGGTCATGACAGGAGCAAACAGGAGCATATGGGATCATTTACAAATAGCAATCCAAGTGGCAAAAGGTTGGGCAGGCAGAAAACTGTCATGAAACTTGGAACAGTCCCAAATCAACAAAACAGGCAAAAACCAGTTTCTCCTTTCTTCTCTATTATGGGACTTGGTTTGAACTTCAGTTTGATTGTGTTGAGTTGTTGCCAAACAATTGGCTGATTAGAGATTTGCTATATCCTGCAGTTTAACAGGTTTACCTAATAAAGTGACTGGTGAGTGTATATTTGACTTTTCTGAATATTGGCTGTTGTGTCTTAAAGAGGTCCCCATTTGAAGGTTATGGCAGTATATCATTCTCACAGACACTGAAAAACAAATTCCTGTACAAACAAATCCAGCAGGTATTTAGACTAATATGTAATGAACAAATCAGAGTAAAATGCAAACACACTTAGTGTAGTCACTGAACCTCAAACTATACAGCGTTATATATTATATCAGCATGAATTTACATGATTATTTATAGTGTTTAATGTTCATTTGATGCAGTTATGACTACATATTTATGTAGGCCAGCTGGGATGTTTACATCATCTTGGTTCCCTCAGCAAAAATAAAAGGGAATGTTTCTATCATCTTTAAAATCAATGCAGTAAATAAGCTATGAGACGAACCAACATCCCTGGTTTAAACAGAACGCAACTTTCATGAATTTGGAAGCCTAAATATGCATAGACTAGTGAGTAGATATGTTTTCCTGCAAGATGTTTAATCATTCTGTTAACCTCTGTTGCTTCATTTAGCCAACTTAAATCAGTTGCATTTTAAAGGGTTTCACTGATGTATTTTATGTTGTAGAATAAAACATGAAAACAATTTGAGCTTGAGTTAACCAATAAACTTATTTTCAGTCATTAAACCAAAAATGAAACCTTATATTCAATAAAACCAAAGTGCAAGCTTATATTCAGGTTTTGGTCTACAAAACTGCATCATTTTTTGTCTGTACATAAACATTTGTTGACCTTTATAATGTTGGCCATTCAACAACAAAAAAACAACAACAACATTATATTTAAGCTGGTCAACTGATCAATTCTTACTGGCATAGCTAGCTTTAGAGACACTAGCCCAGTATCAAAAACACAGCTGTGTTTTATAATTCTCTAACAAACCTCACTGCTCTTGTCTTATGATGGCCTACCAAAGGAGCACTTCCTCTTTGATAAACCAGTGTCTCCTCTCCTCACCGCATCTGGTATGGCTAGAGATTGGCCAGATGCTCGTGGGATTTGGTAAGAACCTGAAGTTAGAGCATACCATTTCCCTATAGTGCATCCTTTAATAGTCCCCTGTAAACTTTTGTGTTTTAGATTTTTCTTTTGTTGTTAAAATTCTATGTGAATATTGCAATGTGAACAACATAGAAATACAAATAAAGTTTACAAATTATAATATCTGGTTATACTGAAGTCTCAAAATCCACACAATAGCTAAGGGGCTTCTCCTAAATGAAATATATATAATACCTGACAAAAATCTTGTTGTGGATCCCAGCTGTAAGAACAACAAATAATAACTTGACTTATAGTTGATCAGTTGGAAAAGTGGCAGAAGGTAGATTTTTCCGATGAATCATCTGTTGAACTGCATCTTAATCATCACAAATACTGCAGAAGACCTACTGGAACTCACATGGACCCAATATTCTCACAGAAATCAGTCAAGTTTGGTGAAGGAAAATTCATGGTTTGGGGTTACATTCAGTATGGGGTGGATGGCAACATCAACAGCCTGAGGTATCAAGACATTTGTGCTGCCCAGCATTACAAACTACAAGAGAGGGCAAATTCTTCAGCAGGATAGCGCTTCTGCATGCTTCATCCTCCACATCAAAGTTCCTGAAAGCAAAGAAAGACAAGGTGCTCCAGGATTGGCCAGCCCAGTCACCAGAAATGAACATTATTGAGCATGTCTTGGGTAAGATGACAAAGAAGGCACTGAAGATGAATCCAAAGAATCTTGATGAACTCTGGAAGTCCTGCAAGAACGCTCTCTTTTCCATTCCAGATGACTTTATTAAGTGATTTGAGTCATTGCAGAGATGTATGGATGCAGTCCTCCAAGCTCATGGGAGTCATATATGCACCATGACTTTATATTCTATACTGTACATTATTTTTGTTAAGTGACAAAACTTTTGTCTAAGCAAAGTCAGACCTTACTGTCCTAATTATATAATTAAAAATCAAGGCATGATCATATTTTATTTTGCTAAAATAAGCATAATCTACAGGCCTTTGCCTTTCATATAAGCCACTTCTGGATACCAAATGATCAACTAGAAGTCACGTTATTATTTGTTGTTCCTAAAATTTGGGTAAGCAAAATTGCAATTCTTTTTAAAATATTTTCCAAGTTCAAATAGTTTTCTAGTGTCCAACTAATTTATTTAGTCGTTGCCATGATGACAGTACATTTTTAAAAAGTTTTTGTGAAAATGTCCTTGCACTGATAAACTGCACTTGGGAAATATTTTTAAAAATTTACAAATTTCACAGTCGGGTCTATATACAGTTGCAATCAGAACTATTAGCACCCCTTTGAATTTTTTTCTTTTTTAAATGTTTCTCAAAAGATGTTTAACAGAGCAAGGCAATTTTCACAGTATGTCTGATAATATTTTTTCTTCTGGAGAAAGTCTTATTTGTTTTATTTCAGCTAAAATAAAAGCAGTTTTAATTTTTTTAAAAACCAGTATAAGATCAAAATTATTAGCCCCTTAAAGCTATATTTTTTTTCAATAGTCTACAGAACAAACCATACAATATATATAAATAAATATTATATAACTTGCCTAATTACCCTAACCTGCCTAGTTAACCTAATTAACCTAGTTAAGCATTTAAATGTCACTTTAAGCTGTATAGAAGTGTCTTGAAAAATATCTAGTCAAATACTATTTACTGTCATCATGGCAAAGATAAAATAAATCAGTTATTAGAAATTAGTTATTAAAACTATTATGATTAGAAATGTGTTGACAAAATCTTCTTTCCGTTAAACAGAAATTGGGGAAAAAATAAACAGGGGAGCTAATAATTCAGGGGGGCTTATAATTCTGACTTTATATATATATATATATATATATATATATATATATATATATATATATATATATATATATATAGAGAGAGAGAGAGAGAGAGAGAGAGAGAGAGAGAGAGAGAGAGAGAGAGAGAGAGAGAGAGTGAACGTGTTTATTTTATAAACTTATTTATCACTAGTTCTAAAACCTATATCAATGCCAATGTACAATATAGTCTTGGTTAAAGTGGGAAAAGGTTCTTTAGAAATGTTTATCATTTTATTAATCTAAAGAAATATTTCCCACTATTAACAAGCCTACGGTATATTGTACAATGACATTTTTATGGATGTTGACAGTTCTTTGTGTAACTATCAATCCCAGTAAAGAACCTTATTTTTAAATAATGTTGGTCCAGTTCTGCATTGTGCAGTTTGAATGAATTATCAGGCGATATTTCCTAATTGAACCCATCCAGGCTTTCTTTATTTCCTCTTTTTTTCTGTACCAAATATTCCAGGACCACTTCTTGTTTGACAAGCCCGTATCCCCCTTGCTGACTTGTGCAGGAATGGCGCGGGACTGGCCCGACGCCAGAGGCATCTGGTATGGTGCATGAGGCCTGCATCACCAGAGGGCGCTTATAAAGACCATGTGCATGTGTGTGTGTGTTACATAACGATGCCTATTTTTACTCAGTGATTCATTATGTCACACAGTATGACAACTGCTAAATATGGAATCACAAGCTTGTGTCTGACATTTGCAGAGAAAAATGAAGAAACAAAAAGTGTTTTTGCAACATTTTCCTATTGTATATTAACAACAATTTCTCCTCATGTCCAGGCACAACAATGAAAAAACATTTTTGATCTGGATCAACGAGGAGGATCATACTCGTGTTATTTCCATGGAAAAGGGTGGGAACATGCAGAGGGTGTTTGAGAGGTTCTGCAGAGGACTCAAAGAGGTATCATTGTCAAAGCATTTAAAACCAGAATGCACATTGTCTGTAAATTAAATAAAAACTTAATAAGAAAGCTTATTAAAACAAACTTAATGTTTACTCATTGGTAGGCCCATATGGAATCTGCGCATGCAGAAATCCACAGATTTTTAGCCCATCATTTAGTCCATGTATTTACTTGTCCAAATATGTGGAAATGTTTATTTATACAGTTTTAAATTAATTTCACTATTATTATTGTGATATAATAATAATAATATAAAAATTTTCATATGATGGCAACGCAGTGGTGCAGTAGGTAGTGCTGTCGCCTTACAGCATATGATGGCGACGCAGTGGTGCAGTAGGTAGTGCTGTGGCCTCACAGCAAGAAGGTTGCTGGTTTGAGCCCCGGCTGGGTCAGTTGGCCTTTCTGTGTGGAGTTTCTCCCTGTTCTCCCTGTGTTCGTGTGGGTTCCCTCTGGGTGGGGTTTCCCCCACAGTCCAAAGACATGCAGTACAGGCGAATTGTATAGGCTAAATTGTCTGTAGTGTATAAGTGTGAATGAGTGTGTGTGTGTGTGTGAGTGTGTGGATGTTTCCCAGAGATGGGTTACAGCTGGAAGGGCATCCGCTGCGTAAAAACGTGATGGATAAGTTGGCGGTTCGTTCTGCTGTGGTGACCCCGGATTAATAAAGGGACTAAGCGAAAAGAAAATGAATGTATGAATGTTTCTATGATTTTGTAAATTAATATTTTCTGTCCCTTAGTAGATATATTATATAAGAGACTTGCTTTGTTTACCAAATTAGTATATCTAATTATATTTGCATTGTAAACATTAAATAAAAGTTACAAATGTATTATTATTTATTTAATAAATTAAGTTTATAGTTATGGTACTCCTAAAACAATTCTGCATATTCTACAGATTTTTTTTTACAAAATTGTCCACAGAAATAGCAAAGTAATGTCCGCAGATTCTGTCTGGCCCTACTCACTGGTTTGAGAAAGCATATAGATGTTTAAAGTAGCTTAAAATGCTAGAAGTTTAAACCCCTTACAGTATGTAGTTCTACATTGTTTAAGCATTTTGCAAGCTTAAAGTGTAATTTTTATTTCAGATTATTTTTGCATTGATCCCTTTCAGGATACTTACTTTATCCTTATTTGGATTGTAATTGTTTCTTATGGAGACATCTATAAAATAAACAGTAGTTTTTATACAAGCGATGGGAGTGAACACAGGCATTCGGAACTTGTATGCTAATAAAATCACAGACCTCTTAAAATGCTGAATATATTTTGTGATACTTTTCATTTCCCATTAAGTAATAATTATCATCCAGGTAAGGCTTTATTAGGCTGCAAGGTTTTTATAGTTTCACATTTTAGTTTATTTCAATTCTATTTTTAAATGTGCTTTTAGTTTGTTCTACAATGGTTCTGTTAGTTTTAGTTTAGTTTTTATTTTGTGAACACATTCCTATTTAGTTTTCATTCATTCATTTTGCATTGCTTACATTAGTATTGGTCAAAATAAAATACAGTAATGGTTTGAAAAGACACTGAACTGAAAATTTTTGAAGAATTCAGACAAACTTTTGGTTAAACATGCCTACATTTTTTATTATTTTATATTTATACAAAATATGTTTTTTTGCGCTATATGTTTGGTTGTAAAAGTGTCAGTACAAGTTTTTTGCTAGACAGCTACAGATTAAACTTTTTGACAGATAACAAATGCTTATTAATTCTGAAAATATATATATTTACATGAATTATTATTTCATTTAAGTTTTTTTAAGTGACTGTTTTTAGTTTTATTCAGCTTTGGTTTTCATGTACTGTTCATTTTATTATTTTATTTCACTTCATATTTTTTTACCAATATTTTTAGTTTTCATTTATTAAATAACCTTGTTAGGCAGTTTACTATAAAGTTGCTGGGGTGTTTTGAGTAAATGTTGTGCGCTTATTAGGTTGATCAGAGGCATTTCTACACAGTTGCTTGTATGTTTATTACATTTATGTTTATTGTTTGCATTTTTCAGACAGATAGATAGTCTTGGTTCGTTTTTGACCATTCTGTTAATGTTAATGTTAAGATTTTTCAGATTTTTCAATTATTTGGAAAACTGTGAATCCAATCAGTTAGACAAGATATTGCAGTCACAACAGCCTAAAGGTTGGAAGTAGATTTGGTGTAGATTTGGTTCAATAGTAGAGCTGGTTTCCAGCTTTAAAGATGCAGGAGGAGGTTAGACTCCATTTCAGGTGTAAAAAGAATAACAATGTATTGGCTTCCTTGAGCCAACATAATAAGGGCAGTTGGTGACATTTGTTTCTTTAAGGTGGAGAGACTGATTGAGGAGAGAGGCTGGGAGTTTATGTGGAACGAACGTTTGGGATACATCCTGACCTGTCCTTCTAACCTTGGCACTGGTCTGAGAGCCGGAGTTCATGTCCGTCTGCCCATCCTAAGCAAGGTATCACAATCTCACATAGCTCAATCTATTTCTTCTACATTTCTTCTTTACAGTGTAAATATGGTGAAACATACTGTACATTGGTGCAAAGCTAAGATTGCGGAATCTGTTCCAGTCAAAATTGATCAAATGAAATGTGTGAGAAAAAGCTGTGCATGTATGTATGGAAATGTGTGTAGACAGTTAAATAAAAAAGTTAAATAGAATAAATATTTGTGTTTTTGTCAACACATTTATAGTAGTTTTAATAACTAATTTCTAACAACTGATTTTTTTTATTTTTGTCATGATGACAAATTTTTCATATTCAAATTATGGTAATTAGGCAAATCATTGTATAATGATAGTTTGTTCTGCAGACAATCCAAAACACATATTGCTTAAGGTGGCTAAAAATATTGACCTTAAATGGTTAAAAAAAATTAAACTGCTTTTATTCTAGCCGAAATAAAACAAATAAGACTTTCTCTAGAAGAAAAAATATCATAGGAATTACTGTGAAAATTTCTTTGCTCTGTTAAACATCATTTGAGAAATATTTGTAAAATAATTTAATATTTGAAAAATTCACAGGAGGGTGAATAATTTTGACTTTAACTGTACATATGAATAAAATATATTAATTTAAATATATTCATCCAAAACAAACAATAATGTGTCTCTGCCCTTTGGATACAGGATTCTTGCAAAATCATCAGTCCAAGACACTTGAAAGTGTAATGAAATAAGTTGGCTATATTAAAAACAACACTTATGTGCAATTTAATGGGTGTATATAATAATATAATATAAATATAATATATATAATAAAAAAAATGTTCACTACTTTTTTCACTACTGACTGATGATTGCTTTCATTTAATATGTTGTTATTATTGTTCTTAATAGGACAAACGCTTCAATAAAATTTTGGACAATCTCAGGCTCCAGAAACGGGGCACAGGAGGTGTGGATACCGCGGCAGTGGGTGACACTTTCGACATCTCCAACCTTGACCGTCTAGGCAAATCTGAGGTAAACATATGTCTTTAAATAATGGCATTATCAAAGCCCTATTAGTGCTTTTAATATGGTAAAGAAATACTAAATAGCTGATTTGAAAATAGTCTAATGACATGTCTCAGCATTGTATCTAACAAGTAGTAAAGTTATCCAACTGTGAAGAAAAAAATATTATAAATTTGGTTTATTTTAAAAAATAAAGTCAGGCAGTGATTAAATTCTGTTTATTATTTGGCATTGTTGTTCAGGTTGAACTTGTTCAATGTGTGGTTGATGGCGTCAACTACCTGATCGACTGTGAAAAGAAGCTTGAGAAGGGCCAGGACATTACTGTCCCTTCACCAGTGTCCCAGTTCAAGAAATGATGACATCTTCCTGAATGGAGCAAGGCAGCTGAGACCTGTAACCTACTTCACAGGTCTTACTATATGGAACTCAACTAAATAAATAATTCTTATTTAAATCCAGTCTTGTTGGATCTTTACCATTAACTGATGTAGTTGCTGAAAGTGAGAGCCAGTCTGCAGATTTTGGATGGTAAGAGTTGATTTCACAGAAAAAAATGTAGTGATGGGGATGGATACCTTTCACAGATTTTCACTCCTTTCACAGATTTATATAGCTTTAGACTATGATCCAGCCAGTCAGATCACATGAGACCTGTATAATATGATATATGAAATTGCATGTTTTGTGGCAGTTTTATAACACATAACTGTAAGACGTTTTAGGTCTCCCCAAGGCAAAATGTGCTGTTTTATACATTTTTGATACACATGGAAAATAATAGATTAAGATAGATAAGATAGGTAAGATAGATTTCATTCAGAGACAATATTGATTCAAAGTGTCAGAGTTAGGCAGGCAGTAAACGTATTATAAGTTGTATAATTGTATATTTTTATTCAAAGCACTTCAGTGTTCAACAAAGCAACTTCATAATTGAGAAGTACAGAAAAGTTCAAATAACAAAGTAGCTTACTGCACCATGCTGGAATTGCAGTTGAAAATAAACAGTGCAACTGCTATATTTCACATGACAATAACAAATACTGTACACTCACAGAAAGAACTGGTACAATGTTGTAGAAGGTACAAACCCTTGTCACTGGGGCAGTATCTTTTTATGAAACAGAATAGTACCTTAGACAAAAATTATAGTACCTTATTCTCCCATCTACAATATAAAACATTTTTATTCTCCAAGTTTCACACAATACCTTTGTAATCACTTAAAAGTTTATTTAATTTCAAAATAGAAATAGAATTATGCAAAAATCTTGTAACGAGAATGTATTTATCAGAAAATGTTTACCAAATGTTTATTAAAATACCTTAAATGTTTAGTTTACAATACCTATAATTTTGTTTTACCAGTTGTTATATTATACAACTCAATAATTAATGTTTATGACCGCCTTTAAACATATGCTTTTAAACGAGGATTCATGTTTTAATATGGAGATTATTCATAAAATCACTTAGCTTTTCCATTAATATTTATTTTCATAGATATTGTAATAAAGGAGTTGTCCAACATTTATGTACCTTTTTTGAAACAACAATTCTGTACATTCATTTCAATTGTGCCATAAAAGGTATAAAACAGTACCATATAAGGTACAACTTTTAAAAAGGTACAAAAAAAACTGTTCCTTAAGGAACATTATTTGTACCACCATGTACCTTTTTTTCTGAGAGTGTATGTCTGAATTTCATTCACAGTCCTACTATAGGCTACCCAGCTTAGAGATTTTAAATAATAACAAAATATGTTCCAAGCCAAATTTAGTCCCTATGCACTTTCAGTCGCAGTATGGGCCTTTGTAGCCGGAAGGTTTTTTTAATAAGCCTAAAATATTGTGTGCGTGTGTTTTATAGGCTAAACGAGAAACAAATCTTATTTCATATTCGAACATTCAAATTGCGTGACAAACTTTTGAAAACTTTTTCATACATAAATAATATTTAATTACATTACATCGGGGAATGCATTCATGTCAGTCAACTTTAAGTGTGATATCCTTTATCAGTGCAGATTCTTCTTATTTAGCCAAAAGAATCCAAGATGAAATCAAAAGCACTGAAGCATCTCAATATAACATGGTAGACATTAACTGTTTTCTGTGTAAAGGCCGCATAGCCTAACTATTAGCACGCAGTCTTATTGTTTTTTTTTTTATTGGTTCTGATTTAAATATCGGGCTTCTTCAAAAAAATCTCTTATGGGCCACACACTAAATAACGTTAAACAAATACGTTTCATTAACAGAAACCTGTCATTACAGTTTCTATATTCATGACCACCAAATATAAATGCCTTTATGATATAAAAATATTAATATTTGAATTGTTTATGTTTTGTTTGAAGGGTTGTACTGTCATGTTAATTCAAAGACATTTTTGCTAGTTTACCAGCAGATGGCAATGTTAACACGCGTTGAGCACATTGACCATTCTGTACAAGCCTGTTCAAGCCAAACAACATCATTTTTTTATGTGTTTTAGTTAGTATATATATATATATATATATATATATATATATATATATATAAAACCAGTCACAGTGAATTTATATTCATAAAACATGTCATTACACCTGACCAAAGGTGCTATGTTTATTCTCTGGAAATATAACAAAAAAAGTTTTTAAATAATTTGTTTTCCCCAGTAATTATATATAATAATAATAATAATAATAATAATAATAATAATAATAATAATAATAATAATAATAATAAATTAATCAATTAATTAATTAATAGACTATTATGCAAATCTTTAAGAAACTTATGAGACAAACACTAGAAAAATTATTTCCTAAACCATGACCTGAGTCATAATTACATGGTGTATCAATCTTCACCTAAAATGTTCAAATCTTGAACGGAAGTATTCCTCTGCTTTGCTTTCCACAAGGCCATTTTGAGATTCTGGCTTGAAGCCTGTCCCAGTCTGAGACAGGGAGAATCCTCCTGTTGGTCACGGATGTGTGCTCCGTGTGGATAAAGATGGCATCCCGCTGATGTCTGTGACCTTCATGGTGGCTTAAACCCCTCTGCCATCCACTGATTTCTGATTTAGTGCTGCTCTTGTCAGGGGCTGTGGGGTGCTCTCCATGCACTGACAGAGCAACTCAAGGGCAAGTGTGGACAGGCTGGGGGAATCAAGAACATATATAGGGAAGAAAGGATTGGCTTATGTACTTTAAAAGTGCATTGTTTATCTATCTGTCTTCTTGAATTTTATGGCATCATTTTTGTTTAGCGTTGTTTATAATCAGACTCATGGATTAAACCCTCTATCATCTTTGCTCATATCACTGAATCATTAACATAACACTCATATCCATAAAAAAATTACGTATACAGAAAACATCTTCTGTGGCCCTAAGGACTGACTATTAACGGAAAGTAGATTTTTCAACGAACACTTTTGACAAAATCTCATTCATTCCATTTAAAGAATCTCCTAATTGTCATTATATTCTGTTTTAATCATGAGACACTTGCGCGTTTTGCTTAAAGTGATGGAATACACCAGTGAATGGAGCTTGCGTTCGCATGGAGACCAAAAAGGCAGAGGGTCTCTCAGAGCAGATGCTAAAACTGATGATGATGGATGTCTACATGGAGACTGTTGAATGATCAGGGGAGGCTTGTGTAGATTCTACATATCCCATTGTTTCGTGAAAATTCTTTATGCAAATTTACGGGAACAATTAGTCTCACATCAGTACAGGGCGACACTATGAGAGAGGCAATTTCAGATTTAGCTTTTTTCCAATATGTGTTTTTTTACATTCGCCGTTCAGTGAGATGTCATAGGCTAAACTGTGTTGTATATCATGTTTTTAAAATATCATACCCTTAAAAACAAACAAATACAAATTGTTGGTTCCATGAAGAACCTTTAGCATCATCCCATTCCACCAAATGTTCATAATAGTAGATTATTTAAAATGTCCTTAACACTTTAATATTCGAGATTCCCATATGCTTTCTTTCTTTATTGTTATACAGATAAAGGGGTTCATTTTTAAAATTCGTGACTGATAATTTCTTTGAGGAACCAAAAATGCTTCTTATTGCATCACTGTAAAAAATGTGCAGACAAAACTGTATTTTTTTATTTCTGGTTGGGTTCATTCAGGTTTGTTTAGGCATTTTGTCACTTGATAAAGGCAATTTCTGAAGTGACAGTAGATGGTTCTTCTCTTAGTTGAAAGGATTCTTTGCTAAATGAGAGACAGTCTGGTCATTGTATCTGAGAAAGGATCAAGCAGATGTTTGTGGGCTGCTGCACCTCCCCAATGGTAACGCTTTCAAACCACACAAAGAGAACAGGAGAAAAAACATGGCACACTAATTGGTTACAATCTTGTTTTAGATGCTGGTCTACAATCAGATAAACTTACTTCCCTATGGGGAAAATAGCTAAAATCATTTTTATGGGTAAAGCAAATGGTTATGATCACGACTGATGCATCCGATGTTTCCCAAATTTTTTGAGACAATCATATGTCAAACTACTAATTAAGGTTTGGTCTTCGCTATTTACATTTTTATTTGAATGTTTTTTTTCTTATTCTATTAAAACAGACAATAATCTGAAAAAAAAATCATCCCAGAATTGTTCAAAATAGATTTTAATTTATTCTCTGGAACACAGAAAATAAGATATTTTCAAGAGGACATTTTTGGGGACATTTAATGGATGTTTCAAATAGTCATTTAAAGGATTGAACAATAATGGGTTGAGCTATACCTTTCAGATGTGTTTTAGGAAACATTTCAGTCAAAATCTACTTTACATTGCCACATTTTATCTTGGGCTCATGGAAACTTAACAGATGACTTATTACCACTATTTTCAGATTGAAACGTTTCGAAAGGTTTAAAGTAAGCATCTATGTCAATTCAAACTCTTACATTTATTTACAATATATAAAATATGTTTTCAGTGAGAAAACTCATTTTAATAAAAAAAACAATTAAGAAAGTATTTATTGACATTGGTAAAAACATTGACACCATAAAGAACCTCTAATATCTAAAAAGAAGAACAATTCCATTTCATAAAGGTTCTTGTAGTGTAAAAAGGTGTGGAATCTTGAAATGTTTGTTATGTGAGTGAGGGAGAGAGAGAGAGAGAGAGAGAGAGAGAGAGAGAGAGAGAGAGAGAGAGAGAGAGAGAGAGAGAGAGAGAGAGAGAGAGAGAGAGAGAAAAGAAGTTCTAATAAGCAGTGAAAAAAATATTGTTAAATAAAAACAGACCCTCTGTGACATTGGTGCAAAAAAATAAAAACTTTTTTGAAAATTTTATTTTTAAATGTCTCTGGACATTTTTTTTTTAAATATCAAAATTATTAATGTTCTAATCGGTATCAGAACTAGGGTCATTTTTAGTCTGGGGCAAATATTGGTACTATTTAAAACAACACTATTATGCAGTTTTGTAAAGATGAGATAGTAACGGGTCATTTAGGTTTAAATCTGGATGAGTAATTTATGAACTGAAGCATCCTTGAGCATCCCTATTGAGCAAAACACATGTTGCTTTGTAAAACAAAAAAGCAATAACAAATTGTAAGAACCCTTCAGATCATGTGCTATATATATATATATATATATATATATATATATATATATATATATATATATATATATATATATATATATATATATATATATATATATATATAGTGCTCAGCATATACTGTATAAGTACACCGCACAAATCTCTCTTTTAAATTCATATTTTTAATAGGAAGCTTTACAATATTATATTTGTCCATATACATTAGATTAGTCTGTACTGAAGCCAAATACAAATTTTAAAAAAAGGAAAAATCAAAAGAAGCAAATAAATTGAAAATTTTAGTTGAAACTTTGTAGGTTGTAATTTTTTGCAATATCTTGCTTGGATTTAATTTCTAAATATGTTTGGTGACTAAAATATTATTTTAATAAATATATCTGTAATAAATTTGTTTTGTTTAAATGCACCAAAATACATTGCCTATATTCATATTACAGAGATCACATAACATGCAGAAATTCTTAAAATGATTTTATTCACCCACTTAACAATCATTGATATAAACCTTCCCAATTCTGTTGAATTTGGTAAGATAAACATTTACGAAAACCATATTTCAGTAATAAGCACAGACAATAAGTTAAAACATATCACAAACAAACCAGCAGATAACATTATTTTTTGTCTTATCTACACAAACACTCAAGTTCATCTTGCTTTTGTAAACAACTTCCTGTTGATCCCGTTTGAAATATTACATGCTTCTGAATCTGGTTATTTGGAAATTGGCTCTTTACCCAACGTGTTCTTCTCTGTATCTGAAAAATCGCTCTAACATGTAGTTCGTGCCTTGAAACAATCTGTACATGCACACATGTGGTCCTCGTTTATAATTGTCCTTTTACAGTAAGTTTAATTAAAAATTAATATCACTGAACAGCGAAATAAGTATGCTTGCAGCTGTTAATTCATATATGAACGAAGAGTCAAATAAATACTCATAAATAAATAAACAATTGCCCATTATTAAAATCAACTGCTATAAAAATAAACAAATAAACATGAACGAATCCAACACATAAATAAATTACATACATTTCAAGCATTAAAACTATTATTATAGTCTACATTTGCTGTATATAAGCATTGTCTGGGGGTATGTTGGGATTCCATCATCCAGTAGGTAAGGCTGCCAATTTGTAATTTCACAGTTAGAACCTCGCATCCTGAGTGCTCCGTGACTGTTTTTCAGGAATACTTGAGGTTTGTAGTGACAGAAAAAGACATCGCGGGTGCTCAAATTAAGTGAAACTCATTGAAACGGTGTGCTCAAGTGCTTTACGGCGCAGGGAAGCGATACTAGTCCCTCTCCACATGTCACTGTCCGGGGAGCTACACAGCTGAGGAGAGCCGGTCACATTAGTTGGACCCGACAGAGAGGCGGGCACCATCCCGGGAAATGTGGGTTGATAGAGGTGCGACTGAAGACCGGAACCGTTTGACGATAAGCTGCCCGAAAGGCCCATAGTGTTTGGTGGCGGGCCCGCTCCGAGACTGCACTGGGACAAGGACTGTGCCATCGCCTGCTGTCGACCCAGCGACGGCGGTATCTGCAGCTGTGAGACCGGCATCCCAGCCGCGGCCCAGCGAGTGTCGTTGGCATGAAAAGAGCAGAGACTGTCGCCCATCGCAGCCGCGGCCGCAGACGGGAACTGAGGCAAACCGTGCGTTGGCAGCAAAGTGCCCGGCGCCCGGAAAACATTTGTCGTCTTCTTTCGTTTCTTCCATTTTGCACGTCTATTCTGAAACCATACCTGAAGTCAAAAAACAAAAAGAAACAATTAGAAAGTCGGGCGTTTTATTGGGTGAGTATAAAAGTTCTACAACGTTCTAAAATAAATAGTTTGCTATGTTCAACTATATATTTAGACTACCATTAATTGTATTTCAATTAAATAAAAAAAAACATGTAATAAACACATAATATAAGCCTAATAAAACAATGCATTTTCGAAAATAAAAGAACTTAATATGATCATAACACATATTTAATTAAATTACATGCAACGCGTTTGTCGGTAAAAGGCGCCTTGTTCGTTTTAAATGTAGCCCGGTCTATTTAGAGCTTTTCCACTGTAAATATGTTTCTGCCGAGATTAGCAAACATACACCCTTTAAAACATCTGCTTGTAGCCTATTTTGACTTCTAAAATTAAAAAAAAAAAATCTAAAATCACGACTTCTAAAATTCTAAATAGCTATTCGGCTGTCGTCACTCATGCAACAACATACTGAAAGGTGTTTAAGATAAAAAAGAAAAAAACTTTTTTTTTTGCTTCAAGATAGGACAGGATAGTATTTATTTGCAGACAGCTGGCGATGAAGTCGTTATAGTTGATAGCACATTCTAGGAGACAAATAATATGATGGCCTCCATAATTCATCATGGAACAATAAACAGTAATTCATGATGAAAATAAGCTCAGACGAAGCTTTCAGAATGAATATTACCCCTTGGTTATTTTTAAAAAGTAATACTATTATTATAATTTTAATTATAACAATTATTATTAATTTATAATGTATAAGTTTGAACGAATAATTATTGTAATTATTATTGTTGTCATGTCTACTTAAATTGAATAATTACTATTATTTACAAATCATATTTTCATCTTACGGTTATAATTTATTGTAACGCATATTTAAAGCACTGTGCAATAACTATTTTGTAATGAAACAGCTTAATTTTGTTGACAAAAGCTACTATTTTAATGCCTTTTTTAAAAGCACATTTTTTTCCCAAATGCTTTTTTGTAATATTATATTTTTGTACAGGCAACACTGCAAATGGTTTTAGATGCGCGACCGGAAACATATTTGGCTTTGTTTTTAGAGAATATGGGCTATTGTTTAAGACAAATTGCCATGCAATTCAAGCAATAAATTAAGCATGTCTCAACTAAATAAATAAATAAATAAATAAATAAATAAATTTACACCAAGCGATTCAGTTTGCTTTTACTAACTGGTAATAACCATCTGGAAAGTCAGAGCTGAGCAAATTCATTAAGTCTCACCTGAACCCGTGACTCCGTTAAACCAATTCGTAATGCAAGTTCCTCTCTCATGAAAATATCAGGATAGTGGGTTTTAGCAAAGCTCCTTTCTAGTTCGTTCAGCTGGGCTGGAGTAAAACGGGTCCTGTGGCGTTTCTGTTTCTGTTGGTTTTGTTGGCCACCCGTCTGATTGGAGTTTTGCTGTTGCTGCTTTTCTTGGTCTTTGGCGTTGACCTGCTGCAATCCATTAGGATTGGATCCACCATTACTTATTTCTTCTCCGGGGAGCAGAGTGGTCCCCTCCACAGTCTCTGTAGCAGAAGTAAGGTCGCCGGGGTGCCCAGAGTCAGTCCCCCCTAGTCTGCACTTCAAAGCTTCTCGGTGTCCGAGAAGCTCGGCTGCAGCATCCTTCATCCCTGTGGACACAGGTGCAACAATTAAGCGTTCTCTCCAAATGGCTAATTCATATTATTATCAATAATCAAACGCATATTTAAAAACACGCTACTTATTCATACATTTGTCGCACAAATAATCATAAACATAAGCAAATAATCACAAACATAAACATCACAAACAGGTTCAGCAATGCAATCGATTAAAATTATAAAAATAAAAATAAAACATTTTTAGTAACTAATAAATATCGAAAGTAAAATGCACACATTAAAATATCATTCAACATAACATTGGTTAACCAGACTGAAGACTGAAAAATACTCTAGCTTACAGTGTAGTTGAAGACCGGAGTTTGGTGGCGATAACTCACCGAGGCGAGTATCCAAGAGGTCGGCATGAGAGAGCATTGCGCACTGCTGGAGTCACAACTGCTTCCCAAACTACTCTACAACTTTTAACCCTTTTAAAAAGCGCATAGGGCTCAATTGAAGCAAAGTTGTCAGTGCGTTTAAAAAGGCGGTTCCACGTATTATACTGTTCTTTAGAGAGA
The DNA here is from genome assembly GCA_903798195.1 of Danio kyathit. Classification (NCBI taxonomy): domain Eukaryota; kingdom Metazoa; phylum Chordata; class Actinopteri; order Cypriniformes; family Danionidae; genus Danio; species Danio kyathit. The sequence continues at coordinate 62,564,998 of LR812523.1, read as the reverse complement.
TTGGGAGGCGCTTAATAGTTGGATGAGCCCGTGAGCTTCCACAAATGGGAACCAATCAGAATTAAGGGTTGAAAATGTCAGACAACCAACCACTAAAATCCACAAACCGGCTTCATCTGCGGTTGCTCTCGTTCATTTCAAATCTGATTTATTGCATCGCTCCCTTATTAGCTATACATTTTAAATGAGTTCATAATCATGGCAAATAACCACCGAATAATAAATCTTTTTGTAGAAGCTTCACAAAAGGTGCAAACGTCGTGGATTTATACGACTTGGCCGACTAGGGATTTAATATCTAAATACACGCAATGATAGGCACCTTTTGTAAAGTCAACAGCCTATTTTGGTTATAGCTTAACTTTTCGAGGCCCTTTACTAGTCGAATACAGAACGCTTGCCATCCATGTTTGTTTTCGTGTAAAGAGAATGAACACAGGGTTGCAGCGGGTTCTGTGAACTGGTGTCATTATACCTGCGAGTTACAGCTTTATTTGAGTGGAATCCATCTATCAAAAACGATGAATTCTTTGAGGCAGCTAACAACACATGTAAGGTACATTTCCAACTAGTCATTTTCAAGACCATTAAGCATTTGAAGTAATTAGTGCCAAATCTATGGGCTTTCATCTCAATTATTTGAGTGAAATCTGAATAATGTGTGATTTAAATGTGTTTAGATATATTTCAAGGCGGTGTAGGCTAAATCATGTTTGAAGACGTCTAATTTATTTCGGTAAAGGCTTGAGGTGAAACAATGAAACAGGCTACTGATGCGTACTGATGCTTCAGTTGTATCGATGTTTCATCAGCGCTGACGCAAGTAATTTGATTTATTTAATTCAAACTCGCTGACATACATTGCCTAATTTAATCCATTCTGCGAAAGTGCATTCGGCAGGCTGTCAAGTTTTCGGATTGTTTTTTTTTTTTGATCAATCAGTGCTCCGTTCGTTTTTTAGCATGAATGTGCATGGGCAAACCGTTGGACTGTTGAGAAAAATTAGGAAACAAAGGACATGGGAATCTCGAATATTAAAGACCCGACAAATGCCGACACACACACACACACACACACACACATATATTAAAGTATATATATATACTGTTTAGAGCTTAGGATCTGCAACTGAAATGGTTTCCTAGCTGTCGAGTTATCAAAGCAAGTGATGAATATACACATCCTTTGTATTTTATATAAAAAGGGTATTTCATCAAGAAGCTGGGAGACAATTTTATTAATAACATAATAATGCTGAATCGAAATGTGACTTAAGAAGGTTAAGTGGAAGGAAAAATATACATATTCTGAGAAAAATGCTATATGAATAATAACTTAATAATAATAATTTTTATTTTGTATATTTTAACTAAAACAAAAGTAATTGCAAGCATTATATTTGTGCATCTAAGATGCATCATGTTCAGGCTAATTTGTTAAAGCTTTTCTGGTTCACTTTAAAAAAAAAGCTGGTAATCTTGTCAATTATATTGAACTTAGCCTATATGTCTACTGCAATGTCAAATGGTCGGTTGTCCGAAATGTTATATTAAAATATATATTTGGTGTCATATTATTATTATTATTGGCTAAAAGGTCGTTTCTATCCTGGCACACTGAGCCACGAATTTCTATAACAGATCTATAAAATGGAAACATAATTTTGGCAATTATTAGATTCTGGGTCTTTTATTATTTCCACAGTACATTTTCTATTGAAACTTTCCGATTCTATCCATGATGAATACTTATTTATTTTGTGTAAATGACATCGGGGTTTGACGGGTTGGGTAATAGGTCCAAAGATCTCACCATATACCGTGAAATAGGTGAATTGGAAAGTAACCCAACGGCTCCTCCATTCAAGCAGACGCGACCCCCGTCGCATCTCATACTGTGATTAGACTTGGTGCCCTCCATGTGGACCCGATTTCAACGTGAGTTATCTGGGGAGAATACAATTATGGCCTAAATAAAATAATCAGCATTGGACGGCGATTACCGTAATGAAATGGAGCTTTGGCGAGTCACGGAGTGGCTGGCCTCCATTATGGTGCGTAATGAGACTTTTGGGGGTAAGCACGACAATCATCTAAACATGAAAATATGTTTACTTTGATGTCCACGTTCGCACAAAAACTTTGTTTTCCAAGTTTAAACGCAAGATGTCGTCCTGTTCAAATAACTGCATTTTTTGGCCTAAGGGCAGTCAAGTTTCTGACAAAAAAAAACAAACAAACTTGGAGCAGCAACATAAATTAAAACATTATATTCTAATAAACGAAGATAAATCTATTTAATATTTTGGTGTGAGTTTGAATCAGGCAATGTAACGGAATGTAATTTTTAAGGAGTAAAGGATTAGGGTGTGGTATCTAATATATATTACACTATATAGGCCGAAAGCCTACTGACATCATTCATTTAAGAAAGGCCTTCAGTGGCTAGCGAGAAGGGAGGACTTGGGTCAGTGGTCACTCTGAGTTCGTCCAAATTAGGAACATGTGCTAGTAATTATTAAATTCCAGCATAATCACTCTGCTAATGCAATTTAATGCATCAGCAAATAAATACTGAAAATAATTAGTTTCACTGACCTTGTACATTAAGACGAGAGTGAAACACTATTGCTTAAATGAACCAAACCACTCCCCTTCCATGCAAAATCTGTTGCAAATGAGTATTATATTTTTCATACAGCGAAAGAAAGTAGGTGTATTTAATCACCCTAAGTAATTTATTTCTCAAACATTGTTAATGATTGCAATATTGATGAAATTGGAGAAAAACAATTGAATAGGTCTTGACTGCATTACATGGATGTGAAAACATTTCCCTTTGTTGTATTGTTAAGAAAAATATATTAATCACTTTTTATAATTGTATAGGTGGCCAGTCGTGTTCTTTAAAAACAGGTTTCATCATCTATTTGTTTTACAATTACCAATATCTAATTTACCCATGCCAATGAACATTACAGAGGTAATAATTTTACCTGGTAGCCTATCATCCTATTTGACCTACATTGCCCCATGCAGAAAGTAAATAAATAATAATAAAAAAAAAACACACTCAAACAAACTCACATTTAAAATGAAAAATCATAAAGACTACTGTTTCACCCCTATACTGATGATACAAAACCAGCAATTTGCGAGCCAGCTGCAAGCCCATTATCTACAGACCGAGGCGGTTCAGCTCCTTTCTGCTCATTCCACTAATCTCCTGTCTCCACTCCATTTATTTGCCACTTCTCTGCTGCTTGTCCACAAAATACAACTCTAGCGCCTCCAAGATTAATTGATCGTCAATTTAGCTCTAATTCGGACCAAGTCAGGTGGTAAATGGTCTACTTTTACTTGATTGTAACTGAAATGTGTGCAGGTTACATTGATAAATTTTGATTATTTATCAATTACGCGCAAACGAGATACATCTACTGAACAAATTGCGACTTGATTTTTTATAATCTAGTTTGTAGATATCACTATTGATAATGATTCCGCACTAATAGTTTCTTTCCGGATTTGCTTGCTAACTTGTCGGAGTGACAGCGCAAAATTCATTTTTCATGAAATCAGCAGTGCGCGTGGGCAAGCTGCCATTAGTCAGGTGCATTATGGGGCAGATCTTCAGTAATGTGTGTTCTTTGCTTACAAAAGCCTGACATACTTCGTCACACTTTGTGTCAGTAACAAATAATATCAGTTATCACTGCTTCCTGTCATTCCAGTTAAACTCGTATCTTATTTGGTAATTGTTGAGGAGACTTTCTGTTCCAAAAGCATAAAAACATTTTTAGTTACTCAGAGACATAATTTTCCTGTACAGAATTTTTAGTGGAATGGGATGTTATCGATGGCAATAATATAGAATATTTATTTTAGCCGCGTGTCTGAAATATAATACAAGATATGTTTAATTTGTATATTTTATTTATATTTGATTTTATTTGGGGGAAAAGGTGCTGGTGGGAGAAGTTGTCAGAATATAATAAAACAAAACAGACGAATAATGGGCTATAATTCTGACATTATAGGTTCGCATAAAAATAATTCATCCACTTTCATATTATTTTATAGCAGTCGTCTATAATGTCTAATTATGCCTCTAAATGGAAAAGAAAGCTAGTCTATACGTTTCTGCGAAAACCAGCCAAAAGTCGATATTATTTTATATAATTAATGAAGATAATTCGAACATTACAATATCTATAACAAATATATTAACAAATATCTTTCATTAAGCCAAGTCAGATAAAGGCCTAGGCATTCTGTAGCCCTGTGACACATTTTGAACCCACCTGTAGCAAAAGCTCATCTGGGGCCCATTTTCAATTTTAGCGTAATCAAAACAAAATCGATATTGCATCTGCGCACATCACGGAGAAAAACTAACCAGACCACTTGTAAATCCTCGAAATGCGCTTACCAATACTTTCATTTCACACTATAGCCTCTCACCCCATTTGTTCTTCAACAATAACATTTTTTGTATCTATGTAAGTGCACCGAGACATACAGAAATGATTTTCCCTGTAATTGACTCAAGCATGACAAGATCTGATCAGATGAATAAATATGGCTTAGTCAGCACAGTGGTGCGCTCGACGCGCGCTTTAAAATAGACATTGATATTTATAGGTCATAAATTAGACTTATTCTTCATCATTAAAATGCAAAAACTGACAAATGAAGGCGGAGACCCAGATTGCTTTTTAAAAGTGGGTTACTCTGTCACAAAGTAACAGATGCTTTTTTCCAGGTGCCGTATTTGTTTACCACCTTTTCAAATGCAACTGCATATGAGCGGAAAAAAGAATTTATCTCATGATAGATTTTATTCACCACCTTATAAACCCTCCATGTCCTTCTTATTTCCCTTGACCCCTGATTATTAGTATTTTCCTTGTTTTCCAAACTAATAAGTGCCACCATCAAGCACTTGGAGACTCTCGGAGGCTGCAGACATACTGCTCGGTGTAATTGATATTGAACGAGCCGGTGGTAGGCGCGAACTGTTGGCGCTGCTGGATAATTTGCAGTTTAATCAGCGATTGTAATGAGAGTCGCTGATTAGGGGCCGTTTGAAAATAAAAGAGAGTTACAAGGAACGTCTGTCAGGGTCCGATGATAATTCAGAAGTAATTGTCGTGATTAGGGAAAACTGGATGAGTGGCTTATCCTACTGCATGGAACAACCAGGGGGCGGCGAGATTTCATTTGACTCAGTAAGTGGATTCATAAATGTATAACAAAAAAAATATGTAAGGAAAAATAAATGTAGGCCAGTGCGCAAAAGTCAGTTAATGTACAATCAAGTTTTGAGGCTTCCACTACTCCATTGTCATCTAATTTAAACCATCAGAATTTACATTTGAATAGTTTCTAGTGTTTTGGGACATATTCCGCTAGATTTTACCATGCCATGCAACAGAGTGCAAATTAGAGACCGGGACCAATACAGTTTTCATCAAAACCATAATAATTTCCATTACAAAAAAACATTGTTTCCCCCAGCCGGGCTAAGCGACAACCCTAACGTAGCATGTGGCTGTTCGGGCAGCAATATGCGGGGAAAAGACGAAGAACATCTAAATGCAGTCCCGGTGTCCTCGAAGAGAGCGCTGTCTGAATATCAATTACACCATTAGTGCGCATGTGTGTTTGACTGTGGAAGAGCAATTAGTGACGTTCAGAAAGGGGAGAGAATGTTACTGCGGTTACTGCGAGAAGACCAGGGCATCAGCTGCTGGAATTGAACTGCTGTGGCACCTGCAGCCAGGCTAGTTAACACACACACAGTCACGCGAACGCGCGCGCGCATACACATACACACACACACACCTAGTACATAAGGAAATCACATACAATCTCACAATTCAAAGAAATAATCAGACATTATAAATATCACATGGTGTAATACGTAATGCCTTGGGTCTGGAGACTCCAGTGTAACCTCTTTAAAGCCGCCGGTTTCTCTGCTAGACTATCCCCATCTATCCCATGTCAATGACTGTCTTGTTGAGAGAATCAGTGAGTAAACAGGACTGACAGAGTAGGGAGCTCAACTGATTACTCATACAAATAGACCGTGCGAGCACACCAGGTTGGAGATGGCTTTTTCTGCCTCGCCAAGGGTCCTCTGTCCACGAGCTCTCACATTGTCCCGCCATCAATCATTCTGTTGTGCCCTGGATGTTCTATAGAGTCACTTAATATCCTTACCTTCATCTCTTTTATACTTTCGGAGCGATGCACCACAGCCACTCGCCCTTTTCTGTCGGATGAGGCCAACAGGCAACAGATCATGAAATGATTTAGTGAGCTCCTGAAGGATATTATCACACACTATAAACTACATCGGACATCTTATTTAGAGTGCGTCGAGTGCTTAGGTCCTAATATTTTGGTGGCGAGTTGTAGACTTACTTTGTCCAAGTGGGCTTCAAAAAGCACATATCAAAAACGATTACAAACGGTTGCAATTTGACTAAGATGACTGGATTTCATATCTGAAAACGATATATTGTATCTAAATACTTGCTTTCATTTTATTTACTTTACTTATGTGTCATGGATTAAAATAATCAAAACAATAGTGCAATCATTTTAATGATAGATTTGTGATAAAACTTTTTTTCTTGCAGTGAAGCCACGCAAATCTCATTAACAATAAATTATATAAACACATTGTCAATTATTTGATGAAATATTTAAGGAGTGGAGCCCTAAAAAACTGATTGTCATTTTCAGTCTTTATACTGCCACTATTCTTTAAACTAAAGTTTCTTTTAATTAAAATACAAGATTAAGTACAATCCAAAGAGTATCTTACATATATATATATATATATATATATATATATATATATATATATATATATATATATATATATATATATATATATATATATATATATATATATATATATATATATAAAGATAATCCTTGGATTGCACTTAATCTTGTATTTTAATCTTCTTGTTTATTAAAATTCTATTTAATATTTTCCCCAACATATTAGCATTGGTGTACTAAATTTTGGACTGTGATTTAATTTGTTTTGTTAGGGTTAGTTCCTGTTTGGGCTTATTTTAACTATGTTTTGTCCTTTTATTTCCATGAGGTATTTGAAACATTAAAGTAGACACTTTTTAAATATAACACATATTAAATATACACTCTATATAAACAGTCACTTTTGTTTTAGTTAATTAACTAATTTTGTACATTTAATTAAATTTGATGCTTACACCAGATGAATTGTCTTGTCTTTGATTCATATAAAGAATAAGAATAATATATATAGGGTTAGTGTTAGGGTTAGGGTATAGGGTTATTACCCCCCCCCCCTGAATTTCTTTTTCTTTTTTTTTTATATTTCCCAAATGATGTTTAACAGAGCAAGGAAATTTTCACAGTATGTCTGATAATGTTTTTTTCTTCTGAAGAAAGTCTTATTTGTTTTATTTCGGCTTGAATAAAAGCAGTTTTAATTTTTTTCAACACAATTTTAAGGACAAAATTATTAGCCCATTTAAGCTATATATTTTTTTCAAATGTCTACAGTACAAACCATCATTATACAATAACCTAGTTAAGCCTTTAAATGTCACTTTAAGCTGTATAGAAGTGTCTTGAAAAATTATATAGTAAAATATTATTTACTGTCATCATGGCAAATATAAAATAAATATGTTATTAGAGATGAGTTATTAAAACTATTATGTTTAGAAATGTGTTGGAAAAATCAGAAACAGAAATTGGGGGAAAATAAGCAGGGGGGCAAATAATTCAGGGGGGCTAATAATTCTGACTTCATATATATATAGTGCTCAGCATAAATAAGTACAGCCCCTTATGAAAACGAACATTTGTATCCATTTTTAGAGAATTTTTGGTGCATCTAAACAAAGCAATTTTCTTAAACAGTTATATCTATTAAAATAAGAGTTTGGTCATTTAACATCTTTGGGAATGGAAAGATAAAACATTTAAATTCAAATGAGTTATTGCCCTCCAAAAAATTCTAAACTACACAATTTCAACTAAATTATATATTATATTTTTATTTTTATTGTTTATTAAAATTCCATTTAATATTTTCCCCCAACATATTAACATTAGTGTACTAATTTTTGGACTGTGATTTTAATTCTTTTGTTAAGATTGGTTTCATTTTGTGCTTTGTTACTGATTATTCTAATGTATATGCACAAATATATAATGTTAAAGCATCCTACACTTGCAGAAATAAAGGTACGAGAGCTGTCACTGGGATGGTACCTTTTCAAAAGGTAAACATTTGTACTTGAAGGGTCCATATTGGTACCTCAGAATTATATATTAGTACCTACAAATTTTAAGAGAAACAGTTTTGTACTTTTTAGGTACCAATATGTACCCTTAAAGTATTAATATGGACCTTTTAGGTACAAATTTGTACCTTTCGAAAAAATACCACCCCAGTGACAGCTTGCATACCTTTACTTCTAGGAGTGTATGGAAAATATCAATTTAAAAGATGAGGGGTGTACCTTTTTATTATGTCATTTATACTTATTTATAGCTTAAACATTAAATAGTATTCCCTGCTGATGAAATGTTTAAGAAAGCTTATGAATTGCTGTTGTACTATAAATCTATTCCAATCACTATTATTCTTGCCAGAATCCTAAAGTCATTATTATTGTATGTCAGAAATACTGCAACTGGCATTATAGGCGGCCACTAAAACAATCATAGGATGAACTGGCAATTCATCTTTACCGTCAAAAGCACAGGCAAAATAATTGCAATACAGGGTCTCATATTGTGCCTGTGGCCTGTGTGTAAAATGGAGACATCACCTCTGCCTGTTCTGTATTTATGAGGGCAAAGCGGCCACGCATGAGTACGTCTCTCTGTGCAGTTTGTTTACTCAGGAGTTGCAGTATGCAGGGAAAAACAGCACAATAGGATAGGCTGACAGACACTGTGTATAAAAATGTAAAATAATGCATATACCTGAAAATAGAATTTATTATTTGTATGTTATGTATAAACAAAACATGGCTGTTCACCTTAAGGTCCATCCACATTTCTTTAAACTTGGCACGAGGCCAGTTTTCCCAGCGATCAGGAAGCGAGGTGCACCCAACCACAGTCAATGGATGGCTTTCAAATTCATAAAATTCATAGGATTCTTCACAAATGAATGAACACAATTTTCTATCAATTTCCTCATTATGCAAATATGCAAAACATCACATTTGGATCAATTAAGGGACCCTACAGTTCCAAATTTAACCATTTAGATAGTAATTGCCAGGACTATCAAATAATTACTTGGCTAATTTGAAATATTTGTGACAGACATAGCGAATTTAAACACAAATTATTTTTAATTCAGGTAAACACTACACACCACTACAAACTGATCAAACAACAGCAGCATTATGTGCTTATTTCAAGGTTTGTTTTTATGATTTGTTGATAAAATATGCTGATTCTGCGAACAAGATTTAATCAGAATTTATCCAAACAGTATTTTTATTCATTTGCAAGAGCTAGAGTATTTTAGGAAACCTATGATATTGGGTCATCAGAAAATGGCCTTTGTGAGTTATTATTGTGATATTAGAGTTATATTAGAGATTCCTTGACTTATGATGCCTCTAGTATGTATTTAAACAGTATGATTGTTCCACATTTTTATATTGTATAGCAAGCTGGTCCCAGACATGTAAAACATCTCTAACAAGCCTGGAATTATTATACAAGAGAACACTTAAAATCCATGATAAAAAAATCTCGACTGTACCATCATTGTAATATTTTTAAAAAACATAGTCTTTTGAGTTTTGATACTATGATTACATATTCCAACATTTGTTTTGTTTTAAAAATGATTCATAATCTAAACTGAACTTAAACTCTGAAAGCTGGACTGACACAGTTTCAATTTACCATAATCTTCTATGTTAAGCTGCTTTGAAACAATCTACATTGTAAAAGAGCTAGAAATAAAGATGAATTGAATTGAATCTTTCTGCTCGTTCGTTACGAACATTTTTAACTACATCAGAGAAAATATCTTAAAAGACACGCTCCATGGTAAGAGGGGAGTGTATTGTCCCTAAACGTAAAACCTCATTTGACCAATCCTTTTTTTCTTATAAAGCCTATAAAGTTTATCGAATACTCTTCCAACAAAATTAATCACATGCACAAACTACAAGAGATTTTCACGCATGACTAGGTGGTTTTTGTCGAATCAAATTTGTACTCATGATGTGTTTGAGTTGACTGTCTTTAGTCTGTATGTGATTGTGTCTGTATGTTTTAAATTGGCAATTTTATTTTATTATTCATTCTTTCATTCATTTTCGGCTTAGTCCCTTTATTAATTAGGGGTCCCCACAGAGGAATGAACCGACAACTTATCCAGCATATGTTTTACGCAGCGAATGCCCTTCCAGCCGCAACCCAACACTCCTGCATTCACACACACACAGTACACTATGGCCAATTTAGTTTATTCAATTCACCTATAGCACATGTCTTTAGACTGTGGGGAAAAACGAAGCACCCGGAAGAAACCTACGCGAACACGGGGAGAACATGCAAACTCCACACAGAAATGCCAACTGAACCAGTCAGGGCTCGAACCAGCAACCTTCTTGCTGTGAGGCTATTGTGCTACCCACTGTGCCACCGTGATGCCACTATTTTATTATTACATTTGTACATTTTTTAATTTAATTAATTAATACATTTTTTATTATTATTTTTTCTCTTTGATTGTTTTAAGATTTACCTGCAGGTGGAAAATGGCAACCTTGCTAAAACCTGGCACAACGCATCTTTCCTTTTCAAGGTTAATGTCATTTTGTGCATGTCCCTGTTAAATAAATAAATTCAAATTCAAACATGCAGCCTGGTCCCACCAATACAATACATTATCACTCAGTTAGAGAAAAAATGTGTGACTGGGATGTTTTCCCGCATCTTTTCAATATGCAACATAATGAGACTTAAGCAGAACATCTTTAGTTTAATTGTGAATATTATGTTGTTTTCACAAATACGTTAGCAGGCTGTGCTACTGCTTTACAGTTCTGTTTTTAGTATATTTAAAGTGATTGTCAGATATAAAGCCCATGACATCTTGTTGGATTCCACTTTGCTATTCTCCTCAATTACCAAAGACAAAACAAATCCTCAAGTTTATCTCATTAATTGTATTTTATGTGATTTTTTTTCTCAACCGTGAATGTAATTGATTTAAGGTCTGTGCAATAAATCACGATTAGACTATACACAAACAAAGAACAAGCCTTTGGAAGGGAGTAAAATAATCCTACACTGAAAAAAAGTTAAGTCTGCAAAATTGTTGCAAACAATTTATATGTGTTGAATTTAATCAAACAAATTAAATATGGTAATGTTCAACTTAATTTGTTTGTTTAAATTCAGCTCAAGTAAATTGTTTATAACCACCTAACCACTTTAATTTTTTAGTAAATCTACACCGTAAAAAAATGCAGTGTTCCACACAATTCATTCATGTTGTCCCAACACAAATCAGTTAAGTTAACTTAACACTTTTAACAAATTTATGTGCATTGAACATAAAAAAATTAAGTTGTCTCAATGAAATCTCAAGAATTGTGTTGTTTGAGTTTCAACAAGCAAAAAAAAAATTGAGTGTAAGGAATCAGCTTTAAATCATTTTTTTTCAGTGTATTGGTAGACAAAAAAACTCACAAATCCACAACAAGCAAGAAAAAATCATGAGAAATGGTACACAACACACTGAAAAAATGATTTCTGCAAAACTGTTGCAAACAATTTATATGGGCTGAATTGAAACAAACAAATTAAATTTAGGAATGTTCAACTTAATTTGTTTGCTTAAATTCAGCTCAAATAAATTGTTTACAACTACTTCACCACTTTCATTTTTTAGTTAATCTAAGGAATCAGCTTTAAATCATTTTTTTCAAGGTATTGGTAGACAAAAGAAAATCACAAATCCACTACAAGCAAGACAAAATCATGAGAAATGGTACACAACATTGAAAAAATGAGTTCTGCAAAACTGTTGCAAACAATTTATATGGGTTGAATTGAAACAAACAAAATAAATTTATTAATGTTCAACTTAATTTGTTTTTTTTAATTCAGCCCAAATAAATTGTTTACAACCACTTCACAAACATTTAATAAATACAAGGAATAATCTTTGAATCTTTAAAATGCCATGCAATAAATTCCTATGAGTAACTATCTCTTTCTGCCATGGGAAATGTTACATTTATTATGATAGCACGCTAAAACAACAAGTGCAATTATGTAATTTGTCAGCAAAAGAAATCCCTCAGAATCTTGTATCCGCAGACACCTCATAAAAGAGCAGAGATAATGACTCTACTATTTCATGGCATATTACACCATAATTGCATTAATCCACCCATTTACATCTGATGCAGCCCTGGCCAATGGAAATGAACATCCAGTACGTCCCTGAATGGTCATTTATGAACCAAAATTAGAGAGCATCAAATGTTAATCAAATGCATATTTACTTTATTCTGGAGACAGTCATTCCTGATGAGAGAGAGATAGAGATAGAGAGCGAGGTGCATAACAAACCATGTTTTGACTGTTTTAAATAATGACTGTTAAAGAATGATCAACCATGAATAATGGTTTACACTACACAGCCTTGCTGGTTTACAAAAAAATCAAACAAACATAGTCCTGTTGCACTAATACACTTGATTTTGGTTTTATTAAATGAGAATCTGAAATATTTGATGCCATACTTCAAAAAATAAAGATAATTTAGTGTTCAAAAATGTTTTATTTTGATCATTTTTTAAAAATAAATTGGTCTTACGCTTTAAAGTTTCAGATTTTTCATAGTATATGTATTAATTCTGGTACTTATACCATAAACCGAACTATCAACCATTTGTTAGAGGTTGATATTTTAGAAATTATGGGATGTGTTGAAAAAAATACATTGAGTGTGTTAACTAGCAACATTAGGAGTTAAAAAATGCAATCCAAACATTTTTTTTTCTTGATGGGGCAGTTAAAGGGATAAAAAGATTTAACTCTAAATGCATGAATTAAAATGTTGTCAAGGAAGCATAAATACTGTATAAATATGCACATAGTGAGATGGAGGAAGGGAAGAGACAGTGATGTTTTGAGAGATGCAAAGGAATGCAGCTCTAAATATTCCCACAATGTGCATTGTGTTACTACTAACTGCACAAATATAAAAACACACACACACATACAGGTACACAACAGCTGAAAAAGTGGGTATTTTACTTTGGAAGTTAATGGGAATAAAATACCTCAGTGGATGAGTGCAGATGTGTTTGATACAAATAGTCATTTTCCTATTTGCTGCCTCATTGAGCTTGATGAATGATTGGAGTCAGAGAAGCGCCATGATAAATGGCAGCACCTTGGCTCCATTGCATGCCCTATTGATTCTCCTTCTTTATTACCCCTACAACCCAGCTGGTTGCTTTGCTCTTTGCACACATGCACACAGGCGCGCGCGCACACACACACATGCTCAAGCTCGCATGTACATCTTTGCAAACACATACACTCGCTGTATTATGGTGCTGGATTTTTTTCCCCCTTGAAGTGGGAAGACAAATAAGGTTTTTCATTGGCTCGGAATGGCAGTGTCTGTGTTATTAAATGCTTTGTCTGGAGTGTCCGCTGAACATCAGAGACTAACAACCTCATTGAGATCTGCCATTCAGTTTTGTGTGAAGTGAAAATCATATTTTACGCCTAAATTGGCCACGCAGAAGGAAACATCACTATCACCAAATAGAGCTCATTTGCCAAACGTAACAACTTCTCTTTAAAGCGGTGCTGCCTTTACGTAGTTCTCAGAAGACCTGACTAAATTACACATGCGAGCGGAAGATAGGAAGACATAATGAAACTCTGCCACCCACTGAAATGCAATTATCATGCACTCCTGGGCTCAAAGTTAGAAGGTGAGGGAAGATGAATAGGGAAAGTAAAAATCGCTGACCCTTCAAAGTTCAATTTACAATTCGAATTTCCTTGACCTTGTTTGAAGTTTGGAGACGTAATAATTTAGGGTACAGAGCGGTTGATAAATGATCTGTGTGTTCATGCTCAGTGCAACTGCTGTGTTTATATGGTAATATTGTTATTAAATGTAATGGTTTAAGCCATTATAATTGAATGCAGTTACTATGTTAACTGCACAAGCAGGAGGACAAATAGATGCATTTAGTTTCTTGCACAAACTGATAGTTTTGCCTTATAAGACCTCAATGGATCTAGGCATGGGACGATAACAGTTTTAAAACAGCCAAGATTTTCTGCTATACCGTTCCTACGGTACATGTAAGATTTTTTATTTACATTTTTTTTTTGAGTTTTTAGGACAACAGTATCTCCTGCAGAAAATATATCTAAAGATGTCATTTTAAATTGTAAAGAAATCTGTGCTTTAGAAACTAATGAATTCAATGATTTATTTGAATTATTCAGCCTGACAGGTTTACTGTTACAAAATATTTTAAAGGTTTCTTAAAATAAAATATATTGTGTTCAAAAGGGAAAAAGTTCTTTGTTTTTACCCAGATGTTTAAAATAGCAAACTATATTTTAGAGCAGAAAGGGACTAAGCGAAAAGAAAATGAATGAATTAATGAATTCATTTTGGAGCAGTAATCGCAATAACATAAAACTGTGATATTTTTATCCAAGGTTATCATACCATCAGAATCTTATACCAGCCCATGCCTAAATGTATTATCAGTAGGCACTGGTAATAATTTTGTTTCGCCTGTATGTGTTTATTTTTAAACTCTCAAAGTCCTGGCAGGCATTATATCACACAGATTTAGCTAAAATTTTCATCTGTTGATGAAAAATGTTGGCTACATCTTGAGAATGAGTAAATTAACAGCAAATGTTCTTTTTTGGGTGAACTATTCCTGTAAATTCTGTGCCTTTAGGTTGTAGACATTGAAGGTTCGAACCTAGGCTCATTCTGAAAACGTACCCCTATATACATTTCTAGAGAATCCTTTTTTTTTTTTTTTGCAAATCCACCAGAGGCCGCTGTGTACGCTTTTTGAGATCTTAAATTCCTCTGGCAAGTGCCATTTACACCTGCTGTTCTCACATAAACCCGTTTTTGACTGACTGTTAGAATGACTGACTAATTGACTGATCCACCCTCTTCCTTCCCTAAACCCAACCAATTGTATTGATTGACCCTTTCACCCACTTCCTTAAAACCCAACCAACAATTTTCAGAAGCAATTTAGAAAAAAAAATGCTCGTCAGATTTTTACCACATTCTCACCCTGTTATTTACTAATTTATTTTATTTTTTAGCTTCTGTTTTTGTCTTACCCGCTTTTGCAATGTATGCAATGTAAATCTCCAGTGTCCCCAGAATATGTCTGTACAGTTTTAGCTACAAATACCCAACAGATCATTTCTTACAGCTTTTTAAAAATTCCCAAGTGCGTGAGCAAAAACATGTACTTTTGTATTTGTTCCTTTAAATGCAAATTAGCTGCTGCCCCCTTTGAAAAAAGAGTGCATAAAATGTATTTTTATGCACATACATAACACTATACCAATATCCTTTGACACATTTCCTTCAAAACTTTGTCTTAACCCAAATTTGGGTGATCTATGGACAAACCCAACAAAAAATTAACTGAAAATTTTAACCTGTTCATATTTTACCCAAAATTAGGATGACATAACCCAACCATTTTTTGGATGTTTTTAGATAAAGGGTTTCTTATTAATACCACTATTTAAAAAAAATCGAACAACCGCATGGCAAGATAATAGGTGACATGGTGACTCAGTGGTTAGCATTGTCACCTCACAGCAAGAAGGTCTCTGGTTCGAGTCCAGGCAGGGCCAGTTGGCATTTCTGTAAGGAGTTTGCATGTTCTCCCCGTGTTGGCGTGGGTTTCCTCCGGGTGCTCCGGTTCCCACAACAGTCCAAACACATACGCTCTAGGTGAATTGAATAAACTAAATTGGCTGTAGTCTGTGAGTGTGTCTGTGTGTGTATGGGTGTTTCCTAGTACTGGGTTGCAGCTGAAAGTCCATCTGCTTTGTAAAACACATGCTGGATAAGTTGGCGGTTCATTCTGCTGAGGAATTCCTGATGAATAAAGGAACTAAGCCAAAGGAAAAATTAATGAATGACAAGATAATAAAAACACAAGCACTCAAGCAGTTTGTTAAGGAAACAATAGACATAAAAGCAAGACTAGGAGAATTAAAGATATCAGTCATAATTGATATTAACACTGTAACAAATACTGGTCTTGCTTTATAAGAAAACATTGCTGTGTTACGGAAATAATTATGATAGTTGTTGTGGAGCTTATGTGCTTTTTTTTGCTTTTCTGATTCAAACCAACGAGTGTAGCATACTTAACTACAGATGGCATTAATATTCAGATTCATATGTTTCATGCCTACGTAGAATATAGTATGAAGATTTTTCCACCACTTCCAGATTGGGAGAGGTGGGCCAATCCAACCTCTGTCTGTTCATTACTAAATGACAGCACTTCAGGCAACATCCACCTGAGTAGCTATGGTCCTAATCAAAGATGACATATGTGTGTTGCAGATGCAAAAATAAGTACACACACACATACACACACGCGCGCACATAACTTCACTAATCAAAAAGTGTATTTCCCCTGGCTGTCTCTAGAGAAATCTATTGGGAGAAATTGGAATAATTTATTAGCTTACAAGTTTTGGTCGACAGTTGGCCCAAAGCTATTTATCTCTGTAATAGAGAATGTGTCCTATGTGGCAAAATTGACCAAATCAGATTGTGTTGATCAGAGAATGAGTTTGGCATGCCTGTAGGTCCGCTCGTCTCAGGGGGATGAAGACCAAAAGGCAGACCAGCACTCGAAAAAATGATCCAACAAGTGAATCCATCATGTCCAACCTCTGCCTTTGAAATGAAAAGCACATCAACATCTAAATGACATTGAAGAATCAAAAAAAAAAGTGTTTTTGCCCTCATTCTCTTAACATTACACAACAAAACATAAAGCAGAAATGAGTATGACTTTTAATATTATAAAGGTATTGAAATAAAGCAATCACCTGAGCAAAGTACTTTCATTATGTAATGTATAAACAAGGGTGTAGGTTTGCACTTAATATTGGTGGGGATGGGTAAATAAAATCCACCCCCAGTTTAAATGTTTAAATGCACATTTGTAAATAAATACTTAAAATAATACAATAGTATGGTAAGCAATTTGACAGAATGGTATAGGACATATTTTTAGTACATAAAAAAGTGTGGTTATGATCACTATCCGACAAGACAATTCGGAAAAAATTAGTTCTTAAAATGTCACTTAAATGCAATATTTATACCTTATAATTAAATAGAAAATCAGGAGAATAAGTGCAAAAAGGTTCAGTTTTTTAGAAAAAAAAACAGCCCTTTCAATAATCTGGCTACGAGCCTGATAGTGTAATGTTAAGAGAATGTTTATTAACTGGTAAAGAGAGAGTTTAATAAAGACTTCCATTTATTTTAGCCATGCAAATGAAACATGTCTCATATCAGAATTAATAAAAGATGGAGCACAAGCAGTAGTTTTTCCTGACAAATTGTTTCAACCGAAATTGGACATGCTACTCTGAGAGATTAGGAGAACTGGCAGGGATCATATTTATACTTTTACATTTAGCTGTTTATTCTGCAGTTAGTTTTCAGGGCATATTATTCACAGACTGTTTTAGTCTGCTATAATGTTAGACTTTGCGTTAAAGCAGAGAAAAAACCACAAGCATTAAAGGTATTATCATGATGAACTCATTCACTAGCGAACTTGAGTTTATGTGGCTTACACTTTTCTTTGAAATAGCTCCTTATATCCACCTTTTTCTTTTGCTGCCGCCAAATTCGCTTGCGTGTCACACACCTTATTCTAAATTCTCCTGCAGATTTGGCGATGCTTGTATCTGAATCTAGCTACAGCCACTCACATGACAGCAGGGAAAGGCACAGCCAGTCACAATGTTCTTATACTGTATGTTTGGGGGCGGTGCAACTTGATGAGAGAACGTGAATGGGCTCCGACAGCTAGAGTTTTAAAACCAATAAACTTCTGGTGAACTTCTGGTTTTTATAGCATCGATGTTGTAATGTAATTACAATACATTCAGTTAAATAGACTTCAGCATTCATTTAGTTGTTCAAGCATAAAACGAGATGAAAGACCACTTAAATATTGGGGCAAAATAAACTGTCATATTTTAAAGACATGGCGGGGGGAACTTTAACTTAATGCAGTGCTTCTTGACTGATCTGAGACCCACTTCATATCGTATATCTAACAGGCAGTAAAAATCACTGATTTTTAAAAAAAATCAGATCTTAAACGTGACAATTTTGTAATGAAAAGACAGTTCACAGGAAGCCCTTGGGCTGCCTGGCTGAAAATTAAAAGTCAGTGTGCATATAGCCCATTAACCCTTTCTGCAAGTCTAGGTTAAAATTGATAGCGCAACTTTTTTTTTTTTTTTAAATAAAATTATTGGTGCAGACATTTCAATAGTTGATGGATATTGGTGCTATGCTAAATCTTCGCTCCTGTAAATAAACATCAATAAATTCATATTTAAATTAAAATTAAAATGGACTTATTTACTCACTCTTAAGTTGTTCAAAACCATTATGAGTTTCTTTTTTCTGAAGAACACAATTTAAATTTTATTTTAAATCTTGAAACTGGAAGCCATTGACATCAATGATTTAAAAAATAGTACTAATGTACTCAATGGCTTGGTTTGAAAGATTTTTCTAAATATATTCTTTTGTGTTTAGCAAAAGAAATGATCTCAGCAGGTTTGGATCCACATGAGGGTGAATAAATGACAGAATTTTCATTTTCCCGTGAACTGTCTCTTTAAGCAGATCTGTTGTTCTGTCTTGGTGAAATGTGCATTCTTTAACCGTGCTTTCCGTTGCAATACTATTTAGCATTCCAAATAAGCATGTTCCTAATGAAGTGTCAGATTAATGGAATGTTTTTTCCCTAGATCAGCCATAAAGATGGGTGTATATTTGGATCATTATTTTGTCTTTATGACTCATCATGCTGATGGTAACTGTCATTCCAGGTTTGCTTGCTTAATTTATGTTTGGTGGTTGTGAGTTGTTAATGTTTATTTTGTCTAATTTGCATTGCAAGAGACAGTTTTGATGGATTCTTTGCAGGAGATGTGATATTAAACTGTTGACTATATGTACAGACTTTATGAACAACATCACATGCCAAATTTATTATGGGAATGATACAGAAGACATAACATTCAGAATACTCCAGTCCTGCGTATTACAGGTTTAAATAAAGTAAGAATATAGATTTGATCACAATTGCATTATAGTTATCTATAAACAGTTGAGACAGAATATACATTTTTAAAGTCAGCATGAAATCAAAAAGTACTTTTCTTATTTTTTCAAGTATAGTAGTTATAAACAATGCATCTATGCAGTTCATTATTTTTAAAAAAAAATTGCCCTCATAATCTTTAAAACAATTTTTTTTTTCACTTTTGGTCACATGAAGTGTCTCATTTCGGCCCTGATTTTGCGTTAGGCAGTAGTTTGAATGAATATGACATGATACCGTCTGTCATATTTAGCTGCTCACTCTCATCATTATTGAGCATCTGAAAACATTCTGCACCAAAGGGTGCATTCCTACAGTCCTTCCGGCGGACATAAAGACCCATCTTCCAACAATCCAAGCAGTTTTTAAACAGCAAAATCATGCATTGCCTTACATTTATTTCTTATTGCAGAAACCTTTTTAATTTCATGTGTCGCTTTAGATTAAAAAAATACTATCTTTCATTTCATGCCGACTTTAAGAAGATGTATATAAAAACTTTTCATGTGTTAAATTTTTGTTAAAATTGGCAATGTGTGAACAGCTTGTGGGGAAACAAGACCTCCTGTTACATGCTGTCTATGAAAGCCTGCAGACTGAAGGATTTTGATCATTTTGCCAGGAAAATCAAAAGGATGTGACATTATTCTAAATGTCACACTCAGCAGGGCAGATGGCATCTGGATTATCAGTAGCTGCAAGGCTATTTCAAAATTCTTTTTACTTTGAATCAAAAAAACTTATTCTACCATGAGTATATTAGGACACTGAAAAACTGCACAAATTGTAGTAAAGATAAGCCTACTTTTAAAAATATTAATTAAAACCATGTATATGCATCTATCATCATGTATATGTTCTCAAAGTGGACGGTGAAGTGTTTGCAAAGGCGGGAATAACTCGGAATAGAACACAGCCAGGAGCTCTGCTTTTAACTGCAGGTCTGCACAAATTGTAGTAAAGATAAGCCTACTTTTAAAAATATTAATTAAAACCATGTATATGCATCTATCATCATGTATATGTTCTCAAAGTGGACGGTGAAGTGTTTGCAAAGGGGGAATAACTCGGAATAGAACGCAGCCAGGAGCTCTGCTTTTAACTGCAGGTCTAGATGTGCACTTCCAACCACACAAGATTACAATGCTGTTTGCAAATGTTCATTGGAATGATGGATTAGGGAAACAGCTATCTTTGTAATGATGGAACTTGTGATCTAAGTTGGCTAAAGATGACATCATGTGTCAGCTTTTGTGTCCAAATGCTCTATCAGACGTCAAAAGTGAACTATTAATGTTAATAAACTAATACTATATATGCTCAAAGTGTGCTGTGAGTGTAAGACTTTGTCTCTTAGGATTTCCAAATATTTTCAATAAGGTTTAGAACAGGACCCTGGGTTGGCCATTTCATTATTTTCAAGTCTTTGGCTTCAAGGGATTGCTTGTTTTGTTGTGTGACTCATTGCTATTTTCAAAATCTCTTTTAGGTTGTTATACTGTGCTTCAGAATCTATGTACTATCTTTGTGGTGATGGAACTTGTGATCTAAGTTGGCTAAATATAGTTTTGGGAAACGCACCCAAGTCTGTTAAGTCTGACATCATGTGTCAGCTTCTGTGTCCAAATGCTCTATCAGATGTCAAAAGAAAACAACAAATGATAATAAACTAAAACTATATATGCTCAAAGTGTGCTGTGGGTTTAAGACTTTGTCTCTTAGGATTTCTAGAGATTTTCAATAAGGGTTACATCAGGACCCTGGGCTGGCCATTCATTATTTTCAAGTCTTTGGCTTCAAGGGATTGCTTGTTTTGTTGTGTGAATCATTGTTATATTCAAAATCTGTTGTACCTCATGAAATATATTTAAACAGCTCTAAACAACAAGACTAATAATGTAATTTGCATTAAAAAAACTAATTAAGAAAACAGTCACAGCAGCAATCATTCTTCCTTCACCTATGTTTAAAATGCATGGCATGCCTAACTAGGGTATATCAAAGTTATCTCTAAGTAGCTTCTAAGTAGTAAATATGACTTTAGAGGCTATTTCTATTTCCAGTTTTTAACTGCATAGGCAGCAAAACAAACAACCAGACATCTCTGGTGTTGTGTAAACTGACCGAATCAAATCTTTTAAGCTAAAGTAAAATATTCCATTTTTATCCTCAGCTCAGTGATATGGATTCATCTGAAGCCTGATAGATTCAGTCCTACGCTCACTGCTTTAAAAGTCCATTTGGACTGGTGCCTAAAATCACCTGCTCAAAGTCTCCAAAGTAACGGCACTCAGCTTAATTTGTATGCATTATCAATTAAGAAACTTAATAGCCAGCAGATTGATTAGATCCTCAGTTATAGGGGGTAGAACTGAAGCGAAACACGAAACATCATACACACTGCCTAGCTCACACACACACACACACAAATTCATGCTCACACATAAACACACACAGAGCAATCCACTCCTCCTCCACAGTTCTCTAATTAATGCATACATATGGTGGAGAATAGAGTGGAAACAAGGCACTGCTCAAATTTTAAATAAAGCTTCAGCATCTAATGAGTCGGGCCGCTATGGCTAGTTTATCACTAATTGTGCCTTCTGCTAATGAGACACCGCCTTAATACAAAACCGTACAATGCATTCCAATGCAAAAGGTTTGGAAGTACTCCTTTTTTTTTAAGTACTCATTGTGAATTATAACTAAACAACTGTTTAATGTAACATATTAAATTAAAGTATGACTGTACAATGAGTATGAGGATTTTTTTTATGTAGAAATAAATTCATCCATTTGTTGTTATGGACTATGAAAAATGCCATTCATTGATTTATCTCCACCAAAAGTGTTTAAATTGAGCCTCTCAGGAAACATTAAAAACTTTGATAGCTGTCAGTAAAATCCATCATTTTCAAACTTGAACAATAGTGAGAGTTTGTGGCGTGGCTACAGTAGCATGCTGAGCCAGAGGGTGTTTAACCGATATACGTAGGGACATGATCAGTGTTGGGTAAGTTCCTTTAAATAAGTAATAGATTACTCATTACTGATCTACTGGAAAATTGTAATCTGATTACATTACTAATTACTTCATGTAAAAAGTAATCAGATTACTAATTACTTAATTTTGACGTTACTTTAAAACATATAAAAATACAAAATAAACTGCAGCTCTTTCAGTAATTTAACATTCACTGAAAAATATTAGAATGGGTTTAACAAAGCAGCTTGACAAATTAATCTTCACCTGTTCCAAACCTATTTGTCTTTTTTAAATCTTTTGAACACAAAAAAAAGACATTTTGATGAAAACTTGATACCTGTAATCGTTGACATACATAGTAGGAAAAACATGACTGAGGTTCTTTAGACAAACTGTAAATGCTCAAATGTTGGATACGCAAAATCCGAAATATGTGAGCATGTCGTTCCCAAATCAGTATGTGCGCGCCAGCCGTGCGCTTACTTTTGAAATAACGAACTTGTGCGTGCAAAAGACGCGATATGTGAACAGCATAAGCATAAGCAGCTACACTTCTCTTCACATTTTCAGAAGTTACCTTTACTCCCAATCCTACATAGGCGCCAGTGTCCTCCTTGGCAACAATTATTGTCCTAGAATGCTTTCTGTTCAAGTGTTTAAACAACTTGCTGATGAGTTAAAAGCACTTGAAAGTTCTTTAGAGACTGGACATAGACTGCATTTCGGTTCGTGTTCTCCAGCAATTTAAAACCAAATGCTCATTAACTGACATTGCAGCAGAAAATGTGAATTAAAAAAAGCTTCTTTTCTTTCTAAATCTATATTTGGAACGTAAGTAATGGAATTACATTGACTTTGGTAACTGTAATCAAATTACACAAATTTAAAATGTAATTTGTTATATTTCTGCGTTCCCCTAAAATGCAATTAGAATACAGTAACGCATTACTGTGGAACACATTACACCCAACTCTAGACATGATGCTTGTCGTGTTGCAGAAAAGAAATTCAGATTCATCAGAATCATCACAGAATTAAAAGACTCACCAAACTGTGACAACTGATAAAACAACAAAGAAGACTGGCAGTTCATTTACCCTTTCTAGAACTCATAATACTAGGAAGGTACCCAGATAGCATACGAATGTGGACCACTTTAGGCAGTTATGTAGCACTGGTGGTCTTCCTTCAGCCCAGACAAAATGAATGTGAGCCTGAAGTGGTCCACCTGTACAATGGCAAAGAGGGCCCAAAGATTCAAATTCATATATGGGCCATTTAAGACAAAGATTTGGCACTTATGGCAAAATGTAATCTGAATGTGAGCCTAATGTGGCCCATGTGAAAAATGGTAAGCATTTTGACACTGTTAAGTTGCAAAGTGTCTTGCCACTGTAGTGGTACCTTCATGGATCAGATTTGTACCTTTGATGAAGGTACAATATTGTATCTGCAGGTTTTAAAAACCAAAGGTACATTTTGGTTTCCCATGGTACAAATCATGTCCTTAAAGGTACAAACTGCAATGGTGCAAATGTGTTTCTTTGTCCCATAAAAGGTACTGCCCCAGTGACAAGGGTTTGTACCTTCTTTGGTACAACATTGTACCATTTTTTTTCTGAGAGTGTATATTTAATAAAGGTCAATGTCGTTTCTACATGCTAGTATTAACAACTAGTATTATGAGTTCTAGAAATATTTATTTAAAATGCCTTGAATGTTTAGTTTACAATACCTTTAGTTTTATGTCTTACCAGTTGTTTTGTATTATTGTATTAAAGAACTTAATAATTAATGTTTATACGTTTCTTTAAACATATGCTTTTAAATTATTCTTGTTTTAAAATGGAAATCCTTAAGGAACACTATTTGTACCAATGTGTACCTTTTTTCTGAGAGTGTACAATACAATATGTGTGAGTTCTTGTGAATGCATGCATGTGTGTATTTCTGCAGAGAGAGAAAGAATCAGTATCAGGGAACTGCATGACTGACCAAAGGCTTCAGTTCCAGTTGAATGACAGCTCTGCTCCAGACATCCATCAATGTCCCATCAGCATCTGCCCCTTCACAAACATCATCATCACCACCAAAGACTTCCAAAGATGAGGGCCAATTTACACCAAGAATTTGAGCACAAGTGGGACGTCTCTGCAGGTAAGATGCCTGGACATGACTTGTCTCAAAAGACTTAATGGACTTGGATCATTCTTAAAGGGTCACGAAACACCAAAACACATTTTTTGAGCTGTTGACAGTCATATATGTGTCCCACACTGCTATAAACACTATTAGGATACATTTATTACACTAAAAAAGTGAAAATTGGTTGTTTTTGCGTTATTTTGAGCAAATTCATTCTTCCGGTTTGAAGCAAATTTTTGAAGGTGCGTCATTAATTCATGAGAAACACTTTGTTCAAACCAATCAGCGCGCTCTATTGTGTATGCAGTGCAACTTCATTAATATGCATGATAGCTTCGGAGACTCTTTACCTGTTACAGTGTTCAGACGACAGAGAGACGCCACGTTGTGTTGCCAAAACAAGTGAAAGATCTACAATTTGGAGACATGAGTCGTCAGTGTTGCATTTATTAGTGTGTTGCAATGAAGGTTTTGTTTTCATTTTCTCTCTATGAGAGCGCTGCTGGACTCACGTGTGGATTACAGTGCACGCGACACGTGACAGAAATGCGTTTGTAAGGGACATTTTTCGCATCTGGAAATGGTGAAATCCGGATTTGCCGCTCGTCTCCTTTTAAAAAATGACACAGTTTCAGTTTGATTGTCCTGTCTCGACAGATTTGGCAAGTGTGTGCAGTGCAGTGCTCTTTGTTTAACCCAGATGGCAAAGTTACTTTGTATCGTCAGCAGTGCTCTTTCAGTTTTTAAAGACATACCATAGTCAAAATGATTTAGTTACTAAGTTTACAGTATGTTACAGTTTTTCTCAGTCGCTTTGGTGCATTTCTCACAACACTTTTTACATTTGCACAACAGTTAATGCATTTCTCTAAACAATTAGTCATTTGTGCACATCACAGTAGCAGTTTCTCATTCCTTTCAACAAATTGCAAATACTTTTGGACATGCATCAATTGCTTTCATACAACTCTCTGCTGTTTGTAACATTATCATTTGCTTATGTCATGTCAGTCAAAATTAACTAAACTTGTGAAGGCTGAATGGTCATTCCATATAAAACTAATAGTCCTCATTTCATTACTTGAGTCATTACATACAAAAATGTTGAACTAGTTGTCAAAATCTGTCAAGCAAATTTAAAAAAAAAAAGATTTAAATCTTTTTTTTTTCCCTGAAAACGTCTTCTAAATTGTACAATTTCATGAATGATTTACATGTATGTTGTAGGTTCAGTTTCAATATGTACTGCAGTATTGTTTACAGTTGTGCACAGCTCTACCCAAAGGAAGTTTATGTTTGTTGTAAATAAGGGTGTATTTATCCTTTTGCACAATGATGTGAATAAATTAGAATTGTAAAGAGCATCTGCAGTAAAAATGTGAAACACACATATTCAGTGTCTTGTACTCAGATACTTCACTAAATGCAGTGATGTCTAACTGTACTGTAGTTTTCAAATGGCTGTGCAAATAGTATATAGTGCTGTCTTGAGCATTTTCAGAAAGTGTCACCAAAATCTGACTGAAATGTACAGAGTAAAGTGTCATAATGAAAACATGACAAAGCCATTTGACTATCTTGTTCATAAACAATGGTGTCAGGACTTTTCATCTTGATGACACTGACACTTTCATTGACATGAATACTTGCTTATGAGGAATGAGCTCTCCATTTTGAGCAAGTGATGCACTTTTGCAGGTTATCCACTAGGTTTTGCAGTTTGCACTAATTGTTTTTAAAAATGCATTAACTGTTGTGCAAATGTAAATAATGTTGTGAGAAATGCACCAAAGCGACTGAGAAAAACTGTAATATCACTGCAATATTATAGTACAGTATTATAGACTGAAAGATCCGCTGTAAATGCTGCTCTCCAAATGTAAACATGTAAACACAATCAAATTATTCCCGTCTTGCAGGATTTTCGCCGCATTTTGTGACAGGATAGTCTATACACACACGGCTTTCTGACGCTACCTACCGAGTGCATCTAAGTTACCAAGAAATGCAGAGGATTTTTTTTTCTCCCATTCGCCGTGCGGTATCAAACATACCATTAAAACTCCACTCTTCCAGCAGTTCCTCGCTTTCAATATCTCGTTTGTCACGGGTGACATGCAGGAAATGTTCCTGAATAAAAAGTGAAAGTGCCAAAGTGCAGTTAAAGTCGACAAATTAATCATTTGGCAAGTAATTCGATTACTGATGTCCATGTAAACAGTCACTCTCTTTCTCCTCTGCGTCTGTGTGCCCAAACGGAAACTCCCATATTTGCAAATTCTTCCCTCTTTCCCTTCTGTGACAATCCCACCTAAACAGAGCGGACACGCCTACTTTCCTGACTTTTTCCAAACTAGAAGTGTGAAAACACCCTGCTGAGACAGGGGGGTTTCATGGCCCTTTAAGAATGTTTTTGCGTCTGAGTGGAGTTTTATGAGATTTACAATACTGAGATATGTGTAGGGAGGCATGGTGGCTCAGTGGTTAGCACTGTCTCCTCACAGCAAGAAGGTTGCAAGTTTGAGTCCCGGCTGGGCCAGTTGGCATTTCTGTGTGGAGTTTACATGTTCTCCCCATGTTCGCGTGAGTTTCCTCAGGGTGCTCCGGTTACCCCCACAGTCCAAACGTATAGGCAAATTGAATAAACTAAATTGGCCGTAGTGTATGAGTATGTGTGTAAATGAGTGTGTATGAGTGTTTCCCAATACTGGGTTGTGGCTGGTAGGGCATCCGCTGCGTAAAACATATGTTGGAGTAATTGGCGGTTCATTCTGCTGTGCCGACCTCTAAGCTGAAGAAAAATTAATGTATGAATGAATGAGATTTGTGTAATCTAGTACTAATAAACAATACAAAAAGTTTGCTAATGATAATATTAATAGATGCTATTCTAGTTACAGTCTTTTTTGGGAAGTGTCCATGCCTTAATTAACGCCTCTTAACCATCCTTTAGAGGATCTAGATTTCAAATTATGTGTTTGTGTTTTATGTACATTACCTGATAAAACATAATAAATAATAACTTGACTTCTAGTTGATCATTTGGTATCAGAAGTGGCTTATATGAAAGGCAAAGACCTCTAGCTTAAGCTTATTTTACCAAAATAAAATATGATCCTGCCTTGATCTTAAATTATTTAATTAGGACAGTGAGGTCTGACTTTGCTTATACAAAAGTCTAGTCATTTAACAGAAATAATGTACAGTATAGAATATAAAGTCATGGTGCAGTGGAAAAAGAATGAATATTGTGTATGACTCCCATGAGCTTAGACGACTGCATCCATACATCTCTGCAATGACTCAAATCACTTATTAATAAAGTCATCTGGAATGGCAAAGGAAGCTTTCTTGCAGGACTCTCAAAGTTCATCAAGATTCTTTGGATTCATCTTCAATGCCTCCTCCGTCTTACCCCAGACATGCTCAATAATGTTCATATCTGGTGACTGGGCTGGATAATCCTGGAGCACCATGACCTTCTTTTGTCTGGTAGTGTAAATGCTAGTGTACAGATATGTATCTTTAATCTAGATTTAAACTGACAGAGTTTAAAAATGTACTAGGAAGGCTGTTCCAGAGTTTAGGTGCCAGATATAAGAAGGATCTACCACCTACAGTACAGATAATTTTGATATTCTACGAATAACCAATTGTCCAGAATTGACTGAATGTGGCAGACATGAACGGCTGTAATACACCAGAAACTCACTCAAAAACTGGCAAGCTAAGCCATCCAGGGCTTTATAAGTGGTCAATAAGATTAAACAATGTATACAATTTCGGTAACACTTTATTTTGATGCATTTGAGTATGACTGTCTGCTTAATATCTGTTGATACTGCTCCTTCAACAGACATTTAACTGACTATAAGAAACACTGCAAGTACATGTCAACTTACACTAACCCTAATCCAAACCCTAACCCCAACCCTAACAGTCTACTTATAATCTATTGAGAATTTGTTGGCATTCAATGTAACTAAAATTCAACAAACGGACCATCAAAATAAAGTGTGACCACAACTTCTAATAGGGAGCCAGTGCAAGGCTGACAGAACCGGACTAATATGAAAATATTTCTTAGTTCTAGAAAGCACTCTAGTTACTGCGTTTTGAACCAACTGAAAAAAATCCAGTTTTATAGTTGCTTGAAATGTGGCCTTCAATACATTGATGATGATACATGATACATTTTCATTCTTATGCATTAAACTGGTCAGTACAACTAAACTGGGGTGCGTTTCTCAAACAACGACGTAACTCGCAGCTGAATTATCATAGTACGATGCATGGTTCGAGAAAAGAACGATGTAGTGACGTGTGTTTCCCAAAACCCTTAGTTTCTCTATCGCAGATTCATGGTTTGAACCACGTTAGTTATAACGTAAAACGCCCGTAATGATGCTCTAAACGGGGTGGAGGAACAACTTCTTTAGAGAAGAACCCCATAATTTCTTTGTGCAAATTATATTGTTTTACACGCACACGCATTTAAAATAAAATCCAATATTAGTTTTGGTAAAAACATGGACTCGTTTTCCATATTAATTGAAATATATGTAAATGGCACATATAGGGCCTGTGTTTCCTTTACAAAAATTATTAAGAACATTACATATTCTATTCTAAATTAACATAAAATCACTTACAAAAGCTAACACTATTCTAATATCATATATAAATCATATAAATAATGAGGCTATTTATTATAAAATTAAATTTTATATTTATTACTTATTAGGAAATGAAAAAAATCCTACTTTAATAATATTATTAATAATGTTGATGATGATGATGATTATTATTATTATTAAAGTAGGATATTGTTTATTTATTTTTAATTTTTTTTAAGTCTACTTTTACAATTTGACACATGCAAACCACTGCAGAAATGTTCTATCCAACAGGCCCAACAGTACAGATACTTTATAAATAACCTACTATAAATTAAAAGCATTAACGTATGCTATGTTTTTTGTTTTCACAAGCTTTGGAGACGTAACCTAAATTCCGCTTTTAAACAATAGGTCACATAGCTTTTGTCATGAGGCTGTGTTCAAAATGACATAAATGTTTTGAAAGTGCACTGTAAAGGCAGCGCAATTGTAAACATGAAGATCGCAAAAACTGAACTGTAAAAACACTTTGAAAGCAAATTACACCTAAGAGAGATGACTTTAATGCTTTTTTATTTTCAATCATTCCAAGTTTAAATGTTAGAATGTTCTAAATGAATAGGGCGTAGGGGGGATAAGTGGGAATAGAACACAGCCAGGAACTATGTTTCTAACTACAGCTCCAGACGTGTAGTTTCATTTGCACAAGTTTGCGACGCAGTTTGTGAATGTTCGTTGGAACAATGGGTTTGGGAAACGCCAAACCAAAGAACTATGTTTGTAACGATGGAACTTGCGACCTTAGTTGGCTAACGATGGTTTTGGGAAATGCACCCCTGGTTAGTACAACTAGCCAGTAAAACTCCTTAATAATAATTTCCATGATTCATTAAAACAATCATTTAAAAAAATGGAAACTCCTGCATATATATATATATATATATATATATATATATATATATATATATATATATATATATATATATATATATATATATATATATATATATATATATATAAATATTTGACACAATTTGACACATGCAAACCACTGCAGAAATGTTCTATCCAACAGGCCCATGTTATATACAGTACATGGGCCTAAGATACTGTATATATCATCCTCAAAAATCATGGTGTCCACACCAGTGCTAAAAGTTCACTTTGTTTCTTTAGTAAAACCGCTCTGGTTACTAAGGTAACCCTCGTTCCCCGAGGGGGGGAACGGAAATGCTATGTGGAAACTTCCACTATAGGGATTTCATTCAGAAAGCCAATCATCTGAAAGAGTATGTAAACGGGCCAATGAAATGCCAATGAGTTGGCAGCTTCAGCTTGCGCACCTGATGCTCGTTGCAATTAATCTTGCTATATGAGCACAGAGCTAGCAAGCCAAAGCATCCTTTTTGTAGCTGAAGCGACTTCGTCTCAACAGCCAAGGGGCAATCATTATGGCGAAGGGACATAGCATTTCCGTTCCCCCCCTCGGGGAACGAGGGTTACCTTAGTAACCAGAGCGTTCCCCTTCGGAAGGGGAACTTCAATGCTATGTGGAAACTTCCACTATGGGGAAATGTATGGAAAACGCCATAATGATTGAACCTTACCTTCGCCCCCGATGAGAGGTTTGCCAGGCAAAGAGAGCGTGAGCACACCGTCATCACCAGAGGCGCGGTCTTCCAACGTGTTCCCTGGCCCTTACTTATCCCACTTCAACAGAAGATTTACAGATTTAGATATATTTTTCGGGAGCCGCAAGTGCGTCTAGAATATCTAGGAATTAATACGACAGTACGTTGGGAAGCGTGCAGTCCCGATAGGGAGGACGCTGCGGAGGCCACCTGCTACCCAAGTGGGGAGACTGGGGCAAATAGCATATGAACTAACCCTGAGAAGGGGGAGTAAGCATATGAAAATAAGATGGTTAGCGGTAAGGAAAGACACGGGTCCGCCTGTGAGGGGGGACTGCACCGTGGCAGTATAAGCGTATGGGATCGCCTAGTGGGGATCGCGCATAGCAGGCACCAATACCCAGAACGCGGGCTGACCAGCGGGCAGACCTACAACATAATGGGCCAGCGTCTGACTCCTCCGTTGAGCCAGATGCTGGGGGCCGCGGAGGAATCTCTGCAGGGTTCGCCAGCGGGGAACTTTACTGACAGAGTGAATAAGCGCACGTATCTCCGTATTAGAAAGAATGGCGCAGCAAGCGTATTTAAACACCTTCACCGAGTTGTTTCCTCAATCACCAAGGGTTACCTAATACCCTTGAGGAAACCGGCTCCACTCGCAGATTGTAAAATCTTGCAAATGTGTTAGGTGTCGCCCAGCCCGCAGCTCTGCAGATGTCTGTTAGAGAGGCGCCGCGTGCACGCGCCCAAGAGGATGCTATGCTCCGAGTGGAGTGTGCTCGAACCCCTGGGGGACACGGCTCGCCCTGGCTCTGGTAAGCGAGGGAGATGGCATCCACTATCCAGTGGGCCAACCTCTGTTTAGATACGGCACTTCCCTTCTGCCAACCACCGTAACAGACGAAGAGCTGCTCAGATGATCTGACGCTCTGAGTGCGGTCCAGATAGATTCGCAAAGCGCGAACTGGACAAAGTAATGAAAGGGCTGGGTCTGCCTCCTCCGGGGGCAGCGCTTGCAGGCTCACTACCTGGTCTTTAAATGGTGTGGTAGGAACCTTGGGCACATATCCGGGCCGGGGTCTCAGGACAACGTGAGAGTTAGCCGGCCCGAATTCTAGGCACGAGTCACTGACCGAAAATGCCTCCAGGTCCCCAACCCTCTTGATAGAAGCCAACGCGATCAGCAGAGCTGTCTTCAGGGACAGAAATCTTAAAGATACTGAGTTGAGTGGTTCGAATGGATCTGTGCGCAAGCTCGTGAGAACGAGGGTAAGATCCCAAGAGGGCATGAGAGGGGGGGCGGGGTGGATTAATTCGCCTAGCGCCTCTGAGGAACCGGATGATGAGGTTATGCCTTCCCACGGTGCTGCCAGCCACCGCGTCATGGCGAGCGGAGATGGCAGCCACGTAAACCTTGAGTGTGGAGGGCGACAGCCTGCTCTCCAGCTTCTCTTGGAGAAAAGAAAGCACAACGCTGATCTGGCAAGTTCGGGGGTCTTCTCTGCGAGAGACGCACCATTCAGTGAATAGACTCCACTTCAGGGCGTATGCGCGCCTCGTTGAGGGGGCTCTCGCCTGAGTGATGGTATCAACCACCGCCATAGGTAGGTTACCTAAGTCTTCCTCGCATCTAAGGACCACACGTGGAGGTTCCAAAGATCCGGGCGAGGGTGCCAGATGGTGCCCTGTCCCTGAGAGAGTAGGTCCTCTCTCAAAGGGATCTGCCAGGGGGGGGCCGTCACGAGGAGTAAGAGTTCTGACATCCAAGTCCGGTTGGGCCAGAGAGGCGCAACTAGCAAGACCTGTTCCTCGTCCTCCCTGACCTTGCACAAGAGCTGCGCGAGCAGGCTCACTGGGGGAAACGCATATTTGCGCATGCCCCGAGGCCAGCTGTGAGCCAGTGCATCCGTGCCGAGAGAGCCCTCGGTCAGGGAAAAAAACCACTGGCAATGAGCGTTCTCGGGGGAAGCAAACAGATCGACCTGGGCTTCCCCGAATCGCGCCCATATCAGCTGAATCGACTCGGGGTGGAGTCTCCATTCTCCTGGACGTAAGAGCTGCCGTGAGAGCGCGTCAGCTGCACGGTTGCGCTCGCCTGGAATGTGAATGGCGCGCAGCGATTTCAGCCGCGTATGACTCCAGAGGAGCAGACGGCGGGCGAGCTGAGACATACGGCGAGAGCGGATACCCCCCATACGGTTGATATATGCCACCGTCGTCATGCTGTCCGTCCTGACCAGCACGTGTTGTCGCTCCAGCACTGGTAAAAAACGGCGGAGAGCGAGGAACACTGCCAACAGCTCTAGGCGATTGATATGCCAATGCAGCTGGGTATCCTTCCACAGGTCCGCGGCTGCATGCCCGCAACACACAGCACCCCAGCCCGTGCTGGAAGCATCTGTTGAGACAACAACAAGACTGGACGCCTGTCCTAGAGGCACTCCGGCCTGTAGGAACGAGGGGTCGTTCCATGGGATGAGTTCGCGGCGACACAGCGCAGTAACAGAGACCCGGTGTGTGCCCGCGTGCCATGCGCGTCTGGGGACTCGATCGTGAAGCCAGTGCTGTAGTGGTCTCATATGGAGTAACCCGAGCGGCGTGACAGCGGCCGCGGATGCCATATGCCCCAGGAGCCTCTGAAAGAATTTCAGTGGGACCACTTTTTTTCTCTCGAACTCTCTCAGACAGTTCAGCATTAGCTGAGCGCGCTCTCCGGAGAGGCGCGCTGTCATGGTGACCGAGTCCAGCTCCAACCCGAGAAAAGAGATCCTCTGCGCGGGGGCAAGTTTGCTCTTTTCTCGGTTGACCTGAAACCCCAACAGATGGAGGTGCTGGAGCACCTTGTCTCTGTGCACAGTCAACTGTTCCTGAGAGTGAGCTAAAATCAGCCAGTCGTCGAGATAGTTGAGTATGCGGATGCCCGCGAGCCGAAGGGGCGCTAGGGCACCCTCCGCGAGCTTGGTGAAGACCCACGGAGACAGAGAGAGCCCGAAGGGGAGGACTTTGTACTGCCAAGCTCGGCCTTCGAACGCAAACCTCAGAAACTGACGGTGGCGGGGAAGGATGGAGACATGAAAGTATGCGTCCTTCAGGTCTATCGCTGCAAACTAATCCTGAGGACGAACGCAACCCACCGCTCTTTTGGGTACGATGAAGTACGGGCTGTAAAACCCGCTCCTCATCTCGGCTGGAGGGACCGGCTCGATTGCATCCTTCGCCAGGAGGACAGCAATCTCCTCTCGCAAGACAGGGGCGGACCTGGGGCTGACCCTGGTAAAGTACACGCCTGTGAACTTCGGGGGCCGTTTCGCAAACTGAATTGTGTAGCCGAGTCTGATTGTGCGTATGAGCCACCGCGAGGGGCTGGCCCGCGCTAACCAGGCAGGCAGAGCCCTCGCTAATGGACTCATCGCTACAATCGATGACGTACCTGCAGTGGGGCAGCGCGGAGTGGGAGGGCTGATCCGGGAAGCGCTGGGGTCCCGCGGATGAGCTGGAGATAAGAGAGTCACACTCACCTCGCTCCCGAACTCCGGAGAGGGGGCTTGAGGAGTGGGAGAAAGAAGACCGTCCTCCCAGGTCCTGTGAGCCATTGGCGAAATGCACCGAACCTGCGAGCCAGAAGGCATAGCGTCCCGGACTGGCAGAGTTCGGGCTGTCACATCCGGAGAATTGGAAAAGTGCTCTTTCATTGAGATTTTCGTGGCACTGAAAAGTGCCGTTGGAAATGGAGCCCGGCCCTCCACCGGGGAAAAAGCACATTCCCTCTTCTCCGGATGGCCTGTCTCAGGGACGCTTCGCGGTCCGTTTACCGGACTTAGCGGCGCCCTGGGCAGGGGGTGCGGCCGGCTTACGAGGTGCTCGACGCGGCCGCTTCGCCGGAGGCGCAGGCGGGGGCGGGGCAGCTCTCGCAGGCGGACGCCCTCGGCGAGGAGCAGCAGATGTGGATGGCTCGGCGGGCGGAGCGGTGTTACGATCCCGCCGATAGATGACATTACCCATCGCATCAGACTGCTCTTTCACCGCCTTGAATTCCTGGGTGAATTCACCGACGGTGTCGCCGAACAGGCCAGCCTGGGATATGGGGGAGTCAAGAAAGCGAACTTTGTCGACCTCGCGCATATCTGCCAGGCTTAGCCAGAGGTGGCGCTCCTGGACCACTAATGTGGCCATCGACCTTCCCAGCGCACACGCAGCGGACTTAGTGGTCCGAAGAGCATAGTCGGTTGCGGTGCGGAGCTCGTGCAACAAGCCTGGGTCGGAACCACCCTCGTGCAGCTGGGCCAGCGCCTGCGCTTGGTAGCGCTGGTAGGTGGCCATAGCGTGCAAGGCGGAGGCAGCCTGGCCCGCAGCTTTGTAGGCTCTGGCTCCGAGGGAGGCAGATAACCTACAGGCTTTGGACGGGAGACAAGGCAGACCCCTCCAGGAGGAGACGCCACGCGGACAAAGATTGACCGCGATGGCGCGCTCGACCTTCGGGATTGTCTCATAACCCTTGGCTGCTCCACCATCGAGAGTGGTGAGGGCGGAGACGCACGCAGATCGGGCAGAAAAAGGTGCCCTCCAAGACTGCGTGAGCCTACTGTGCACCTCCGGGAAGAAGGGGACGAGAGGCTTCGAAGGACTGGCCTTCTTATCCTCAACGTAGCACCCATCTAGTCGGTCCGGCCGCGGAGCTGGGGGATAAACCATCTCCAACCCCACGGCCGAAGCAGCCCGGGAAAGCACGGCCATCATATCCGACTCAAGATCTTTGACAGCGCTCCCCTGCCCGGAGGGAGGGAGCGGGTCTGGATCTTCATCGGACATTGACAGCCCACCCTCCGATGCAGCAGTGGACGTCTGGTCCCCGGTGTCATCGAGCGAGAGGGCTACCATCTGGTTAGACGGATCGCTTCCTCCGCTCGAAGCTTGGATGGAGCGCTTGGAGGAGCGGGAGGTCCGCGAGCCCGGGGGCGGCGGATAATCTCCCACTGGAGCCCTCAGACCTGCCTGAGTGCCCACTGCAGTGCAGGGGACAGCTGGGGTGGTTAGCCCTTTTGCAAGAGCTAACCGCGATTTTAACTGCGCAACAGTCATGCCATCGCAGTGACGGCATGAGCTGCCCGCGAGCACCGCATTAACATGCTGGACCCCCAGACATGCCACGCAGTGCTCGTGCCCATCATCCGGGGACAGGAAACCACCGCATCCAGAAACGCACGGTCGGAGCGACATCTTGAAAAAGACGCGCTGCACGACCGTATTGCTCTTTTAGGTGTAAGTGCAATACAGACCGCTCGGGGAGGACCGGACCCAAAGGACGCCAGGCAAGGGAGAGACCCAGCTCGACCGTCTGCCACCGCGTGTACCACACTCTGGACCGGGAGACCGCTCTCGTTCACTCTCTCTCGCAGATTTATCAGGAAATCGGCTGGAGGAACCCTCATCGACTCTCTCAGAAGGCTGTGAAGTCGTCTGAAGCGAAAAGGATGCTTTGGCTTGCTAGCTCTGTGCTCATATAGCAAGATTAATTGCAACGAGCATCAGGTGCGCAAGCTGAAGCTGCCAACTCATTGGCATTTCATTGGCCCGTTTACATACTCTTTCAGATGATTGGCTTTCTGAACGAAATCCCCATAGTGGAAGTTTCCACATAGCATTGAAGTTCCCCTTCCGAAGGGGAACTGACCGTTTCTTGCAGAATAAAGATGGACTGGAATAAACAATCACTACATCTTGCCCCAAGAAGATACTATAATGATAACAACAAATACATAGGGCTCTATTTTACCGATCTAGACACAAAGTTTAAAGGGCATGGCGTAAAAGCATTTGCACCTTGGTACATGATCTAACATGCTAACTGCTTATTCTCTTAATGAGTTATGGGTGTTTTGAGCATAATGTGCATTAAGCCAATCAGAGTCTCATCTCCCATTCCCTTTAAGAGTCAGTTGCGTCGCGCCATGGCACATTTGCTATTTACATGGCGGACTTTGTAAATGGAAAAAACAAACACTTCACTGGTGAGAAAACAGTTAAACAAACCATCTGCAGCGCAAGGATAAAGAACGAGCCTCCTCCACTCTGCCTCTACTTTACTTTTACTCTTTACTTTACTTCTTTACTTTCGTGGATTACTAACGGTGGAAACTCACTCCACTGAAGACATTCATTAGTCTACATGTTTAATTTTGTTTGTTAAGTGCATAGATTTGTTTCAAAACTATTTCTAAATTCAGTTCTAATTTCCAGCAAAGGAAAAAAATGAACAATAATAACGAAGTGTTTATTATTGTAAAAAAGAGTTATATCCAAACACACGTCCTATTCTTATGCCCCATAT
Organism: Danio kyathit; assembly: GCA_903798195.1. Lineage (NCBI taxonomy): Eukaryota > Metazoa > Chordata > Actinopteri > Cypriniformes > Danionidae > Danio > Danio kyathit. The sequence continues at coordinate 62,527,811 of LR812523.1, read as the reverse complement.
GTCTCCAAAACCCGACAGGTGGACAAATTTAAACTTATTTTTAGTAAAACAAATCTAAATATGCATATAATAAATAATACTGCTAATAATAATAACATAATACAAATGCAAATTATCATGAATAAACTGAATAAAGCCTATCCGACATGAATAGGCATGGAGGCAATGGTTTTTATATTTATGTAGAAAATAATAATAATCCTTTAATTGTTTTCATATGTAAAGATATGTGTATTGCTGTACATCCTGTGTGTATTAAGGAATATGTGCACGTTTTGGACCTGCATGCACTAATGTTGGTCAATGGCATGGTCTATTTAAGTTGCTAAAATAGCAACGTGCCAACAATGCGCCTTAACACACCTCCTTTATAGACCAGCACACCCATGAGTCCACAAAGTGGTGCAAATGGATTTGCTATTTAAACAACATGACGCAAAACATGAAAATAAGGGTTGCGCTGGTCTGAAAATAGCAACAAATTGCACCAAACACGACTTGTGCCTTATTGCTGTGTCGACTTACAGCAAGAAGGTCGCTGGTTTGAGTCCCGGCTGGGCCAGTTGGCATTTCTGTGTGAAGTTTGTATGTTCTTCCCGTGTTCATGTGCGTTTCCACAGTCCAAAGACATGCACTATAAGTGAATTAGATTAACTAAATTGTCCATATTGTTTGTGTATGTGTGTGAATATGAGTGTATGGGTGTTTTCCAGTACTAGATTGCGGCTGAAAGGGCACCTGCTGTGTAAAACATGCCAGAATAGTTGGTGGTTCATTGTGCTGTAGTGACCCTTGATAAATCAGGGACTAAGACAAAGGAAAATGAATGAATGAATGTCAGTCAATCAGAATTCACCCACCTTGAGCATTTAAGCAGCAGACAACCAAATAAAAAATAAAAAAACACTTATAATAATCAGAACTTTATCACGCATTGATATGGATGTTAATATATTGTTAATATAGTTATCATTATAGTTATCTTTATAATTAGCATTCTTGGTCTGAACAGAAGTTAAGCCACAAGCAAAACCCCCTTTGTTACAGAGATATTTAAGACTTCACTAGAGATAATAAAAACACAGCTCCTTTTCCTCTTCATACATGATTCAAAACACAGTTTGAGTGACCTATGATATAAGTGGAAGGCCAATTCATGGACATTAAAATGCAAACGTGCACATATTTCAGTGCATTAAATTTTATGAAGCATTGAAACCACTGTCCATCAAATAGTAAATCCTGATGGGCTGCAGCAGTATTTATACCCTGCACTTTATACAATGATAGCATTCCATTCTCACAGTTCCACATAAACTTACAGTCAGTACAAGGCGCTTATAAAACCCTGCATACAAACACATTGTACCAGATTCTGCAGCATTTTGTCATTTTACAGTGAAGTGCATTGCACTGTCCTCACCCTAATTTTGATTTATTGTCCCTACATAATTTAGAACAATTTGCTTTAAAATTCTCCGCCGTAGCCGCGCACTGGCCGCTCTCTGGGGAGCTGCTGATGTTTAACATGTCTGAAATACATATTGGATTAGTGTGCTTTGTTTCTCCCCAACAGCAGGTGTTTCATCTTGGGTGATGGCCGGACTTAAATGTGTTAGGACAGCAAACCCCAGAAGAAACAGCTCTCACATCAGAACATGCATGAGCCCTGGAAAAAAAAAACCCTGAGAAAGCATGCATGTCTTATCAGCATACGAAAACCACGAACCCTCCGCAGGAGGTTTTGTTTAAAAACACTATAAAGTCATCAGAACATTAATATAATGTTAAAATATAACAAGCATGTTTATAGTTAGCTTCAATTTTGATAAAATGATTACCATTTTCTCAGCTATAAATGTTTATTTCCTGTTCTTCAGATGAGAAATTAATCTCAGGGATAAAACTATTACTGTATGCGCAATTGTATTTGTATTCTAGGGCCTGAATGAACAGGAGTAGATTGCAGAAAGAAATATAAAAAATAATACTGCAATAAATGTTTTATTACAATGCTATTATCAAAAAGACCATTGAAAATGTATTATTTTGTATCAAAAACTAAATCATGAAACAGTTTATTTCAAATTCTTTATGTAAATTTAATTTGTTGCTGACACTAAAATGACATGTCTTGCCTCTAAGCCATATGTTGATGACATTAGCAGATGTAAATTAAAAAAAAACGTATTTATAGTAACGACCAATAAAATCAACTAATGCTAATATTAAGATGATATCCAATGTAAAAATAAATTTTCTTTGCTCCTCTAGCAACACTGACGGGCTCAATCTTCATCCTTCTCAACATTACTCATCTGAGTGACATGAAGTAAATGGTGCCTAATGAATTTTCTTAATGGACATAACAATTGGTTTGTGAAGGCACCGCTTCCTATGGTTAAGCATAACATTTATTTTTCGCTAAGAAGGATATTGCATTGGTAACTTCAACTATTTTAGTGCTACTTGCCCTTAATTCACATCATTTTTAATATTTCCTAGGATCTAGTAGTATTTATTTGTATACTCTTAACCCAATTAGTTGACTTTACTAGCATATGTTCTATGCTAATTTACCGTTTTTCTCAGTCGCTTTGGTGCATTTCTCACAACACTATTTACATTTGCACAACAGTTAATGCATTTCTTAAAACAATTAGTCATTTGTGCACATCACAGTAGCAGTTTCTCATTCCTTTCAACAAATTGCAAATGCTTTTGGACGTGCATCAATTGCTTTCCTACAACTCTCTGCTGTTTGTAACATTATCATTTGCTTTTGTCATGTCAGTCAAAATTAACTAAACTTGTGGATGCTGAATAGTCATTCCATATAAAACTAATAGTCCTCCATTCATTACTTGAGACATTACATACAAAAATGTTGAACTAGTTGTCAAAATCTGTCAAGCTAATTTTATTTTAAAAATGTTAATCTTTTTTTTCTGAAAATGTCTCATAAATCCTGTTTATGTTGTAGGTTCAGTTCAAATATGTACTGCAATATTGTTTACAGTTGTGCACAGCTCTACCCAAAGGAAGTTTATGTTTGTTGTAAATAAGAGTGTATTTATTCTTTTACACAATGCTGTGAATAAATTAGAATTGCAAAGAGCAAATGCAGTAAACATGTGAAACACACATATTTAGTGTCTTGTACTCAAATACCTCACTAAATGCAGTGATGTCTAACTTTACTTTAGTTTTCAAATGGCTGTGCAAATAGTATATAGTGCTGCCTTAAGCATTTTAAGAAAGTGTCGCCAAAATCTGACTTTTTTTGCATTGGAATAAATGTCCAGAGTAAAGTGTCATAATAAAAACATGACAAAGCCATTTCACTGTCTTGTTCATAAACAATGGTGTCAGGACTTTTCATTTTGATGACATTGACACTTTCATTGACACGAATACTTGCTTTTGAGGAATGAGCTATCCATTTTGAGCAAGTGACGCACTTTTGCAGGTTATCCACTAGGTTTTGCAGTTTGCACTAATTGTTTTGAGAAATGCATTAACTGTTGTGCAAATGTAAATAGTGTTGTGAGAAATGCACCAAAGCGACTGAGAAAAACTGTAACTAGGGCAGTTTAGTTTCACGACGGTTCATTACGCTGTGGCAACCCCTGATAAATCAGGCACTTAAGCCTAAAGAAAGGAAATGTTAAGTTTGAGTAAACACTTTGAGGGGTTTAAGGCAATATGTTTCCAAGCTATTTTCTATAAAGTCAACTATTTGGGTAAAGTAAGCTTGATATATTTTTAAAAAGCTATTTCAAAGAAGCTGAGAATGTAATGTGAAAGTTTGCAGTACATTTGACAATTAGATTTTTTAATTTTAAATAATCAATTACATTTTAAATTGTTACTTCTCCAACTGATTTTCAGACAGACAGACAGACAGACAGACAGACAGAGACAGACAGACAGACAGACAGACAGACAGACAGACAGATAGATAGATAGATAGATAGATAGATAGATAGATAGATAGATAGATAGATAGATAGATAGATAGATAGATAGATAGATAGATAGATAGATAGATAGATAGATAGATAGATAAGAAAAGGTTAGGACAGTATGGAAAAAGCAAATAAAAAAGAAAGTAGTGATTTCCAAATTTACTTTGACTTGCATTTCTTTGCAGACAATACAACAAAGATTATTTAATGTATTCCTCGTGATTTTTACTATTTTGGAGACAGGTTGGGACTGCAGGCAGGTCAGTAAAGTACCTGTATCCTCTTCCTTTACAGCCAGGACTTTGTAATGTGTGTAAAATGTGGTTTTGCATTGTCTTGTTGAAATTTGCATGGTTGTTCCTGGAAAAGAAGGCAGCATATTGTGCTCCAAAAACTTTATGTACTTTTCAGCATTACTGGTGCCATCACAGAAGTCCACATTACCTTTGCTAAGGGCACCTTTGCCAAGGGAACTGACACAATCCAATACCATGACAAGCCTGTACCATGGCTTTTGGACTTGTTGCTGATAACAATGTGGATGATCCTTTTATCCTTTGGTCCGAAGCACACAATATCATTTCTCCCAAAAATACCTGAAATACGGATGCATCTGACCACAGTCCACTGTGTGATGGTCTATTCCAGATGCCTTCAAGCCCAGAGAAGTCAATGGCACTTTTGGACACTGTTAACATAGGCCTTCCTTTTGGTACAGTACAGTTTTAATTGGCATTTGTGGATGTAACTTTGTAGTACTTGACAAAAGTTTGCTAAAGTAGTCCTGAGCCCATGTCGTGATATCGCTTATAGATAAATGATTATTCTTCATGCAAAATTCCTTCAGATTTCTTGAATCTTTTAAATACATATTATGCACTGTTGAAGGTGAAATATCCAAATGTCTTCCTATTTTTCGAGGAACATTGTTTTTACATATCTAAAAAATTTTCTCATGTATTTGTTGTCAAACTGGCGATCCTCGGCCCATCTTTGCTCCTAAAGGACTAGACCTTATTTAGATGCTGCTTTTGTACCAAATCATAATTGCAATCACCTGTTTACATCACCTGTTTCAAATCACATCATTATTTCACGAAACTGAAACACCTGGTTTTAGACCACAATAATCCATTAGTATAGTGTGGGGATTCCTTTTGCAGCCAATAAAGCGTCAATTTGTTTTGGGAAAGTCCTGAACAGTGATAGGAGGGATTTTGAGCTATTTTTCTTGCAGAAAAGTGGCCAAGTCACTACGTGATGCTGGTGAAGAAAAATGTTTCTTGACTCACTCCTCCAAAGTGGCCAAATGTGGCTCAATAAAATTTAGATCTGGTGACTGTGCAGGCCATGGTAGATGTTCAACTTCAATTTCATGTTCATCAAGTCACTCTGTCACTTGCTGTGTGTATTGGTTCATTATCATTCTGATACAACACCACCTTCAGCATATAATGTTTCAACCACTGAGTACACATTGGTTCAGAAGGCATGCAAAAGTCTGGGTGGTACACTTCTTTGAGGCTTTTCCACACCGTAACTCTCTTGGATGTGGGAAAGACAGTGTAGGTGAACTCATCAGAGAATAATGCATGTTTCACATTGCCCACAGCCAAAGATTTTGACTCCTGGCACTATTGAAACTATACCAGCCCGGCTATGTATATTGACCTTGAAGAGCTACTGATGAACAGTTTTGATGGAAAGTTGAGGTGCACATTTAATTCTGCAGTGAGTTTGGCAGCTGTGGTTGCAACTATGCAGTTTATTTATAAGAACAGTGCCTATTTTAAAATATCTATAATTTCTGAGAGGCTATTAGCCTGCCATACTGAGCTGACCAAAGACAGTTGACGTTGTCTATCCACAAGATGGCGACAGGACTGCATAATAAGCCCTTAGAAGATTAAAACAACATAATTTCTAACTACAGCTGATCAAATCATTATTAAACTGATAAGCATACCTGCCAACACAAGAGTCTCCCGTATTTCAGACCAATCTCCCGCAACCCTCCTGTTTTGTCATTTCTGCCGGAAAAGTCCCGTAAATTCACCCCCCCCCCTCCCTTTTTGGTACAGTCTGAAACACCCCCGGGTAGCCAACTTTGGTACAGTATCCGATGGCAGCGGCTGCCCAAAACCCAGTGCATAATACAGTTACTAACACCACAGTACTGTGGTACTGCCGACTGAAGGAAAGTTTCCTCCCTCAGACTATCAGGCTGATGAACACTTAACACACCCCACACAAACTTATCCATACCCCGCACTGCACACCATCAAGATGTAGCATGCATTGCACTTTAACCAATTCCTAACAATACTGCCTGCAACTATGTGTACACCTATTCATCGTACGTATCGCTGTCAACATTGCCAGTTTTACTTTGTCTTGTTTTTTGTGAGTACTGTATGTTGTTGTATTTTGCACTGTCTGTATTTTGCACTGTCTGGAGCCAGCACCTAAGCTTTTCACTCATCATAGCACATATGCTGCTGATGACGTGACAATAAAAGTGATTTGATTTGATTTGATTTGAGTACAGTTACTTTCCTATCCCGGTTCTCAACAGTGTTATTCATAGACCTCACCCCCGAACACCTCTTCCCTATGGTATCCTGGATGTTCTGAGGCAAATGTTGGCAGGTATGCTGGTAAGTGATATTCTAAGTAGATCTCTCTCTTTTGTGTTGTAGTGCTGTATTTATACCATGTAATTGCAGTGTATTGAGTGTGAGATGGGACCCCCATATCAGGAATGTGTGTTGTGTTGGCAGAAAGAAAGAAGAAATGCCCGCTTGTGTTTAGCGTTTTTACTTATCGCAAACACAACAGCAATCTAGTAGTGATTGCTCAGCATTTTCAGGGTTAATTATTGCCATATCCCCATTGCAACAGATAAATACTGTAGACTGTAATACTGAAAGAAGGTATCTCTGTAGATGGATAGCATTTCATGTCAAATTCAGCCTTATAGCATCACTTTAGACATTACGCTAAAGAATCATTCAAATACTAGCTCTAAAATGACGTTGGTGAATTTGTAACGGCTTCAGCTGTTCTGACGTCAGGTGCAGATGTGAATGAATGGTGGAAGAAAGTAGTTCCTCATACAAAAGGGTTTTTAGACTCTCCGTGTTTGATTTTATTTTTTATATACACAATTGTGCCGTCGAACTGTTGTATAAACACAATATCACACTCGTAGCAGTGCGATATGGCTGTATATCAGTACTGGTGGGATGCAACGCACGCCTCCTACCAGTGCTGATATATAGCCATATTGCACTGCTACTTGTGTGATATTGCTCATATATATATATATATATATATATATATATATATATATATATATATATATATATATATATATATATATATATATATATATATATATATATTGTAATATTGCATTTAGTTTTTTTTTGAGAAATTGATTTTATTATAAACTGATTGTTATATATACATGCAAACTCCAAACAGAAACGCCAACGCCAACTGACCCAGCCGGGGCTCCAACTAGTGACCTTCTTGCTGTGAGGCAATTGTGCTACCCACTGCTGCTGCTACCCACTGTTGCTTCTTATTCATTCATTCATTCATTTTCTTTTCGGCTTAGTCCCTTTACTAATCCGTTGTCGTCACAGTGGAATGAACCGCCAACTTATCCAGCACATTTTTACACAGCGGATGCCCTTCCAGCCACAACCTATCTCTGGGAAACCCACTGTTGCTTCTTATATACAGTTAAAGTCAGTTAGCGCCCCTTTGATTTTTTTATTTTATTTTAAATATTTCTTAAATGATGTTTAACAGAGCAAGGAAATTTTCAAAGAATGTCTGATAATACTTTTTCTTCTGGAGAAAGTCTTATTTGTTTTATTTCAGCTAGAATAAAAACAGTTTTTAATTTTTTAAAAAACATTTTAAGGTCAAAGTTATTAGTCCCTTTAAGCTATTTTTTTCGATAGTCTACAGAACAAACCATCGTTATACAATAACTTGCCTAATTACTTTAACCTGCCTAGTTAACCTAATTAACCTAGTTAAGCCTTTAAATGTCACTTTAAGCTGTATAGAAGTGTCTTGAAAAATATCTAGTAAAATATTATTTACTGTCATCATGGCAAAGTTAAAATAAATTAGTTATTAGAAATGAGTTATTAAAACTATTATGTTTAGAAATGTGTTGAACAAATGTGCTCTGCGTTAAACAGAAACTAGGGAAAAAAATAAACAGGTGGGCTAATAATTCAGAATTCAACTGTATGTATTATTCCTAAACATCCTAATGGCTCAGCATCCCTTTTCATTTTATTGATTCCGCTATCTGGCACAAACAAAATCATTCTGTTGTCAGTTACAATCAAACCAATTAAAGTATCATAACATAAACCAGCTGTACATTAGCACATACTATCATTAACGCTATCATAATAATCTTATTTCACATCAAGGTAACTGCAGCATGTTATATACAGTTTAGGTTATAATATTAGCATTATCTAAAACTAAATTATATATAACTGGTTATCTACTTTTAAAGAAAATGGAGGATTTATTCAATCAGTCTGTAATAAGTGGAATATGACTGGCATTTGGTGAAAAAAATCAGATGGAGAAGTGACGAACTAAAACACCAACTTTGTCGACTCTGGGATAGAACCCGGGTCTCCGGTGTGTGAATGTGGTTACTATACCACTGAGCCACTGGTAGTTGAAGAACCCAACAATGAGACGGTATAAGATTCCTTTAGGAGTTTTAATAACAACAAAAACAATCTTCAATGGAAGACGAAAAAACTGTTAACAAAAACAGGGAACCTCAGGTTCCAAACAGTATATCAGCTCAGACAGGCAAAAAAACTTTAAAGCAGAAAAATTCCAAAAAAACTCCAAGGAATAATAGATACAAGATAACTAGCTCAAATAACCAGAAGACAAAACTCACTGTAGATGACAGGCTTGGATCAACAATAACCGAGCAAAGAACTACTGAACTCAGGCTACTTAAATACCAAAACCTCAACCAGGCTCATGTGAAATCAATCATGGTGATTACAAAATACAAGAAAATAAACAGAGAAAATGAGGACATCTAGTGGACCCCCCCCCCCCCCCCCCCCCCCCCCCCCCTTAGGAACGGCTCCTGACGTTCTTGCCGAGAGACTTGAGCTTGAGAGTGTGAAAGTCTCGAATCAACTTAGGATCCAAAATGTCCTTGGCAGGAACCCAGGAACGCTCCTCAGGGCCGTAGCCTTCCCAGTCCACAAGATACTGCTTGGTCTGACGCACTTGACGGACATCCAGTATCCGGCGGACTGTGTAGACTGGTTGGCCTCCAACTAACCGAGGAGGGGGAGGTTTACCTGTCACAGAAAAAGGAGAGGATAAGACTGGTTTTAGTAGTGATACATGAAAGGTAGGGTTTATTTTTAATGATTTAGGTAGATATAACTTGTAGGTGACCGGGTTTACTTTCCTTGCTATCTTGAAGGGTCCTATGAACTTCTGGGAGAGTTTTCTAGAATCAGCTCGTAGGGGAATATTTCTAGTGGAGAGCCAGACTCTTTGGCCAGGACGCATAGTGGGAGCTGGTCTGCGTCTACGATTAGCCTGGTGCTGGTATTGTTGGGATACTCGAAGAAGCTTGAGACGTGCCTTCCTCCACGTTTGACGGCAGCGTCTGACAAACTGGAGGGCCGAGGGAACAGTCACCTCCACCTCCTGCTCCGGGAATAGTGGAGGAGAATAGCCAAATTGGCACTTGAAAGGAGACATACCAGTAGCCGATGAACAGAGAGTATTATGTGCATATTCAGCCCAAATAATGAAACGGGACCAGGTGGTGGGGTTATTAGCTGCCATGCATCTCAGGGTGGTCTCAAGGTCTTGATTGAGTCTTTCGGTTTGACCATTGGACTCTGGGTGGAAACCTGAGGATAGGCTGGCAGTGGCCCCTATGGACTGGCAAAAGGCTTGCCAGAATCGGGAGGAAAATTGAGGTCCTCGGTCTGAGACGATGTCCTGGGGAATGCCAAAGACTCGAAACACGTGATTTATGGTAAGCTCGGCTGTCTCTTTGGCAGTGGGAAGTTTGGGCAAGGGAATGAATCGTGCGGCTTTGGAAAATCTGTCCACTATAACCAGAATAGTGGTATTCCCTTGGGATGGAGGGAGCCCCGTGATGAAATCCATAGAAATGTGTGACCAGGGTCTGTGAGGTATGGAGAGTGGATGCAGGAAACCTTGAGGTGAACAGTGGGAACTTTTACTCTGGTTGCAAGTATAACATGCATTGACGTACAAAGTCACGTCTTTCTTGATGGTAGGCCACCAAAACCGTCTCTGCAAAAACTCAAGAGTGCGGGCAGCCCCTGGATGACACGTGAGCTGGGATGAATGTCCCCACTGGAGAACCTTGGAGCGAGCAGCTTTGGGGACGTACAGACAGCCAGTAGGACCTCCGCCTGGGTCAGGGTCTTTGGTTTGGGCTTTCCTAACAAGACCCTCCAGACTCCACCTGATGGGGGCAATAATCTTAGAACTGGGAACAATAGGTTTATTGCGGTCTTCTTGAGGGGATTTCTCATATACTCGGGACAATGCATCTGGTTTCAGATTTTTTGAACCCGGACGGTAGGTGAGGGTGAAATTAAAACGGTTGAAGAACAGGGACCATCGGGCTTGGCGGGGATTGAGTCGCTTAGCCTGTTGAACATACTCAAGATTTTTGTGGTCTGTCAGTACTTGGAATGGGTGTTTGGATCCCTCCAGCCAGTGTCTCCATTCCTCAAGTGCTAGCTTAACTGCCAGTAGTTCCCTATCACCCACGTGATAGTTTCTCTCAGTTGGGGTGAGACGGTGAGAGAGAAAAGCACAAGGGTGAAGTTTGTTATCCTCACCTCTTTGGGATAACACCGCTCCAATGCCCACTTCGGAAGCATCTACCTCAACCGTAAAAGGTCTGTCAGGGTTTGGGATAAGGAGGATAGGCGCCGATGTAAATCGCTTCTTGAGTTCATTGAAAGCCGTTTCAGCTTCAGGTCCCCACCGAAAGGCAGCAATTTTCTCTTTGGTGAGGGCAGATAATGGGGCCGCCACAGTGCTAAAATTCAGGATGAATTTTCTATAAAAATTAGCAAAGCCCAGGAAACGCTGTACTTCCTTGACTGAAGAAGGGGAAGGCCAGTCCACCATAGCTTGAACCTTTTGCGGATCCATTTGGATCTGCCCTGGTTGGATGACAAAACCAAGGAATTTGACTTGGCATACGTGGAACTGGCATTTCTCGGGTTTAACATACAGGTGGTTTTCGAGAAGTCTATGGAGGACTTTGCGGACATGTTGTATGTGTTCTTGAAGTGAGCTCGAGAAGATGAGGATGTCGTCCAAGTAGACAAATACAAACTTGTTCAACATGTCTCGGAGGACATCATTTATGAGGGCTTGAAAGACCGCAGGGGCATTGGTGAGACCGAAGGGCATCACTAGGTATTCGTAGTGACCTGTAGGTGTGTTGAAAGCAGTCTTCCACTCATGTCCTTGTTTGATGCGCACTAGGTGGTAAGCATTGCGCAGATCAAGCTTAGTGAAAATGGAGGCTTCTTGTAAGATCTCAAAAGCAGTAGACATCAATGGCAAGGGATAGCGGTTGCGAATGGTGATTTTATTTAACCCCCTGTAATCTATACATGGCCTAAGACCACCATCCTTCTTTCCAACAAAGAAAAAACCAGCGCCTGCTGGAGAGGTTGAAGGCCGGACGATACCTGCTGCAAGGGATTCCTCAATATAGTTGTCCATGGCAGTGCGCTCAGGAAGGGACAAGGAAAAATACTGCCTCTTGGGGGCAGGAATCTGGAAGCAGCTCAATGGCACAATCATAAGGACGATGAGGTGGTAAGGAGGCAGCTCTCTTCTTACTGAAGACAGCTTTAAGGTGGTGGTACTGGGCTGGAACTTGTGACAGATCTAAGGGCTCTCGAGACTCGAAAATGGGGTTCAGGGGTTTCTGACACAAACAAGTGGCTTGGCAGGTGGGACTCCAAGCCAAGAGGGTTCCAGTAACCCAATCAATGTGTGGGTTGTGTTGAAGCAGCCAGGGGTGTCCAAGGATAACTGGGAATTCAGGTGAATGTATGAGGTGGAAACAGAGCCTTTCATGATGCTGGTGGATGGAAAGGGACAAGTCAGAAGTAAGATGGGTCACCTCACCAGGAGCTAATGGTCGGCCATCCAATGCTGTGACTGACAGTGGTTCTGGAAGGGGATCATTGGGAATATTGAGGTTTTTTGCTAGGGTGACATCCATGAAATTTCCTGTGGCACCAGAGTCAATGAAGGCTTGAAGTTGGGAATGTTGGTCTGCCCAACTGAGAGTGACAGGAAGGAACAAACCACTTTTGGAAGGTGATGAACTGTATGTAACTCCCGTTACAGTCCTTCCTTGCCTGTACGGGATGGGGCGTTTCCCGAAAGCTGAGGGCAGGTGGAGCGAAAATGACCTGATAGGCCACAGTAAAGGCAACGCCGCTCCCTCATGCGGCGGTCTCTCTCGGTAGAAGAAAGGCGAGTCCGGCCCAGCTGCATTGGTTCAGAATAATCTTGATGTACCAGTAATGTGGAAGATGGAGTTGGACTTGAAGTGAGCATCTCAGTGGAAGCTGTGGAGCGCTCTAGACGCCTCTCCCTCAGCCGGTTATCTAGTCGAATAGCTTGATCAATTAGAGTCTCGAGATTTAGAGCAGGTTCCCTGGTAGCCAAATCATCTTGAATAATCTCAGATAACCCATTACGAAAACAGACCATGAGAGCTTCCTCGTTCCAGCCACTCCCTGATGCCACTGTACGAAATTGTATGGCATATTCTGCCACACTTCCAGTCTCTTGCCGAAGTGTGAGGAGTTTTTTAGAAGCTTGTCGGCCACTGAGAGGGTGGTCGAAGACTCGCTTAAACTCCTGTTCAAACGCAGTGTAACTTGAGCAGAAGGGGGCTTTGGCTTTCCAAACTGCGGTAGCCCAGGAGAGGGCCTTACCAGACAACAGAGTGATCACATATGCAATTCGGGCCCGATCTGATGGGAAGGATGATGGCTGCAATTCAAAGGTAAGAGAGCATTGGGTTAGAAAACCATCACATGCACTGGGATCACCTGAGAAATGTTGTGGTGGAGGTAGGCGAGGTTCCATCATAGGGGAGGGCACTCGAGATTCTGACGAGGGTACCGAGGTGGCTGTGGGTGCTGGATTAGAACAGGTAGGTAATCTGTCAAAGAGTTGACGAACAGTAGTCATAAGTTCAGAGAGTACCTGAGAACGTTTGGCCATCAAAGCCTCTTGCTGAATTAGGACATTCTCATGTCGTTGGACTGTAGACTCATGCTGAGCCACTGTGGTAAGAAGCTCCTGGGAACTGGGGGTTTCTGGGTTCATGATGTTGGCTCGGTTATTCTGTCAGACTCGGGGATAGAACCCGGGTCTCCGGTGTGTGAATGTGGTTACTATACCACTGAGCCACTGGTAGTTGAAGAACCCAACAATGAGACGGTATTAGATTCCTTTAGGAGTTTTAATAACAACAAAAACAATCTTCAATGGAAGACGAAAAAACTGTTAACAAAAACAGGGAACCTCAGGTTCCAAACAGTATATCAGCTCAGACAGGCAAAAAAACTTTAAAGCAGAAAAATTCCAAAAAAACTCCAAGGAATAATAGATACAAGATAACTAGCTCAAATAACCAGAAGACAAAACTCACTGTAGATGACAGGCTTGGATCAACAATAACCGAGCAAAGAACTACTGAACTCAGGCTACTTAAATACCAAAACCTCAACCAGGCTCATGTGAAATCAATCATGGTGATTACAAAATACAAGAAAATAAACAGAGAAAATGAGGACATCTAGTGGTCAAGAAAAAAACATTACAAGGAAAAACTAAAATAACATGGGGCCACAATCCTGACAAACTTACTCAATCCCATCTCAAGTACATGAAATTTCTAGAATTAAATAAACACTGACTGTAAGAAATGGATTTGTTTGCCATCAGCTGTGCAGAAGAGCCAGTCAAATCCTTTATTCGCTTAAATCAGACGCTGTCAATAGTGCAAATAAAATACAAGTGACTTCTCCAGAAGCTGCACAATCCATGTTATCAGCCTAAGCGTGCATTTTGGTGAAACCACAATCGTTATTCATCAGGCAAGCGCTGCTTTAAGACCTCCTCAATTAAAGAACTGTCACTTTCAATTAGAGCCCTTTCTACACGGCCTCACAGGGGAGTGAGGTGTAAACAAAGGAAAGTTTCTAAACATCAATTCTGCGCGGCGCGTTGACTGCGGCGTCCCGGAGAGAGACGCTCTTGACTGCGCTAGTGGCTGAAGAATTAGCTTCTGGAGGACAAACTGCTAAGGAAAAAAAAGGACAGACGGTGTTAATGTCTTTTTCCCCTTGGTACCGAAGCGATGTAGCCCCCGCTTGGTGCTTGGAGATGAGACACATTTAAATTTAAATAGCCACCAGCCTCCTCGGCCTCGCTTAATTGATTGAGGGTCGCCATTGGAGGAGAACAGCCACATTTGGCCCCCCAGTATCTGTGATTTAAATCTTTGACATTGGCATATTTGCAAGAGCAACATTGAATAATTTGCTTTTAGTGGTACAGCACGTGGACAGAAAATAGCAGTTTGTTTAGCGTGTACATGGACACACATGAACTTACTCCCTAAAAAGTTGTTTGTTTTTTCGATGGCAAGAATGTGGAGATGAAATTGATTGGCTTTTGAGAGGCGTACTTTCTAAATGACAGTTGGAGACTACACATTAAGTGTCATATTGTGAAGGAAATAGCATGTTGTTTGGAAAAGTATGTGTTTTTTAGTTTTGTCATTGTTTATACTTCTGAAATAAACACAAAACGCATATTAAATTGAGTGGTCAGAATAAAATAATTACATTAATTCAGAACAGACCTTTAGAAAGCTGAATTTAACAGTAATAATAAACAATTCAGCAAACACCTGATTTCATTAAATACATTATTAGTATCTTTAAAAAATACTGTAACATCCCTAAAATGCTTGTTGTTTGTTTGGAATAGGGTTTTTTTCTCTTATTTTACAAATTTACTATTTATATATTTTAAAAGAACTTATTGAATTCAGTGTTCATTTCTAAACACTGACATTATCAGTTGTATATTAAGTTATTTTAGAATATTGCAAGTATGTAAAATGGATCTGCATGTGTATATGCTGTAAAAGTTATTCTATTAGTTATTGTATATTTAAATAACTTTAGCTTTTCGCATTTAACTTGCCTAAAAAAATAACTAGACTTTCTGTCAAAGTATATACCACATTCCATCAACAGTTTTGCTTGCACTTTTCTCCAATTCTTAGAGTTTGCATAGACTCAATAAGTTGATGTTAACACTTGGGGTTCACTTCAGGATTTTCTCATTTTGTGCCAGCACAATTAGGCCTGTCACAATAATCGATATATCAACTTATCGCACAACACATGGACATGAGCTCAAACATTTTTGGTGATGGAATATATATCGTCCATATAAAAAAAAAAAAAAAAACAATTCTCGCAACATTTTAGCTGATTGTGCAACCTCTCTATCTCTATTGGAGGTGTTAGTGTCAGTATTGTTAAGAAAACACTATAGTATTTACTATACATTACTATAGTATAATTTTATGTGGGTGTCTGATAGCAGTCTGACCACTGAAAGTAGATCTGGTAGCAGATATCGCAGCCTTGGTTACTTTTTACCTTGAAATTTTTTGTTTATTTATTTATTTATTTGTTTGTTCAGTATATACATTTTCACATTCAGATTCCAATGCCTAATTAATAAATTGTTAAAATGACTATAATTAAATGAAATATTCTTAAGAATAAAATATGATGTTTTTTTGCAAGAGTGCACTTGTATTGTGATGATATTCTTTTGTCATTCTAGGATTATATAATGAGTAGCATAAAATGGTCTTAAAATGACAATAATATCGTTTAACGCAATAAATTTTGGTGCAATATATCGTACAACAGAAAACTTGATATCTGACAGGCCTAAGTACAATTAAAGAATTATACTTTTGAAATACAATGGCCAGATCAAAAATGCAAACTCAGCATCAGAGATTAACAAAGGCTTGTGCGGAAATGCACAATTTTACAAAATAAAATATCAATAAGAAATGTTGATTCATGCCATTACAGTTAGTTCTGTGCACACTGCACGATTCTTTATATTTGTTTTAGTGCTGAGCCTTATAAACAATTATGCAATCTAAAAAAATTCTGGGTTGCTGTAATGTAAATTTAATTGAAAACATTAACCCAACGTTGGGTTTGTCCATATTTGATCGAACATTGGGTTAATATTTTCAATTAAAAATTATTATTATTATTTTTTTTTTACACTTTTTACCCTTTAACCTTGGTTTGTCCATATTTCACACAACATATAACATTTTTACAATGTAGCTGGGTGATGTGGCCAAAAAACATATCTTAGTATATGTTTAAATGATAAAATAAAAAAATCTGTATTCGCTTTAGTTTTTTCCATTCCTCCTAATATTGTTTAATGAAACAAATATAGTAATTTTTTTACTCATTAATATACAGTAGTAACTCTTAGTGTAGGCCTTGCTACAGTACACATTATGTCCAACAAATGTAAAATTACATACCATTTTAACATTTTACAATTTAGGTTCAATTTACCAAAATATTGTGATTACTTATCTTATACCTGCTATACAAATGCTTCTGTGCTTGCAGAGTACAGAATTTGCAGGTTTAAACTTCTACAAAGGGCAACAACAAATATTTTAGCTCCTATGTGGGATCTGCAAGTGGCACAGCAGCAGGGGGCATTTTCTGAAGTTTAGTAGAAACTAAAGAAGACTATTTCTCCCAAATTCCTCTTAAGTGGTTATAAGTATGCAAATGTTGCTCATACAACGATAGGCCTATATAAACACAAGCATATTGACGACACTAAAAAGTGCAACAGTTTAACAACCATATTATTTTTATAGTCATATACTAATTTAATATTAACCTCAACTAAAGAGACTGGTGAACACAATGTTTTCAGCACAGGTCTATTCTTGGATTAATTATGGAGACCAGCAATCAGAGATCATTCTCAATATTCAGTTGTGGCCTGCATTTATTTTTATGTATTTAGCCTGGTGCTATAATTTCAATCTGCTGCAGCTGACACTATTGCTGTGTTAATCTAACATAAACACACCACTCCTTTGAAAAAAAAATATAATTTAAAGGCTGAATGGCTTTTCATTTGCATGTTGTTGTTTTTTACTATTAAACTACTATTTTATCTTCTGTGGGTTATGGCTAGGGGCCAGACGGAATCTGCTTTTTTGCTATTTCTGCGGAGAATTTTGGTAAAAATCTGCGGATTTCTGCAAAATTATTTTGGGAGTATTATAACTAAAATCTTAATATGTAATATAAAAAATAATACCTTTTTAACTTTTATTTAATATATCTACGAAAAGACAGAAAATATTACTTTACAAACTGCATTGTACATAAATCAGATAAACATTTGTTATATTAGTTAATAATATTACTGTAATTAATTTAAAAACTGAATAAATTTAGACTTACACACATTTACTCAAGTAAATAAACAGAATAATGATGGTCTAAAAATGTGCGGAAATCTGCGGAATTCTGCGCGCGCAGATTCCGTGTGGGCCTAGTTATGGCTAAAATATTATAATTCTAATAGTTTATTAAAATTTATTTGAAATTTGGAAATCCCCAAGCGACCCAGTGGGGGTTCAAAGTGGGGGTCCAGACCCCCACTTTGGGATCCACTGCTCTAGACTGTCATGAACACACTCGGGCCATTATCTGTGGATTAGACGTATATGTTACAAATAATGTTTAGCTTTTTGCACCGATCAATTGTTTTACTTCATAAAAGCTCAATGTTTCATCAGGAAGTACAGGTATTGATTTTGTTTCGCCTGTATATGTTTATTTGACTTCTTTTGGTTTTTAAGCACCCTCAATGACCACACTATGAGCTAAAAGGTCAACTGAAGAAAAAAGTCACCTATAATAAAGTACATCTTGGATATCCTGAGTCTGAGAATAAACTTAAAAAAACAACATTGAAAATAAACTAAGATTTGATGGTTTTGTGAGTGTTTATTGAAAATGTGTTCTAAAATGTCATATTATACGAATAAAATAGTATTACACTACTATAAATATGAATTGTTAAGTAACTAACAGGACTGATGCTTGATGTATTCTCAGGCCTCGTCGCCCATAGAGCTGCACTCTGCCCCCATTCACTTCCTAATTGGCTGTAAATAAATCATTAACTTGAAAGCAAAAACAAATCTAACAGCAACGAAAAGAAAGAGCACAAGAGAGCGAGAGAAGAACTTCCCGACTCTCAAAGGAGGCAAGTGTTAAGCACAGATCTCATTTGAAGTCGCTCTGCTATAGACGAGAGAGGCACTTAACACTGTGGCATTTATTATTGCAGGATGTGTGTTTCTTGCTCTTGTTTGAACTGGGATTCACAAATCCAGCCTAAAAGCCTGTTTCAATTTAACAGCGGGAATGTTTTGAATAAACCAGCGCGCTTTCTTCTTCTACGCTTTCATAGGGCACCTATTTGAGCGGCCCATGGTAAACGAAAAAACCTTTGACTTCTTTATGTTTTCCTTTCTCTGTTTTTTTTTTATCATCATTCAAATAAGAAATACAATTACACCGGTCCGGACTTCTTTGGTGGGATTCTAAGTGCCGCCCTCCTTTACAAGAATGACTTGAAATAATGAGGAGGCTTTCTTTCATGATTAGATGTGGGTGCACTGGCAACCTCAGCTTCCAGATAGACTCAAGAAGGCACTTAAATGAAAAGGCATCCTCTTCAGTGCTTTCTGCATTGGCCCTGCGCTGCATTGTACATTCAACCTTAATTACAGAATATAGAGAAATCCTGCAGGCAGAAAGAAAGTGGCACGAGCGTTCATTACGTCACAGCTGTGCACCTGCCGCTGAGTGTTTGTGTCGAAGCTCAAGGATCTGGTCAATGGAGCCTATCAAAACAGCAGCATTCAGCCGCAGCGTCAGCGCTACATAAAGGTTATTTTTTGATCATAATGTAACAAACATCACTCTGATCAAGGCAGAGGGATGCACTAAGGATGCTCTGCGTTTCCCGACGCTGTTAATGGGATGTTTTGTGTACTTTTGTACAGTATCAATTATTTCCTAGCTTTACTTCAATCAGTCAAGCACGCTTCTGTATGGTTGCTTTGATGGTCTTGTAAAGCGCAACTGTGTGATTCCTCTGCATCTCTACACGTGTCTGTTAAAGGCCTGCCCTGTCTTCATGTCACCCAGTCAATTTTCTGATAAATTACTCTAACGAACTGAACACAGATCAACCCAATTAAGCCTCTAACTACTTGACAGACTCCATGCTGAAGTGATACATACCAGCAAAAGTGAGGTAGAGTGGGTGTTTATCTATGGCAATAGTGGAGAATGGAGTCCATTTAAGAAAAAAGTAAAGCCGACAAGCAAGATTGCTGCAATCAGAAAATGGATCATCATCATTGTAGGTGTACAAAAATGGCATTGCTTTTGTCCTGGATGTTGTTGATCATTAAAACTGACCTTTTATTACATAAAAGTCACATTTCCAAACATTTTACCATTTCTTAGTGACCACCATTTTCAACTAAAAACTGGAAACTTTTTTTGCATCATTAGATTACAATATTATGAATATTACATAAATGTTATTGTAATAAACTGTAATAAATATAATTTATTACAAAATGTAATTTACTTTTTTAACATTATAATAGCAGAATGAGATTTGAAGCAATCAGATATCCATTTATAATATACACTCACTGGCCACTTTATTAGGTACACCTTACTAGAACCGGGTTGGACCCACTTTTGCCTTCAGAACTGCGTTAACGCTTGTGACATAGATTCAACAAGGTACTAGAAATATTTCTCAAAGATTTTGGTCCATATTGACATAGCACTACACAGTTGCTGCAGATTTGTCAGTTGTACATCCATGATGTGAATCTCCCTTTCCATCACATCCCAAAGGTGCTCTATTGGATTGAGTTCTGGTGACTGTGGAGGCCATTTGAGTACAGTCTGAGATGATTCGCATTTTATGACATGGCACGTTATCCTATCTAGATGATGGGTACACTGTGGTCATAAAGGGATAGACATGGTCAGCAACAATATTCAGGTAGGCTGTGGCATTGACACGATGCTCAATTGGTACTAATGGGCCCAAAGTGTTCCAAGAAAATATCCCCAACACATAAAAACCACCACCACCAACCTGAACCGTTGATAAAAGACAAGATGAATCCATGCTTTTATGTTGTTGATGCCAAATTCTGACCCTACCATCCGAATGTCGCAGCAGAAATCGAGACTCCTCAGACCATGCAGGCTACGTTTTTCCAGTCTTCTATTGCCCAATTTTGGTGAGCCTATGCAAATTGTAGCCTCAATTTCCTGTTCTTAGCTGACAGAAGTAGCACCCAGTGTGGTCTTCTGCTGCTGTAGCCCATCCACCTCAAGGTTGGACATGTTGTGCATTCAGAGATGCTCTTCTGCATACCTCGGTTGTAACGAGTGGTTATTTGAGTTACTGTTGCCTTTCTATCAGCTGGAACCAGTCTGGCCATTCTCCTTTGACCTCTGGCATCAACAAGGCGTTTGCACTTTTGCTGCCATGTGATTGGCTAATTAGAAATTTGCTTTAACAAGCAGTTGGACTTAATAAATTGGGCGGTGAGTGTATGTTGTATAGCAATTATACAAACTGACTCAGTTATTGTAGTTATTTCTGATACAATGAACAAGAAAACAGTGTTAATGAAGATCACGCATGATGCCAGAAATTAAATATTAGATATAAGAAAAGCAAAAGTAAAAGTATGTTCAATTTGGTGCTAAAAAAGGAGGTCATTTGCTTTGACATAATAAAATAATTTTGAATTACATTTTGAACAAGTAATTGATTCAGGTTAGATTCACTTGAAACATTAACTCTAATTTAGTGTTTTTATTTGGAACATATATCAGTGACGTATGTCAATCAACATAGTTTCAACTAAATAGAGAAAGGAGATGTTACTTTTATGCATTTATATGTTTGAAAAAATAGAAAAAAAAGTGTCAATATGATTAAATCATATTCAGACAAAGAGGTTTTTTCTTTTCTTTGAGTGATAACTCTGGCAGATGGAAGGAAAAAAAAGAACCAAGCATCAAGAAAAGAAAAAGTTAGAGGCGAGCTGAATGTTTAGAAATCAGCAGGCGGATGAACAGAAGAAGATGGCAGGTTATTTGAATACTGATATAGCCCAAGGTTTCTCCTATTTCCATTAATGACATGCTCATCAAGGGCAAACAAGAGAAGCCTCCACCGCCCCATTCCATCCACGCCTGTCACCACACGCCGACGGGATGCTTTTGGTGTGTGTGTGTGCGTCCTTCTCTCTGTCTCAGGCCTGAGCGCAGCCACCCGCACATTAAAGCGTGAGGCTGCCCCTCTCTGTCACACCGGACAGCCACTTCCGGGATGAGACAGGCTCTATTCCCTCAGCCTAAACCACCCCAAAGTATCCTCTACCTGAGGACGCTGCTATATACTGTGACACGGCCAAATTAACAGGCCGTTCATGTCACCTCTTCTGATGTCCCAGCAGGAGGCCAGGAAATCAAGCTGTCACATCAGGCCGCTGCGACTGCACATCTCTTGGTAATAGCCTGTGCCACAAACTAGACAGGCCACATTCTCCAGTTTATTCTGGGATGCTATCAGGTGTCTCATTATTGCTTCTTGCTGGTTCAAAGAGATTGTAAATTAGGCTCCTGTGGTGATGATTGGTGTGGTGTAGATTGTGCCTCTAGATATTTTCTTTTAGTCGGCAATAGAACTCATTTTAAAGGCATTTTCTTGGAAAATTAGAATTTCAAATTGGCCTTCTGTCTAAATGCTGATTAACCTTTTTTGTATCGTGCATCTGATTGCTCATAATGATTTAATATAAACCACATACTCATTACACGGTCCCAAATGTCATCTCGGGCACCTCTGACACAAGAGAGTTTAAGGGCATGACTAAGTTAAGATCATAAAACATCTCAGAAAGCTTTCTCGTTTTTGTCTTTCGATAAAAAAGACTGAAAGGCTTGCCTGGTCATAGCTGATTCATCGCTGTCAATTTACTCTTTATGAATGCATAAAAGTTATAGTTTTAGCCAAGCCCTGAGATAATGCACATAAAACTGAGACTAACTCTGCTGTAATAGTTGTCATAAACCAGTGAGAGACTCTTTTAACTTGCCTGCCATTTTTATACTCATAAAATTTACATGGAGCTCGCCATTAGAAAAGTGTCAAGACACTGTGACATACTACACAAAACTGACTTGATACACAAGTCAAACTTAACAAACATACTTCTGGGTTCAGTCTGACTTCCATAACTGCACCAAAATATTATTAAATATAAATACCAGAGGCCGCTATGTACACTTTTTCAAATCTCAAATTTCTCTCGCGAGTGCCATTTGTGCCTGCTGTTCTCAAGTAAATCCACAGAGGCCGCTGTCGACTGACTAACTGACTGACTGACCAACCGACCAATCCCCCCACCCTCTCCCTCCCTAAACCCAACCAATGGTGTTTTAAAAAGCACTGACTGACCCGCCCACCCACTTCCCTAAACCCAACCGCTGTGTTTTCAAAAGCAACCCAGAGAAAGAAAAGCCCTCATGGCCGCCTGATTTTTACCACGTTTTCAGATTTGACCCAATGACTGTATAAAATATGGACGACGCGACAGCGCCATTTTCCATTAAACGCTGTGAGGGAAAAATCGCCTTGTGACGGGCACAAACTGTCGCAAAAGACTGCTGAAATTGGAGCCTGGACATGCGCAGAAGGACTCCTGGTGGAGCCAGAGGAGGAGCTGCGGAATCGAACTTCCAACCAAACGCTTGTACATCAAATCAACCACGCCCCCCCCCCCCCCGAACTTCTCACTTGACCGCCGGTGTCTGCACCATAACAAAGGCTTGCTAATGCTAATACACTTTGCGTTTACATAGTAGCCTGCGTTTGCTGTTTTATCAACACAAAAGGTTGTAATAACGTTAACAAAGTTGAGGTTTATAAAATGAAGATTCAATCGCGCCAGCTCCGGGCCGCAGCGCACATTACTCGCGGGCCGATCCGGCTCGGGATGCGGCAGCGTCGGCTCGCTAACGGCCGCCGCATCTGACCGGATGATTATGGACTGACTGCCCGAGTCAATCGGGCCAGATGCGGCGGCCGTTAGCGAGCCGACGCTGCCGCATCCGACCCGGATCGGCCCGCGAGTAATGTGCGCGAGTAGGTACAGCAGACAGAGTCGGCCCGAGGGGTAAGTCTCCGGCAGGCGAGAGTCTAGCCGGAACTGGCCCGAGTGTATTTTGCTATCTGAGTGGTTAGGAGTGTATCAACAAACCGATAAAGCCCTGACCTACCGAATAAACACTGTTCCACCAGATCCTGTATGTCAGAAACGATAGTTTACTGCTGAGCAACTTATTTTATCATGATAAAACAACACAGAAATGGAATAATAACACTTCAGTCTCCTGCCGAAGCTCCGACGTCTGCTTTGAGAAACTGTCAATCACAGCTGTCAATCATGATGACACGCCCTGCATTAAATTACCGCTCAAAACATACTCTTGACAAAAATGAAGATCTGCACCAATATCAGCACGATAACCAGTGCCTTAACTGACCAGAACCATCTTTCGGGACATTTTATTGCAAGTGTAATTAATTTTCTTATTTGGTCTCATGTCTCCTTCATTAACACGGAGGAGGCGGGCTTTATGACTTGTACTGCAGCCAGCCCCCAGGGGGCGATCTAACGGCCGAGACCTTCACTCAAGAGCAAGCGTGCGGCACACTTGATTTGACCACATTCTCACCCAGTTATTTACTTGTTTATTTAATTTTTGGCTTCTGTTTTTGTCTTACCTGCTTTCTGGAACTGTTCTTCACCGGACTTGTCGAGCTACCGGACAAACTGGTAACCACGGAAAAGCCCTTCACATGCAGGTAACCGGTCAGCTGGTAAGCTCAAAAAGAAACAGTGTCATACTGCTCCTATAGAGTTTGTTTTAAAGACGAAATGCAGCTTTATGTAGCTCTGGTTATATAATTTGCGATCTCCAGAAACGTATATAGGGCTACGTTTTCAGAATGAGCCTGTGTTTGTTTGCTCAGTTATCAGATTCAAAGTTAGATTCTCAGGGCCAGTAGTCTCATTATTACTAATCCTACAGTATTTGTATTCAAGTGTGTATGCATGTAAAGGTACTGTATGTATGTTTGTATGTATGTATGTATGTACTGTATGCAGGGCTTAATTTGTGCCGGAACATGCCAGATCCGGCACCTCTGAAATCTGATCCGGCACCTAATTTTACTGATCCCCCTCCTCAACCGCCCTTTTTTCCCGTTTGCTGTTCACTTTCGCATTTTTACACGACTCCCCAACCCTCTTCACTGTCGTCCACGACACCCCCGCCCCGCTCACTTTTGACCGCGACATCCCTCCGCCATCCACCGCACCAACACCCCTGCTCCCCACTTCCCACTTTCTTGACCGACACACCTCTCCATCCTCGGGTAACATACAGGATCCGTTACCCTGATTTGTTCCGGGACCTCGCAATTTACAAATTAAGCACTGACTGTATATATGTATGTGTGGCTTTGTGGTTATACATTTGCACACACACTAAAGAGTACTCAACAAATATCTACACATTTATACATTTCAGAATACTAAATTAACAGGTTAATTTGATCATATTTAATCAAAAATCTTGGCGAAACATTTAAAGAGCCCCTATTATGGGTTTTTGAGAATGACCTTCCTTGTAGTGTGCAACTAGGGGTGTCAAAATTAATTGTTTCTTCGGTGCACCGCGATGCAGACGCGGACAATTCGGTATCGGTTCAGTAATAATCATAACCGGTTATTATACTGACGTAATTTATCTCACGTGTGCTATGTCGCCGTAGCTTACTATGGCGAGGGAGGCGAGCCGCGAGTATTTACAATGCTCTAACTCCGAAAAACTCAGAAACTGTGCACAATTTCACTGCGTGTGTGTTTGCTGGACTGTGTTTCACTGACACTTACAGCAAAAGCCCCTATTTCACGGCGATTAAGAGAATGAAAGTAAACTCCATTTCTCTCTCTCTGTCTCACTGTGGCCCATGAGTGCATCTGTGAAGAGCGCCAGCGTGTAAGAGCCAATCGCAGCCCTTTCTGTTGAGCGATTGACCAATCAAAGGGGTGTAAGAAATAACTTGGTAGACAAGGCTCAGAAAGCAAGCCAGATTTATATTTGTTTTTTTGCTATAGACCATTTCAATGTGGTCATGTCATTGGCCCATGAACATTTCCTGCTCGACGTTACACTATTTCCTAACTGTAACAAGAGGCAATTCAATCATAACTTGATTTTAAATCAGCAGTCATAACACTATTTATCAATATGTGGACCTTTTTGGATTCTCAGAAGCAATGGAAATTAAAAAAAATGTAAAACAGGAAATACGTTAGGACCATTGTTTTGTTTACATCCCTCAAAATGGTCTATAAATGCTGGTGTTGTTTAAAGGTACAGTTTATATATCTGACTGTTTGTATTAAAGGACAAAATTGTTTTACAAATAGTATATAAATATATTTATACATTTTAATACAAGAATTGTTGTGCTGTGAAGAAAATATAAAACTGTGTATGGAAAGCATCGTCAATGCACCGTGATGCACCGAGATATCAAATTGAACCGAATTGATGGCATGATAATCGTAACCGAACCGAACCGTGAGACCAGTGTAGGTTCACACCTCTATGTGTAACACAGTTCTAAGTGAAGTGAAATATCCAGCTAAGGCTTAAATCTGAAAGTGCACAGGGTTTAAAACTATTGATTCATTTATAAAAGAGTCGACTCATAGTGCTTCAGATGAATCGTCCTGATAACGAGTCTTTAGCTATTTCGGAGTGACGTCGATACGAAACTTAAGCCCCGTTCAATTGTTGCGCAAGCAAACCCGGGAAAATTGAAACCTGCGGCCCCGCCCACAAACACAGTAGCAAAGAAAAAGAGGAAGACAAACACTGTAGCAGATCGCGGTTGAATCAAGTCATGAAGACGCTGTGCTCAGCTGGATATTATGTGTAAGGACAAGTTAGTGTTGTTTTCTCTACCCAAAGATGAAACTGTGAAGAGAAGAATACCTCAGCATTTTAGCCCAGCCCTGTGCTGTTCGAGTGCTTCTGGAATCTACACGCTTACAACAGGGCATTCGTTGGCTGTTTGTTAAAGGAAGGATCAGAAAAGAATATTGATGTAAGGGACTTCGTCAGTACATAAATCAGTGAATCATGGATCCGTTTCTTCCTCCATTTCACATACTAATATACGATCATATGATATGATATGATATGATATGGTAAGTGCATTGCCATGGTTGCCTCCTTGTTTTCTCTAGCTTGCAAATTATGTATTTAATTGTGTTTTGTTACTTGTAACCGCTTGTACTGTACCTAGTTAACTCTTTATATTCTCATATCGCTACTAAAACTGTTGAAAATGTTTGTATACGCTTTGTATACGGATTTAAATGCCTTTGTAAGCTCGCAATCCACTGCAGTTTGTCGTTGCTATGGCCACCATCCTACACACGTGCAGCGGTCAAGGTTCAAAATAGCTTTTGCCATTGTGTAGATTAATACTGAATGTGTGTCACTGTTTTACTTATGGTTAAGAATAGAGCAATATGCTTGTGATTAACTGCATTGGGCTCACACACATACCTGCCAACATCTGTCCCTGTTGAAATTACGGGAGTTTTCGAGGATAAATAACAAAATGGGTGGGTGGCTGGAGATGGGTCTGAAATACGGGAGACTCCTGGGAAAAACAGGAGTGTTGGCAGGAATGCTTACACATACACTATGCACTATGACTACTTCAATATTGTCAATAAGTCGCGCTGGGCATTTCACTCTGTCTCGCGCTGAACGCTGTCAACCATTCGCAACAGGTTGTCATCGGTCCAATCAGCGCAGATTAGCTTAGTGCTAAGGAGGGGTTTGGGAACAAATGAATCGCTGAATGAATCATGGGAGTCGCTGGGATAATTAGTAAAAATAAATGCACATTAAAAGACAATGAAAGTGTATTTTGACCTTGCATGCAGATCATCCTGTTGTTAGAGACCCTTAAAACCAAAATATGACCCTTTTAATGTATAATAGGGGCTCTTTAACAGTGACAGTGCTAGGGCATGGTGCCTTATAGCTGTTGATGTCATGTAAGCCTTGCAACAATGATGCAGGGTTGTTGGCTTAAAAGTATTTTCAGCTTTTCAGAGCAGCTTCTCTTAGCCACTCAGCTCTTCTTTTTCTGTGTGTTTTTGGCCTGTTTGTACAAGACTTTATCCCCAGTAGGATGTCATGGTGTCAGTGGCTCATTAAAATCAGTGGCTTCAGCTTCAAAAACAGTCCAATTGGTGCATTCAAATCCAAACAGGTTTGTAAGGTGTGCTCTGTTTCATTGGTCCATCTCTTTACAGACCTTACAGAAGGCTTAGCATATTTTAGTTTCTATTTGTAGGCTGGGACATGTACCAAACAGTGATCAGAAAGCCAGAGGGACAGAAAGTGGGAATTGTAGAGTTTGCAAATGACCCATTTGGCTCAGTCATTCTTTTAAATAAACATTTCACATCTATGGACTGCATCTATAAAGCTGAAACAATGTCTGAAATATTCATGCAAATGTGAACATTACATATGTTTTACTCAGGTTGTTTTGTAGGCAGTTTGACTAACATTTTATGTTTGTAACTGTGACTTTTATTTTGTTTATTTTATGAAAAGCATAACCAGGGATGAGGGCAGCAAATTAGCTTTATGCTAAATGCCCTATGTATATGGCATTTGTTGTCTCTGTATAACAATATAAAGTGTTTTGTCCCTGTTAAATAAACAAATAAACAAACAAACCTCACAGATCTCTAACAAGACTTTTGACTCTAAACAGGGAGCAGCTGAGTTAATCATTTTTAGGGGTTTGCGCTATTTTGCGCTATTGTGTGTGCGTGTTGTCAACTAGATGTTTTTTCAATTTGTAATTTGTTTTCTACATTCACGTTTTGGACGTCATGGTGGCACAGTGGAGAGCATGATCACCTTACAGCAAAAAGGTTGCTGGTTCGAGCCCCGGCTGGGTCAGTTGGCATTTCTGTGTGGAGTTTGCATGTTCTCCCTCTGTTTGCGTGGGTTTCCTCTGGGTGCTCCGGTTTCCCCCACAAGTCCAAAGACATGCAGTATAGGTGAATTGAATAAGCTAAATTGGCCGTAGTGTATGTGTGTGAATACAAGAGTGTATGGGTGTTTCCCAGTGTTGGGTTGTCGCTGGCAGGGCATCCGCTGCATAAAACATATGCTGGATAAATTGGCAGTTCATTCCGCTGTGACAACCCCTGATTAATAAAGGCACTAATCCAAAAAAAAAATGAATGAATGTATTCACGTTTTCTTAACTAGCTACAGGTTTCTGTATTTACATGTGTTGTTAGAATTTGCACGAGCATGTTTTTTTTTTTTTTTTTTTTTACTTCTGGTGCTTGCAAAAACAGCAAAAAAGAAGCTCCTGGGACATATTTTGCTCTCTAGAAACGTAAATGCGTGTACATAATCGGAATGAGCCTGGGTTGCGTAACTGTCCAGTAAAACTCATTTTTTAAATGTATATTTTTGTTAACTAAAATGCAACTAAAATAAACGTAATTTTGTTTAAAATGCTAAATGAAAATTAGATATTTATAATTTAAATGTAATGTAATGTGTATTTTATATAGCGCATTTATTGTGTATGGCCATACACCCAAAGCGCTTCACAATCATGATGGGAGTCTCTCCACACCACCACCAGTGTGCAGCATCCACTTGGATGATGCGACGGCAGCCACAGGACATGGGGATGATTAAGAGGTCATGATAGTGCCGATTGAGAAACTTTGGCCAGGGCACTGGGGTTACACCCCTACTCTTTTACAAGAAGTGACATGGGATTTTTAATGACCACAGAGAGTCAGAACCTCGGTTTAACGTCTCATCCGAAAGATGGCGCTCACTGACAGTGTAGTGTCCCCTTCACTTTTACTGGGGCATTAGGACTCACACAGACCACAGGTTGAGCGCCCCCTGCTGGCCTCCCTAACACCACTTCCAACAGCAACCTAGTTTTCCCATGTGGTCTCCCATCCAGGTACTGACCAGGCTCAGCCCTGCTTAGTTTCAGTGAGTAACTGGTCTTGGGCTGATGGCTGTGGCCATAAATTAAATTGTACTAATTAAATGCAAATAGAAAAAATCTTGTTGAATAAAAATAAAGCATAAAGTCATAGTAAAAATCTAAGTAAAATAAAAAAAACCCAAATTAAGCTGCGGTCACCCTGCACTTTTCTCCTCATAGATTTCCATTCATACGCACACGAATGCGTCAGACCCGAAACGCAAGCTCGTCTGACAAGTTTCGCAGTTCGCTGCAATGGAAAGTTCAAGCTTGGTGAACTCTAACCTGTGAAATCACATCACTTGACTGCGTGGGACTAATCAAGAATTCAAACATGACCTCTGGACAGAAATTTAAAATATGGACCAATCGCTCGCTTTTTTACATGTCTAATTATCTTGTTTAATCTTGCCCCTTTTCGCAGCGCCGTACTACAGAATTTCGCAATCTTAATCTCTAGTGTGACCGCAGCTTTATACAAACAAAACCTCATTCTAAATAATAATAAATAATATTTGCCAAATACCAAATGCCATTCTAAAACCAAGGAGTCTGTGTCAAAGTTCGAATGTTTAAGATGTAATGCTTTGACCGTTGAATATACAGTACTGTATGTCTATTCAGAGCTCAGCTCGCCTCAGTGTAGTCTCGATTGCAAACAGGGTGCTCGTGTTAACCCTTCTGAAAGCTATAATGATAAATGGGACACTCTTCTGTCTTGTGGACTTAACAACAGGCACGTGTGGGCAGCAGCAGCCACAGTTCAAAAGATACTTCAAGTGCACATGAAGTGTGTCATTTGAAATTGGGCCTCGTAAATCCTCATTCAGGTGTTTTTAATTAGGGCTGTAACTCAACTCTGCAGCATAGTGGCCCTCCAGAAACAGGTTTGTTCAAGTTTGCCTTTTTGAAAATCTATGTATAGGAATAGAGTATGTATAGCTCTACATATTTGATGACAATGTCAATACAAATATTGTGTTAGGTTTCATTCCAGACAATTCAAGTTGGAAGTTTTCCTACTCCCTATGAAACCTATGGAAATATGGTTTAGAACACTTACTTGGGCGTCACGGTGGCACAGTGGGTAGCACAATCGCCTTACAGCAAAAAGGTCACTGTTTCGAACCTTGGCTGGGTCAGTTGGCATTTCTGTGTGGAGTTTGCATGTTCCCACTGTGTTAGCGTGGATTTCCTCAGGTGCTCCGGTTTCCCCCACAAGCCCAAAAACATGCGCTATAGGTGAATTGGATAAACTAAATTGTCCATAGTGTGTATGTGTGAATGAGCGTGTATGGATATTTCCTAGTGATGGGTTGCGCCTGGAAAAGCATCTTCTGCGTAAAACATATGATGGATAAGTTGGCGGTTCATTCTGCTGTGGCGACCCCAATTTAATAAAGAGACTAAGCCGAAAAGAAAATGAATGAATACTTACTTGAAGTTTGATATCCAATCTGTAAACTTAAAGTAAATTGAAGAATTCCAACTTCAGCGAGACGCATTATTTGACATCTTCACAGATGGCAGCTGGTTCTTCTTCTACAAGATTAGCACAAATTTATCTTATGTTAAACATATACTGTAAGTAAACTTTTAAGAATGTTTCCAGCACAAAATGAGTGAGAACCCTACTGATAAAGGCTATTTCTGAGATGATGTTAGCTTTATAGTGCAATATATAATGTTGTTTTTTTGTAGTCAGTTGTATTAAAGGACAGCTAGCATTTTCTATTCTTTTTGTTTTAACCGTTTTTATAATTAGTACAATAACACAGAGTTAAAACCGAGTGTTTGGCTTTCCAAATTTACCCTAAGAATTGGGACAGCACTACAGCACCAGCACACATCATCATATGTCATCGCGATCTCCTGCTTCATATGAGATCAGACAATCGCGACTGCTGTAGTTATTGCAGTTGTGTTACTTTTTGGTAATCTTCAGGAAATTTATCTTCAGGAAATCACTGAAGGCATATATTATGTTATCATAACGATATAATGTGGCAATAAGCTCATATCTGTACTGTGCA
The DNA here is from genome assembly GCA_903798195.1 of Danio kyathit. NCBI lineage: Eukaryota > Metazoa > Chordata > Actinopteri > Cypriniformes > Danionidae > Danio > Danio kyathit. The sequence continues at coordinate 62,496,343 of LR812523.1, read as the reverse complement.
TTTACACAGTGGCCATATATATCTATGTAAACACACCAAAAAAAGCATTAGCATTATAACAGACACTGTAAAAAGCCCATTCCCAGCCACTAGACTTTTCTGACAGGGTATTTCAGTGTCATCGAGTGTAAGAATGTTGTGGGACTGCTGTATAAGAGTTATTATTATGGATTATAGATAGCGAAATTTAGCAGTGTTTACACAAACACGGTTTTGATATATTTAATCATGTGCTTGTTTGTTGTAAAAATTCATAATAATGACAAAAAATACTAATTTGTGGATCTCCTTACTTCCAGGTGCAGCGATCCTGCCATTGTGGCTGGTGTATTCTGGGAAATTTTATTACCCCTTGGTTTCGAGTGTGGTCCTGAAAAATCTTCGTTCGAATGGGTATCTATCCCTTGCCCTTAGCCTTACGCCTTCAAGCTAAAGAAAATTAGGACACCCCTACCCCTTCACAGGAATGAGCAAAATGAGGGGTAGGGGTAAGGGGAAGGGCAAAGGGGTAGAATTGGGATTTGGCCTAAGACTTTCTCCAGAAGAAAAAAAAACAATAAATACTATAAAAATTTCAGTGTAGAATATAAACATCACTAGGGAAATATTTGAAAAATTCACAGAAAAGTTCACAAGAAAGCTAATCTTTTTTATGTTTTTACCCATAGATCCCTTGCCTACACATTTACCATGCTTTATGTCATTTTATACCATGTAATTAAAATAAACACCACTGTCACAAGTGAAACTGTTATGTTTCAGATGCTTGAAAGTGTTGCAATATCTGAGATGAAGGTCTTGTATGCGCATCTGGTTGGACAGCATCATCCAAAGTGCACACAACTCATTCATTCCCCAGCTTCTCCTCACTCTCCTTGGTTATGACAGGGGGTAATAAAGGTGTAATGACCGAACAACGATGAACGCACTTTATCTGGACACGTTCGGCATTGCCTGTAAAGGATTTGGCCATTAGCCTGAATGACAAGCTCGTCCGCGTCTCCTCTCTGATTTATTGACACAAATGTAAACTTGTGTGCTACTCACTTTTAAATATTCAAAGTTGACAGAAAGGGATTGTTCTTGGCTATTCTGCTGTTGATGGTAGCAGAGTAGTACTGGACTCCAGGTAAGTACGGATGGGATTGATGGGGTGGAATGACTTCCCCGAGCACTAGGTGATGGATGAGAAGGGGACGAGGCTGACAGATGATCTAACAGGTGTTCATAACCAGTTTGTAAGAGCTTTTTATTTATGAGGGGCCACAGACAGCCCTGCTGTGGAGCAGCCGCACCAGCTGCAGTCACAGGCACCTCAGAGGCCAGATGCATCGCTCGCCACCCTCCAATTCTGTCCAGAATCCTAATTAGCCAATCATTTGCCAGGAGGGGTCACATGGGTGGCAGATGAAGAGGAGGGAGGGGTGGATGGCTGGAGCGGTGGCATGCTGTCTGTTAATAATCAAAGGCGTGCAGTGGTGCCTATGGCAGATTGCAGCCCCATGACACAAAGAACTAATGCCATTGGGTCTGAGGCATATTGTCTCCATATGAATACTAAAGAGAAACAAATCCATCAGAAATACAAAGATTACTGGATTTCATTATAGAAGTACATACTATTTCTACTTCAAATATTACATTTAATTCCAACCCAGGCTCATTCTGATTACGTACCCCTATATACATTTCTGGAGAGAGCAAAATATGTCCCAGGACCTATGTTTTTTTGCAGTTTTTGTTTTCGCGAATCCACCAGAGGCCGCTGTGTAAGCTTTTTCAGATCTCAAATTTCTCTCGAGAGTGCCATTCGCGCCTGCTGTTCTCATGTAAATCGACCAGAGGCTGCTGCTGACTGACTGCCTAAATAACTGATTGACTGACCAATCAAATGACCCCCCTTCACTAAATCCAACCAATAGTGTTTTAAAAAGCACTGATTGACCACCGTAGTCGCGATCAAGGTACATGTTGATCTACTGGACAAACTGGTAACAGCGAGAAAAGGAATGGTGTCATGTTGTTTAATGCAATCTGTTTTTTGAATTACTAATAGTGTTGAGCAGTAACACATAACTCGTAATGCATTACAGTAGTAACATTACAGGTTCTCAATTAGTGTTGTAACTAATTACTAAAAGATTTTAGCAATAAAACTATAGTTACTATCCATAGCTTTTGATGTTACTTTGTTGCTGCAATCCAACCGATTTCAAAATCCAACCATTTAAAAACTCCTACTCTGTAACACAATGGCTGCATTCGAAACCGCCCCTACTACTCAAAAGGTACTGCATTTGAATTTAAACATACTATTCCACCATTGGAAAAGTATGTTCTATACATGAATGTGAGCAGTATGAATGGAACTCGAATGTACTACATCTGCCATTTGTCATAATCACGTGACCTACCCGCGTCAGTTGCATCGCTTCACTCCCCATTCATGAATTCTCTTACGGGGCATCATGGGATAGCATAGCATGCATCGGATGCACACTTCAGAATCTCGCTGGAAGTAGGTAAGCCATCCGGGTACTTCTCGCATATGGTTTTCGAATTCTATGAATCAGACATAGTACTCGGCTTGCATACTGTTTTAGCGTTCTGTATGGAAGTATGCAATTTCGGACACAGCTAATGTTTTTATTCACAAGTGTTTTTTCCATTCATTCTGCTTTTTAAAATGCATCATGGTACATTGATCTCAGCCTTAACTTTGAAGGTGAAATTTTTAGCTATATAAACTGAATGTATTGACATTTTTCAGTAGTTTGAAACAGTATAAAATATAGGAAATACAGAGAGAAATAAAGAAGCCCTGGCAGCTCAATAATCCTTTTTTATAGTAATTTTCTACCTATTCTCACTCTGAAAGTGTCAAAATCCGAAGCATGGTCAAGCCTCTTCTCCATCAATATTAGGATAACAAAGGTGCCCCTAGGTGTCATTTCACAGTGTGCAGTGTCCTCTTTTGTTTTTAAAATGAGAAAAGGCAAAAGGCATTGTCAATTTTATCATTATGATTATATGATATATTGAGCAATATGTATTGGCCATTATTGGGTTGAGTTTTTCCAAAGTAAACAGTCAAAATTATTTTGTTAATATTACATTGTGAACACATTCATGAGCACATAACCCATACCCCATTTGTCAATATAAAACCCAGAATATAGCAGGCAGATAGAACTACAGTCGTAATTTATTCGAAAGATGTGAATATTCCAAGTTTTCAGAGGAAGGCAACTTATTTCTGGGAGAAATTGATGGAATCGCCATCTCCATTCCCCGCGTGGCTGTTGTTATTACTTCCAGAAAAAGTGTCTTGCGTCAGCTTTAGTTGTAAAATGCTATTAGCTTCTTCTCTGTCTCCTGACCCTTCACTTTAATGCTATTGGCTCCTTCTGTGTCTTCTGACCCTTCACTTCAAATGTAATTGGCTCCCACAGTGTCTTGTGACTAGGGTTGCCACCCGTCCTTTAAAATACAGAATCGTCCCGTATTTGAGAATGAAATTGCGCGTCCCGTTTTGAATCAATACGGGACGGGTTTTGTCCCGTATTTTTATCTCTTTTTTTAAAGTAGTTTTTTATGCAAATCATTCCACACGCATTGTATGAAGATGCCTCATTTCCTACTTTTGATTGGGTAATACTTGATTTCATCGTTAGTTTGATTGGTCTTTGTCCAATGAGGAGGGCATGTCTTTTAAGCAGAGTCTGTCAAGTCTTGACAGAGAGTAGCCTAATGGCAGATGCTTCTCCAGGTAACCCCCCGCGTCTTAAAGTTTCAAAGTTTAAACGCAAGCGGCTGCAAAAGTACCGCAGAGAGTGGGAGTAAATTAATACCTGGCTGCAGAGCGGGTAGAACTTGTTATCAAGCCAACTGCACGATTTGTCGGAGAGCGTTCTCTGTGGCTCATGCGGGACGTGTGACAGCATGCCTCCGGAGAGCAGCATTCCCGCATTGACCCGCAATGACAGAGCTCTTCTCCTGAAGCAGACATGGTAATAGTGACCCAGTCTGTGAAAATCTAGCTGGAGTTTTTTTTTTTTTTTTTGTAATTTACTGTTTTCTACATGAAATAAAGTACAGTCTGTGAAAATAATAAAAATATATGTATTTAATATTAACTGAGTAAAACCATATCAACAACTGAAATCACAGTGAAATGAATGGCTACAATCATCATTTCTTGGCCTGGTTTTTCACACACTGGGTCACAAATGTAATTTGTAAAAATTCTGTAATACAAGTGGAACACGTTCCAATGTAATATTATGATTTGCTTGTTAAGATAAGGCACATAAGCATTCATTTATTAGACATTAAATATTACATTTATTACATTAATAAACGACATAATGCCCATGTAAGAAAATAAACTAGTAAATTGCAACTTTCCATATTTTTAAATTAGAAATAGGCTGTTTGAAAACTTGACTAGCTAATGTTTGTAGCTAGTTTATGTATGTGCTGTTTCCATATTTGGATATGTGTTACTGTAAATATTGACAAATATTTTAGCCAAAATCTGTTTTCAATACCACCCTTTAAAATTAGGTTCATTAGTATTTTCTTCTCCCCTCAGGTTTTCAGCAGCTGAGTTAACACAGGTGTACCACAACATAACATCAGCTATAACAGTGCTGTAGAGTTGTAAAAGAGAAAGACTGACTGCATCTGATCTGTTTACAGATTTCAAAAAAAGACAGTTTATTTTAATCTCCAAGTGTTCATACTTTCCTGAAAACATATTTTAAGTTGCGATTTACCACCACTGGCATGCTATTGGGCCTGTGATTGGGATGTGGCCCCCGCTGCAGTATGCGTCCCTTATTTTTTTGTATTAAAAAGTGGTAACCCTACTTGTGACTGATCGCGTCATGCTATTATAGGGGAGAGCGGGGCACAAGTTACACTTTCTCTCGTTTTGGCCAAATAATGAACAAAGTAATGGGGTTAGATGAACCATATTTTTTTTACCAGCAACACACAAGCCTCTCCTACAAATGAGCACTGAAAGTATGACCACCGGATCTATGGTTTCTGTGCAGTATTGACAAAAGTGCCAGAAGTAAAAATGTTACTATTTACTCCACCTGCGGGTTAAGTTGTAACAGTCAGAGGGTTACACGTGCTTAAAAAGGCAGATTTTACACTATTAATTTAAATTCAATTTACTTCCAATAGTATATTTCTTCAGTACTTAACTCATTTTTTTAAATTCTATATAGCACTGCAAGTTTATTTATTTATTAGTTAAACACATTTTAATTATTTGCATTATTATCATTTATCCATTATTATACAATGCATTTATTTGCAGAATAAGCAATAAAAAAATTCAATATAAAAAATATTTTATATTAAAAAACATTTTTAATTTAAAAGTTCTCAACATTACACTCAAAATTCAACAAATATTTTGTTAGTTTAATGGTGTCCAACAGTTTGTGGCTTATTTGTAACACCCTGTTACAACCAACCCCGTTGTGTCGTGTTTCCCCAAAACTGGCTAGCAGCCACTGTGTGCTTTTGACATCTTTCAAAACGGTTCCTTCTTTTAGCCTAAAAGACGGCAATCACAATTTATAAAAAAATATAGAGTATAATAAAAAATACTTGTATGCTGCAAAAATGGTTTTCTCCTGTGTTTCTCGTCCAAATTTTGCTGAACTTTTTCAATAATTGGCAGGAAGATGTCTGCGACACTGGTGAAAACCTTGAAGCATGCCATGGTTACCCTGAGCAATACCTTAAAACTCTGTGTTACATTTTTACCCCGCGTTACTTTGTGGCCCACTCTCCCCTACGGCTGCTGCTGGAGCATCTATTTGAATCAGAGGATATCAGAGAGCAGTTTTCAGCTATTAAAACATCATTACTCTGTTCTTCAAATAATATATCATGTAACAGAGGACTTGGAGTGGAATACGACTTGCTTGTGTTAAGTCTGTTGTTGTAGCAGGAAGGAATGATAAGGTAAGATTCAAATGAGGCAAAGTAAACATTTATTATAATAGTCCATAGAACACAAAAAGCTTAACTTGGAACAATTATTCATTATTTTCTTTTTGGCTTAGCACAGCAGAATGAACCGCCAACTTATCCAGCACATGTTTTACGCAGCGGATGCCCTTCCAGCCGCAACCCATCTCTGGGAAACATTCAAACACACTTATTCACACTCATACGCTACGGACAATTTAGCCTACCCAATTCACCTGTAGCACATGTCTTTGGACTGTGGGGGAAACCGGAGCACCCGGAGGAAACCCACGCGAACACAAGGAGAACATGCAAACTCCACACAGAAACACCAACTGACCAAGCTGAGGCTCAAACCAGCACCCTTCTTGCTGTGAGGCCGACAGCACTACCTACTGCGCCACTGCATCGCCGGAACAATTATTTAAACAATAATTTAGATGGGTGTAGCAAAGGGGAACAGGTAGCAAAGGACAACAGGGCAAAACAACACACAAGATGGGACAAATCATAATGGCTTAGATCGTTTTATGTTATTTTTTTAGATTTGATTTTCCACAGGATTTACCTGGTGTTATTTATGTTGCTCAGAAGTGGGTAGGCTATTATACTTATACTTAGTAACCCCAATCACATTTTTCCCAGTAAGCTGCGGTCACACTAGAGTTTGAGCTCGCGAAATTCTGTCGTACGGCGCTGCGAAAAGGGGCGGGAATTAAACAAGATGATTAGACATTTAAAAAAGCAAGCGATTGCTCCATGTTTTAAATTTCTGTTCTAGAGGTCATGTTTTGATCCTGAATTGGTCTCACGCAGTCAAGTGATGCGATTTCGCAGGTCAGAGTTCACCAAGCTTGAACTTTGCACCGCAGCGAAATGCGAAACTCGACGCATGACCCTGCGTTTCTGGTCTGACGCATTCGGGTGCGTATACATGGAAGTCTATGGAGTGAAAAAGTCCAGTGTGACCGCGGCTTTAATGTGCCAGAACCCTGTGTTATGAGTTCCACCTGTGTTTGTAATCATGTTAATTGGTCTGTGTAGCGAGTGAGGTGGGACTGAGAGCCATGAGGGCTTGTGAGACGGGTGACATGATTGATAACTACCGACACCTGTATACATCACCTGTCTCATGGAGGAGCTCTGGATTATAAAGGAGGAAGAGACAGCAGTGCAAGATGAGAGAGGACCAGGCCTGGAAACTTAATGTTTTGCTTTTGGTTTGGTGGTAGCCTACGTGAGAAGCTGTAGCCTATTTTATTTGTCTCATTAAAATTTTTAAAAGTTTGTTGGTTCTCTGCTTCTTTCTTCCTGATAGCCACATAGCTATTAACTTTGTTACAGTCTATTAGTTCCTGTTCTACACATTTTCCTATCCAGTCTTCACATCATTCACCTACGTTGTTCCTGGTGTTGGACAGAGTTTACAGTGTTTGCATATGCCAATTTTTTTTACTTGTTTTGTTGTTTCCTCAGATTTTTTCATAGGTCACTTTGGTGCAGTTGTCCTGCTTTGTTTGAAGCAGGAGCCAGTCCTTTGAGGAACATTTGGACTTCATCTTGTCCATCAAGACAACCTTCTCAAATGACTGCCTGAGCCCCTACCTGTTCGCTTTTACTGAACACCACCAAATGAATGCAGTTATCCAGTGAGGGTCCTTAAGAATGCTTCTTGGACTTTGTTGAGTGTGTGCCTCACTCGTGACCCAGAGATTAGCCAGCCCTTCAGGCCAAGAGCTCGCCCGCAGATGGAGAACCGTGCACTGTGAAGAGAGAATCATCATCATCCATGGGGAGAAACAGAGTGGCTTGTCACTGCAGACGAGAAATCAGAGAACCATCTGACCAGTTGCAGAAGCTGGCAACACTTGTTGAGCCAGTTTTAGTAGGGTACCTCCACCCCATCTATTTCATGACATCTGGGAGCTACGTACAGTATATACTGCTATGGGGAGTGTTATGGACGATTTAGACCTAAGCTGCTACTAGCCAGCATGTGGTCTTCTTCGTTCCCACTGTTTGAAGACAGCAATGACTCTTTAATGCCCCAACTATTCAATATAGCATTGACTCTGCAGCACCCCTACTGTTTCCAGACTCCAGAAAGTAACTCTTCAGTGCTCCCACAGTTTCTAGATGGCAACAATTTTCATTCACCCCTGGTTATTTCCCAACACTGACTCTCCAAAAGGAGCTCCATCCATCTGGCTTCATCCTTAGTTTTTTGTCAATCTGGGTTTACCCTGATTCTCTAGATCAGGGATGGGAAACTTAGACCTTGAAGGCCAGTGTCCTTGCAAAGTTTGCTCTAACACTAATCAAACCACACCTGACACCTGGATCCTCTGCGTCACCCTGGCTCTGCAGGATCTTTTCACTGTGTTCTATCCGGAAGGGCTCATCTCGATGCCCTATTCCTTCGAAGGGTCCCTTTGAAGAGGTTAGGGCACAGGGATAAGCCCTTCCAAATTGAACAGTGTGTGACATGAATAACTTCCCTACTCAAAGAATCATAGCCTGAAGTGTCTATCAGTTGTATCCTTCTCAGTCCTTCATTCCAAGGGGCCCTTCAAAGTGGAAGTGTGAAGTTTTGAACACTTCATATTGGAACAACACTTCAATATTGTGGTCATGGTTGTTTTCATTTTGAAGTGCCCTTTGGGGGGCAATATAACCCATTTGTAATGTACCGTCGGTCTCCTAGGTCACCACCGCTAATGGCTTCAAATCTATTGGTCGGCCCCCCTGTAGTCGGACACATTTTCTCAATGGCTCCTCTCTCCTTCAAATCCACCATGGGCTGTCCTCCTGGCTGCATCCTGGGTCTCCATCAATCTATCTATTTAGTTATAGCTGGATCTACAAGCTTCCGATTCAAGCTATGGACGGGACACTGTTTTGTTAAATAATACTTTGTCAAATAATACTCTTGTCAAACAAATGTAATTTAATATCACATTTATCTGCCCGGTCTTCTAGTAGAACCTTTGTTCCATCATTCCTGCCACTGTTACTGTTGATGAGTTCCACCTGTGTTTTATAATTATGTTAATCAGTCTGTGTATTTAGTTTCCTGTTCTCCCCACATTCCTCATCTGGTCTTAACATGATTCACATATATAGTCTTATATACAATGTTCTGAAATCTGTCAATGCATCCAACCATCTTACTTTCTCTACAATGTTTTAACTGCTGTCAGAGTTAAAACAGAAATATCCACAAGAATATATATACAGGGGCAACGCAGTGGCACAGTAGGTAGTGCTGTCGCCTCACAGCAAGAAGGTCGCTGGTTTGAGCCCTCGGCTGGGTCAGTTGGCGTGTCTGTGTAGAGTTTGCATGTTCTCCCTGTGTTCGCGTGGTTTTCCTTCGGTTTTCCCCACAGTCCAAGACATGTGGTACAGGTAAATTGGGTAGGCTAAATTGTCCGTAGTGTATGGGTGTGGGTGAGTGTGTATGGATGTTTCCCAGAGATGGTTGCAGCTGGAAGGGCGTCCGTTGCATAAAACATGTGCTGGATAAGTTGGCGGTTTATTCCGCTGTGGCGACCCCGGGAATATTAAAGGGACTAAGCCAAAAGAAAATGAATGAATGAATGAATATATATATATATATATATATATATATATATATATATATATATATATATATAATATATATATATATATATATATATATATATATATATATATATAATGGTTACAAAAAGTGAAAAGTGTACAGACAAGGATTCAGCTTCAATCATATCTTATTATTGTGTTTTAATGTCAGAGGAACAAAATATCAGGTGCTGAAAATAAAAAGTTAATTTAAAAAAAGCATAAAGTCATTTTAAACTCATCATAAACTCATAAGAGTAATTAAAAGGATGAAGGTTCACGTTTAAGAAGGAGCACTTAGAGCTGTGCTGCAGGTTTGTGAGAGGATATTCATGAACTCTAATTCACATCACAGGAAAATGGATGAGGTGCGCGAACCGTGGTGACGTGTTTGTTCTATAAAGCATAGCCTGGAGGTGCCGGGAGCACGGGAGAGAGGGTGTCATGGCTGTGATGAATGCCGGCTGGTAACATCTTCACTCTTGACCTCTAGCACGTTTGAATAAGCAGTGCATTAAAATGGAGATCTCTGGACTGCTTCTGTTTGTCCAGTATCCATGTTCAGACTACACAGAAAGAGATTGCTGGTAATTGAGTTGCTGGAGAACAGTGTGGAGAATATTATACAGAGGTTATTTTATCATGTGTACACAGCTGATTATGAGATAAAAAAAAAAAAGATCCTTAGAATATTTGCATGCTCAAAAAAACATTGTATAGAATCTGGAAACATTTACAGAATCCAAACAGCATATGGTGGGAAAAAAACAGAAAAACAGACTGCATTATAACAGCATTATAACGCCCCTCGCTGCTGGAATCAACTCCCAGAAATGATCAGATGTGCTCCAACATTAGGCACATTCAAATCCAGACTGAAAACACATCTGTTTAGTTGTGCCTTTACTGAATGGAGCACTGTGCAAATCGCACTATTATGTTTTTCTCTTCTTTTCATTCTTTTACAACCTGTTTTAACATATTTTATCTTTTTTTATCTGTTTTTTATTATCTGTTTTTATTTTTTTCTTATACTTGTTTTTTGTATTCCTGTTTATGTAAAGCACTTGAATTGCCACTCTGTATGAAATGTTGCTATATAAATAAACTTGCCTTGCCTAATATATATATATATATATATATATATATATATATATATATATATATATATATATATATATATATATATATTAGGGATGCAACAATACAGTTAGCTTACGGTTCAACACTACCTCGTTTTTTTTAACACGGTTTTGGTTCGGCTTCGGTACTGATGGCTTGACACATGTGTTTTTTTTTTTTTTTGTTATTCTATGCTTAGGCGATAGGAACAGTAATAGGTTAAGGAGAAAAAATTAAAAAAAACGATTTATTGCAATACTCCTTTATTTTACTTCAAAGCCAAGAAAGATACACTAGTTCCTAGTGTATTGTATAATTAAAAAAAAATTAACACTGAAATCTCACAGCTGCTGGTAGCCCATGTACAAACTGGGGAACACATAAATTCCTACCATTTTAAAAATAAACATGCATGTGAAGATAATGAACATAAATTGACCATTTTAAATAACATATTTGTACTTCAGTAAATATAAATAAACATCTTAATTAAACTTAACACTGCCTTTGTTATTTTAATGTGTCTTTCGGAACCCAGTTGGGTCTGTTTGCTGGAAGGATTCAGCGAGGGATTGTGTTTTTTGGAGGACTTTATTACCTTCTCTGCTATTCTGCCTTCAGACAGAGATATGCTGGGCGATGGCGCCGCAGATGTGCAGTCATGTTGGAAGTGTTTCCGTTCGATTAGTCTAAACGTGTAACCTAAATGTCCCCACACCGCGGATTTGAAAGACACCGGCGCTTCTCCTCGTATTACTGTCTCACTTCACCGCCACTCGCCATGTTAAAGTGTGGAATGATGGTGGAGCGCCCCTTAACTTTAGAGCATAGTGATTGAATATTTACTCGCGGAGAGGAGTTTCCTCATCTCAGCTCGTAGACTTACAGGCACACACAAACAGTTAATTCGGAGAGAATAAAACGCACAAAATGTATTATGTTGTATTTACATAACATTTTTGCAATGGGCGTCATGGTGGCGCAACAGGTAGCACAATCGCTTCACAGAAAGAAGGACGCTGGTTCGAGCCTCGGCTGGGTCAGTTGGCATTTTTGTGTGGAGTTTGTATGTTCTCCCCGTGTTTGCATGGGTTTCCTTCTGGTGCTCCGGTTTCACCCACAGTCCATTATTTTTATAGTCATATACTCATTTAATATTAACCTCAACTAAAGAGACTGGTGAACACAATGTTTTCAGCACAGGTCTATTCTTGGTTTAATTATGGAGACCAGCAATCAGAGATCATTCTCAATATTCAGTTGTGGCCTGCATTATTTTTATGTATTTAGCCTGGTGCTATAATTCAATCTGCTGCAGCTGACACTATTGCTGTGTTAATCTAACATAAACACACCACTCCTTTGAAAAAAAAAATTATTTAAAGGCTAATGGGTTTTCATTTGCATGTTGTTGTTTTTTTACTATTAAAAACTACTATTTTTATCTTCTGTGGGTTTTGGCTGGGGCCAGACGGAATCTGCTTTTTTGCTATTTCTGCGGAGAATTTTGGTAAAAATCTGCGGATTTCTGCAAAATTATTTTGGGAGTATTATAACTAAAATCTTAATATGTAATATAAAAAATAATACCTTTTTAACTTTTATTTAATATATCTACGAAAAGACAGAAAATATTACTTTACAAACTGCATTGTACATAAATCAGATAAACATTTGTTATATTAGTTAATAATATTACTGTAATTAATTTAAAAACTGAATAAATTTAGACTTACACACATTTACTCAAGTAAATAAACAGAAATAATGATAGGCTAAAAATGTGTGGAAATCTGCAGAATTCTGTGCGGTCAGATTCCGTGTGGGCCTAGTTATGGCTAAAATATTATAATTCTAATAGTTTAATAAAGTTTATTTGAAATTTGGAAATCCCCAAGCGACCCAGTGGGGGTTCAAAGTGGGGGTCCAGACCCCCACTTTGGGATCCACTGCTCTAGACTGTCATGAACACACTCGGGCCATTATCTGTGGATTAGACGTATATGTTACAAATAATGTTTAGCTTTTTGCACCGATCAATTGTTTTACTTCATAAAAGCTCAATGTTTCATCAGGAAGTACAGGTATTGATTTTGTTTCGCCTGTATATGTTTATTTGACTTCTTTTGGATTTTAAGCACCCTCAATGACCACACTATGAGCTAAAAGGTCAACTGAAGAAAAAAGTCACCTATAATAAAGTACATCTTGGATATCCTGAGTCTGAGTATAAACTTAAAAAAACAACATTGAAAATAAACTAAGATTTGATGGTTTTGTGAGTGTTTATTGAAAATGTGTTCTAAAATGTCATATTATACGAATAAAATAGTATTACACTACTATAAATATGAATTGTTAAGTAACTAACAGGACTGATGCTTGATGTATTCTCAGGCCTCGTCGCCCATAGAGCTGCACTCTGCCCCCATTCGCTTCCTAATTGGCTGTAAATAAATCATTAACTTGAAAGCAAAAACAAATCTAACAGCAACGAAAAGAAAGAGCACAAGAGAGCGAGAGAAGAACTTCCCGACTCTCAAAGGAGGCAAGTGTTAAGCACAGATCTCATTTGAAGTCGCTCTGCTATAGACGAGAGAGGCACTTAACACTGTGGCATTTATTATTGCAGGATGTGTTTTCTTGCTCTTGTTTGAACTGGGATTCACAAATCCAGCCTAAAAGCCTGTTTCAATTTAACAGCGGGAATGTTTTGAATAAACCAGCGCGCTTTCTTCTTCTACGCTTTCATAGGGCACCTATTTGAGCGGCCCATGGTAAACGAAAAAACCTTTGACTTCTTTATGTTTTCCTTTCTCTGTTTTTTTTTTTATCATCATTCAAATAAGAAATACAATTACACCGGTCCGGACTTCTTTGGTGGGATTCTAAGTGCCGCCCTCCTTTACAAGAATGACTTGAAATAATGAGGAGGCTTTCTTTCATGATTAGATGTGGGTGCACTGGCAACCTCAGCTTCCAGATAGACTCAAGAAGGCACTTAAATGAAAAGGCATCCTCTTCAGTGCTTTCTGCATTGGCCCTGCGCTGCATTGTACATTCAACCTTAATTACAGAATATAGAGAAATCCTGCAGGCAGAAAGAAAGTGGCACGAGCGTTCATTACGTCACAGCTGTGCACCTGCCGCTGAGTGTTTGTGTCGAAGCTCAAGGATCTGGTCAATGGAGCCTATCAAAACAGCAGCATTCAGCCGCAGCGTCAGCGCTACATAAAGGTTATTTTTTGATCATAATGTAACAAACATCACTCTGATCAAGGCAGAGGGATGCACTAAGGATGCTCTGCGTTTCCCGACGCTGTTAATGGGATGTTTTGTGTACTTTTGTACAGTATCAATTATTTCCTAGCTTTACTTCAATCAGTCAAGCACGCTTCTGTATGGTTGCTTTGATGGTCTTGTAAAGCGCAACTGTGTGATTCCTCTGCATCTCTACACGTGTCTGTTAAAGGCCTGCCCTGTCTTCATGTCACCCAGTCAATTTTCTGATAAATTACTCTAACGAACTGAACACAGATCAACCCAATTAAGCCTCTAACTACTTGACAGACTCCATGCTGAAGTGATACATACCAGCAAAAGTGAGGTAGAGTGGGTGTTTATCTATGGCAATAGTGGAGAATGGAGTCCATTTAAGAAAAAAGTAAAGCCGACAAGCAAGATTGCTGCAATCAGAAAATGGATCATCATCATTGTAGGTGTACAAAAATGGCATTGCTTTTGTCCTGGATGTTGTTGATCATTAAAACTGACCTTTTATTACATAAAAGTCACATTTCCAAACATTTTACCATTTCTTAGTGACCACCATTTTCAACTAAAAACTGGAAACTTTTTTTGCATCATTAGATTACAATATTATGAATATTACATAAATGTTATTGTAATAAACTGTAATAAATATAATTTATTACAAAATGTAATTTACTTTTTTAACATTATAATAGCAGAATGAGATTTGAAGCAATCAGATATCCATTTATAATATACACTCACTGGCCACTTTATTAGGTACACCTTACTAGAACCGGGTTGGACCCACTTTTGCCTTCAGAACTGCGTTAACGCTTGTGACATAGATTCAACAAGGTACTAGAAATATTTCTCAAAGATTTTGGTCCATATTGACATAGCACTACACAGTTGCTGCAGATTTGTCAGTTGTACATCCATGATGTGAATCTCCCTTTCCATCACATCCCAAAGGTGCTCTATTGGATTGAGTTCTGGTGACTGTGGAGGCCATTTGAGTACAGTCTGAGATGATTCGCATTTTATGACATGGCACGTTATCCTATCCAGATGATGGGTACACTGTGGTCATAAAGGGATAGACATGGTCAGCAACAATATTCAGGTAGGCTGTGGCATTGACACGATGCTCAATTGGTACTAATGGGCCCAAAGTGTTCCAAGAAAATATCCCCAACACATAAAAACCACCACCACCAACCTGAACCGTTGATAAAAGACAAGATGAATCCATGCTTTTATGTTGTTGATGCCAAATTCTGACCCTACCATCCGAATGTCGCAGCAGAAATCGAGACTCCTCAGACCATGCAGGCTACGTTTTTCCAGTCTTCTATTGCCCAATTTTGGTGAGCCTATGCAAATTGTAGCCTCAATTTCCTGTTCTTAGCTGACAGAAGTAGCACCCAGTGTGGTCTTCTGCTGCTGTAGCCCATCCACCTCAAGGTTGGACATGTTGTGCATTCAGAGATGCTCTTCTGCATACCTCGGTTGTAACGAGTGGTTATTTGAGTTACTGTTGCCTTTCTATCAGCTGGAACCAGTCTGGCCATTCTCCTTTGACCTCTGGCATCAACAAGGCGTTTGCACTTTTGCTGCCATGTGATTGGCTAATTAGAAATTTGCTTTAACAAGCAGTTGGACTTAATAAATTGGGCGGTGAGTGTATGTTGTATAGCAATTATACAAACTGACTCAGTTATTGTAGTTATTTCTGATACAATGAACAAGAAAACAGTGTTAATGAAGATCACGCATGATGCCAGAAATTAAATATTAGATATAAGAAAAGCAAAGTAAAAGTATGTTCAATTTGGTGCTAAAAAAGGAGGTCATTTGCTTTGACATAATAAATAATTTTGAATTACATTTTGAACAAGTAATTGATTCAGGTTAGATTCACTTGAAACATTAACTCTAATTTAGTGTTTTTATTTGGAACATATATCAGTGACGTATGTCAATCAACATAGTTTCAACTAAATAGAGAAAGGAGATGTTACTTTTATGCATTTATATGTTTGAAAAAATAGAAAAAAAAGTGTCAATATGATTAAATCATATTCAGACAAAGAGGTTTTTTCTTTTCTTTGAGTGATAACTCTGGCAGATGGAAGGAAAAAAAGAACCAAGCATCAAGAAAAGAAAAAGTTAGAGGCGAGCTGAATGTTTAGAAATCAGCAGGCGGATGAACAGAAGAAGATGGCAGGTTATTTGAATACTGATATAGCCCAAGGTTTCTCCTATTTCCATTAATGACATGCTCATCAAGGGCAAACAAGAGAAGCCTCCACCGCCCCATTCCATCCACGCCTGTCACCACACGCCGACGGGATGCTTTTGGTGTGTGTGTGTGCGTCCTTCTCTCTGTCTCAGGCCTGAGCGCAGCCACCCGCACATTAAAGCGTGAGGCTGCCCCTCTCTGTCACACCGGACAGCCACTTCCGGGATGAGACAGGCTCTATTCCCTCAGCCTAAACCACCCCAAAGTATCCTCTACCTGAGGACGCTGCTATATACTGTGACACGGCCAAATTAACAGGCCGTTCATGTCACCTCTTCTGATGTCCCAGCAGGAGGCCAGGAAATCAAGCTGTCACATCAGGCCGCTGCGACTGCACATCTCTTGGTAATAGCCTGTGCCACAAACTAGACAGGCCACATTCTCCAGTTTATTCTGGGATGCTATCAGGTGTCTCATTATTGCTTCTTGCTGGTTCAAAGAGATTGTAAATTAGGCTCCTGTGGTGATGATTGGTGTGGTGTAGATTGTGCCTCTAGATATTTTCTTTTAGTCGGCAATAGAACTCATTTTAAAGGCATTTTCTTGGAAAATTAGAATTTCAAATTGGCCTTCTGTCTAAATGCTGATTAACCTTTTTGTATCGTGCATCTGATTGCTCATAATGATTTAATATAAACCACATACTCATTACACGGTCCCAAATGTCATCTCGGGCACCTCTGACACAAGAGAGTTTAAGGGCATGACTAAGTTAAGATCATAAAACATCTCAGAAAGCTTTCTCGTTTTTGTCTTTCGATAAAAAGACTGAAAGGCTTGCCTGGTCATAGCTGATTCATCGCTGTCAATTTACTCTTTATGAATGCATAAAAGTTATAGTTTAGCCAAGCCCTGAGATAATGCACATAAAACTGAGACTAACTCTGCTGTAATAGTTGTCATAAACCAGTGAGAGACTCTTTTAACTTGCCTGCCATTTTTATACTCATAAAATTTACATGGAGCTCGCCATTAGAAAAGTGTCAAGACACTGTGACATACTACACAAAACTGACTTGATACACAAGTCAAACTTAACAAACATACTTCTGGGTTCAGTCTGACTTCCATAACTGCACCAAAATATTATTAAATATAAATACCAGAGGCCGCTATGTAACTTTTTCAAATCTCAAATTTCTCTCGCGAGTGCCATTTGTGCCTGCTGTTCTCAAGTAAATCCACAGAGGCCGCTGTCGACTGACTAACTGACTGACTGACCAACCGACCAATCCCCCCACCCTCTCCCTCCCTAAACCCAACCAATGGTGTTTTAAAAAGCACTGACTGACCCGCCCACCCACTTCCCTAAACCCAACCGCTGTGTTTTCAAAAGCAACCCAGAGAAAGAAAAGCCCTCATGGCCGCCTGATTTTTACCACGTTTTCAGATTTGACCCAATGACTGTATAAAATATGGACGACGCGACAGCGCCATTTTCCATTAAACGCTGTGAGGGAAAAATCGCCTTGTGACGGGCACAAACTGTCGCAAAAGACTGCTGAAATTGGAGCCTGGACATGCGCAGAAGGACTCCTGGTGGAGCCAGAGGAGGAGCTGCGGAATCGAACTTCCAACCAAACGCTTGTACATCAACACCAACGCCCCCCCCCCCCCGAACTTCTCACTTGACCGCCGGTGTCTGCACCATAACAAAGGCTTGCTAATGCTAATACACTTTGCGTTTACATAGTAGCCTGCGTTTGCTGTTTTATCAACACAAATGGTTGTAATAACGTTAACAAAGTTGAGGTTTATAAAATGAAGATTCAATCGCGCCAGCTCCGGGCCGCAGCGCACATTACTCGCGGGCCGATCCGGCTCGGGATGCGCAGCGTCGGCTCGCTAACGGCCGCCGCATCTGACCGGATGATTATGGACTGACTGCCCGAGTCAATCGGGCCAGATGCGGCGGCCGTTAGCGAGCCGACGCTGCCGCATCCGAGCCGGATCGGCCCGCGAGTAATGTGCGCGAGTAGGTACAGCAGACGGAGTCGGGCCGAGGGGTAAGTCTCCGGCAGGCGAGAGTCTAGCCGGAACTGGCCCGAGTGTATTTTGCTATCTGAGTGGTTAGGAGTGTATCAACAAACCGATAAAGCCCTGACCTACCGAATAAACACTGTTCCACCAGATCCTGTATGTCAGAAACTATAGTTTACTGCTGAGCAACTTATTTTATCATGATAAAACAACACAGAAATGGAATAATAACACTTCAGTCTCCTGCCGAAGCTCCGACGTCTGCTTTGAGAAACTGTCAATCACAGCTGTCAATCATGATGACACGCCCTGCATTAAATTACCGCTCAAAACATACTCTTGACAAAAATGAAGATCTGCACCAATATCAGCACGATAACCAGTGCCTTAACTGACCAGAACCATCTTTCGGGACATTTTATTGCAAGTGTAATTAATTTTCTTATTTGGTCTCATGTCTCCTTCATTAACACGGAGGAGGCGGGCTTTATGACTTGTACTGCAGCCAGCCCCCAGGGGGCGATCTAACGGCCGAGACCTTCACTCAAGAGCAAGCGTGCGGCACACTTGATTTGACCACATTCTCACCCAGTTATTTACTTGTTTATTTAATTTTTGGCTTCTGTTTTTGTCTTACCTGCTTTCTGGAACTGTTCTTCACCGGTCTTGTCGAGCTACCGGACAAACTGGTAACCACGGAAAAGCCCTTCACATGCAGGTAACCGGTCAGCTGGTAAGCTCAAAAAGAAACAGTGTCATACTGCTCTATAGAGTTTGTTTTAAAGACGAAATGCAGCTTTATGTAGCTCTGGTTATATAATTTGCGATCTCCAGAAACGTATATAGGGCTACGTTTTCAGAATGAGCCTGTGTTTGTTTGCTCAGTTATCAGATTCAAAGTTAGATTCTCAGGGCCAGTAGTCTCATTATTACTAATCCTACAGTATTTGTATTCAAGTGTGTATGCATGTAAAGGTACTGTATGTATGTTTGTATGTATGTATGTATGTACTGTATGCAGGGCTTAATTTGTGCCGGAACATGCCAGATCCGGCACCTCTGAAATCTGATCCGGCACCTAATTTTACTGATCCCCCTCCTCAACCGCCCTTTTTTCCCGTTTGCTGTTCACTTTCGCATTTTACACGACTCCCCAACCCTCTTCACTGTCGTCCACGACACCCCCGCCCCGCTCACTTTTGACCGCGACATCCCTCCGCCATCCACCGCACCAACACCCCTGCTCCCCACTTCCCACTTTCTTGACCGACACACCTCTCCATCCTCGGGTAACATACAGGATCCGTTACCCTGATTTGTTCCGGGACCTCGCAATTTACAAATAAGCACTGACTGTATATGTATGTGTGGCTTTGTGGTTATACATTTGCACACACACTAAAGAGTACTCAACAATATCTACACATTTATACATTTCAGAATACTAAATTAACAGGTTAATTTGATCATATTTAATCAAAAATCTTGGCGAAACATTTAAAGAGCCCCTATTATGGGTTTTTGAGAATGACCTTCCTTGTAGTGTGCAACTAGGGGTGTCAAAATTAATTGTTTCTTCTCTTCGGTGCACCGCGATGCAGACGCGGACAATTCGGTATCGGTTCAGTAATAATCATAACCGGTTATTATACTGACGTCATTTATCTCACGTGTGCTATGTCGCCGTAGCTTACTATGGCGAGGGAGGCGAGCCGCGAGTATTTACAATGCTCTAACTCGAAAAACTCAGAAACTGTGCACAATTTCACTGCGTGTGTGTTTGCTGACTGTGTTTCACTGACACTTACAGCAAAAGCCCCTATTTCACGGCGATTAAGAGAATGAAAGTAAACTCCATTTCTCTCTCTCTGTCTCACTGTGGCCCATGAGTGCATCTGTGAAGAGCGCCAGCGTGTAAGAGCCAATCGCAGCCCTTTCTGTTGAGCGATTGACCAATCAAAGGGGTGTAAGAAATAACTTGGTAGACAAGGCTCAGAAAGCAGCGATTTATATTTGTTTTTTGCTATAGACCATTTCAATGTGGTCATGTCATTGGCCCATGAACATTTCCTGCTCGACGTTACACTATTTCCTAACTGTAACAAGAGGCAATTCAATCATAACTTGATTTTAAATCAGCAGTCATAACACTATTTATCATATGTGGACCTTTTTGGATTCTCAGAAGCAATGGAAATTAAAAAAATGTAAAACAGGAAATACGTTAGGACCATTGTTTTTTTTACATCCCTCAAATGGTCTATAAATGCTCGTGTTGTTTAAAGGTACAGTTTATATATCTGACTGTTTGTATTAAAGGACAAAATTGTTTTACAAATAGTATATAAATATATTTATACATTTTAATACAAGAATTGCTTGCTGTGAAGAAAATATAAAACTGTGTATGGAAAGCATCGTCAATGCACCGTGATGCACCGAGATATCGAATTGAACCGAATCGATGGCATGATAATCGTAACCGAACCGAACCGTGAGACCAGTGTAGGTTCACACCTCTATGTGTAACACAGTTCTAAGTGAAGTGAAATATCCAGCTAAGGCTTAAATCTGAAAGTGCACAGGGTTTAAAACTATTGATTCATTTATAAAAGAGTCGACTCATAGTGCTTCAGATGAATCGTCTGATAACGAGTCTTTAGCTATTTCGGAGTGACGTCGATACGAAACTTAAGCCCGTTCAATTGTTGCGCAAGCAAACCCGGGAAAATTGAAAACCTGCGGCCCCGCCCACAAACACAGTAGCAAAGAAAAAGAGGAAGACAAACACTGTAGCAGATCGCGGTTGAATCAAGTCATGAAGACGCTGTGCTCAGCTGGATATTATGTGTAAGGACAAGTTAGTGTTGTTTTCTCTACCCAAAGATGAAACTGTGAAGAGAAGAATACCTCAGCATTTTAGCCCAGCCCTGTGCTGTTTCGAGTGCTTCTGGAATCTACACGCTTACAACAGGGCATTCGTTGGCTGTTTGTTAAAGGAAGGATCAGAAAAGAATATTGATGTAAGGGACTTCGTCAGTACATAAATCAGTGAATCATGGATCCGTTTCTTCCTCCATTTCACATACTAATATACGATCATATGATATGATATGATATGATATGGTAAGTGCATTGCCATGGTTGCCTCCTTGTTTTCTCTAGCTTGCAAATTATGTATTTAATTGTGTTTGTTACTTGTAACCGCTTGTACTGTACCTAGTTAACTCTTTATATTCTCATATCGCTACTAAAACTGTTGAAAATGTTTGTATAACGCTTTGTATACGGATTTAAATGCCTTTGTAAGCTCGCAATCCACTGCAGTTTGTCGTTGCTATGGCCACCATCCTACACACGTGCAGCGGTCAAGGTTCAAAATAGCTTTTGCCATTGTGTAGATTAATACTGAATGTGTGTCACTGTTTTACTTATGGTTAAGAATAGAGCAATATGCTTGTGATTAACTGCATTGGGCTCACACACATACCTGCCAACATCTGTCCCTGTTGAAATTACGGGAGTTTTCGAGGATAAATAACAAAATGGGTGGGTGCTGGAGATGGGTCTGAAATACGGGAGACTCCTGTGGAAAAACAGGAGTGTTGGCAGGAATGCTTACACATACACTATGCACTATGACTACTTCAATATTGTCAATAAGTCGCGCTGGGGCATTTCACTCTGTCTCGCGCTGAACGCTGTCAACCATTCGCAACAGGTTGTCATCGGTCCAATCAGCGCAGATTAGCTTAGTGCTAAGGAGGGGGTTTTGGGAACAAATGAATCGCTGAATGAATCATGGGAGTCGCTGGGATAATTAGTAAAAATAAATGCACATTAAAAGACAATGAAAGTGTATTTTGACCTTGCATGCAGATCATCCTGTTGTTAGAGACCCTTAAAACCAAAATATGACCCTTTTAATGTATAATAGGGGCTCTTTAACAGTGACAGTGCTAGGGCATGGTGCCTTATAGCTGTTGATGTCAATGTAAGCCTTGCAACAATGATGCAGGGTTGTTGGCTTAAAAAGTATTTTCAGCTTTTCAGAGCAGCTTCTCTTAGCCACTCAGCTCTTCTTTTTCTGTGTGTTTTTGGCCTGTTTGTACAAGACTTTATCCCCAGTAGGATGTCATGGTGTCAGTGGCTCATTAAAATCAGTGGCTTCAGCTCAAAAACAGTCCAATTGGTGCATTCAAATCCAAACAGGTTTGTAAGGTGTGCTCTGTTTCATTGGTCCATCTCTTTTACAGACCTTACAGAAGGCTTAGCATATTTTAGTTTCTATTTGTAGGCTGGGACATGTACCAAACAGTGATCAGAAAAGCCAGAGGGACAGAAAGTGGGAATTGTAGAGTTGCAAAATGACCCATTTGGCTCAGTCATTCTTTTAAATAAACATTTCACATCTATGGACTGCATCTATAAAGCTGAAACAATGTCTGAAATATTCATGCAAATGTGAACATTACATATGTTTTACTCAGGTTGTTTTGTAGGCAGTTTGACTAACATTTATGTTTGTAACTGTGACTTTTATTTTGTTTATTTTATGAAAAGCATAACCAGGGATGAGGGCAGCAAATTAGCTTTATGCTAAATGCCCTATGTATATGGCATTTGTTGTCTCTGTATAACAATATAAAGTGTTTTGTCCCTGTTAAATAAACAAATAAACAACAAACCTCACAGATCTCTAACAAGACTTTTGACTCTAAACAGGGAGCAGCTGAGTTAATCATTTTTAGGGGTTTGCGCTATTTTGCGCTATTGTGTGTGCGTGTTGTCAACTAGATGTTTTTTCAATTTGTAATTGTGTTTTCTACATTCACGTTTTGGACGTCATGGTGGCACAGTGGAGAGCATGATCACCTTACAGCAAAAAGGTTGCTGGTTCGAGCCCCGGCTGGGTCAGTTGGCATTTCTGTGTGGAGTTTGCATGTTCTCCCTCTGTTTGCGTGGGTTTCCTCTGGGTGCTCCGGTTTCCCCCACAAGTCCAAAGACATGCAGTATAGGTGAATTGAATAAGCTAAATTGGCCCGTAGTGTATGTGTGTGAATACAAGAGTGTATGGGTGTTTCCAGTGTTGGGTTGTCGCTGGCAGGGCATCCGCTGCATAAAACATATGCTGGATAAATTGGCAGTTCATTCCGCTGTGACAACCCTGATTAATAAAGGCACTAATCCAAAAAAAAATGAAGGAATGTATTCACGTTTTCTTAACTAGCTACAGGTTTCTGTATTTACATGTGTTGTTAGAATTTGCACGAGCATGTTTTTTTTTTTTTTGTTTTTACTTCTGGGTGCTTGCAAAAACAGCAAAAAAGAAGCTCCTGGGACATATTTTGCTCTCTAGAAACGTAAAATGCGTGTACATAATCGGAATGAGCCTGGGTGCGTAACTGTCCAGTAAAACTCATTTTTTAAATGTATATTTTGTTAACTAAAATGCAACTAAAATAAAACGTAATTTTGTTTAAAATGCTAATGAAAATTAGATATTTATAATTTAAATGTAATTAATGTGTATTTTATATAGCGCATTTATTGTGTATGGCCATACACCCAAAGCGCTTCACAATCATGATGGAGGTCTCTCCACACCACCACCAGTGTGCAGCATCCACTTGGATGATGCGACGGCAGCCACAGGACATGGGGATGATTAAGAGGTCATGATAGTGCCGATTGAGAAACTTTGGCCAGGGCACTGGGGGTACATCCCCTACTCTTTTACAAGAAGTGACATGGGATTTTTAATGACCACAGAGAGTCAGAACCTCGGTTTAACGTCTCATCCGAAAGATGGCGCTCACTGACAGTGTAGTGTCCCCTTCACTTTTACTGGGGCATTAGGACTCACACAGACCACAGGTTGAGCGCCCCCTGCTGGCCTCCCTAACACCACTTCCAACAGCAACCTAGTTTTCCCATGTGGTCTCCCATCCAGGTACTGACCAGGCTCAGCCCTGCTTAGTTTCAGTGAGTAACTGGTCTTGGGCTGATGGGCTGTGGCCATAAATTAAATTGTACTAATTAAATGCAATAGAAAAAATCTTGTTGAATAAAAATAAAGCATAAAGTCATAGTAAAAATCTAAGTAAAATAAAAAAAAACCCAAATTAAGCTGCGGTCACCCTGCACTTTTCTCCTCATAGATTTCCATTCATACGCACACGAATGCGTCAGACCCGAAACGCAAGCTCGTCTGACAAGTTTCGCAGTTCGCTGCAATGGAAAGTTCAAGCTTGGTGAACTCAACCTGTGAAATCACATCACTTGACTGCGTGGGACTAATCAGAATTCAAACATGACCTCTGGACAGAAATTAAAATATGGACCAATCGCTCGCTTTTTTACATGTCTAATTATCCTTGTTTAATCTTGCCCCTTTTCGCAGCGCCGTACTACAGAATTTCGCAATCTAATCTCTAGTGTGACCCGCAGCTTATACAAACAAAACCTCATTCTAAATAATAATAAATAATATTTGCCAAATACCAAATGCCATTCTAAAACCAAGGAGTCTGTGTCAAAGTTCGAATGTTTAAGATGTAATGCTTTGACCGTTGAATATACAGTACTGTATGTCTATTCAGAGCTCAGCTCGCCTCAGTGTAGTCTCGATTGCAAACAGGGTGCTCGTGTTAACCCTTCTGAAAGCTATAATGATAAATGGGACACTCTTCTGTCTTGTGGACTTAACAACAGGCACGTGTGGGCAGCAGCAGCCACAGTTCAAAAGATACTTCAAGTGCACATGAAGTGTGTCATTTGAAATTGGGCCTCGTAAATCCTCATTCAGGTGTTTTTAATTAGGGCTGTAACTCAACTCTGCAGCATAGTGGCCCTCCAGAAACAGGTTTGTTCAAGTTTGCCTTTTTGAAAATCTATGTATAGGAATAGAGTATGTATAGCTCTACATATTTGATGACATGTCAATACAAATATTGTGTTAGGTTTCATTCCAGACAATTCAAGTTGGAAGTTTTCCTACTCCCTATGAAAACCTATGGAAAATATGGTTTAGAACACTTACTTGGGGCGTCACGGTGGCACAGTGGTTACACAAATCGCCTTACAGCAAAAAGGTCACTGTTTCGAACCTTGCTGGGTCAGTTGGCATTTCTGTGTGGAGTTTGCATGTTCCCACTGTGTTAGCGTGATTTCCTCAGGTGCTCCGGTTTCCCCCCCACAAGCCCAAAAACATGCGCTATAGGGTGAATTGGAATAAACTAAATTGTCCATAGTGTGTATGTGTGAATGAGCGTGTATGGATATTTCCTAGTGATGGGTTGCGCCTGGAAAAAGCATCTTCTAGCGTAAAACATATGATGGATAAGTTGGCGGTTCATTCTGCTGTGGCGACCCCAATTTAATAAAGAGACTAAGCCGAAAAAGAAAAATGAATGAATACTTACTTGAAGTTTGATATCCAATCTGTAAACTTAAAGTAAATTGAAGAATTCCAACTTCAGCGAGACGCATTATTTGACATCTTCACAGATGGCAGCTGGTTCTTCTTCTACAAGATTAGCACAAATTTATCTTATGTTAAACATATACTGTAAGTAAACTTTTAAGAATGTTTCCAGCACAAATGAGTGAGAACCCTACTGATAAAGGCTATTTCTGAGATGATGTTAGCTTTATAGTGCAATATATAATGTTGTTTTTTTTGTAGTCAGTTGTATTAAAGGACAGCTAGCAGTTTCTATTCTTTTTTGTTTAAAACCGTTTTTATAATTAGTACAATAACACAGAGTTAAAACCGAGTGTTTGGCTTTCCAAATTTACCCCTAAGAATTGGGAACAGCACTACAGCCACCAGCACACATCATCATATGTCATCGCGATCTCCTGCTTCATATGAGATCAGACAATCGCGACTGCTGTAGTTATTGGCAGTTGTGTTACTTTTTGGTAATCTTCAGGAAATTTATCTTCAGGAAATCACTGAAGGCATATATTATGTTATCATAACGATATAATGTGGCAATAAGCTCATATCTGTACTGTGCATTTACACAGTGGCCATATATATCTATGTAAACACACCAAAAAAAGCATTAGCATTATAACAGACACTGTAAAAAGCCCATTCCCAGCCACTAGACTTTTCTGACAGGGTATTTCAGTGTTCATCGAGTGTAAGAATGTTGGGGACTGCTGTATAAGAGTTATTATTATGGATTATAGATAGCGAAATTTAGCAGTGTTTACACAAACACGGTTTTGATATATTAATCATGTGCTTGTTTGTTGTAAAAAATTCATAATAATGACAAAAAATACTAATTTGTGGATCTCCTTACTCCAGGTGCAGCGATCCTGCCATTGTGGCTGGTGTATTCTGGGGAAATTTTATTACCCCTTGGTTTCGAGTGTGGTCCTGAAAAATCTTCGTTCGAATGGGTATCTATCCCTTGCCCTTAGCCTTACGCCTTCAAGCTAAAGAAAATTAGGACACCCCTACCCCTTCACAGAATGAGCAAAATGAGGGGTAGGGGTAAGGGGAAGGGCAAAGGGGTAGAATTGGGATTTGGCCTAAGACTTTCTCCAGAAGAAAAAAAAACAATAAATACTATAAAAATTTCAGTGTAGAATATAACATCACTAGGGAAATATTTGAAAAATTCACAGAAAAGTTCACAAGAAAGCTAATCTTTTTTATGTTTTACCCATAGATCCCTTGCCTACACATTTACCATGCTTTATGTCATTTTATACCATGTAATTAAAATAAACACCACTGTCACAAGTGAAAACTGTTATGTTTCAGATGCTTGAAAGTGTTGCAATATCTGAGATGAAGGTCTTGTATGCGCATCTGGTTGGACAGCATCATCCAAAGTGCACACAACTCATTCATTCCCCAGCTTCTCCTCACTCTCCTTGGTTATGACAGGGGGTAATAAAGGTGTAATGACCGAACAACGATGAACGCACTTTATCTGGACACGTTCGGCATTGCCTGTAAAGGATTTGGCCATTAGCCTGAATGACAAGCTCGTCCGCGTCTCCTCTCTGATTTATTGACACAAATGTAAACTTGTGTGCTACTCACTTTTAAATATTCAAAGTTGACAGAAAGGGATTGTTCTTGGCTATTCTGCTGTTGATGGTAGCAGAGTAGTACTGGACTCCAGGTAAGTACGGATGGGATTGATGGGGTGGAATGACTTCCCCGAGCACTAGGTGATGGATGAGAAGGGGACGAGGCTGACAGATGATCTAACAGGTGTTCATAACCAGTTTGTAAGAGCTTTTTATTTATGAGGGGCCACAGACAGCCCTGCTGTGGAGCAGCCGCACCAGCTGCAGTCACAGGCACCTCAGAGGCCAGATGCATCGCTCGCCACCCTCCAATTCTGTCCAGAATCCTAATTAGCCAATCATTTGCCAGGAGGGGTCACATGGGTGGCAGATGAAGAGGAGGGAGGGGTGGATGGCTGGAGCGGTGGCATGCTGTCTGTTAATAATCAAAGGCGTGCAGTGGTGCCTATGGCAGATTGCAGCCCCATGACACAAAGAACTAATGCCATTGGGTCTGAGGCATATTGTCTCCATATGAATACTAAAGAGAAACAAATCCATCAGAAATACAAAGATTACTGGATTTCATTATAGAAGTACATACTATTTCTACTTCAAATATTACATTTAATTCCAACCCAGGCTCATTCTGATTACGTACCCCTATATACATTTCTGGAGAGAGCAAAATATGTCCCAGGACCTATGTTTTTTGCAGTTTTTGTTTTCGCGAATCCACCAGAGGCCGCTGTGTAAGCTTTTTCAGATCTCAAATTTCTCTCGAGAGTGCCATTCGCGCCTGCTGTTCTCATGTAAATCGACCAGAGGCTGCTGCTGACTGACTGCCTAAATAACTGATTGACTGACCAATCAAATGACCCCCCCTTCACTAAATCCAACCAATAGTGTTTTAAAAAGCACTGATTGACCACCGTAGTCGCGATCAAGGTACATGTTGATCTACTGGACAAACTGGTAACAGCGAGAAAAGGAATGGTGTCATGTTGTTTAATGCAATCTGTTTTTTGAATTACTAATAGTGTTGAGCAGTAACACATAACTCGTAATGCATTACAGTAGTAACATTACAGGTTCTCAATTAGTGTTGTAACTAATTACTAAAAGATTTTAGCAATAAAACTATAGTTACTATCCATAGCTTTTGATGTTACTTTGTTGCTGCAATCCCAACCGATTTCAAAATCCAACCATTTAAAAACTCCTACTCTGTAACACAATGGCTGCATTCGAAACCGCCTACTACTCAAAAGGTACTGCATTTGAATTTAAACATACTATTCCACCATTGGAAAAGTATGTTCTATACATGAATGTGAGCAGTATGAATGGAACTCGAATGTACTACATCTGCCATTTTGTCATAATCACGTGACCTACCCGCGTCAGTTGCATCGCTTCACTCCCATTCATGAATTCTCTTACGGGGCATCATGGGATAGCATAGCATGCATCGGATGCACACTTCAGAATCTCGCTGGAAGTAGTAAGCCATCCGGGTACTTCTCGCATATGGTTTTTCGAATTCTATGAATTCAGACATAGTACTCGGCTTGCATACTGTTTTAGCGTTCTGTATGGAAGTATGCAATTTCGGACACAGCTAATGTTTTTATTCACAAGTGTTTTTCCATTCATTTCTGCTTTTAAAATGCATCATGGTACATTGATCTCAGCTTAACTTTTGAAGGTGAAATTTTTAGCTATATAAACTGAATGTATTGACATTTTTCAGTAGTTTGAAACAGTATAAAATATAGGAAATACAGAGAGAAATAAAGAAGCCCTGGCAGCTCAATAATCCTTTTTTATAGTAATTTTCTACCTATTCTCACTCTGAAAGTGTCAAAATCCGAAGCATGGTCAAGCCTCTTCTCCATCAATATTAGGATAACAAAGGTGCCCCTAGGTGTCATTTCACAGTGTGCAGTGTCCTCTTTTGTTTTAAATGAGAAAAGGCAAAAGGCATTGTCAATTTTATCATTATGATTATATGATATATTGAGCAATATGTATTGGCCATTATTGGGTTGAGTTTTTCCAAAGTAAACAGTCAAAATTATTTTGTTAATATTACATTGTGAACACATTCATGAGCACATAACCCATACCCCATTTGTCAATATAAAACCCAGAATATAGCAGGCAGATAGAACTACAGTCGTAATTTATTCGAAAGATGTGAATATTCCAAGTTTTCAGAGGAAGGCAACTTATTTCTGGGAGAAATTGATGGAATCGCCATCTCCATTCCCCGCGTGGCTGTTGTTATTACTTCCAGAAAAAGTGTCTTGCGTCAGCTTTAGTTGTAAAATGCTATTAGCTTCTTCTCTGTCTCCTGACCCTTCACTTTAAATGCTATTGGCTCCTTCTGTGTCTTCTGACCCTTCACTTCAAATGTAATTGGCTCCCACAGTGTCTTGTGACTAGGGTTGCCACCCGTCCTTTAAAATACAGAATCGTCCCGTATTTGAGAATGAATTGCGCGTCCCGTTTTGAATCAATACGGGACGGGTTTTGTCCCGTATTTTTATCTCTTTTTTTAAAGTAGTTTTTTATGCAAATCATTCCACACGCATTGTATGAAGATGCCTCATTTCCTACTTTTGATTGGGTAATACTTGATTTCATCGTTAGTTTGATTGGTCTTTGTCCAATGAGGAGGGCATGTCTTTTAAGCAGAGTCTGTCAAGTCTTGACAGAGAGTAGCCTAATGGCAGATGCTTCTCCAGGTAACCCCCCGCGTCTTAAAGTTTCAAAGTTTAAACGCAAGCGGCTGCAAAAGTACCGCAGAGAGTGGGAGTAAATTAATACCTGGCTGCAGAGCGGTAGAAATTGTTATCAAGCCAACTGCACGATTTGTCGGAGAGCGTTCTCTGTGGCTCATGCGGGACGTGTGACAGCATGCCTCCGGAGAGCAGCATTCCCGCATTGACCCGCAATGACAGAGCTCTTCTCCTGAAGCAGACATGGTAATAGTGACCCAGTCTGTGAAAATCTAGCTGGAGTTTTTTTTTTTTTTTGTAATTTACTGTTTTCTACATGAAATAAAGTACAGTCTGTGAAAATAATAAAAATATATGTATTTAATATTAACTGAGTAAAACCATATCAACAACTGAAATCACAGTGAAATGAATGGCTACAATCATCATTTCTTGGCCTGGTTTTCACACACTGGGTCACAAATTGTAATTTGTAAAAATTCTGTAAATACAAGTGGAACACGTTCCAATGTAATATTATGATTTGCTTGTTAAGATAAGGCACATAAGCATTCATTTATTAGACATTAAATATTACATTTATTACATTAATAAACGACATAATGCCCATGTAAAGAAAATAAACTAGTAAATTGCAACTTTCCATATTTTTAAATTAGAAATAGGCTGTTTGAAAACTTGACTAGCTAATGTTTGTAGCTAGTTTATGTATGTGCTGTTTCCATATTTGGATATGTGTTACTGTAAATATTGACAAATATTTTAGCCAAAATCTGTTTTCAATACCACCCTTTAAAATTAGGTTCATTAGTATTTTCTTCTCCCCTCAGGTTTCAGCAGCTGAGTTAACACAGGTGTACCACAACATAACATCAGCTATAACAGTGCTGTAGAGTTGTAAAAGAGAAAGACTGACTGCATCTGATCTGTTTACAGATTTCAAAAAAAGACAGTTTATTTTAATGTCCAAGTGTTCATACTTTCCTGAAAACATATTTTAAGTTGCGATTTACCACCACTGGCATGCTATTGGGCCTGTGATTGGGGATGTGGCCCCCGCTGCAGTATGCGTCCCTTATTTTTTTGTATTAAAAGTGGTAACCCTACTTGTGACTGATCGCGTCATGCTATTATAGGGGAGAGCGGGGCACAAAGTACACTTTTCTCGTTTTGGCCAAATAATGAACAAAGTAATGGGGTTAGATGAACCATATTTTTTTTACCAGCAACACACAAGCCTCTCCTACAAATGAGCACTGAAAGTATGACCACCGGATCTATGGTTTCTGTGCAGTATTGACAAAAGTGCCAGAAGTAAAAATGTTACTATTTACTCCACCTGCGGGTTAAGTTGTAACAGTCAGAGGGTTACACGTGCTTAAAAAGGCAGATTTTACACTATTAATTTAAATTCAATTTACTTCCAATAGTATATTTCTTCAGTACTTAACTCATTTTTTTAAATTCTATATAGCACTGCAAGTTTATTTATTTATTAGTTAAACACATTTTAATTTATTTGCATTATTATCATTTATCCATTATTATACAATGCATTTATTTGCAGAATAAGCAATAAAAAAAATTCAATAAAAAAATATTTTATATTAAAAAACATTTTTAATTTAAAAAGTTCTCAACATTACACTCAAAATTCAACAAATATTTTGTTAGTTTAATTGGTGTCCAACAGTTTGTGGCTTATTTGTAACACCCTGTTACAACCAACCCCGTTGTGTCGTGTTTTCCCCAAAACTGGCTAGCAGCCACTGTGTGCTTTTGACATCTTTCAAAACGGTTCCTTCTTTTAGCCTAAAAGACGGCAATCACAATTTATAAAAAAATATAGAGTATAATAAAAAATACTTGTATGCTGCAAAAATGGTTTCTCCTGTGTTTCTCGTCCAAATTTTGCTGAACTTTTTCAATAATTGGCAGGAAGATGTCTGCCGACACTGGTGAAAACCTTGGAAGCATGCCATGGTTAACCCTGAGCAAATACCTTAAAACTCTGTGTTACATTTTACCCCGCGTTACTTTGTGGCCCACTCTCCCCTACGGCTGCTGCTGGAGCATCTATTTGAATCAGAGGATATCAGAGAGCAGTTTTCAGCTATTAAAACATCATTACTCTGTTCTTCAAATAAATATATCATGTAACAGAGGACTTGGAGTGGAATACGACTTGCTTGTGTTAAGTCTGTTGTGTAGCAGGAAGGAATGATAAGGTAAGATTCAAATGAGGCAAAGTAAACATTTATTATAATAGTCCATAGAACACAAAAAGCTTAACTTGGAACAATTATTCATTTATTTTCTTTTTGGCTTAGCACAGCAGAATGAACCGCCAACTTATCCAGCACATGTTTTACGCAGCGGATGCCCTTCCAGCCGCAACCCATCTCTGGGAAACATTCAAACACACTTATTCACACTCATACGCTACGGACAATTTAGCCTACCCAATTCACCTGTAGCACATGTCTTTGGACTGTGGGGGAAACCGGAGCACCCGGAGGAAACCCACGCGAACACAAGGAGAACATGCAAACTCCACACAGAAACACCAACTGACCAAGCTGAGGCTCAAACCAGCAACCTTCTTGCTGTGAGGCGACAGCACTACCTACTGCGCCACTGCATCGCCGGAACAATTATTTAAACAATAATTTAGATGGGGTGTAGCAAAGGGGAACAGGTAGCAAAGGACAACAGGGCAAAACAACACACAAGATGGGACAAATCATAATGGCTTAGATCGTTTTATGTTATTTTTTTAGATTTGATTTTCCACAGGATTTACCTGGTGTTTATTTATGTTGCTCAGAAGTGGGTAGGCTATTATACTTATACTTAGTAACCCCAATCACATTTTTCCCAGTAAAGCTGCGGTCACACTAGAGTTTGAGCTCGCGAAATTCTGTCGTACGGCGCTGCGAAAAGGGGCGGGATTAAACAAGATGATTAGACATTTAAAAAAGCAAGCGATTGCTCCATGTTTTAAATTTCTGTTCATAGAGGTCATGTTTTGATCCTGAATTGGTCTCACGCAGTCAAGTGATGCGATTTCGCAGGTCAGAGTTCACCAAGCTTGAACTTTGCACCGCAGCGAAATGCGAAACTCGACGCATGACCCTGCGTTTCTGGTCTGACGCATTCGGGTGCGTATACATGGAAGTCTATGGAGTGAAAAGTCCAGTGTGACCGCGGCTTTAATGTGCCAGAACCCTGTGTTTATGAGTTCCACCTGTGTTTTGTAATCATGTTAATTGGTCTGTGTAGCGAGTGAGGTGGGACTGAGAGCCATGAGGGCTTGTGAGACGGGTGACATGATTGATAACTACCGACACCTGTATACATCACCTGTCTCATGGAGGAGCTCTGGATTATAAAAGGAGGAGAGACAGCAGTGCAAGATGAGAGAGGACCAGGCCTGGAAACTTAATGTTTTGCTTTTGGTTTGGTGGTAGCCTACGTGAGAAGCTGTAGCCTATTTTATTTGTCTCATTAAAATTTTTAAAAGTTTGTTGGTTCTCTGCTTCTTTCTTCCTGATAGCCACATAGCTATTAACTTTGTTACAGTCTATTTAGTTCCTGTTCTACACATTTTCCTAATCCAGTCTTCACATCATTCACCTACGTTGTTCCTGGTGTTGGACAGAGTTTACAGTGTTTGCATATGCCAATTTTTTTTACTTGTTTTTTGTTGTTTCCTCAGATTTTTTCATAGGTCACTTTGGTGCAGTTGTCCTGCTTTGTTTGAAGCAGGAGCCAGTCCTTTGAGGAACATTTGGACTTCATCTTGTCCATCAAGACAACCTTCTCAAATGACTGCCTGAGCCCCTACCTGTTCGCTTTTACTGAACACCACCAAATGAATGCAGTTATCCAGTGAGGGTCCTTAAGAATGCTTCTTGGACTTTGTTGAGTGTGTGCCTCACTCGTGACCCAGAGATTAGCCAGCCCTTCAGGCCAGAGCTCGCCGCAGATGGAGAACCGTGCACTGTGAAGAGAGAATCATCATCATCCATGGGGAGAAACAGAGTGGCTTGTCACTGCAGACGAGAAATCAGAGAACCATCTGACCAGTTGCAGAAGCTGGCAACACTTGTTGAGCCAGTTTTAGTAGGGTACCTCCACCCCATCTATTTCATGACATCTGGGAGCTACGTACAGTATATACTGCTATGGGGAGTGTTATGGACGATTTAGACCTAAGCTGCTACTAGCCAGCATGTGGTCTTCTTCGTTCCCACTGTTTGAAGACAGCAATGACTCTTTAATGCCCCAACTATTTCAATATAGCATTGACTCTGCAGCACCCCTACTGTTTCCAGACTCCAGAAAGTAACTCTTCAGTGCTCCCACAGTTTCTAGATGGCAACAATTTTCATTCACCCCTGGTATTTCCAAACACTGACTCTCCAAAAGGAGCTCCATCCATCTGGCTTCACCTTAGTTTTTTGTCAATCTGGGTTTACCATGATTCTCTAGATCAGGGATGGGAAACTTAGACCTTGAAGGCCAGTGTCCTTGCAAAGTTTGCTCTAACACTAATCAAACACACCTGAACACCTGGATCCTCTGCGTCACCCTGGCTCTGCAGGATCTTTCACTGTGTTCTATCCGGAAGGGCTCATCTCGATGCCCTATTCCTTCGAAGGGTCCCTTTGAAGAGGTTAGGGCACAGGGATAAGCCCTTCCAAATTGAACAGTGTGTGACATGAAATAACTTCCCTACTCAAAGAATCATAGCCTGAAGTGTCTATCAGTTGTATCCTTCTCAGTCCTTCATTCCAAGGGGCCCTTCAAAGTGGAAGTGTGAAGTTTTGAACACTTCATATTGGAACAACACTTCAATATTGTGGTCATGGTTGTTTTCATTTTGAAGTGCCCTTTGGGGGGCAATATAACCCATTTGTAATGTACCGTCGGTCTCCTAGGTCACCACCGCTAATGGCTTCAAATCTATTGGTCGGCCCCCTGTAGTCGGACACATTTTCTCAATGGCTCCTCTCTCCTTCAAATCCACCATGGGCTGTCCTCCTGGCTGCATCCTGGGTCTCCATCAATCTATCTATTTAGTTATAGCTGGATCTACAAGCTTCCGATTCAAGCTATGGACGGGACACTGTTTTGTTAAATAATACTTTGTCAAATAATACTCTTGTCAAACAAATGTAATTTAATATCACATTTATCTGCCCGGTCTTTCTAGTAGAACCTTTGTTCCATCATTCCTGCCACTGTTACTGTTGATGAGTTCCACCTGTGTTTTATAATTATGTTAATCAGTCTGTGTATTTAGTTCCTGTTCTCCCCACATTCCTCATCTGGTCTTAACATGATTCACATATATAGTCTTATATACAAATGTTCTGAAATCTGTCAATGCATCCAACCATCTTACTTTCTCTACAATGTTTTAACTGCTGTCAGAGTTAAAACAGAAATATCCACAAGAATATATATACAGGGGCAACGCAGTGGCACAGTAGGTAGTGCTGTCGCCTCACAGCAAGAAGGTCGCTGGTTTGAGCCTCGGCTGGGTCAGTTGGCGTGTCTGTGTAGAGTTTGCATGTTCTCCCTGTGTTCGCGTGGTTTTCCTTCGGTTTTCCCCACAGTCCAAGACATGTGGTACAGGTAAATTGGGTAGGCTAAATTGTCCGTAGTGTATGGGTGTGGGTGAGTGTGTATGGATGTTTCCCAGAGATGGGTTGCAGCTGGAAGGGCGTCCGTTGCATAAAACATGTGCTGGATAAGTTGGCGGTTTATTCCGCTGTGGCGACCCCGGAATATTAAAGGGACTAAGCCAAAAGAAAATGAATGAATGAATGAATATATATATATATATATATATATATATATATATATATATATATATATATATATATATATATATATATATATATATATATATATATATATATAATGGTTACAAAAGTGAAAAGTGTACAGACAAGGATTCAGCTTCAATCATATCTTATTATTGTGTTTTAATGTCAGAGGAACAAAATATCAGGTGCTGAAAATAAAAAGTTAATTTAAAAAAAGCATAAAGTCATTTTAAACTCATCATAAACTCATAAGAGTAATTAAAAGGATGAAGGTTCACGTTTAAGAAGGAGCACTTAGAGCTGTGCTGCAGGTTTGTGAGAGGATATTCATGAAACTCTAATTCACATCACAGGAAAATGGATGAGTGCGCGAACCGTGGTGACGTGTTTGTTCTATAAAGCATAGCCTGGAGGTGCGGGAGCACGGGAGAGAGGGTGTCATGGCTGTGATGAATGGCCGGCTGGTAACATCTTCACTCTTGACCTCTAGCACGTTTGAATAAGCAGTGCATTAAAATGGAGATCTCTGGACTGCTTCTGTTTGTCCAGTATCCATGTTCAGACTACACAGAAAGAGATGCTGGTAATTGAGTTGCTGGAGAACAGTGTGGAGAATATTATACAGAGGTATTTTTATCATGTGTACACAGCTGATTATGAGATAAAAAAAAAAAAGATCCTTAGAATATTTGCATGCTCAAAAAAACATTGTATAGAATCTGGAAACATTTACAGAATCCAAACAGCATATGGTGGGAAAAAAACAGAAAAACAGACTGCATTATAACAGCATTATAACGCCCCTCGCTGCTGGAATCAACTCCCAGAAATGATCAGATGTGCTCCAACATTAGGCACATTCAAATCCAGACTGAAAACACATCTGTTTAGTTGTGCCTTTACTGAATGAGCACTGTGCAAATCGCACTATTATGTTTTTCTCTTCTTTTTCATTCTTTTACAACCTGTTTTAACATATTTTTATCTTTTTTTATCTGTTTTTTATTATCTGTTTTTATTTTTTCTTATACTTGTTTTTTGTATTCCTGTTTATGTAAAGCACTTTGAATTGCCACTCTGTATGAAATGTGCTATATAAATAAACTTGCCTTGCCTATATATATATATATATATATATATATATATATATATATATATATATATATATATATATATATATATATATATATATTAGGGATGCAACAATACAGTTAGCTTACGGTTCAACACATACCTCGTTTTTTTTAACACGGTTTTTGGTTCGGTTCGGTACTGATGGCTTGACACATGTGTTTTTTTTTTTTTGTTATTCTATGCTTAGGCGATAGGAACAGTAATAGGTTAAGGAGAAAAAATTAAAAAAACGATTTATTGCAATACTCCTTTATTTTACTTCAAAGCCAAGAAAGATACACTAGTTCCTAGTGTATTGTATAATTAAAAAAAAATTAACACTGAAATCTCACAGCTGCTGGTAGCCCATGTACAAACTGGGGAACACATAAATTCCTACATTTTAAAAATAAACATGCATGTGAAGATAATGAACATAAATTGACCATTTTAAATAAACATATTTGTACTTCAGTAAATATAAATAAACCATCTTAATTAAACTTAACACTGCCTTTGTTATTTTAATGTGTCTTTCGGAACCAGTTGGGTATGTTTGCTGGAAGGATTCAGCGAGGGATTGTTGTTTTTTGGAGGACTTTATTACCTTCTCTGCTATTCTGCCTTCAGACAGAGATATTGCTGGGCGATGGCGCCGCAGATGTGCAGTCATGTTGGAAGTGTTTCCGTTCGATTAGTCTAAACGTGTAACCTAAATGTCCCCACACCGCGGATTTGAAAGACACCGGCGCTTCCTCGTATTACTGTCTCACTTCACCGCCACTCGCCATGTTAAAGTGTGGAATGATGGTGGAGCGCCCCTTAACTTTAGAGCATAGTGATTGAATATTTACTCGCGGAGAGGAGTTTCCTCATCTCAGCTCGTAGACTTACAGGCACACACAAACAGTTAATTCGGAGAGAATAAAACGCACAAAATGTATTATGTTGTATTTACATTAACATTTTTGCAATGGGCGTCATGGTGGCGCAACAGGTAGCACAATCGCTTCACAGAAAGAAGGACGCTGGTTCGAGCCTCGGCTGGGTCAGTTGGCATTTTTGTGTGGAGTTTGTATGTTCTCCCCGTGTTTGCATGGGTTTCCTTCTGGTGCTCCGGTTTCACCCACAGTCCAAAGACATGTGGTACAGGTGAATTGGGTAGGTTAAATTGTTTGTAGTGTATGAGTGTGTATGGATGTTTCCCAGTGATGGGTTGCAGCTGGAAGGGCATCCGCTGCATAAAACATACGCTGGATAAGTTAAAGGTTCATTCTGCTGTGGCGACCCCAGATTAATAAAGAGACTACGCAGAAAAGAAAATGAATAAATGAAATTTTTGCAGTCTAATTATCTAATCCATGTTTAATTAAAGAATAAAAATGAAACACTGTTACATTTCATTAATTTTGTTTTACTAAATACTACTGACAGACTTAAATGAGATAAGGTACCAGCTCACAAAACTCACTCAGCAAAATATCACTCAATCATCATTTTTAATAAGAAGTAAAACAAAAAATGTATAAGGTATTATCAATATTTGTTCCAGATAAATTGGAAACTAAGGGATGGTTCATCCAAATCTAATGCTGTTTAATTTACTATCAATCATCCCAAACCTAAAAGAATTTCTGTGGACCACAAAATAAGATAATTAGCAAAAAATGTCAGTATCAGATTTGAAAAATCTTTCAGTCCTTCAATGAAAGTCATTGGTAACCAAAATATATACAGATAAATAGTGCTCAGCAGAAAAAAGAAAGTCATAGGTCTACAATTGTTTGAGAATTAAATAATGACAGCATATTTGGTTGAACTATGCTTTTAAATTAACATTGCCATCTCATTAAATATCATATAATCTCTATATAAACAATTAGGAAATCCTTTAAATGCAGTTGGATTACAACTAAAACCACAAACCAATAATAGGATTTGCTCAAATCACACCATTCACAAAATAAAGTAAAACACACACACACGCACACCAATATTAAGAAGGGATTCCAAAACATTGCAAATCCCATAATTAGCAGCTATTAAAGCTAGTGTGAAAAACCCCAGCCAGTCCATTATAGCGGCTGACTGAAAAGCCATTTAGGACGGACCACCACCCACTTGTCAATCGGCCCTATTCATCCAAATCCCAGAGGGTCAGAGTGAGACTCAGCCGGGGCCCGTGAGGAAGATGGAGTGCTGCTGCAGCCGCCCCCATGCTGTCCTTCAGCCCAAGTCTACAGCGTGGTGTTTCTCAGCAACATCACATGGGGGGTGAATGAAGCCACATGGGTCTATTGAAGCTGCTAACAAGTGCCAAGCGGGGCCTCGACCCACAAAACCCCTCTCCAGTGTCTCGGTTGTCCCCGCTGCCCTGGGAAAGCCACGTGTCTGAATTGGAGCCATCTGCCTCAATTTGCCTAACATATTTGGCCACAATGGCTGACCAGTTATCCCTTACAAAAGGGGTGACAATGGACCATCTTCAAACAGCAGAGGAGCCTGTACACGCAGTGGGCTCTTATTCACCCACACAGACCAACTGGACAGTGTCTCATGTCTGAGGATCCGAACACACACATCCTGTCACCAAAATCTCAAGAGACCAGGATAATTACCATCAACAGAAGAAAGGGAGTTTATCACTAGATACTTAAAATCCCTTTGTCCCTCAGGCTAAATCAGGATTAAATGAGTAATATGCTCCAGGGCCTCTTCCTCTTGCGACACAGTTTTTTAGTTTTTTTTTACCCGCGCAATGTCAGAAGCGGCTGTTAGAGAAAAGCAAGTAC
Source organism: Danio kyathit (assembly GCA_903798195.1). Classification (NCBI taxonomy): domain Eukaryota; kingdom Metazoa; phylum Chordata; class Actinopteri; order Cypriniformes; family Danionidae; genus Danio; species Danio kyathit. The sequence goes on along the minus strand of LR812523.1, from coordinate 62,456,565 downwards.
CATGTGTGAATAATGGCATCCCTATTATCTGTTATATAATAAAGAAGAACATTTGTAATCAGGGTTAAATTTAATCATTAATAAAACTACATTTAAAACCATGCAAATATGAAAAAAACTAAAACAAAAATAAATTGAAATGCAATAGACATAGTCACATACACATTGTCACAAACTATTGAAATATGTCTGCAATATTTCAGTTATAAGGCAAAAAGGTTTTCTTAACATGTTTTTTTTTATATTTCATACCCTAGTTTTTTTCCACTCCGGTTTCAATGAAACACTGTAAAACCCAAAAAGTTAGGGTAACTCAAACCGTTTGAGGAAACCGATTGCAACAAAAAATTTAAGTTCAAAAACTAATCCTAATGAGTACTGTGAACTTAATCCATTTGAGTAAATTTGAGCACAGTAAAACCCAATAAATGAAGAGAACTCAAACCAACTGAGTACTGTAAAACCTAATAAGTTAAGTCAACTAAACCGTTTGAGGAAACCGATTGCTCCAAACCATTTGAGCTAAAAAACTAATCTATATGAGTACTGTGAACTTACTCCATTTAAGTTGAAGTAATGAGGTATTTAATTAAAGAGCCCCTATTATGGGTTTTTGAAAATTACCTTCCACGTAGTGTGTAACACAGCTCTAGGTGAAGTGAAATATCCAGCTATGGCTTAAATTTGAAAGCGTGCTGTGTTTAAAACTATTGACTCCTCTATAAAATAGTCGACTCATAGTGCTTCAAATGAATCGTGTTGATAACGAGTCTTTAGCCGTGCCGGCGTGACGTCGATACAGAACTAAAGCCTCGCCCATTTGTTGCACGCACAAACCTGGGAAAATTTAAAACCCTGGCCCCGCCCACAAACACTGTAGCAAAAAAGAAAAAGAGGAACACTGTAGCAGACCCCAGTTGAATCATGCCAACTGACAAAGCCAGGACTCGAACCAGCAACCTTCTTGCTGTGAGGCGACAGTTCTGACCACTGAGCCACCGTACCACCTCCATTAAAACATTAATAACCCTAAATATTAATAACACATAAAACTACAATAGTTGATACTTAAAGCACTGCTCATAATAATGAAACACTATATAATAAAAGCCTACAAAAAATAAAAACACTGTTTTAATAATTAGCATTTCAAAAAAACAATTAAAACATCATGGTAAACTGTAAAAAAAATCAAAGCTTTAAGTAAATTAATCATGTATGAGTGTGTGTGTGTGTGTGTGTGTGTGTGTGTGTGTGTGTGTGTGTGTGTGTGTGTGTGTGTGTGTGTGTGTGGGTGCGTGCGTGTGTGTGTGTGTGTGTGTTTGTGTGTGTGTTTCTCAGTATTGGGTTGTGGCTGGAAGGGCATCCGCTGTGTAAAACATATGCTGGAATAGTTGGCGGTTCATTCTGCTGTGGTGACCCCTGAAATAGAGACAATATTTTCCAAAGGAAAATGAATGAATGAATGCTGTATTCTTTACAAGAGCATTCTTCAATGTTTTTACATCCAGATTTCACATTTAATGTAACATGTTCTGCTGTAAATGAATTCCTACATCAGTTATGAAAATCCAATTTCTTCAACTTCAACTGATATGCACCGCCTTAGCCCATCATACATTGCCTAACATCGAGTAATGGCAATTGCTGTATTGTAACAAAAAAGCTCATAACTCAGCAGGTTAATCCTCTCAGCATTCAGCCTGAGACTTCATGGTGACCAGCAGCTGAGAGGAGAGAGTCATTCAGGCTTGCTCTCTTTTGACATGGAGTCCTCAATTAAAGTCTGCTGAAGCAGACACAATCCTATTAGGGAGCATGGAGTGAGAAAAGAGGGCTGGCCCCTCCATTTGTGCTGCCAGAATAATTATCACGCAGTTGGTAAATTGTATGGAGGCCCCACACAGATAGTACTAAATAGGCTGGGGAAAAATGATGTGGCTCTACCGAAACAAAACAGCAGGATCACAGACTACACTGAAGATGAGTTTCTGAAAATACAACACAAAGACAAAACATGAATGACTCAAGTGGGAAAAATGAGGGAAAATGTCATTTTAAAGACATCATTCAGTTAACTCTAAACCACAATGCAATGCGGTGCAAAATTCTAATTAAAGATAAAATGCCTGTTTTAACCCTTGTGCACTGTTTAAATTGATTATCCTTATGTCATGATAGGGATGAAAACATAAACAAAATTAAATCGTTGTAAAATGCATCAGATTTGTTTAAATGTTTTTGCTAAACTACTAAATTGCTTAGAAAATTACAGGATTTTAACTTTAATTGCCAAATTCACAAATTATGTCACTAATTTGGTGAAAAAACACACAAAATGACATATTTTTAATTTAAAAAGTAATTGTGGACTGATTTTTTTTTTTTTACCTTTTATCACAGTTTCAGACATGTGAATGATTAGTAACAACATTGGCTTTGATGCATTGTTAGATTTTTTTTTTTTTCATAATTTACTGTTGGTGGCTGTTTTTGCCCCATTGACTTCCATTATAACACATTTGATGGTGCATAAATACACAGTCTTTTTTTATTCACTACATGTAGTTCTGAGATAAATATTTAGATTTTCTCAGACACATCAAGGTAAGTGCGCAAAGGTCACTCTCACATTCTCACACATATACACACACTTTAATTTGTTGTTATACTCCATATAAAATCCAGAAACTAAGCTTTTTTGCACAGGTCCATCTAAAGGGTTAATGGTGCCAACTGATGATCAACAGTAAAAATGACAAATTTGACCTCTTCCCAACAGAGAAAACCACCAACAATCAAAAATGCATGATTATATGACATCATGGCTTTGCAATAAAAAATATTGTGGTTATAATGGAAGTAAATGGGACAAAAACAGCCACCAACAGTAAATTAAGAAGAAAAAAATTAAATTAATCAAAAACAATGAATCAAATGCAATGTTGTTTCACATCTCCAAGACTTTGATGAAAAACCTCTGATTAAAAAAAACAAGTCCACAATACTTTTTATTTTGAAAATATGTCATTTTGTGTGTTTTTTTCACCAAATTAGAGACATCATTTATGAAATTGGCAATTAAAGAGTTAAAATCCTGTAATGTTTTAAGCAATTTAGTAGTTTTGATCAGGACTGAGGTTGATTAACAGATTTATGCAAAAATAATTTCGAAAAATAAATATTTATCTGATGCATTTACACTTCAGTGGATGTTTTCATTCCAAACATAACATTCATTCCTTCATTTTCTTTTTGGCGTAGTCCCTTTGTTAATCTGGGGTCGCCACAGCGGAATGAACCACCCCAAACATAACAAAGGGGTATAAATTTGCCCAGAGTGCATTGTTGAGGGGTTTTTTTAAATGTCAAAGCATTTTCTTAAAATAAGTGTTAAAATAAAAATTTCACCAAAAATCATTCTGCTAGCTGAAACACAAAAAATATCTGGCCAAATTAAGACACAAAATCACCCCAGAGTGGATGAAAACATCCCCAACAGTACATAAGGGTTAAATAAACTGTCTCCAAATTTCAAGGATACTTATAGGGATATATTTATTGCTTTCATGTATTTATTTCTTTTAAAATAAATGCAAAAATGGTTTGCTGCTTGTTTTTAAAAATAATTCAAAAAGCAAAGAAAGACCATTGGAGTATATTTTACAAGAAAATATTACATGAAACATTTCATTAGAAATCATGGTTGATTAAATGCTTTTTTTGCAATTATGCGTGGACTTACAAGTGAAAAAATGTGACATTTTAAATGGAAAGAAATAGTTTAATGGTAAATTCTGTCATTTGTTGTCATTTGCCATAGTGGCATTTTCAGTGTGCTTTTAATAAAACACTGCCAAATAATTCAAATGTTATGAACACAAATACATCACTTAAGCAAATTCAATTTGAATATAAACAATTTAAATATAATTTATTTTAATTTATTAAGACATAAAATTTCTGAAGTTAAAGTTGTACCGAACAAGCAGAAGCTACAAACATAACTGTGTTTTATTTATTGATTGTAAATTCCAATTTTGAAAAGTAATTCATTGGTTTGTCTTGAAACTAATACAAACACAAAAGGCTACATTTACTTTAAAAAGGCGCATGCAGTTTCCCTTTTTCTAATGTTTGTCCTTCGTTATTTTCTTTTTAAAGTAAAGCTGAATAAATGAATACAGCTTAATGCTGGAAAGCTGTTTTGCCCAGCAGCAGGAGTAAATGGATTGTTATTTAAAGCCAAGTACTTTTGTCAAGCTTCTGCAAATAGAATGATGGATGGCACTCGCAGCTTTGCACAAGTGAATGCATTGCTTCCTATTTAACCTCAACATCCACATTGGTAATAATTTGTCTGACTTGGATTTCAAAAGACACGGTGCTGCTCCATTGAAGTAAAATTAAAACTCCAGTTTACCATGCTTTTCAGAATAGAGCACTCATTACGTGCTGCTAATGTATTGGCATAAAGCAAAGAAACATCATGTCAAGTGCCGCAATTTGGCTTTTTTTTCTTATTCAGCCTGCTTTATTGCTATGGGCAATTTGTACCACTCAGCATGACAGTGTCAACTGAATCAAGATTAATTTACATGCAAAGGAACACTTAGCAGAGCAGTGCGGTAAGCAAACATATTGTCTCGATTGCTGAGCTGGAAAAGCGACTTTGGAGGGAAAGACTGTGTCAGAATTAAGGAGCATCAAATGTAATTGCTAGAGCTGGATTAAAAAGGCCAAAATGGCACAATTCTTTTCTGGGACCAGGAGTTTAAGTTGTGTTGAAGGACTACATGGAAAAGCAGGCAAATAAATCAGTGAATGTTGTGACTTGCAAACACATTATTTAAATCAAACATCCTCTGAGTTTACTAGTAAAAACAACACTGCGTTTTTCTTCTGTCATCCAGATAGTATGCAATATTTAACTGGTGTTTCATTGCTTTCCTAACATTATGAATAAAATTCTTCTAGTAATGTAAACAGAATGTTTGTTAAAAATTATGTGGGGTTTTACAATGTTCTCAAAATGAAAGAAAAAAAACATAGTGTACATTGTTTGTCTCGAATGAACACATAATGTTAAACATCGTAACACACGTTTTTCAAAAACATTATAGCTGGACGTTTGTCAAACATATTCCTGATGTCATTTTCTTAATGTTCATAGCATTCTTTTAAGTTAGCAAAATTATCAAATGGAATATTCCCTTATTTTTTTTTCTAAAAATACATTTATATACAACTAAATAAAAACAATATGCATTGTTTCTGGAATATTTTTTAAAAATTGATGTGTGAAGACTAGTGTTTCAAGTCTTACCGATTAGTTTTAAATGGTTCAGAAAACATTTGATAAATTATTAAACCGTTTGCTAAATTATTAAACCAAATTTTACTTCATTGTAATTAACACTAACGTAACCAAACAATCCTCATAATGCAGGTTCATTCTGGGAGAAGTAAAAAATGTCAATAAAAATGCATAGTACAACTTATTATTATTATTATTATTATTATTATTATTATTATTATTAATAATAATAATAATAATAATAATAATAGCGACGCAGTGGGGCAGTAGGTAGTGCTGTCGCCTCACAGCAAGAAGGTCGCTGGTTCGAGCCTCGGCTTGGTCAGTTGGAATTTCTGAGTGGAGTTTGCATGTTTCCCCTCGTTCCTGTACTTCCCCCATAGTCCACAGACATGCGGTACAGGTGAATTTGGTAAGCCGTAGTGTATGTGTGTGAATGAGAGTGTATGGGTGTTTCCTAGTGATGGGTTGCAGCTGGAAGGGCATCCGCTGCGTAAAACATGTGCTGGATAAGTCGGCAGTTCATTCTGCTGTGGCGACCCCTGATAAATAAAGGGACTAAGCCGAAGGAAAATTAATAAATGAATGTAACACATAGGTCACCATAAACATCATAAACAGCTTTTACATCTTTCTTATAGTTACAGTTGAAGTCAGAATCATTAGCCCCCTGAATTATTAAACCTCCTGTTTATTTTTTCCCCCAATTTCTGTTTAACGGAGAGATTTTTTTCAACTCATTTTTAAACATAATAGTTTTAATAACTCATCTCTATTAACTGATTTATTTTATCTTTGCCATGATGACAGAAAATAATATTTTACTAGATATTTTTCAAGACACTTCTATACAGCTTAAAGTGACATTTAAAGGCTTAACTAGGTTAATTAGATTAACAAGGCAGGTTAGGGTAATTAGGCAAGTTATTGTATATCGATGGTTTATTCTGTAGACTATCGGAAAAAAAAATAGCTTAAAAGGGCTAATAATTTTGACTTTAAAAAGGTTTAAAAAAAAAATTCAAAACTGCTTTTATTCTAGCCGAAATAAAACAAATAAGACTTTCTCCAGAAGATAAAATATTATCAGACATTCTGTGAAACTTTCCTTGCTCTGTTAAACATCATTTGGGAAATATTAAAAAAAAGAAAAAAAAAATCCAAGAGGGTTTAATAATTCTGATTTCAACTGTATGTCTTTTTATTTGACCACTATACCAATTATATATCACACCAATTTGTAACTTTTTGATTTGTACAAACTCATTCGTACATTTTAGTACAATTTGCTTATCTTCCAATGACAATTGGGTTTAGGGTGGGGATTAGTTAAACAGCTCTTTTAAAAAATAAATAAATTTGATTATTTTTGTATGATTTGTAAAATTGTATTTTTTTTTGAGAATTTGTACACTGTAAAAAGTACTGGGTTTTCATCACAAGAATTGACCCTTCGCTAAGCCCCACCCTCCTTAGTTACTGTTGCTACGCCTGTCAAGCTTTCGTGTCTGGCCCGTCTATTACAATGTGTATGCGCTGGTGTCAGACATTCCCAGTGATATAATTAGTCATTTTTGGCGAACAGGTAAGATATCCGAGAAAGCCAGACAAAAACTGACTGCAATATGCATTACAGGGGTATATTCACGACAAAATAGGCAACCGATTAGAAAATAATTCAATCAAAATTGAAGCTAGGTTAGCCTAGCTGCCTCATACGCTGACCGTTCAACAGCTCAGTTCATCCACAGCAGGAGAGGTGAAATTTAAAGAGCCCCTATTACACATTGAAAAGGGTCATATTTCGGTTTTATGGGTCTTTAACAACATACTGATATGTCTGCAAGGTCAAAAAACACTTTCATGGTCTTATAATATGCATTTATTTTTACCTAATTATCTTAGCGACTCTCATATGAATCGTTCAGCGATTCATTTGTTCTCAAACCCCTGCTTAGCGCGAAGCTAATCTGCGCTGATTGGACCGATGACAGCCTGTTGCAATTGGTCAACAGCGTTCAGCGCGAGACAGTGAAATGCCCAGCTCAGTTTATCAAGCCCCCGGGTCGCCAACATTGGTATAGGATCCAATCGCAGCGGACGCCTGAAACACGCTTCAAAGTAAACTTACTAACACCACAGTAAACAGTACCCGGTTCTCAACAGTGTTATTTAGACACCTCAGCGCCGAAAGCAGTGCAGTTAAACACCAGCATTGCTCTCAAGTATGACACACATTGAGTATTAATCCACGCAGCAGCAAAAGCTGAACTATTCTGAACCTTGACCGCTGCACGTGTGCAGGATCAGCTAACAGTGGCCATAGCAACGACAAACGTTAGTGAAACAAGCTCACAAACACATTTAAATGCGTAAACAAAGCAGCACGCGTCGCGTTTTCAATGTGGCATTAGGCGCGATATGAGAATAAAAAGAGTTAAACGGATACAGTACATGCGGTAACTAGTAACAAAACATGTAGATCATTTCTATTTGCAATTATTGCTCTGGCACCTCGTCCGTGAACTGTTATATTTTCTCATGGCTTACCTGTACTCTGCTATTCCAAACGATCACATACCGATCACATGTATTGTCTGTCCATTACAAGATGGAGGAAGAAACTTAATGCATGAGCTGTGTAGTGATAGATCGCCCATTGTAAGTGTACATATTTCTAAACGACTCCTTTCCCTCACACTTCTAATAATATCCAGGTAAGCACAGCATCTTCATGAGCATCCTGCTGCTGTGTTAGTAGGCGGAACCGCAGGTTTGAATTTTGTCGGGTCTGCGCGCGCAACCATTATGTTTCATAACGATGTCACACCGAAACGGCTGATGACTCGTTATCAAGGCGATTCATTTAAACCACTATGAGTCGACTCTTTTGTCAGATGAATCAATAGTTTTAAAACTGTCCACTTTCAGATTTAAGCTTTAGCTGGATTTTTCATTTCACTAAGAGCTGTGTTACACACTACATGGAAGGTGATTTTCAAAAACCCATAATAGGGGCTCTTTAAAAACAATCTAATAATAACAGATTAAACCGTGATTTCTTTATTTTAGCCAAAAAGCCTGATAGACTAATTGTTGTGCAATGAAATAGCGTTACTAACCCACGAGGAAACATGCATGGACAGTGCTTCTAAATAATTCATTCACAGAAAGCACAGCCAGAAAGGGGAAATGAATGGACTTGTACCAAATATTAGCATCATTGACCCATAACATTGTACAGTAAGTTACCTATGACTGTCAGTATGTTTGTGTGCTCTTTATAAATGACTGAAAAACAGCTGTGGGTAACGTTAAAGTATATTGATCGCAAGTGCTCAGATTGTGATCACATCTCGGTTCTGTTCTGTTGATGTGTAATTTCAAATACTCGTAGCTTCAAACAGATGGAAATATGACTGCTATTAGTATGACTACCATAGCGAAGGCTTAAACAGAGCAGTGCTCATAATATTGAGCGAAAAAAAAAGAAAAAGAGAGCTGGGAAACACAACCTGCTTTGCATTTTTGTAGGAAACACAGTTTAGATTGTTTTAGGGTAACGTAAGAGGTGTGTGAGTTATTAACCAACTTAACTCCACTCCTTTAGCGCCCCTCACGGAGCTTGATCTATGCTGGGATTTCTCCCCTTGGGTTTTAGGTTTTGAAAAGGGAAATAATTCCACCACCCCGTCCAAACTTTTAGGATATCGTGTGTCAGATTTGCACAATCCATATGCACAACGCTTTGGCTTGTTTCCCTCGCTCGAAAGCTTAACAGAGCCCCTGCGCATAGCTACGGTTGCTAAGCCACGATTGGTGAGTGGCGGTTTTTGGGTGTGGCTTAGCGAAGGGTCAATTGTGATGTTTCAGCTTATTTCAAATAAATTGTTTGAACAAGCAACAAAAAACATTTTATGAGTGTACGAATTAGCCAAAAAACTGATGAAACGTGAAATAGTTCCATTAAAGATCAGGCTGAATATACGGTTACATTGCTGATAGGGCTTACATTTCCCATTGGCCTTCTCCCTATCAAAAATAAAAGGGGGTTAGAGGTATATGAATTTTTTTTTTTTTAATTGAAATACATTCAACGACCAGTTTATTATTTTTGTGTACTTATTGAGTCAACAGACATATACACTCACTGGCCACTTTATTAGCTACACCCTACTAGTACCAGGTTGGACCCCCTTTTGGCTTCAGAACTGCCTTAATCCTTCATGGCATAGATTCAACAAGGTACTGAAAATATTCCTCAGAGATTTTGGTCCATATTGACATGATAGCATCAAGCAGTTGCTGCAGATTTGTCAGCTGCACATCCATTTAAGTACAGTGAACTCATTGTCATGTTCAAGAAACTAGTCTAAGATGATTCGCGCTTTATGACATGGTTATCCTGCTGGAAGTAGCAGAAGATGGGTACACTGTGGTCATGAAGGGATGTACATGGTCAGCAACAATGCTCAGGTAGGCTGTGGCATTGACACAATGCTCAATTGGTACTAATGGTTCCAAAGTGTGCGAAGAAAATATCCCCATTACACCACCACCACCACCACGTTGATACAAGGCAAGATGGATCCATGCTTTCATGTTGTTCTGACCCTAACATCGGTATGTCGCATCAGAAATTTATACTCATCAGACCAAGCAGCGTTTTTCCAATCTTCTATTGTACAATTTTGGTGAGCCTGTGCAAATTGTAGCCTCACTTTCCTGTTCTTAGCTGACAGGAGTGGCACCCGGTTTGGTCTTCTGCTGCTGTAGCCCATCGGCCTCAAGGTTGGAAGTGTTGTGCATTCAGAGATTCTCTTCTGCATACCTTGGTTGTAACGAATGGTTATTTAAGTTACTGTTGCCTTTCTATCAGCTGGAATCAGTCTGGCCAATCTCCTCTGACCTCTGGCATCAACAACGCATTTTTGCCCACAGAACTGCCGCTCACTGAATATTTTCTCTTTTTCTCTGTAAACCATGGAGATGGTTATGTGTGAAAATCCCAGTAGATCAGCAGTTTTAGGAATACTTAAACTGCAGCAGATCGTCTTGACCATGTCTACATGCCTAAATGCAATGAGTTGCTGGCAGGTGATTGGTTGATTAGAATTTTGCGTTAATAAGCAGTTGGCTAGGTGTACCTAATAAAGTGGCCGGTCAGTGTATATATGGTACAGTAGCTTAGTTCAATACAAATGCTTCCCATTTATAGAAAGAAAAATACTCATTGTTAAGTACTCCATAGTACTTATTCACTATAAAGAATACATTGTTAAAGCATGTCTTCTTTTTTAGTCTGTTCACAAAAACAGTTGACTTTTACATATGAGTAAACATCTTGATGGTCAATTCTGTCAAAAAAAAAAACTAGTGTAAACAAAATGCTGAAATGCACTGTCAATGGAGCAAATCTGACACTCAGAGCTCCGAGAAACCCAAGGGGATTGTAACCGAATGTCTGTGGCTCAGAAAAGAGACGTCCGTATCAAACAGTGGGCTACAGGGAGCCAAGAGTCTCTGTGATCTGCCTGAACATGTGCTCTATTTGCCAGCCTCAAATCCCCTGTCAAATTCACAATCCAGAGCGACACCAGAACGTGACGCGGAGGCGCCAGGAGGCCCGCTTCCATTTACAAATATTTCACATAAACAAATTTTCAAATAGCTTTATTCTGAGCAGCCTTTCTGCTCTATTAGACGTAACACACAGCTGCCACAAACACTCAGATACATCATCAACAACCGCAGATAAGAGATATAGATTGAGAAGAAGTGCTCGGCAAAACGTCCTTGGAGAAAACGCTGCTGCTGCTGCTTTTACGGGCCGAGCTCCTAACAATTTAAAGCTTTACGGATCCGAGCAGAGTAAACAAAAGCTCACGTACCATCCTTCCAGCTATAATGGAAGACATCAAGAACATATCAATTTGACCTGCATAATCCTATAAGAACCAGGAAGCTGCTTGTGGGCAGATGCATAACATGTCTGTGGACTTTTCGTATCAGGATTTTAGGCGCAATGAATGCATAATGGAAAGAGACTTCCTTGGTTTGAAGAATGGATGTGCTAAGAGAATGTTTTATCAATTTAAAGCATATTTATGGCTTTCTTAACTCATTTATATTGCCCTGGAGAATGATGAATATACTTTTAAGTACAAATATGTAGTCTATTAACAGTGATATTAAATATTATGGAAATAATAATGGAAATATTAATAATAATAATGGAAAGACCTATTAAAATGAATGAATGAATGAATGAATGAATGAATGAATGAATAAATTGTTGTTATACATTTTTGCATAGCAAGAATGTAAATACTTTAGTTTCATTATATTTTATTTCAACAGAAATAAATAACTTTCAAATATTCATCTATAATGCTTTCCTGCTGCCTGTTACCTTCAGAAATATTTCACATTGACAAGAACAGAAAATGTGCAAAAATATTTAAATAAAATCAACAACAAGGGAATTCACATCGGTGATAATTACGGCTGTCTACATACCCCCTCAAGCCAACACAGAGCAGGCGCTCAGGGAACTTTATGGGAGCATAAACGAGCAGGAAACCGCACACCCGGAGGCAGCGTTTATTGTTACAGGGGACTTTAACAACGCCAATCTCAGGAAAATCGCTCCAAAATACTTTCAACATATCACCACAAACACGCGTGGTGATCGTATTTTGGACCATTGCTACTCTCCGTTCCGGGATGCTTACAAATCTCTCCCCCGCCCACCATTTGGCAAATCAGATCACTCTTGACACACTGTCCTGCTCTTGCCTGCTTACAGGCAGAAACTGAAATGGGAACCACCTACCCTCAGGACGTTTCAGAGCTGGTCAGACCAATCGGATTCCATACATCAAGACTGTTTTGATGACGTTGACCGGGAGATGTTCCGGGCAGCTTCTGATGACGACATCGAAGTGTACTCAGACACCGTTACGTGTTTCATCAGAAAGTGCATAGAAGACGTGGTCCCAACAAAAACTGTCCGGATCTACCCTAACCAAAAAACCATGGATCAATTGCGAAGTTCGAACAGCCCTATCAGTGCGAACTTCCGCCTATAAATCCAGAAATGCTCAGGAACTAAAACAAGCAAACTACAACCTCAGAAAAACGATCAAAGCAGCAAAACGTCAATACAAAGACAAGGTAGAGGGTCAATTTAACACCAATAACACAAGGAGCATGTGGCAGGGACTTAATTACATCACGGACTTTAAAAGTAACAAATCCGCCACTGTGAACATTGCTGCGTCTCTCCCGGACGAGCTCAACTCGTTCTACGCCAGCTTTGAAGCCCAGGACAGCGCACACACACAGCGCGCTCCCGGAGCCGACACAGAAACCGCCAGCACACTCTCTGTTTCTGTAGCAGATGTAACGAGATCTTTCCGTCATGTGAACATGGTTTTCACGGACATCTTTAACCTCTCGCTCTCTCTGTCTGTGGTTCCCACATGCTTTAAGACAGCTACTATTGTGCCAATACCGAAATCAGCTAAAACCACATGCTTGAATGACTGGCGTCCGGTTGCACTGACACCCATCTTCAGCAAGTGCTCTGAGAAGCTGATTAAAAACCCCATCTGCTCTGTACTGCCCGCTAAAACTGACCCTCTGCAATTTGCATACACAAACAACCGCTCCACTGATGATGCAATTGCTTTCATCTTGCACACTGCTCTGTGTCACCTGGAAAACAAAAACACATATGTGAGAATGCTGTTTGTGGACTACAGCTCAGCATTCAACACCATAGTGCCTGCCAAGCTGGTGGTGAAGCTCCAGGCTCTGGGCCTACACAGCTCTCTGTGCAACTGGATCCTGGACTTCCTGTCAAGCAGACGCCAGGTGGTCAGAATGAACAACATCACCTCATCCACATTGATCCTCAACACTGGTGCTCCACAGGGCTGTGTTCTCAGCCCACTCCTGTACTCCCTGTACACACATGACTGTACATCCAAACACAGCTCCAATGTCATCGTTAAATTTGCTGATGGAACAACGGTGGTGGGCATAATCACCGATAATGATGAGACGGCCTACAAAGAGGAGGTGCACGCTCTGACGCAGTGGTGTCAGGAAAACCACCTCTCACTCAACATCAGCAAAACCAAGGAGCTGGTGGTGGATTTCAGGAGAGAGAAGAAAGAACACACTCCCATCACCATCAACGGGACACAAGTGGAGAGAGTCAGCACTTTCAAGTTTCTTGGAGTACACATCGCTGAGGATCTGACATGGACTGCCCACACAGACGCAGTGCTGAGGAAGGCACAACAACGCCTCTTCTTCCTCAGGCGTCTCAGGAGGTTTGGAATGAGCCCCCACATCCTCCGCTCGTTCTACACCTGCACTGTGGAGAGCATCCTCACTGGCTGCATCACCACCTGGTACGGAAACTGCACCAGCAGCAATTGCAAAGGTCTACATAGGATCGTGCGAACTGCTGGAGGCGTAGTAGGAGGTGAGCTTCCCTCCCTCCAGGACATCTATACCAGGAGGTGCATGAAAAAGGCCAAGAAAATCATCAGCGACTCCAGCCACCCAAGCCATTGACTTTTCTCTCTGCTACCCTCAGGCAGACGGTTCCGCAGCATCCGGTCACGCAACAGCCGACTGAAGGAAAGTTTCTTCCCTCAGACTATCAGGCTGATGAACACTTAACACACCCCACACAAACTCTTCCATACCCCGCACTGCACACCATCAAGATGTAGCATGCACTGCACTTTAACAAATCCATACTTAAAACAATACTGCCTACGTATCGCTGTCAACATTGCCAATTTTACATTGTCTTGTTTTTTTGTATGTTGTTGTATAATGCACTGTCTGTATTTTGCACTGTCTGTATTTTGCACTGTCTGTATGTTGCACTGTCTGTATATTGCACTGTCTGTATTTTGCACTGTCTGTATTTCGCACTGTCTGTATTTCGCACTGTGTGTATTTTGCACTGTCTGTATTTTGCACTGTCTGTATTTCGCACTGTCTGGAGCCAGCACCTAAGCTTTTCACTCATCATAGCACACGTGCTGCTGATGATGTGACAATAAAAGTGATTTGATTTGAACAACAATAAACTTGATCAAATTTAATTTAATTATTAAATATTAAATAATGTATTATTGCAATGTGTTACTATTTAACTGCTATTTTGAATTCTTACTTATAATATAAATACATTTTAAATAATACAATTATGAAAATTATTCATTCATTCATTTTCCTTTGGCTTAGTCTCTTTAATTATCAGGGATCACCACAGTGGAGGCTTTTAGAAGCCTTAGCATATATACATACATACACACACATAATTACATAATGTTTTACTATACAAGACAATTTACATTCTTTAAATATTTTTGTCAGCTAACTCTACATTTGAGACAAAAATAAATAAACAATAATAAATAATAATAATAATAATAATAATAATTCATTCATTCATTCATTCATTCATTCATTCATTCATTCATTCATTTATTTTATTTTCAGCTTAGTCCCTTTATTAATCAGAGGTTGCCACAGCGGAATGAACCACCAACTTATCCAGCATATGTTTTACACAGCAGATGCCCTTCCAGCTGCAACCCAGCATTGGGAAACACCCATACACACTCATTCTCTCTCTCACACACACACACACACACACACACACACACACACACACACACACACACACACACACACACACACACACTCATACAGTTTAGCTTATTCAATTCACCTATACCACATGTCTTTGGACTGTGGGGGAAACCAGAGCAGCCAAAGGAAACTCACGACAACACAGGGAGAACATGCAAACTAGGGTTACACGATATTGAAAAAATCTGATATTGCGATATTTTATTTTTCTGTGATATATACCAGTTTTTTTATTTATTTATTTTGGTTTGAATAGCTCTATTTCACTTTTTGGGGATTTTAAAGCAGGTCATACACCAGAAGCGCTGCTCGCCGAGGCGCAGCACAGCGCCACGCATTTCAGAATTCTAAACATAGGTTTCTATCAGGGTACACATACCGGCGCCGCAAGTCGGTGGCTGTTGGCGGCTGTCGACGACGCCCAGCCACGACTCAGGACACTGTTCATATTTCTGCCACGCCACAGAGCACCATCTGATTAGTTTAATTTTAAATAGCATGCGAATGTGCGCGTCTGGTGTGCGATACTTTCAACTGTCATGTGCAGGGCCGTATTAAGAAAACATTGGGCCCTGGGGCTATAGCAAATCAAGGGGATTTAAAAAATTTTACCTCACAAAAGTATATATATATATATATATATATATATATATATATATATATATATATATATATATATATATATATATATATATATATATATATATATATATATATATATATATATATATTAATAATTTACTACTTAATATTATCTAATTTTACACCATTTGATTTATATTTGATTATTATATATTTTTTCTATTTTATTAAAACAGGCCTGCAAGTATACAAAATTAAGTAATGACATAATATGAACTTTAAAGTTCAAACATTCAGTAAAAAAAAAAAAAAACAACATTTGCAATACTTTCTAAATCAGTGCTTTAAATTAATACTTTAAATAAGGGTTTACCTTTAAAAAGGTTCTTTAGAACTTTAGCTGACCATAAATCCTTAATGATATAATATCTTTAATATCCATACTTCTAATATCCAAAATAGCTTATTGTGGTCTTCTGAGTTACAGAAGGCTTGCGTTCTTTATTTATGTATGTATGTATGTATGTATGTATGTATGTATGTATGTATGTATGTATTTATTTATTTATTTGTTGCATCAGATATATTGTCTAATGAAATTCAGCGCCAATATTTCATTGCTCCATATTATTACTGTCGTTATCATAAAAGGGGCAAAGTAAACATTCATAAAAAAAGTTTGCTTTGTAACTGGTTCAGTTAGACTTACTGTAAAGCATAACCGAGTGTATTTACTTGATATTGATACTCCGCAACGATGGATATTTTGATAACTGCTTGTGTAGACTATTTGATTTGTTCGCGACTGTCTCGGTTATATTGTGTGATGGATGGATTATGCGGGCGCGTGCCGGTTTGAATCCAGCTGTAACCGCCGCACGGCCGAGACAGCGCTTCAGTTATGAGTCTGTTCAGCATGATTCCGCCTATCCCAGCTTCTGTCACTACATGTACAAGTGTATCAATGATGAAGACTGTTTGAATTTTATTTTTTGTTCTATGACTATGTCTCATCGTAGTGCCTAAATAAGGTACTGTCCTGGGAAAATTGGGACACCTGAAGGGTGACTAAAACGGCTATTCGATATTCTGATTGGGCTACAGCCACTCAAGCCCCACTTTAGTACAGGCGTCACTGTTTTTGAACAGCAGCGAACCGAAAGGAATACTTCACATTATCGACGAGAGAAAGTATAATGCAAAGAAGGGTTTACCGCTTTATAGCGCAAATGAATTCTTTAGCCAATCAAGAGCCCCCTTCTGATGTGGGCCCTGGGGCTTCAGCCCCACCTAGCCCTGACGTTAATCCGGCCCTGGTCATGTGTATGCCGTGTCGCGGCGCTAAGCGGCGCATCCGGTGTGTGACGCCCTTAACAGAAATTGAAAAATCAAACTGCAAAAAAATGCTTTTCTAATTTAGTGTTTAGTCTCATTTCTAGACCAAATATCTAAAATAAATAAATAAGTAAATGAAGTAAAAAGTCTTGTTTTGCTTTCACTTTCAGAAGTAATAAGTAAGCACACACGAAATACGCAGATATATTTATTTACTTACATAAATGTGTGTAAATTTTTATTTATTCAGTTTTTAAATTAATTTTAGTAATAATACTGACTAATATTAAAATGTCCATATGATTTATTTACAAAACAGTTTGTGTAATATTTTCTGTCTTTTAGTAGATATACTACATGATAAACTTCCTTTGTTTACCAAAAAAGTGGATCTAGATGGATTTGCATTGTAAACATTAAATAAAAATTAAAAACGTATTATTTTTTATTTCATATATTAAGGTTTGAGTTATGATACTCTAAAAATAATTCTGTCTGGCCCTAGTAAAAAATCAAAATGGGTGGGGTTAAATTATCATCAATAAATGAATTTGTTTATTTATTATAATTTTGATAATTGGACTAGAAACAAGTTCTAAGAAAGACAAGTGTGTGTTTTTTTGTGTGTAATTTTTTCAATTTCTTGTGCACAAATGTTTTAAACTCTCTTGAAATGCTTACAGTCACAGGCCTTAAAAGCACATGAAAAATTGTAAACTTTCACTTTAAACTCTAAAATCACTCTACAAATCACATGCGTTCTGTGTCTCCTGGGCAACTATAATTCAGACTCAACATTGCAGATCCAGCGATGTGACTATTGCAGGTGTGCACATTGCGATAACATTGCAAAAACGATATATTGTGCAGCCCTAATGCAAACTCCCTGACCCAGCCGGGGCTCGTACCAGTGACCTTCTTGCTGTGTGAGGTAACAGTGCTAACCACTGTGCTACCCCCAATTATGAAATTATGTATTTAATTATGTACAGACTTCAAATGCAAAATCCTCTGAAGCCTTCTGATGCAAAATCTGAAGACTTCAGATCCAAAAACCTCTATATGCCATCTGATGTTTTCTTCAAGAATGAGCATTTTTCTCAGTCTCCTCTTTTTATATGCTGTTACTTGACTTTAATGGCAACATAATAGCCTATTCATCGCCATAAAAGGGAAATATCTGAACCTACTAAGGAAATAATTAGAAAAATGCACATTTTAGAAGATTTCTGATGGCATTTAGAGGCTTTTGCTTCTCTTCATACAGTATATTTAATTTAAATATATTCATATACACATAATTATATAATGTTTTACTATACAAGACAAGTTACATTCTTGAAATTTTTTTGTCAGCTAACTCTGCATTAGAGACAAAAGCAAATAAAAAATAATGAATGATAATAATAATAATAATAATAATAATATTAGGCGACGCAGTGGCGCAGTAGGTAGTGCTGTCACCTCACAGCAAGAAGGTCGCTGGTTCGAACCTCGGCTGGGTCAGTTGGTGTTTCTGAGTTTGCATGTTCTCCCTGCATATACGTGGGTTTCCTCCAGGTGCTCCGGTTTCCCCCACAGTCCAAAGACATGTGGTACAGTGTGAATGAGTGTTTGTGGATGTTTCCCAAAGATGGGTTGCGGCTGGAAGGGCATCCGCTGCGTAAAAACGTGCTGGATAAGTGGTTCATTCCGCTGTGGCTACCCCAGATTAATAAAGGGACTAAGCCAAAAAGAAAATGAATGAATGTATGAATGAATAATAATAATTACGTATATTAATTTTCTAAACATAACATCAAATTATTAATTATTAAATAATTTAATTATTATATATTTAATTATTAAATAAAAGTTCATGCAATTATTTTTCTCACTGCAAGGCCTGTTTATATTTCATCTCAATTATCTTTTCAAAATAGTTTATCTTTTAAAAAAGTTAACTTCTTTTCTTCCTGTTAATAACAGTCCAACAGCCACAGTTCTTTATCTGCCAACATCCACAGCTGTGGTGCATTTTGACCTTACACTGACATCCACGAATAATACACCCAGGCAGGTCTTGCTCGTCATGCCACCAGACATAATCTCACATAACAGTGCAATTATCAATTTCACAGTAATTATTCAGCACAACACACATGCCCAGTCTCATTTACCAGGTCATTTGCATAGCTGAACAGTTTGTTTGTCCTTCTTAGGTTTGCTCTGTTTCACATTAGTGTCTGGGTTTCACACGAGCATCTGTCGA
This sequence comes from Danio kyathit, assembly GCA_903798195.1. Classification (NCBI taxonomy): domain Eukaryota; kingdom Metazoa; phylum Chordata; class Actinopteri; order Cypriniformes; family Danionidae; genus Danio; species Danio kyathit. Next base: position 62,437,396 of record LR812523.1, on the reverse strand, counting down.
GATGCTGTTCTTCTCAGGTGACTGACTTTTCAGGTGGACCCGCGTCGCACTGAGCCCAATTACACGCAGAAACCCTTCGGCATTCCTGCTCTGTGAAACACATGGCTCTTTTGTCTCGTGTTCTCTTGGAAACAAACCTATAGCCAGAGGTTTTCTGAAGGATTGATCATACATTGGCTGTGCAGTCTCTACCTCCACACCCTCTCCGGTTACACCATTGATTCAAAGACACCATTGGATTGCATTCTCTGATGTAGAGCCCACCAATTAAGAGTCCGACTGCACCGCATCTAGATCAATTTTGTCTGTGTGTGAAGTAAAGCATGGTTGGGATGAGGGAACAAAAGAGAAAACAGCACATTTTGATGTCTTAAATCACTTCATATTTGTTGTCTGGGATGGGCAAACCACACTTTTCTTACTCTATTTTTAGTGTGCGACTAGGAATAGAGGATAAAATACTGTCTGTGGCCATGTACACACTGTACAGTTTCAAAAGTGATAACTGTGAAAGAAAATTGTGATGTCTTGTTGTAACTATAATACAATTCTGGCATCTTGGTATTCACACTGCAAAACAAATGTCTTTCTTACTTAGTACTTTTGTCTTATTTTTTTTTAGTCCAAATATCTAAAAATTCTTAAATACAGAAGATTTTTTTAATATCTAAAAACATTGTCTCAGCTGACATTCCCAAATCACACTTTTATAGGTACTTGCAATTTCGGGACTTTGTGTTTGTGCTTGGAATTCCAGCAACTTTACACTGTGTCCCCCCATTTCCTTAATACACTCTACACCAGGAGTTCTCAACCTTTTTCACTTCGGGGCCCACTTATTTCTCCGATCAATTTTTGGAGGCCCACCTGTCTGACATTTTCTAATTACATATATACAGTTGCAATCAGTATTATTCAACCCCCTGATTTATTAGCCCCCCTGTTTATTTTTTTCCCCAATTTCTGTTTAACGGGGAGAAATTTTTTTCAACACATTTCTAAACATAATAGTTTTAATAACTCATCTCTAATAACTGATTTATTTTATCTTTGCCATGATGACAGTAAATAATATTTTACTAGATATTTTTTAAGACACTTCTATACAGCTTAAAGGGACATTTAAAGGCCAAACTAGGTTAATTAGGTTAACTAGGCAGGTTAGGGTAATTAGGCAAGTTATTGTATAATGATGGTCTGTTCTGTAGAGTATTGGAAAAATATATAGCTTAAAGGGGCTAATAATTTTGACCTTAAAATGGGTTTTAAAAAATTTAAAACTGCTTTTTTTCTAGCCGAAATAAAACAAATAAGACTTTCTCCAGAAGAAAAAATATAATATTTTTATACTATATATATTATACATTTGTTGTGCCTTGCATTATTTTCTATTATCAGCATGTTATATATAATATTTATTTATATTTAAAAAATATATATTTTATTAAAATTTAATTATATATAAAACGAAAACTACATAATACATAACATATTAAAACATATGTTGGCGGTTCATTCCACTGTGGCGACCCCACAGCGGAATGAACCGCCAACTTATCTAGCATATGTTTTATACAGCGGATGCCCTTCCAGCCACAACCCATCACTGGAAAACACACACACTCATACACTATGGTCAATTTTAGTATATTTTTATTAAATATATATGTTTTAATATATATATTAAAACATACACAGATTCAATGAGAACCACAGGTCAACAGGGACCTATAGGAGATTGCTGACAGGAACAGTGAAGAGCTCTGCCAGTGCGTCTGAAGCTCATACTGTATGCAGGTTTATTTTATATTCTATGGCAGAAACGCCATTGAGCCTTGCTTGATTCTCCTGTATGGCTGCGCGTTCGTTATAAAACACTCACAGGACATTAATTTGGACAACTATGTGGATATATTAAATAGATACTTTCATACTCACTTCACGCATAGTTTGTAAATAAACAGACGTGTACTACTGTAGTTGCAGACGCGATAATGAGGCTGTTTTTGCTTCAAGTTTGAAATAATCAATCAAAGAACATGAGAAAGTGCATTAATTCTATCATTTTAATATAGCATTTAATAATAAAATCCAAAAATAATAGTATAATATTGAGAGTAATTTTAAGCTATCTTGCAGCCCACCTGCAGGATCGCTGAGGCCCACCGGTTGAGAATCTCTGCTCTACACTTTCTTTAATACATGTAAATCATTCAAAAAAAGACCATAAGCAAGATTTATGAATCACTCAACATACATGATTTAGCATCTTTAGACTTGCCTTAAAATAAATGGAAGACAGATTTAAATGAATGCTGTAATACAATTTAAAATTGTTCATCGTTTGCACTGGTCTAAAGTCATACTCTCTAAGATCAATGCTGACATGGATCCCATATGCGATCGGTGTAGACTGGCTCCTGCTACACTGCTGCACATGTTCTTGAAATGTCCAAAGCTTTACATGTACTGGATTCATATTTTTGTGACCTTTTCTGAGGCATTTGGAGCCATCGCCATTTCTCGCGTTGTTCGGGGTGGCCCCTGAGAAAGCTCTTCAATCTTAACATAAGACAAATTAAAATGTTAGCTTTTGGTTCTCTTCTGGCTAGAAGACTGATATTGTTTAAATGGAAAGACCCTATTCCACCAACACATAATCACTGGATAAGAGAAGTGATGTCTCATCTTGAAAATAAGGTAAACTAAACAAAGGGTCTGGCAACCTTTTTTAACTCGTGTGATGGAAATGGACGCACACAACATGACAATATGAAAAAAAGGAACTAGTTTCATATTTCATGTCATGTTTTCATCTTTTATTTTCTCTGTGGACATTTGATTATATTTTGTTCCTAGATCTGGTGTTCTGAGAATTTCAAGAATCCGCCCCATGTTATCCTTTTCTGTGGCAGAAAAACTGATTATTACATTCATTTCTTTTCCGGCCTGGACGACTGCAATGCCTTACTAGCAGGCGTTTCCAAAACTAACATCAATAAACTACAATACTGTACGTTCAAAACTCAGCTGCCAGAATTCTCACAGAGACCAAAATCAGAGACTACATTACTCCAGTTTTGAAATGTCTCTATTGGCTACCAGTCAGATTCCGTATTGATTTTAAAATCTACATGCATAAACAAGGCCCTGCATGGTTTGACTCCACATTATCTGTCTAAACTTTTACCATGGTACTCCCCTTCACGTGATCTCCGTTCCTCCGACTCTGGTCTTTTAACCCCTCCACTCGTCTGCGCTCTTTGGGTGATCGGGCTTTATCTTCCCTGGCTCTGAGGCTCTGGAACTCTCTCTCCTGAGATTAGACACACTGAATCTTTTCGTTTTTTCATCCTTGAACACACTACTTTAAACTTGCTTATATATGAGGTGTGCATTCTATGTTTCTAGATATTTGAATGTTTTATATATTTTGAATGTTTTAATTTTACTGTTACTCTAAATTGTTTTTATATCTGTATCTTTTTTGGGAAAAGCGCTTTGAGAATGAAGTTTTAAAGGTGCTATATAAAAAAAAATTATTATTATTATCATTATTATTATGATTATTATTGTTATTATTATTATTATTAATTGTTATTTCATCATGATACATAGAACAAGACATTTTATGACAACTAGTATGGAGTCAGAAAAATCTCAAAAGAAATTCACGCAAAAGACACGATGTACACATGCGTAGCCAAATTTACGTGCATAAAACTAAATTCACGTGTGTAAAATATTTATTTATAATCACAAAAACAATTCATGTGCTCAAAATAAAAATACATATTCATAAAATACGTTTCACAAATGCAAAACCCCATTTGCAAGTGTATAAGAGTGTACAAAAACTTTTGAATGTTTAAAACTTGCGAGTTCATCCTGAATGAGAATGTGCAAATCCTCTTTCACGTACGACTCCCCCTGGATAAGTGTGTGTGTATTTTTGAGACTGTCCTGGCAGAAGCAAGCAACTCGTAACCTTTCAGCCAATCAGATGAGAGCTGTATTCTATGTCACCGACTCTGCGCTCCTTTTGAAAAATCATAAAAAAATAAAATCAAATTGTTTTCTGCCAACTCTACCAGAATATTGTTCTACATGTCCTAATGTACCACTGTGCTCACTTTTCATATCATGTACTGTTTTTATATTTTAATAATAGCACGCCAAAATCATGGAAAATACAGTGTTTTTTTTACTATACGGTCATATTAGAACAATAATCTGGTGGAGTTGGCAGAAAACAATTTGATTTTATTTTTTTATGATTTTTCTAATATGACTCTTCAGTAAAAAACACTGTGTTTTTCATGATTTTAGCGTGCTATTATTCAAATATGAAACAGTAATATGATATGAAAAGTAAGCACAGTGGTAACAACAATTGTACAACAACATTTAAAAAAATATTTAGCAACATTCCACATGAAAAAGGGAAAATATTTACTGAAAAACACAAATAAACCAATAAAACAATCATAATAGTACAGTCAACACCTAAATAGTAGGTTATAAATATGAAAACGAATTTGAATAGTTATGACAGCTGGGTAATGACTTTTAAATGCTATTAATTTTGTTGTTAAAGTCGCAAATAAAACACAATTACAGCAAAACAAAGGAAAAATATCATAGCCTACATGCAAAGTCATGATTTTTATATATCCAAACATGAATAAAAGTGACCATTTATGACTATCTCTCATTTGAATTCATACGCGAATAAAAGTGAAACAAGATTAAAACTGCAGCGCATTAAACACGCGTCTTTAATCTACCGCGCAACACAGAGTAGACGCGCACTGCAATTTGAAGCACAGATAGCGTGACTCTCTCTCTCCGAACCGCAGATGGCGTGACTGCAGTTAAAAACACCTTCTAACTGAATTTATTAAAACTGACGTGATTCTCCTCAGCTCTTCTCTTTGGTGATGCGGCTGTAGGTTGGAGGGCAGGTTATCAGAGCAGTGATCAGCCCGATTTAAAATCATGAACAGCATCAAACATGTTTAAAATGATCCGAGAGGCTCCAATTTGTGTTGAAAAAGATCCCGAAAAGTATTAATATTATATTTATCTTCTACATATTACTAAAGCACAACAACAGCCAGTTTACTTTTATTAGATATAATGTAAATTAAGTTTTTAGTCAATAATAGTCAGGGGATTTAATAGTTCTGGGTTGAAGCCTGTGCATCTCTTTCTCCGTTCGCCATGCTGGAGAGAAACCGTCTACGCCAGGGGTGTCCAAACTCGGTCCTGGAGGGCCGGTGTCCTGGAGAGTTTAGCTCCAACCCTAATCAAACACACCTGAAGCAGCTAATCAAGCTCTTACTAGATATACTAGAAACTTCCGGGCAGGTGTGTTAAAGCAAGTTGGAGCTAAACTAGGCAGGACACCGGCCCTCCAGGACCGAGTTTGGACACTCCTGGTCTACGCAAAAGGAGCGCAGAGTCGGTGACATAGAATACAGCTGTCATCTGATTGGCTGAAAGGTTACGAGTTGCTTGCTTCTGCCAGGACAGTCTCAAAAATACACACACACTTATCCAGGGGGAGTCGTACGTGAAAGAGGATTTGCACATTCTCATTCAGGATGAACTCGCAAGTTTTAAACATTCAAAAGTTTTTGTACACTCTTATACACTTGCAAATGGGGTTTTGCATTTGTGAAACGTATTTTATGAATATGTATTTTTATTTTGAGCACATGAATTGTTTTTGTAACTATATAAATAAATATTTTACGCACGTGAATTTAGTTTTATGCACGTGAATTTGGCTACGCATGTGTACATCGTATCTTTTGCGTGAATTTCTTTTGAGATTTCTCTGACTCCATACTGTGCTTAACAATAATTATACTGTATCTAATAAGCTGTTTGCAGAAATTATTTGCACTGTATTAATTGCACTGTAAATTAACAATTACAACTGTGCTGTAGTTTTACTGCACAATTGTAATTATTAATTTACAGTGCGCCTGTAAATTTAAAGTATTACTGGCCATTTTTACAGCCAAAATTGCCAGTAATACTATAAATTTTACAGCAATCTTTCACACAACTAGTCACTTTTTTTCACCAAATAGGCAATAGGCAACCATTTTATAATGGCTATTTTTTAAGATTTAGGAACCTCTCTGATTGGTAGATCTTACAAAAACTCCCAGCATGTTATAACAACATGGTAAAAGTAACAAAGTAAATGTAATAGATGTCAACGTTCAACACTAAAAAGCCTTGTGATAACAAATCTTAAATAATCAGCTTAAACCTTTACAGCATTTGAGTCATGTGTAGACCACACAGATGACCAGAGCAGGTCTGATGGAGGACACTGACTGAATCGTAAAAGTCAGATGACACACAGCTCATATCTGCATCTCTGTGAGTTACTGAAACCACACATGAACACCTGCATTACAACAGATTCGCAGTTCTCTTGCACTGTGTGATCTGTTAGACAGCTTTCTTAAAAACAATGAAAGACATAAACATTTATGGTTTGATTAAGATGAGTTTGGTTACATAATTCCATTTTCACTCCTTTAAATGACTGTGAAAACAATTGTCATGTTGTCTATGTTTAGACTGCAGGCAAATCAGATTTATTTCTCAATTTAGACATTTTCAGGCAAATTACCTGCACTATAACTGCTAAAGTCAGATGTGTGTGACACAGGAAATACACACAAATTACTGTATATATTATTATGTCCATGCTGTAATCATGTTGTGGTCAGCATAACATTTTGACTCAAATACATTGGGCCCTATCATACAGCCAGCCCAATAAGGCACAAAACGTGTTTGGCGTGATTTGTTGCTAATTTTAGACCAGCACAACTGTAATTTTCATGTTTTGTGCCACATTGTTTAAAAAGCAAATCTATTTTTGCCACTTTGTGGACTCATGGGTCTAAAATGGGGATGTATTAAAGCATATTTTTGGCGTGGTGCTTTTTTAAGGAACTGAAATAGACCGCGCCATTGACCAATTAAAAGCTAGTCTAAAGTCCAGTGCAGAGTGCGTTAGTTATGATCCTATGCAAGTCTAAATTGTTTACACATTGCTTAATACACATAGGATGTACAGCAATACACAAATATATCCACATAAAAAAAAAATTAATAAAGGATTAAAATGTTATAAAAAATTATTATTTTCTACATAAATGTAAAAACCACTACCTCAATGCCATTTTCATGTCGGGGGCTTTTTTCAGTTTATTCATAACAATCTGCATTTGTATATGTATATGTGATTATTATTAACAGTATTATTTCATTCATTCATTCATTCATTCATTTTCTTTTCGGCTTAATCCCTTTATTAATCAGGGGTCGCCACAGCGGAATGAACCGCCAACTTATCCAGCATATGTTTTACGCAGCAGATGTCCTTCCAGCTGCAACCCATCACTGGGAAACATCCATACATTCACATGCATACACTACGGACAATTTAGCTTTCCCAGTTCACTTATACTGCATGTCTTTGGACTGTGGGAAATTAAATTTGGAAACCAGAGCACCCAGAGGAAACCCACGTCAACATGGGGAGAACATGCAAACTCCACACAAAAAGCCAGCTGACACAGTCGAGGCTCGAACCAACGACCTTCTTGCTATGAGGCGACAGCACTACACACTGAGACACAGCGCTGCCCCAGCATTATTTATTATATGCATATTTGCTTAAATAAAAACAAGTTTAGATTTGTCCACCTGTCGGGTTTTTGGAGACGTATGTGTCACTATAAGGGGCATAGTAATAGGAAATAAGTGTGTCTAGACATTACTCAGTTTTTTGACCACAGTTTGTTATTATTGTTCATTTATTCCTTTGCTAGAAGTTAGAACTGAATTTAGAAACAGTTTTAAAACAAAACTTTGTGCTTAACAAACGAAATTTAATATGCAAGTCTTCAGTGGAGTGAGTCCTTACTCCAACAATGTACAGAAGAAAAGTAAAGGTAAATGTAAAGAGAAAGTAAACAGGCTGAATGTAGGAGGCTTGTTCTTTATCCTTATGATTTTCTGTTTAACTGAAGCGTTCAGTTTTTACATTTACACTCAAAAAAAATTTCTTTTGCTTGTTCAAACTACTTATTTAAAAATAAAATAAGCTGAAACAACACAATTCTTGAGATATCATTGGGACAACTTAATTTTTTATGTTCAATCCACAAAAATTTGTTAAAAGTGTTAAGTTAACAATAATTTGTGTTGGGACATTTTTACAGTGTACAAAGTCCGCCATGTAAATAGCAAATGCGCCATGGCACGATGCAACTGCCCCTTAAAGGGTCACGAAACCCCCTGTCTCAGCAGGGTGTTTTCACAACTCTGTTTTGAAAAAAGTCAGGAAAGTTGGGCGTGTCCAGCTCTGGGAGTGTGGGAGTGTCGGGGGAGGGAAAGAGGATAAGATTTTGCATAGAAGGGACGCGCTAAGTTTGACAGGAAAAACAAACACACAGAGGCTGATTTGTTACGGCGAATAAGAGAAAAAAATCCTCCGCATTTCTCTGTAACTTATGTACTCGGTAGGTAGCGTCAGAAAGCCGTGTGTGTATATTCTATCCTGTCACAAAATGCGGCGAAAATCCTGCACGACGGAAATAGTTTGTGTTTACATGTTTACACTCGGAGAGCAGCATTTAAACAAAGGGCACTGCACTGCAAACACTTACCAAATCTGTAGACAGACAATCAAACTGGAGCTGTGTCTTTTTATTAAAAGTAGACGAGCGGCAAATCCGGATTTCACCATTTCCAGATGAGAAAAAGCTCTCGTGTAAAAATGTTCCTTACAAACGCGTTTCTGTCGCGTGCACTGTAATCCACACGTGAGTCCAGCAGCTCTCTCATAGACGGAAAATGAAAACAAAACCTTCGTTGCAACACACTAATAACACCTACGACTCTTGTCTTGAAATTCTTGTACTTTCACTTGTTTTGGCAACACAACGTGGCGTCTCTCTGCCGTCTGAACAGTGTAAACTGGTAAACAGTCTCGGGAGCTATCGTGCATATTAATGAAGTTTCGCGTCATACACAATAGAGCGCGCTGATTGGTTTGAAGCACGTCTTCTCATGAATTAGTACTGCACACTCAGATACGTCAGAACGTCCTAGAAAAGACAGACAGCCACTGTACTGCTGGATTTACACCTAAGTATCTCATGGCCGTGACGCAGCTTCAAAAATTCGTTTCAAACCGGAAGAACGAATTTGCTCAAAATAACGCAAAAACAACCAATTTTCACTTTTTAGTGCAATATATGTGTCCTAATAGTGTTTATAGCAGCGTGGGACACATATATGACTGTCAACAGCTCAAAAAATGTGTTTTGGTGTTTCGTGACCCTTTAAAGGAAATGGGAGATTCTGATTGGTTTAATGCACGTTATGCTCAAAACACACCCATAACTCATTAGGAGAAAAAGCACAAACTTAAAATAGCAGTAGTGGATTCGGACATGCCCTTAATGCTTATGCGCATTATAAAAAATAGAGCCCGTTGACACCCATATTCTACTGCAGTTGGAAACCAAATGTGCCTTATACGAATGATTTTTCAATAGCATGAAAGCATTGCATTTAGCATATAGGAACCATAATATTGAATTATACCTACACTGTAAAAAATATCTGCAAATTGGCAGTTTTCTGTATTTTGTGATTCATGTTTTGTTTTCCCCTTCTTTAATTTATGCTTCTCAGTTGCATTATGGGGCCTTGATCTTTTTACCAACAACTTTTAACCTTGAACATTTTTTATAAACATTTTTAATAGTTTAAAGTGATATATCTTCTGGGTTGGTGTTGTATATTATGCTACAAAATCCTTGTAATAAACTGCCAGTACATTTTCTGTTATTTTACAGGCTCATTTCTCTATATATCATTTCTTATACCTTATATTATTTCAAACTACTAAAACTACTAAAAAAGTTGAATATCCAACATTAATAGTGAACAGAGCATAGAATTAAGGTCCCATAATGCAAATCACAACCATAAATAAATGAAAAATACAAAAATTGTTAATTAACATATATTTTTTAACAGTGTAATAATGTCCTCCATAATAAAACTGTATGAAACATCAGGTCCAACATGCCTTATCATCTGCGGCTGGAGTAAAATGGCACTGGATGCCATTGAAATGCCATTGTAGAAATCATTAAAACAATTTATCTTGAACGCTGGCAACAAATCTATAACTGTTGATGTTATTCATTGCCCTTTTTTCTAAATCATTGATCATCAGCATTTGTCTAATTGAAAAATAATAAACAATTACTCAAGAGCTGTGTGGTTAGATAATTGTTTTCTAATACTGTAAACATTAACAGCGAATCATACTTCCCAAAATGTATCATCTGCATAAAATCAATAGCAAGGAATGTAATTTGTATGATAATGACGGAGATTGTGACTACTGCTGGAGCTGGTACCATCATAGAACCATTCTTGCATGAATTACAATGAGTTCCTACTGGATCTGGGTGTTTATAATAAGAGGAAGCTAATCAATATATCATATTTTATGGAAAACACCATCGCTTACTGCATTTTAAAGAAATAGTTTAATACTGTCATAAAATATTTCTCTGCTGTTTTTTTTTATTTCATGCTTTATTCGCAATCCCTTTTCCCCTCACATACTTCTTTCCTTCAAATAATAGTTTGTTGGTTAACCTGTAATCGAATATGGGAAAAATGAATGGGGAATATACACACACTGTCTACTTTATTAGGTACAACTGTCCAACTGCTCGTTAATGCAAATTTCTAATCAGCCAATCACATGGCAGCATCTCAATGCATTTAGGCATGTAGACATGGTCAAGAAGATCTGCTGCAGTTCAAACCGAGCATCAGAATGGGGAAGAAAGGGGATTTAAGTGACTTTGAACTGGTCTGAGTATTTCAGAAACTGTTGATCTACTGGGATTTTTACGCACAACCATCTCTAGGGTTTACAGAGAATGGTCCGAAAAAGAGAAAATATCCAGTGAGTGGCAGTTCTATAGGCACAAATGCCCTGTTAATGCCAGAGGTCAGAGAAGAATGGCCAGACTGGTTCCAGCTGACAGAAAGGCAACAGTCACTCAAATAATCAGAAGAGCAGAATGAAGATGCAGAAGAGCATCTCTGAACGTCCAACCTTGAGGCGGATGGGCTACAGCAGCAAAAGACCACACTGGGTGCCACTCCTGTCAGCTATGAACAGGAAACTGAGGCTACAATTCGCACAGGCTCACCAAAACTGGACAACAGAAGATTGGAAAAAGGTTGCCTGGTCTGATGAGTCTTGATTTCTGCTGCGACATTCGGATGGTAGGGTCAGAATTTGGCCTCAACAACATGAAAGCATGGATCCATCTTGTCTTGTATCAACGGTTCAGGCGGGTGGTGAGGGTGGTGTAATGGTGTAGGGGATATTTTCTTGCCACACTTTGGGCCTATTAGTACCAACTGAGCATATTGTCAATGCCACAACCTACCTGAGTATTGTTGCTGACCATGTCCATCCCTTTATGACCACAGTGTATCCATCTTCTGATGGCTAATTCCAGCAGGATAACGCCCTATGTCATAAAGCGCGATTCATCTTAGGCTGGTTTCTTGAACATGACAATGAGTTCACTGTACTCAAATGGCCTTCACAGTCACCAGATCTCAATCCAATAGAGCACCTTTAAGTACTACAACCCGGAACAAGTAAAGTAAGTGTACCTAATAAAATGGCCGGTGAGTGTATGTTTACTAGTTGTTAATAATTCTATAGAGCAGTGGTTCTCAAACTTTTTTCAGCAAGTACCACCTCAGACAAAAATTGTCTCTCCAAGTACCACCATAATGACCAGTATTGAAATACAGTAGCGTAGTAGGCCTAATTAAGCAGCTGCAGCACTGCACAGTTAAAAAAAAAAGATTAGAGGCAGATTAATTCCTATTATTAAGAATATGTATTATTGTCAGCCACTTTAAAAATTATAAATAGTTTGAACATTAATTGTGTTTGCAGACAAAAACAAAACAAAAAAAACTTCATTTAAATTAGAATATGCTTTTAAAAGTTAATAAAAAATGACACTGTTCTTGAAAAGTTAAAAGAAAACTGCTGTACTTGTTAAGTGTTAATGTATAGCTTATTCATCAAAACCTGGAAATGCTGTTTGGACCTGATAAATATAGGCTATATCACATATATATATATATATATATATATATATATATATATATATATATATATATATATATATATATATATATATATATATATATATATATAATTTTTATATTTTATACATTTTGAAAGTTTTGCAAGTTGCAATTTTGAAGTTGCATGTAAAGATGTCATATTTGTATATCTTTGAAATCTAAACTTGTATTTTAAATATATGATTTGGAATTACTTAAATTAGAAATTAGATCTGCTGCTCGTCATATACAGTAGGCCTATGTGTGTCAGAAAGCGAGTGATTAAATCCATACAGTGCTTTACCAATTCATATGTGCAGTATATCTGCGATCTGGTGTGAATGAGAACACATAAGCGAACCGTGAAGTTTGTGTAACTGCGCACCGACCACTGTTTTCAAGCAGACTGGTACGGTTTGCGGTCCCTCCGTCTGTGCACACGAAGAATAACTTTAATTATATTCTACCTCTAAGCTTCAAGTATGGCAAAGTTGCTTGAGTCTACGTTCTGTGTCTCGCGCCATTTGAATCACATCCAAATTAAATCTGAGTTAACAAACTAAACCGAAAGCCGCATGCGCTGCTTTATAAAACAAATAACTTTATATATCGAAAACACACATTATTTTACACAACTACAAGCACACATTTAGCACATTTGTAATAATTATTTTACCAGTGATGCAGCATGGGGAAAATCCATGACTTGAAGCAGAAGGGCTTCTCTAGCGCGTGCGTATCTGCTTTGTAAGCGCCGCGCGCTTCTTCTTTTGGCTCTGCGCCAAGCGGACTGATTTTTAACATCTGATGACGCGATGCATTAAAGTAAACATTAAAAGCACTCTAGCATAATTGTACACTTCAGGGAACAGCCAATGCTGTCTGATCACATGAGTCTCGGTGTTATCGTACGCGTCAAAGGGTTAAAAGTGTGTTAATTTTATTATTCAGTGATTCTTCCGCGTACCACTGGAAGGAAGGCCAAACCAAGTACCAATGTTTGAGAACCACTGCTATAGAGGCAATGTTGGTATTGTGTTGTCTAAAATTGAATATAAATGTGTTAAAACATGGCACATTTTCAAATTGGAAGGACTGTAATCTGTAGTTTACAGCATAGAATTAAAATTATGATTACCTCAAACACAACAAAAATATGTAAATCAAAAATCCAGAAAAACTGAGAATTGGATTCTTAATTCTTTTTTCAACAGCTGTACAAAAGAAGTTGAAATGTATTTCATGTCAAAGAAACCCTTCTCTTGCGTCCTCCCTTTTCTTTTGTAATTCCTGTCATTATTTCTAAAGGTCACTTGAGCCCAGATTTCAAAAAGCAGACAAACACATCCAGGTTTATCAACAGGAAGTCTTTACCTCCTCTAACCAGACATATATTAAATGCTCCTGCCCTGAGTAGGTTAACAAATTGGCCTATTACAAATTCCCAGTTTGAGACTATTGCCCAAAGAAAGGGACAGAAAATCATTTGGGTTAAGCCTATTAACTGCCTGCGGGTGAATGCTTGACAGATACAATCACAAAGCGAGCAATTCTCAGCGTCATGACAGAGGTTCTAGGAGAAATGGAAAAAAAAATTGTGTCAGTACACTGTTGTTGGACCCAGATGGTTAAGATAGATGCATTTTCTAGCATTCGCTGGAAATCTCAAATTGAGTCAGCGCTAATCCTGACGAAAACAACGATGTTTCAGAACATTATCAATGTCTGTGTGAAAACAAGCACGCAAGCACACAATGAAATGCATCTAAAGAACAGCAAGAATTGGCTTGAAAAAGACTTCTGCCCGCGCTGTTCCACACCACAGCTAAGAGCATTGCACGAGCCAAGCCAAAAGCTCCCTCAATAGAGATGTGACTGGCAAACAGCGTGGCATTTTCAATCTGGAAAACATTTGCTTAATTGAGGCATTGAGAATTAGTATATGAATGGATGCATTGTCAGGATAGGACTAATTACTACTCTGTGGCTGAATCACTCAAGAAGAACCCTTGTGCCGGCTGACATTTTGCATCAGAAATGTTAAAAGCCTTTTCACCTATTTACATTAATCATATCAAGAACTGCGGACAAATACATGTTAATGCACTGCTATGTCCATTATGTATATTACCGACAAGAGCCGGGAAGGAAAGTGGCGGATGGCACAAATGAACAAGCCCGGCTGCGAGAGGACATATAAACAGCCATTTTAGGCGCCCACTGCTTCAATTTTCCCCCCCGAAGCACTCAGGCTATCTGGCTGGTGTCAATCAGAGCGTGAGTGACAGTCGAGGGGAGCTCAGGGTGGGTTTTGCTATTGCTTTGGATTTGCTGAGTCATAATTAAAACAGAAGCAAATGGAATTGTGGAGAGGGAGGTCAGCGGATCGGCAAGAAGAGGATGAGGCCAGACTGATAGGCACCAAATGAACAAATTATGATGGGCCCCATTCGCTGTGATGAGGTCAAATGCACGACTCTATTGCCTGACAGTTCAATTTCCTCCAAATGTCTCTCATTTCAAGATGAGTTAATTATGAGTGAAAAGTTATCAGTCGCTCACCTATTGAAAAAAGGGATTAAATGCATTTTTGTCCGCATTCTAATGTCAAACTGTTATTTCAGCTGGATAGAGGGTCAAACACAATAACGGTGCTGAACTAAGCTGATTGAGGAACAAAAAATAAAAATGAGGGAGACAAGAGACACTAAACCCGAAGATAGGCTGTGAATATCAATATATAGAAATATAATATATTCTTTTGTTATATTGTTTTACAGGTAATATATTACACTAAGGTCCCATTCATTAACTAGCAGTGAGCAATTTCTTACAGTGTTTAAAAATCTTTGTTAATATTAATAATAAAATACCTGTTCAGTAATAATTGATGTTAGCGTAGGTATAAACAATCACAAATGTTGATTGTAAAATGTATAATTAACTTCTGTTTAAATGAAAATTAATTAGGGTATCATTTATTTCCCATTTAGTTTAGTTTTTTAAGTAGTTTTTTTTTTTTCTGTTAGTAGTTTTTGTGCCTTAATGTAAACTAAATGGAAATTAAATACAGTTGAAGGCAAAACAATAAAACATGATTTACCTTCTGTAAAATGTTTATTATTTTTTCAAACATTTTTTTACTAAATCATAAACAATACATTTTTTTACTAAATATGCTGTAAGATACTAGTGTTCAGCTTAAAGTACAAATTTAAGGCCTAACTAGGTCAATTAGTTTTACGTTAATAAGACAAGTCATTGGATAAAATTGGTTAATGCACTCCCTTTGAACTAACATGAACACAAATATTTTAAGTAACTAACAATAATGAATATTAACAAATGCTTTAAATTAGTTGTTAGGGTTAACTAATACTACCAAATTGGACTTAATTGGACTTTATTGTAAAGTTACCACTAAAACGACTGATGAATTATTGTATTACATTAGTACTGAAGTAAAATAAAATGTAAATATTAGATTAAAAAAAACAAGTGTATATATGGTGACACAGTGACACAGTAGGTAGTGCTGTCGCCTCACAACAAGAAAGCCGCTGGGTCGCAGGTTTGAACCTTGGCTGGGTCAGTTGGTGTTTCTGTGTGGAGTTTGCATGTTCTTCCTGTGTTTGCGTGGGTTTCCTCTGGGTGCTCTGGTTTCCCCCACAGTCCAAAGACATGCGGTACAGGTGAATTGGGTAGACTAAATTCTCTGTAGTGTATGAGAGTGGATGAGTGTATGGATGTTTCCCACAGATGGGTTGCGGCTGGAAGGGCATCCGCTTTGTAGAAATGTGCTGGATGAGTTGGTGGTTCATTCTGCTGTGGTGACCCTAGATTAATAAAAAGACTAAGCTGACAAGAAAATGAATATATATATATATATATATATATATATATATATATATATATATATATATATATATATTTAAGTACATATATATTTCAATTATGTGCAAACTTTATATGTAAAATTTTAATTCTCTTTCAAATATTTCCCAAATGATGTTTAACAAAGCTAGGACATTTTTCACATTAATTTCAATTGTATATTTCTTCTGGAGAAAGTCTTATTTCATTTAGTTTGGCTGAAATGAAAGCAGATTCATTTATTCATTCATTTTCCTTTGGCTTAGTCCTTTATTTATCAGGGGTCGCCACAGCGGAATGAACCACCAGCTGTTCTGGCATATGTTTTACAATGCGAAACACCCATGCAATCTCACATCCACACACATACTGTACACTAAGGCCAATTTTGTTTACCCAATTCTCCTATTGCACATGTCTGGAGCACCCAGAGGAAACCCACACCAACACGGGGAGAACATGCAAACTTCACACAGAATCGCCAACTAGTCCAGCAGGGACTCAAGCCAATGACCGTCTTGCTGTGAGGCAACAGTGCTAACCACTGAGCCACCATGCTGCCCCCATGAAAGCAGATTTTAATAAAAAAAAATTTAAGTGAATATTATTACCTACTTAAAAGTATGGTGTTGTTTTTTTGATTGGCTACAGAACAAACTAATGTTAACCTTTGATACGCTATTTTGTAATGTTTTAATTAATGCTGAGATGAATAAATGCTTAGAACTACGAAAGTTAATATAGCTAATGTGCTAAAAAATTAAATCATATTGCAAAAATCCCTGTAGTTGTAGTTTTAATGAAACTATATCGGACTGTATTTAGCTGCCCCACCATGAAAAAAAAATTGTCTTTCTTTTCTCCTAATGTCGCTAGTTAACACACTCAATGCATTTTTTCAACACATCCCATAATTTCTAAAATATCAACCTCAACAAAATGGTTGATATGTCGGTAAAAGTAGCGGAATTAATACAAATACTATGAAAATCAGAAAATATGAAGCGTAAGACCAATTTATTTAAAAACATAATCAAAATAAAACATTTTTGAATACTAAATCACTTTTATTTTTTGAAGTACGCCATAAAATATTTCAGAATCTCATGTAACATGTTATGTTGTTGTTTTTTTACAATAAAACCAAAATCAAATGTAGTGCAACAGGATTATGTTTGTTTGATTTCTTTGTAAACCAGCAATGGTGTGTAGTGTAAGACATTATTTAAAACAATCATTCTTTAAATGACTTAATCAATCAATATTTAAAACAGTCAAAATATGGTCAACCATTTGTTAGAGCAGGCAGTTAAAGGGTTAACAAATCAAACCTTGTTATTTGAAGAATTAGTTAGTGATAATATCCCAGATTTTATTTAGCTATGGTTAACATAGAAACAAGTGCTAATATTTAACTGAGATAATATTAGTTTTAGTTAATGTTTTAGTTAATGATAACGATAGTTTTAGTTAATGATAATACTCCTGATGGTTTGAAATCTGAATTCCATTGGAATAAAAGTTTTACAGTTTTAGTTAATTATTATATCCCTGGCTGCATTTATCTTATGCCTATACACTCATCCTGCAAATGACTTTTTTATTATAAACTGTTACTGTTTAAGCATTCATTTTAGTTAAGGATAATATCTCTAACTACTGTATATTTAACCAACGTTAACAACTGTAATCTTTCTAATGAACGCCATTTCTGTGTATACACACCTGAACGGCAAAATATTGTGAAAAGAGGTTCAATAGTTTAAGCCAGAGTTTGACCTCAAACGCCAGCCCCAGATTAAATTATGACGCCAGGAGCATAGCTAATATTTTATCATTAGCGTGACTACATTTCATGATGGTATTAGGGGCTCAGTGAATGATCGCGCATACTAGAGGAGGACTATTAGAATGTTGTAAGTGTGTCCAACATTTTCGAGGAAGAGACACTAATGATCGCTTAAAATTGGAGGTCACCGACTCAGTGCGTTCGTGGCCCTCGACTCATTCCCAGATCCTACAAACTCAGTGATTCATTTTCAAAACCTATTCTCAGATGAAGAAAGTGTTTGTTTGTTTTTCTCAGCTCACTCCAGTGCATCTTGAAAGCTATGTTTGTACACCGTGAGCCACCGATTTTTCCTCTTGAACGACATAAAAGCATAATGCACATCGGCACAACAATAATTTCACCATCATACCACTTTGAGCCATGAACATCATTTTCACCCTCTAAAAAGCCATAAAATTCACTGTTGTTTCAATAGACAGAAGAGACTCGCACAAAAGAGAGATTTTACACAGCAAACAAACAATGAAGTTAGAACCATAACCGCTCAAATATTCCCCATTCAGCAATTCATCTTGGTAATAGAGACAGAAGCAGGGTAATGTGTGGTGGTCTTGAAGCGTGAGATTGAGGATTTCTCTGGCACAATGCATAATTCATGGCCCTGGCCAGCAAAGTGTGTAAGATGAGAATTTCACAGCATGCTAAGAGTAATGGGGTTGCGGGAAGAGGTGGATTGTATTAAATTTCATTGCGGAGAAGAGCATTTCCACCAAATTTTAATTCATAATTTGCCCCGGAAGATATTTGTTGTGTTTTAGTTTAGTTTCAGTTCTTTTCACGTTCAGCGCAATGTAACAATTGTTTACTCTATTTCAGATGCGAGGTTATGGATGAAAACGCAACCATTACAGGCTTTTAAACTTTCCGCTGATGAAAAGCCTGAGCTAATTTGAGCTACAGATTTAATTTGTTCAGAACAGGAAAAACAATATAAATCATTTTTAAAACCATTAGATGCTGACTTGCATTAATAAAGTCATAATTTGGGCATTATGCTGGTTTGTTATGGAAGCAGCAGGGTGAGCTAGCGCAATTAGCATCGGTAATAGGGAGTTCAGGGTGCGTCAAGGACATGGTTGAGCAGGACGCTGGTCACAGAGGCCAGTTTGACTGTGTCTGCGGTGTCGCGTGTATGTTTGTTTGTCTCGCTTTTGTTAATGACAGAAAATGGGTTAATTGAATGATTTTATTTAATCAGATGCTGTTATATTTCTACAATGCTTGCTGGCATGGTATCAGTCTGACAGAAAAATCCCATTGATCCTCATTTTCCAAAGGCTGATCGCATGATGTCAACAGCTTGAGTTAACCATGCACAGCAGAGGCGTAATGATTATGTTTATACTGAAAAAGATAACCTTTAACTGTATAAATATGACACTTGCAACATAATACACTTAATATATGTCTCTGTTTATATACAGTGATGTGAAAAAGTGTTTTCCCCTTACTGATTTACTGATTTCTTATTTTTTCAACATAGGCTCATTTTGAAAACGTAGCCCTATATACATTTCTGGAGATCGTGAATTATGTAGCCAGAAGCACGTATGGCTGCATTTTGTCTTTAAAACGAATGCTACAGTGTGGTATGATGGCGTTCCTTTTCCTTACCTCTGTATGGACAGCTTTCCTGCTGTTATCAGTTTGTCCAGTTAGCTCGCTATGTACTTGCGTACTTGAGACGCAGAGAGGAGTTGACCACCACGACGTGGATACTGGCGAAGAACGATTCCAAATAGCAGGTAAGACAAAAACAGAAGCCAAAAAATAAGTAAAGAAGTAAATAACAGGGTGAGAATGTGGTAAAATCTAAAAACGTGGTAAAAAATAAGGTGAGGGCTTTTCTTTTTCTGGGTTGCTTTTAAAACTGTTGGTTGGGTTAGGGAAGTGGGCGGGCGGGTCAATCTGCACTTTGAAAAACACTATTGGTTGGGTTTAGGAAAGGAGGAGGGTGGGTCAGTCAATCGGTCAGTCAGTTATTGGCCTCTGATGGATTCGCGAAAACAAAACCTGCAAAAAAAACGTAGCTCCTGAAACGTATTTGGCACTCTCCAGAAATGTGTATAGCAGTACATTTTCAGAATGAGCTTGTGTTGTATTTTTTGTATGTTTACTCAAACAATTACATTTGCTATTTGTTCAAACTACTTATTTAAAATGCGCTAAAACAACACACATCTTGTGTTTTTTTTGTGACAACTTAATTATTGTATGTTTAATCCACTTAAATTTGTAAAAAGTAATGAGCATCTTAATTCTTTCATGTTGTCCTAGCACAAATCGGTTTCATAGAACCCAACTTTTTTTCAGTGTTTGTCACACTTTAATGTTTCATATCATCAAACAAATTTAAATATTAGTCAAAGATAACACAATTAAATACATCATGGAGTTTTTAAATGAACATTTAATTATTATAAAAAAAACAAGTGTTAAAACTTATCCCTGTGTGAAAAAGTGTTTGAAAAGTTAAGTGTGACTTAATTACACAAGGTAATGTACAATAGTTGTAATAGTGTGAAGTTTTGTGGGAAGTGTGGTCCGGGTGACTGACAGAGCAGACTGATGAAGTGCCTTCTAGTGTGAGTCATGGGAACTCCTGCTGGTGACTGCGAAACTATATTAGTATGGCAGCTAGGCATGGGACAATAACCGGTTTTAAGGTACACCACGGTTTTGAAAAGTCAAGGTTTTAAAACCGTAAATTTTTTTCTGTTATACCGTTCCTTAGGTATTTGTAAGTTGTTTTTTTGTATTTTTTTAAATGAATATTTTGAGTTTTTTTATGGCAACAATAGAAAAGGACCCTCCACATCACAAGTTACTGGTCAGTCCATGATTCTGGAAACATCTGAAAAACTAATCTCGTATAAACCAATGTCCAACATGCTGTAGAGCTGAATAGTGCAGAGGCTTGCTTTACATCTATAGAAAAGTTATCCAAAGATGCCTTATTTTAAGTTGAAAAGAAATCTGTGTTTTTGAAACTAATTAAGACAGCAGAAGTCCATGACTTATTTAAATTATTTAGCCTAACATTTTATTGTTTTAAAACATTTTAAATGTTAAAAAAATATACCATGTTCAATGGGGGAAAAGGTTGTTTTTTACCCAGACAATTAAAAAAGAACATATTTTTAGAGCAGTAATTACAATACCATTATATCGTGTAACTGATATTTTTACTCAAGGTTATCATACCGTCTCTCATATTGCCCATGCCTAATTATAGCTGCAGTATTCAATATTACTACTGGCTTATAATTTTTTATATACTTATCATTGTACTTTCGAAAGTTAAAGATCATCACAAATTGAACTTAAAAAGTCACAATAGCCAAGTCTGACATACTGTTGGTTGAGACAGATTACACTAATGCTTGATTCTAATTGGCTGATGAATGCTCTAATGTATGCAATTATTTCCAGAAAATTTTTTGACATTTTTGCCTCTATAATGATAGGACAGTAAAGGAAGTGACAAAAAGAAGATGGAGAGAGAAGCTGATGGGATCATAAAAGTGAGTCTGTCTCAAACTGGTTACAGAGCAGTTGTGCTATATGCAAGTGAAATGACCACTAGTTATTACTGTCTACAAAAGATGCAAAGTTAAAAGCTTTGTTTCAGGCTTGAGCACAATACAGTTCAATGTCCCTATACACAGATGATTTCAGTTATTTTAAGGTTTTTCAGGTTTTTACAGCCAACAACAGTAAAATAAGTAAAACACACAAAAACATTTATCATTAATTTTCCTTCAGCTTAGTCCCCTTATTTATCAGGGGTTACCACAGTGGAATGAACCACCAACTTATCCAGCATGTTTTACGCAGCAGATGCCCTTTCAACCGCAAGCCAGCACTGGGAAACACCCAAACACACTCATTCACACAAACACTCATACACTACGACTAATTTAGTTCATCAATTCCCCTATAGCGCATGTCTTTGGACTGTGGGGGAAACCGGAGCACCCGGAGGAAACTCACGTCAATGCGGGGAGAACATGCAAACTCCACACAGAAACGCCAACTGATCCAGCCACTGAGCCACCCCCACAAAAACAGTGACTAAGCAAAACAATTATATATGCCAATAGAGTAAAAAAATGACAAACTATTTAGTTCACTCATGCAGACATGGATATATACATGCATCAGAAACCAGTGACCTCATTAATAAAAAGTTTCATAACTAAGAATATATGATATTGTCATTACTCTTGAAGCAATTAAACTTTACTCTATTTATTTCCCTGATATCAGTTGTTCATGTCTCTGCTAATAGCCCTGTTCTAAACTAGTCCTACATACAAAAGCATTTTCAGCAGTTTCCCCATTCCTCATTCCCCAAAGATGGCGCCGCGGATGGCCGCCTCGGTGTGGAGCTCTCCAGTTTTTGTTCTGTTTTTGTTAGTCTGTCCTGTTTTATGTTTATCTAACACAATCAGGTATACCAGGGACAAGCTGCTGAACATTGGGCAGTGCACACTAACTAATCACCAACTGGATTTTGATTTCTCGGGCGTTTTGCGGAACACTGTTGTCTGGCGAATCTCCGCTCTCTTCCTAACAAAATGGACGAACTACTTCTGCTCCCACGCAAAAACAAGAACTTTAACAACTCTGCTGCGCTGTGTTTCACAGAAACCTGGCTGAACGAAGCCATTCCGAACAGCACATTACACCTACCGGACTTTCAGCTGTACAGAGCAGATTGCGATACGGAGTCAACGGGCAAAACGCGCGGTGGTGGGACATGCTTTTACATCAACAGGAGGTGGTGTACAGATGTAACTGTGTTAAAGAAGATGTGCTGTCCTGATGTGGAAGTACTTTTCATTAACTGCAAGCCGTTTTACGCACCAAGGGAGTTTTCCTCGTTCATTCTCATCGGTGTTTACATTCCACCGCAAGCACACGTGAGTACTGCGTTACAACAGCTGTCTGATCTGATCACAGAGACTGAACAACAACACCCGGACTCTGTTTTTATCATTCTCGGTGACTTTAATCAGGCAAAACTCACACATGAGCTGCCTAAATTCAAACAGCACATTACATGCCCCACCAGAGACAATAACATTTTGGACCATTGCTACACCACAATAAAGGATGAATATCGCTCCGTCGCCAGAGCAGCTCTAGGACTCTCGGACCACTGCCTGGTTCATCTTATACCAACTTACAGGCAAAAACTTAAAACTATTAAGCCGGTTTTAAGGACTGTTAAGAGATGCAACGACCAACGACACAGAGCAGGTCTTACAAGCCTGTTTTGAATGCACGGACTGGAGTGTTTTTGAAGCTGCAGCCACCGACCTGGACGAGCTCACTGACACTGTAACATCATACATCAGTTTCTGTGAGGAGTTATGCATCCCTACCAGGACCTACTTATCATTTAACAATGATAAACCATGGTTCACACCAAAACTTAGACAGCTTCGTCATGCAAAAGAGGATGCCTACAGGATTGGGGACAGGTTTTTGTACAATCAAGCCAGGAACACACTGACAAAGGAGATTGGTGTGGCTAAGAAGAGCTATGCCAAAAAGCTGCAAAACCAGTTTTCTGCCAACGACCCTGCATCAGTGTGGAAAGGCCTGAAAGACCTTACCAACTTCAAAACACCCCCCCCCCAGCATCGACAGCAACAAACATATTGCAAACGAGCTGAATACGTTCTACTGTAGATTTGACACCTCTGACCAGACACCTCACATCCGCCCAGACCATCTCCCTACACAGCCTTCAACACCTCCAGCCATCTCCCTCTCCCCCCCTGCACTTCAGATCAGTGAGGATAATGTGTGTCAGATCTTCAGTAAACAGAAGAGACGGAAAGCACCAGGTCCAGACGGTGTTTCTCCAGCCTGTCTGAAAACCTGCGCCGACCAACTGGCTCCTTTTTTCACACAGATCTTCAACAGATCACTGGAACAGCGCAAAGTTCCATCCTGCTTCAAATGCTCAACCATCATCCCAATAGCAAAGAAACCAAAGATCATAGGACTCAATGACTACAGACCTGTTGCCCTAACATCTGTGGCCATGAAGTCATTCGAAAGACTGGTGCTAGCATATCTAAAGGACATCACTGGACCTTTGCTGGACCCCCTGCAGTTTGCCTATAGAGCAAACCGGTCTGTGGATAATGCAGTCAACATGGGACTGCATTATACCCTTCAACATCTTGACAAACCAGGGAACTACGCAAGGATACTGTTTGTGGACTTCAGTTCTGCCTTTAACACCATCGTCCTATCACTGCTCGAGAACAAACTGACCCAGCTGTCTGTCCCCAGCTCTGTCTGTCAATGGATCACCAGCTTTCTGACAGATAGACAACAGCTAGTCAGAATGGGCAAAATCACGTCCGACAGCCGCACCATCAGCACTGGTGCCCCCCTGGGATGTGTTCTCTCCCCACTGCTCTTCTCCCTGTACACCAACAACTGCACCGCAAAAGACCCCTCCATTAAGCTCTTGAAGTTTGCTGATGACACTACTGTTATCGGCCTCATCCAGAACGGTGACGAGTCTACATACAGACAGGAGGTGGAGCGGCTGCCTTTATAGTGCAGATACAACAACCTGGAGCTGAATACGCTCAAAACAGTGGAGATTATAGTGAACTTTAGAAGAAACCCCACTGCACTCCCCCCACTCACCATCATGAACAGCACTGTGGCTGCAGTAGAGTCATTCAGGTTCCTGGGCACCACCATCTCTCAGGATCTGAAGTGGGACATTCACATAGACTCTATTGTGAATAAAGCCCAGCAGAGACTGTACTGCTCGTACAGTTCTACTCAGCTGTCATCCAGTCCATCCTCAGCACTTCAATCACCGTCTGGTTCAGCTCAGCTGCCAAAACTGACCTCCGTAGACTACAGCGAATAGTCCAGACTGCTGAACGAATCACTGGCACTACCCTTCCTACACTTCAAGATCTGTACTCTTCCAGAGTGAGTAAAAGGGCTCGCAAAATCACTTTGGATGCCTCGCACCCAGCACACTACCTGTTCGAACTGTTACCATCTGGTCGGCGCTACAGAGCACCAAGCACAAAAACAGCCAGACACAGGAAAAGTTTCTTTCCTCAGGCCATCTACCTCATGAACAGTTAAATATTCCCCTACTGGGCAATAAACGTGCAATACTTTCTCATACGCACTTGTACACAGCACCTTATAACAATATACAATGCAATACTTTCTCCATTCGCATTGGTACACAGCACCTTATAACCTGTATATTTACAACATATCTGTACATGCAATTCAACACTCAGATATTTTTTACTTACTGCATCTCTGTTTAATGTCTAATGTTTATCACTTTTTTCTTTTCTCATATTTAATTTTGTGTTGTCACTTGTCACTTTTTGTACACTGGAAGCTTCTGTAGCCAAAACAAATTCCTTGTGTGTGTGAAGCACACTTGGCAATAAAACTGATTCTGATTCTGATCTAAAACAACCAAATACATTGTTGGTACAAGCAGCTTGCAACCACTAGTTGTGTTTTGAGATTAAGCGCCATCTAGCTGCAAAAAATTATCTATCAAGTGGCTAATTAGTACAGATTCATTAGAGTTCTGTTGTACAAAATAGTACGACTTTTAAAAGTCTCCTAAACCCAACTGTCATTGGCAAATGAGCAAATCATACTAAAATGTATGAATGAGATCATACAAATTCATATGAATTAGTCACTAATTTAAAAGGTTATGAATTGGCATGTGATAGCATTAAAAATACAGTTTACTTCAAATGCAATGACTACATTTTCAGCAGCCCAGTCTTTTTTATTTCACAATAAGTTTTTGTACACAATGTTTACATCTACATATTTGGCAAAGGCCATACCTGTCAATCCTCCCATATTTTTCCCAGTATTTTCAATCTTTTTATCAAAGGTAGCAATAAACATCAAATAGCCTATCCTCACTATACGCAACCACAAGCGATTGCCCCTTGCTCTTAAATGTGAATCTGTTCTGTGCTTTCATTTTATTTAGGCATGAAAACACTTTCAAATAATTATAAAATTCCATTGCAATCCTCAAAACAGTCAGTCAAACCTCAGACGTGCTCCATAGTGATAAATAGACGCTGTTTCCCAAACAAATTCTATACACGCGATTTAAAGTGAGAAAAAGTGGACACTCTAGGTTTTGGGTACATGTTTGAATACAGTGAATACACATAATAATAATAATAATAATAATAATAATAATAATAATAATAATAATAATAATAATAACATCTAAACATGTCGATTTTGGTAGGGTTTTATTTTTTTACAAAACTAATTTTGTCTTAAATGAGCATAAAAAGTTAGAAAAGCATTTAAAGCTTTATAGATGTGCATTTTTAACGTGACAACTCAGTTATTTAATGTTATTAAATGAAAAATAGAAATGAGCAATTTATTTGCTGCTCTTTAATCAAAATGTTTAAATTATGCAGTGAAGAAAAAGTTAATGTGATTTGATAACTTGATTCAATTCCCTTATAATAGCTATTATATTTAATAGGCAAAACTGTTTAATTTATTTGCAGCTTTTTATAATATATACTATTTATTGTATCCTTTGTAAATAGTAATAATAAAATAATAACAGTAATAATAATAAAACATATTACTGACCGATTCAACTGTTTATCTACAATAAAAATCAAGAGTCTAGGTACATGTTTTAATAATGCACGACTTCCTTGGATCAAACACCCTGATTACTGCAGTACTAAAATGCAAATCCTTTTTACAAAATCTTCCCAAATTCAAGCAAAATTTGTACAAACCTAACCACTGGTAAAGATATTAATGTAAAAGTCAGTGACTAGGTTTGTCCTTATTGTACCAGTATCATAATTTAACTATCGAATTATGCTTACACCATAAATACTTCTGTAAATAACATTGTAGCATGTTCTTTTTATGCAACTACTTGCTAAATTGCTGTGCAATTATTTGTGAAATACAATTTTTGAGCTAAATCTTTTGGTTACGCTTTAGACACTCTTTTCACAATAAGTAATCTTGCCAACATAGGCTCATTCTTAAAACATAGCCCTATATACATTTCTGGAGATCGTGAATTATGAATTACGTATGGCTGCATTTCGTCTTTAAAATGAACACTACGGGGCAGTATGAAGCCGTTCCTTTTTGCGATTACCAGCTGACCGCTTACATCCATATGGACAGCTTTCCAGCTGTTACCAGTTTGTTCAGGAGCTCGCCTTGTACTGTACGTCGGCGAACTTAAGACACAGAAAGGAGTTGACCATGACGGCGGGGTTCGAGTACGGTGAAGAACAGTTCCAGAAAACAGGTAAGCCAAAAACAGAAATAAAATAAACAAGTAAATAACAGGATGAGAATGTGTAAAAATTTGAAAACGTAGTAAAAATCAGACGAGGGCTTTTCTTTTTCTGGATTGCTTTTTTAAACTGTTGGTTGGGTTTAGGGAAGTTTAGCGGGTCAATCTGTGCTTTTGAAAACTTTATTGGTTGGGTTTAGGAAAGGAGGAGGGTGGGTCAGTCGATCGGTCAGGTCAGTCAGTCAGTCAGTCAGTCAGTCAGTCAGTCAGTCAGTCAGTCAGTCGACAGCGGCCTCTGGTGGATTTATGTGAGAACAGCAGGCATGAATGGCACTCACAAGAGAAATTTGAGATCTGAAAAAGCGTACACAGCGGCCTCTAGTGAATTTGCGAAAACAAAAACTGCAAAAAAAAAAAAAACGTATGGGACGTATGGGACGTATTTGGCAGTCTACAGAAATGTATATAGAGGTAAGTTTTTTTAGAATGAGCCTGTCAACTTACTGCCATTATTAGCACTGAGCGTATTAGTAGGTTAAAGTTAAGACAAGTAAGCTAATGTAACTAAACAGTTATTTAAAGTCAGTATATTGTCTGTTGATTATCCATTAAAATAATATAGTATATGTAGAATTCAGTAAATATGAAGCCATTATTCCATTATAAATATATCCTAAATCTCTGCAGTGTTTAGACAGCATACATGGATTGAATATAGCTCATTGTTTCCTACTCCGACTTTTCCCTTTTATTTCCTCTCATGCATTTGAACATAGAGCACGCAATGAGTTGCAGCGCATTAAAGCTACGCTTGATAAGTCAGAATATGTTGCAGAACACTGGCCTCATCTACAGCACTTTCACAATGGTTTGGCATCCATCAAACTCATTTTGAAAAATAGAGACTGGATGAATCTTCGGCATTATCCACTTATGACTGCTTTTTATGAACTCATCGCTTAAACTAGCGAGCAATTCTTATAGCTCACACTGGATCACATCCAGGAGCTACTGAGCTGCCCAAAGCATTTGTAACAAATGATCCAAGCAATTTGAATATGTATTTTTTTTTACTTATGCTACTTGATATATAGGAAAGTATAAAGAAGGAATTCTAGGTAACACGATGAGTGTGGACTAAAATGTACAGATTTTATTAAACCTTTTTTGCTGGGATTTGATTTTTTCTTTATTTCTGTCTGTATTTCTGCCTCTTTGTGAAGGTTGCCGTAGATAATAGATCTTGAGGGCTGCTTTTCTAAACAGACAAATGGTAAATTACAGAGAAGGTCATAAGAGTCATACTTAGCACAAACTTCCTGGAAAATGCAGCAATTTCTCCAACAGTGAGCGTCTCATCAGCAGCAATGCAAGGAGTCACCCACCCTAATTTGAAAATGGAAATGCAAATAGTGTGGTCTACCAAGGGGCCCTCCATTTATTACTCTAAATAGGTTTCATTTAAAATTTGCATGGCATCAGCTTTATTTTGTAAATGTCGCGCCCTATGAATGCTCAGTGTTCTTTTTTGGTAAGTTTGTGCTCCTTCTCATTAGTATGTAAATATAAAGTCAATCGGTCTTCTTCTTGACAGTAAACTGCACTTCTAGTGCGGTGTGTAATCAGCTTTGACTGCTATCCACCATTTATCATAAAATGCCAAATAATAAATAATGGGAAAGACAGTACACTCTGATAGCCCTGTTAACAGGGTGATAGCCATTTAATTACAGATCATCATTTGCATTTAAAGATAAACATTGCCATAGGCTGTGCCTTAAAATATTAAAAAGGCTTTTCTCAAACCAGAATCAAGGCTCTGCTTTATTCAGAGCAATGTTATTAATCGTTATAGATTATTTAATAATTTGACATTAAGATATACAGTGCCTAGAAAAAAAAATATCTTACACCTTTGCATGAATTGAAATGTATTATCTTTCCAGAAATGCTGTATCAGATATTCTGTGACTAAAATATTACTTTAATTAATATATCTGTTTAATAAATCTGTTTTGTTCAAATGCACCAATATATATTACTCATATTTACTGAAAAATTGATGAACATATTAATTTTCAAAATGGGGTGTACTCAATTACGCTAAGGACTATACATTTTCCAGCCCTTGAAATGTTTTTGTAGGCCTCTCTTAACCTGTGCCTTTCTACAACTTTAGAACAACCCGAAGGTCTTTTGAAAGCAGGGTGTAATGGGAGTGAAGGTATAGATTACCACAGGGTATGATGATTTTCTATAGGCACTGTATAATAGTAGTCATTTTAGTAGCTAGTTTAAAACAGATGTGCCACTGGTGTACTCTTTGCATTCTTGTTGATTTCATAGGTTTTTCACTTTTAAACCTTCAAGAAAAAATCTAATGATGCTTAAAAAGTCATTTGATATAACCATCCACTAAAAACACATTCTTTACATCTTGAATAAATGCACTCTACACCATATTTTCAAGTTTTTTTTCCAGTATATTATTTTTATCTATTCATCTTGAATTAACTATTCATAAATATCATAATACATATGAAGTTTGTGGGGAGTTGCAACACATGACATCCTACAACAATTAATAGACAATGAAAAGTGTTAATCATTAAAAAGGTTTCTAAGTATATTTTTGAAAGTAACTGTATTTTACTTTTTGTTAACAAATATAAATTAACCCATGAATATCAAGAGAGATGACATCTTACAAGGTGTTTTTAAAAAGCAGTTAAGGTTGTATTATTTTTAGGGTTTTAAATGTATATTTTCAAGCTAACTGTATTTTTAATTAAATTATTTATTCAAAGATATCACCGTTTTAAGGAGTTGCAACATTTGACATTTTAAATCTGCGGAATTTTCTAAATAAATGATAACTTCCTTTTTAAAAAAAACACACATTACTCATTCAGTTTCCTTCAGCTTAGTCCATTATTGATAAGAAGTCGCCACAGCCGAATAAACCGCCAACTATTCCCGTATGTACATTCTAGTGGTAGTGGATGCCCTTCCATCGGCAACCTAGTACTGGGAAACATCTATACACTCTTGCATTCACACACACACACACTCATACAGTCAATTCACCTATATCACGTCTTTGGACTGTGGGGGAAACCGGAAACATGGGGAGAACATGCACACTCCACGCAAAAATTAAATTAAATTCATGTTTATTTATATAGCGCTTTTTATAATGTAGACAAAAAGTTAACTGGTCCAGCTGGGACTCGAAGCAGCAACCTTTTTGCTGTTAGGTGACAGTGCTAACCACTGAGCCACCATGATGTTTTTGCTGATTTGCACCACATAATGGTTTACAATCTTTGTTTTAAAAACCAGCAGAGCAGTTTTGTTTAGAATGAAAATCTGTATATGTGTAGGCCAGGGTTGCCCAAACCTGTCCTGCAGAGTTTAACTTTCTTCAACCTAAAAATGTATGCCTAGTAAGAGCTTGATTATTTGGTCCAGGTTTGTCTAATTGCACTTGGAGCTAAATTCTGCAGGACACTGGCCCTTCAGGAATGAGTTTGGGCAGCCCCAAGCTCAAGTTTATCTATGTCCCGCCCCAGCCCCGAACACACATGCACACCCCAGAGAAAGAGAGGTCCTATGGCTGAGAGACGCTGCTTGCATTAAAACCACTTCAGTGTTCTCAATTATAGTAACACACTTTTTATTTTCAGTAATGGTAATGGCGTTGTAAGGGGGAAACAGTAATTCATTAGATTACTCGTTACTGAAAAAAAGTATTGCAGCTAGTAACACTGTTTATTTATAGCGCTGTTATTCCCATGACTGATCTTTTAATTTTAAACTTGAACTAGTAATGAGGCAACAAACATGAAATCTGCTAAATATAAGTGTTTAACGCACGTTTATGCATTGTGTCATATCACTCAGCTCTTACTGTCATTTTTCTGGAGTAAAGGAATGCCAATAAATGTCAAAAAGTCATCTGATTGTAGGGAGGTTGATATTGATTCCTTCCTGTTTTATGTTAAAACACAAAATATATCACTGTCAGCCCTTTTGTCAAGCATAATTAAAATTTAGACTTTAAAGTACATCATGCTGTGTAAGCATCAAAAACTGACAGGAGATGCTGAGTGTCACAGTAAAGCTCATTAATATTCATGACCATTCCAAATATGGTCAAAACCAAGCTTTTCATTCAAGGGCTCATTCCTGTTTATAAATGAGCACCTAAAACTGAGATTTTTTCCACTTGCCTAAGCCACCCATTATGTAAATATCGGAGAACATTTTAACATATTTAATCAATGAACTTTATGGAACCTTTGAAAAAAAAATCTAACTTCATAAAGTTTAAAAAGATCTGTATTGATCTGTAAAGCTGTAATACCTCTAATACTATTTATGTTTGGTAAACTAAATTGGCAAACATGTTTCTTCAATTAACAAATTAAAAGCATGCTAAAGGTCTATGATGTTTTTAATGCATTAAAACATCATAATCACTTCATGAATGAACTACAGTAGCAGTGTATTATTCATTCGTTCATTTTTCCTTGGCTTAGTCCCTTTATTTATCAGCGGTCACCACAGCGGAATGAACCGCTCACTTATCCATCATATGTTTTACACAGCGAATGCCCTTCCACCTGCAACCCAGTACTGGGAAACACCCATACACTTTCATTCACATTCACAAAATTTAGTTTATTCAATTCACCTGTAGCTCATGTGTTTGGACTGTGGGGAGGAAACCCTTGCGAACACGGGGAGAACATGCAAACTCCACACAGAAATGCCAACTGGTCTAGCCTGGACTCGAACCAGCAACCTTCTTGTTGTGAAGCGACAGTGCTAACCACTAAGCCACTGTGTCGCCAGCAGTGTATTAATACATATAATAAAATGAATAAGGACTGCAAACACAAGTGTCATGTGATTCACCATGTTGTTTATAGTTATTTAGATTTTATACCAGGATCTGAACTAAAGCCTTTATACATTGTCTAGTCTCTTTTAATCCCCAATACTGATCAATCTAACAAGTTGGTGAGCTACAAATATTTGTTGACAGACTGGTAATATAAAATCACTCCTGGCAAAATGCTTGACCAAATAACAATAAATTTACAGTGAAACAATGAGGGGTATTGGATGTTTCCTTGCATCTATTTTGCCATGAATCCTAATTAAGGTGGCATAAACCTGAGTGTGTGGTCGTCCCAGAAAAGTGACTGAGGATTGATTGATAACGTGGAAACGGTGAGCCCAAGCTGCCAGAGTTTCTACACTTTCTTAAATTAATGGCCATCCCAACAACCCTAATAATGCAGCCCGGATGATATCACCCCCTCCCCCCCCTGCCTCCCCCAACTCTACCACCTCCCCCCAATTTCAATTTTCTAGAGGCATGGAAAATAGGAGAGATCATTCATTTATCTTGTAATAGCTGGATAATAGATCCATCACAATGGAACATCTGCACATCGCACACGCGCGCACACACACACACACACACACACACACACACACACACACACACACACACACACAGCACGAGTTCTGACACTACACGTTAACACAGCCTCCCTCTTCCTCTTCCTTTCACAACTGCTGCCTGTTAAATCAATATCTTGAGAAGAATGAAGCCCACCTGAGATTCACATTCACAGCACACACACAGCAGTTGATATATAGCTGTATATAGTATATAGATATCTGTGTATAGAGTCTATACAGATATAAATGCGAGACCTGAGATGTTTTATACTCTCCATGATGATCCTGACGCACTAATATGATGCTGGAGCAGGGTCAGAAAATACATTTGTCCATTAAGGGGCAATATTTACACACTGAAATTTAATTTCCAGGAGCATTCTGTTCCTTAATGAGAACAGTTTTTATGATTAAACTCTATCTGTGTTTAACCTGAATTTAATCCCTCCATCAAATCCCACAACAGTTATTTATAAAGCTATAAAAACGGTACTGGCTGGTGTTTGGTGTATTTCCCGGAAATATGGAAAACTTGGGCTCAGTGCAATGTCACATGATAAGTAAATTGTCAAATGACCTAAGCTGCTTGCACTATGGGAAGACCTCAAAAACAAAGTTAGCATAGCTAACAGCTAACAGATCATGCTAACAGATAAAAATATTTGTCATAACATTGGGCTCTATTTTAACGATTGAGGCACAAAGTCTAAAGCGCATGGCGCAAAGCATTAAGTGCATGTCCGATCTTTTAAAGATGGAAAAATACATTCTGCGCCCTGGCGCATGGTCTAACAGGCTTGTGCTTATTCTCTTAATGAGTTATGGGTGTGTTTTGAGCATAACATGCATTAAACCCATCAAGAGTTTCATCTCTTATTCCCTTTAAAAGTCAGTTGCGTTACGCCATGGCGCATTTGCTATTTAAAATGGCGGACTTTTAAGTAGAAAAACTGAACCCTTCACTATAGCAAGAAAACAGTTCAACAGACCATCTGCAGCGTGAGAATAAAGAACGAGAACTCCTCAGTTGACTCAGTTGACTCCTATGTGTCCACAAAGTGGCACAAATGAATTTGCTATTTAAACAATGTATTGCAAAACGTGAAAATAAGAGTTGCGCTCGTCTGAAAATAGCAACAAATCATGCCAATGAATGCAGTATACTAGAATTTATATTGCAATACATTAGAAAATATATTACAATGTATCAGAAACTTCCTCATATATCTGAAAATATATGGACATCCTATTGCTATATATTGATTCATATATTAAAATACATTGATATACAAACAAAACAGAGAGGTTGATTAACAATAGTGCAAATCAGATTTTTGCATGACATTCATTATATTTTACATTATATAGCCATATGGATGGACCACATGGCTATGCCCACATGGAAAGAACCTAGAGTATATGAGAATACCGTAAATGTGCATATGAAACCTATATGCAGTATATATATGCACATATATTATAATATATATATACCACATATAGGCAAAATTGAGGTGCATGTATGTGCATATAGAGGCCATACAGGTCTCCTGTATTGCTTCTTTATATCCACATATAAGCCATATATGTACATACAAGATATGTCTCCTATATAGTTCATATCTCACTTTGGCAACTGTCATACATGATGCCTAGCTCATATTTTCTATTGTCAAGTCAATAAATACCCAAGATAGCAGAGTGGCATTGATTCACTGTTAAAATTCTATCAGAATCATAATTTTGGTTGAGGTTGAATATTCAGCATAGAATAAAATTATTACATTGATAATTCAATCACTTACCATTGTTGCAAATATTTACATTGAATCAGTGTTGATAATTTACCCATTTCCCAACATTGAAAATACTGATATTGAATTAACTTTGATTATACAATCATTTTGCCATTGTTGTAAATACTTACATTGAATCAGTGTTGATAATTTACCCATTTCCCAACATTGAAAATACTGACATTGAATCAACATTGACAATTCAATCATTTTGCCATTGTTGAAAATACTGACATTGAATAGTTGTTGATAATTTATCCATTTCTTAACATTGAAAATACTTACAGTTAATCAATGCTGATAATTCAATAATTTGTCATTGTTAAAATTACTCACATTAAATAAGTGTTGATAATTTATTCCCAGCATTGAAAATACTCACATTAAATCAATATCGATAATTTATTATTTTTTCTTTTTTAAACTTCAAATACAATTGCTTTTACATATACATACATAATATTATTGTTACAACAATACAGACTAGTGGGATAATATTATAGTGCATTTTAGTATACGTACCCTGTATACTTCCACACATACATGTAGACAATGCAATACATGTTGATTTGATCAATTTAGTTTAAATTCCACTAAATTTAAATCTTTTAATTTTACAAATAATTTGCAATATGGTTGTTTTAATACTGATACAGTAATACAGCACAATTACAGTGTATTTTACAACAGAGTAATAACTTTGAATCTCTTAAATATCGAACATCTTGAATATATTGAATATCTTTCATCTCAGAGTTTAAAGTGTGTTAACAGAATTTTGAGGACTGCAGGAATGTTAATTTAGTATACACATTATTATTCCACTAATCACAATTGTGACTCCCCATAAACATATCTTTTCACATAATATTATAGTAAAATTTCAAAAATAAATAAATAAATTTAAAAATGGCTGATTATTTCAGTGGGTTAGTTAGGCTTTGGATATTTTCATGTCAGCATAGTTAAAAGCTTAAATGGTGTACATTTAACCCATCACTTCAATCAGTCAGAATATTGCTTTCCATAATAGCCAATTGTTTTAAACTGAATGTAAATTACACATCTTTGAAGATAAAAACATTAATAAATCATTATACCTGAATATGATCAGTTATTGCTCCTGGTGCCATTATAATATTGATTAACAGAATATAAGCATTTGTGTTATTGGAGAAAGGCCACGGCATATAAAATAAGCTAAACTCTAAACAGTCCTTGATGTAATATATGGTATAAAGAAACTTAAGAAAGTACATCAAATGTAGATATTTCTACTTGCATTTTGATGCAATATAGAGTTTTAATAAATAATCAATTAATCAATTTTACAGTGTATTAAAGATTGGATGTAATTAACTAGGGTTAGAGCTAATATTATGATTATTTTTTAAATTAATGTAATCATGTATAATTTACTGCTGTAGTAATTTTAAATATGCAATGTATAAACATAAAATAAAGTGTTACCCTTTTTTATTTTGGTCATTTCTTTTTTTCTCCAATTTAACAAACAAAAAGGTAGGCCTAGAATTGGTACAATAGGTAAAATGATCTTATAATAAATGTCGAGTTGGTTATCTTTTGGGCTTTGAAAGCAAGAAAGGCTCTCCAGTAAAGTAAATGGTGCTGTCAGCGGGCCTGTCTGTGAGGAGGAAAAGCATTACGGGTTTCCTCAAGCTGTCAGACTAGCCCAGCTTTCCCCATCAGCCTGCTGAATTAGCACAAAAACAATGGAGGCTGTCCTCAGCCTGCCACGCGTTCAAAACACCAGGCAGAAAACATACCAGACTGAATTACAGCTCAACTTGCCACTGAGACAAAATGAGTTAATATTGCAATACAAGCTAATTCATTAGATTTAGCTCTGTGGATATTGTTATATTTGTGCTTATTTTATTGAAATCGCAAGTCTATATTGTATTTGTTTTGTTTTGTAAAGACTGATTAACAAAACATTGGCAAATCAAACACGATGCATTATTCAGACTTCCTTATTAAGGTAACAATAATAATTAGTAGTAGTAGTAGTAGTATTTTATTAATTTATTTTCCAAATATAATATAATATAATATAATATAATATAATATAATATAATATAATATAATATAATATAATATAATATAATATAATATAATAATTCAATGAATTAATGCGTTATTATGTTTAATTTACTTTATTAATCTCTCATTTGGTTGTTTCCCAAAGATTGTTTGCTGCTGGAAGGGCATCCGCTGCGTAAAACATGTGCTGGATAAGTTGGCGGTTCATTCCGCTGTGGCAATCCCAAAATAATAAAGGGACTAAGCCGAAAAAAAAAATTAATGAATGAATAATCTCTCATTTTTGATTGCTGTACTTTATTTCATGATTTCTCTAGTTTAGTTTTTTCTATTAATTAAGAGACCGGAGGTAAGGGGAGTTGGGAGGGTAGTTGAATTGATATGTGTTATTAAATTGTTATTTCAGTTTGTATGCTGTTGTTAATACCAAAAGATAAATTAATATAAATAATAATAATAATAATAATAATAATAATAATAATAATAATAATAATAATAATAATAGAAAACGAATAATGGGGCTGCACAATATATCGTTTTAGCATCGAAATCACAATATAATCATTCGCAATAGTCACATCACAAGACATGCAATGTTGAGTCTATTATATGGCAATGTTGAGGATTATATTGTATCACTTGCATGTAATTAGAGGCCTATTACTGTTAGTATTGTACCGTTAGCAACGTTGATAACGAAATACTGGTAGACTCGAAAAACGATAAAACGAAACTTCAATTTTAACTTTTCTTTACTGTATTTATCCATGCTCTTTCTTTGTTTATTAGATTTTATGCAGACGCACATCACCAATAGAATCATCCCAGTTCCAACTATTACACACTCTTTCCAAATCAATATTCAAGTGGTCTGGTGAAACTGTACTCATTTTGCAATATACATCGCAGTCTAACAAAATATTGCAAAGTTAGATTTTCCCAATATCGTCCAGCCCTAATGAATAACATAATAATTAAACACATATAATACAATTAGTTCTCCCTGTGTTAACGTGGGTTTCCTCCAGGTGCTCCGGTTTCCCCCACAGTCCAAACACATGCACTAGGCCAGGGGAATTGGGTAAGCTAAATTGTCCGTACTGTATGAGTGTGAATGAGAGTGTATGAGTGTTTGATGGGTTGTAGCTGGAAGGCCATCCGCTGTGTGAAACATATGCTGGATAAGTTGGCGGTTCATTCCACTGTGGCAACCCCAGATTAATAAAGGGACTAAGCCGAAAAAGAAAATGAATGAATAAATAATTCAATTAGATAAATTAGCTTTAATAAGGACTTTAGTTTCCATAATATCCCAAATTAATTTGCTTTTTGAATGTTTAACAAAACTATTTGATCAACAAATCTATTTGCAAATCATATATTATTAGTTTCTCATTACAATTTCTAATTTTATTCTATAATATGTTAATATTATAAGTTCTAGTTCTATAATATGTTTCTAATAATAATAATAATAATAATAATAATACATTACATAAACCGTAATAATTTCAGTTCCCATAACATCATATTCATTTAAATGCATTCATTGCAAATCATATACTTGTACAGTTCAGCCAAAATTATTGAAAATGATTAGTCCTCCTTTTAATTTATATTTGAAATATTTCTCAAGTGCTGTTTAATGGACAGAAGATTTTCATTACACTTTTTAATCACAACAGTTTTAATAACTAAAGTGTTTTGTCTTTTTTCCCATGATGACAGTACATAATATTTTTCTAGTTATTTTGCAAGATACTTATATTTAGTAGTATAGGGGCTAAAATATGTTCAGAAAAAATGTATATTAAGGTATTATCATCCTTAAAATTGTTTTTCAAAAATTAAAGGCCAAACTATAACAAATAAAACTTTCTCCAGAAGAAACAAGCATGATAGAAAACACTGTGAATATTTCCTTGCTCCATTAAACATCATTTGGGACATTTTTGAAAAAGAATACAAATTTCACAGGAGGGCTAATTATTTTGCCTTCGACTACATCATTGAGATAATTATAATCATTACAGTTTATTTTCCACCTACTACTATTATTAACAATAATAATTATTCTACACTATATAAACAAGCCCTAATGAGCATACAGCTGATTCTCACAATATTCCATTATGTTCATTTTCATATCGTCAAGTCTCCGTCTCTTCTAGCGATGACACAGTATTCGTACACTTTTCTCATGTCCAATCCAAACAGATAATTGTGGGTTTGGCTTTTAGCACTTGGCCTAATGTTTAACACTGAAGTGCTCTTAGAGTCAACAGTGGAGCTCATTCATTCAATTAAGCAGGAGTGAACTATTGCACCTATTCACTCTGCACCAGTGCTTAATGAACATTTCCAAATGGCCATGACCAGGTGTTTAAGAAGACTAATGTACCGGGCATTAAGCACGAGCAGTTGTTTCCCTCAGATTGGCCAGCGCTCACCTCAGGGAAATGACACTATTCTGTTTTTTTCGTCCCCTCCGTGTTTACCTTTCACATTCGGCAGCAAACAAACCATGTGATGGTCTGTACACCCAAGCGGAGCATTATTCCTAATTAAATCCCGGGGATGTGTGCCATTAGCAAGATTCATGCTCAGCTTCAGGAGAGTTCATTCCGGCTGTTGACTATCCATTGATTATTCATACGCAATCTGATTGGAGCCCATTAATGGAAGATAAAGTGGGAGGCAGAATCTGGGAGAGCAGAATGACGGTGGTCCTATTGAATAGCGCAGACGTGCACTGGGACAGCATCAGGGGGAGTGGGGGGGGGGGGGGTCTTGCTTGAATATCAGTGCATTGCAAATGGAGGATGTGTGTTTTTGTTCGTAGTGTGGCATAAAAAAATACTAAATCATATTATAAATAAGAATATAAACAGTACCAAATAGGCTCTCACTAATACAAATTTAATTTGCTAAGTTACTTCCTGTATAATCCTATATACAGTACATTTAATTACAGTTCATTTTATA
This sequence comes from Danio kyathit, assembly GCA_903798195.1. Lineage (NCBI taxonomy): Eukaryota > Metazoa > Chordata > Actinopteri > Cypriniformes > Danionidae > Danio > Danio kyathit. The sequence continues at coordinate 62,397,786 of LR812523.1, read as the reverse complement.
GGGTGTCACTGTAGCTCAGTGTTTAGCAGTCGCCTCACAGCAAAAAGATCACTGGTTCGATCCCTGGCTGGGTCAGTTGGTGTTTCTATGTGGAAAGGGCCTCCACTGCGTAAAAAATATGCTAGATAAGTTGGCAGTTCATTCCGCTGTGGTGACTGCTGATGAATAAAGGGACTAAGCCAAAGGTAAATAAATGAATAGTTCGTTTTATATCAGACTAAACTACAAAAATAAACCAAAAAAATTTCTAAAGAGAATTTTACATCATTTTTGACAAATGTTTCTATTGTTTTTGCCCATATGACAGTTTAATAAATTCTCTTTGATCTTTTTTAAATTAAAAGTATATTCCTTACTTACATTTTAATGTCATATTTCATTTCATTAGTAACTTTATTACTTCTATCTGTTTTATTACACCACCTTTTATCTTTTTATATGTTTTACTGTCATTTCAACTCATAAAAGACTCATCTATTTTGGCTACTCTGCCCCCTTTATCAAATATTTCTTTAGAATTTTTGTTTGCCCACAATATTACATTTTCCAATTATTTCACATTGATAATTACTGCTCTCAGAGGCCTAAAAAATCATAAATCAGTTTTTAGTGGTGCAAAACTAAGCTCTGTTTACGCAAACATAAACACGAGACAGTGCTCATTTGTTTACTGTGCATACTATTTATGTGAAATATTTCTCCTATAAACAGTATATATTTCTGTTTAATCCTGTATCCATTTAATTGGTAATTACAGTTCGTTTTAGATCAGACTTAACTACAAAAATAGACAAAAAAATTGTATAAAGTGAACTTTGCATTATTTTTGATTGACAAACGTTTCCATTGTTAAATATGACATTGTCTAATAAATTGTAGTTGATCTTTTTTTATTAAATGTATATTTCTTACATTTACATTTTAATGTCATATTTCAATTCAATAGTAATTTTATTACTTCTGTCTGATTTATTACACCACCTTTTATCTTTTTATATAGATATTTTACTGTCATTTTATTTCATAAAAGTCTCATAAACAATTGAACTATTTTTGCTACTCCTCCACCTTTGATCCTTTTTTAGACATATTTCTTAAAAGACTCACAATGTCCCCAACATAATTTTTTTAATAAATCAAAATTTCAAATATTTCTTCAGAATTTTTTTTCTCCACATTATTACATTTTCTATTATTTCACATTGATAATTACTGCTCTCAGAGGCTTAAAAATCATAAATCAGTTTTTAGTGATAAAAACAAAGCTCTATATAACCAGACATAAACACAAGACTCATTTGTTTACTGTGCATACTACTTACAGTATGTGAAATATTGCTCCTATAAACAGTATATATTCCTGTTTAATCCTGTATACATTTAATTGGTAATTACAGTTTGTTTTAAATTAGACTAAACTACAAAAAATAGACAAAAATGTTATAAAGTGAAATTTACATTAATTTTGATTGACAAATTTTTCCATTGTTTTTGCCCACAAATATGACATGTCTAATAAATTCTCATTGATCTTTTTTTTATTATTAATTCTACAGTATATTTCTTACATTTACATTTTAATGTCATAATTCATTTCATTAGTAATTTTATCACTTCTATCTGTTTTATTACACCACCTTTTATCTTTTTTTTATATAGATGGTTTACTGTGATTACAACTCATAAAAGTCTCCTAAACAATTGAACTATTTTTACTACTCCACCTTTTATCTTCTTTAAGATATATTTCTTAAAAAACTCACAATGTCCCCAACATATTTTATTTTAATAAATCAAAATTTAAGTATTTCTTCAGAATTTTTGTTTGGCCACAATATTACATTTTCCAATTATTTCACATTGATAATTACTGCTCTCAGAGGCTTTAAAATCATAAATCAGTATTTGGTGGTGCAAAACTAAACTCTGTTTATCCAGACATAAACACAAGACAGTGCTCATTTGTTTACTGTACATACTATTTATGTGAAATAATTGCCCTATAAACAGTATATATTTCTGTATAATCCAGTATTCATTTAATTGGTAATTACAGTTTGTTTTATATCAGACTAAACTACAAAAAAATAGACATTATTTTTATTGACAAATGTTTCCACTGTTTTTGCCCACAAATGTGACATGTCTAATAAATTCTCATTGATCTTTTTTTTTTTATTAAATGTACAGTATATTTCTTACATTTACATTTTAATGTCATATTATATTTCATTAGTAACTTTATTACTTCTATCTGTTTTATTACACCACCTTTTATCTTTTTTTTATATAGATGGTTTACTGTAATTTCAACTGAAAAGACTCATAAACAATTAAACTATTTTTGCTACTGAGCCCACTTATCTTTTTTTTCTCTAAAGACTCACAATGTCCCCAACATATTTTATTTTAATAAATCAAAATTTCAAATATTTCTTTCAGAATTTTTGTTTGGCCACAATATTACGTTTTCCAATTATTTCACATTGATAATTACTGCTCTCAGAGGCTTAAAATCATCAATCAGTTTTTGGTGGTGCAAAACTAAACTCTGTTTATCCAGACATAAACACAACCCAGTGCTCATTTGTTTACTGTGCATACTATTTATGTGAAATATTTGTTCTGTAATCTGTGTGATGGATGATGAAAGAGAGAACAGCTTTGACAAGGGCTCCTCCAAATGGCAAATAAACGCTATTACACTCAAATACAAGCAAGTATTCCTTTAAAGCACTTAAAACGAACGTGAATTTCTTACATACATCGAATGGTAACTTAGACAAATTCTAAATATATCACTGAACAAGCTCAAATTTAAGATTGGTAAACAATAGGCTTTAAAAAAAGGTTTAAATACAAAATATATTTGTGTAATGATGCAAACAGAGAGAGCACATTTACATTCCATTACTTTTCTTCTCAGCACTTGCACAAAACAAACCCAATCACCAATCTGCATTTATAGACAGCAAAAAAGTAACTCCTGACCCTAAATAATCAGACCTCAGCCCCCGTTTACCAGGACATCCAGCTCTAATGAGATGAAACAGTGAGCCATGCTTGTTTGGACAGCAGTTTAGGTGGGATGGCCTGCATACATTCATCAGAGCAGAGGGTGCTTTATTGGGAATTCATTAATCACTACAGACCTAATTATAAATTGATCGCATGCTCATACAAGATGAAGAGGCCTGTCGTGCATTTCTGATCAGCAGAGGAGGGCCGGCGGGGCCTAAGGATAGTAACTGACAGAGAGAGACGGCGGGATCTGCTTTGATCGGCTAACAGCAAGCGGGATGAGAATCCTCCCCTCAGCACAGCTGCCACACGCAGTCATTACAGAACAAACATCAGGAGTCCGGCCCTCGCTGCAGCGCACACGCTCAGCTCATTTGATCAATCTCACTACATACAGTACAATCAATGACTTTTCTAGGTCCTTCTGTTGGTCGTGTGCTGATAGAAACTTTCTATTCTCAACCTTAAAGGATTGGAACAAACATTTTGTGATAATGTACTCACCCCCTATGTGATCTGAGATGTTCATTTCTTTCTTTCTTTCTTCAACTGAAAGGAAAATATGATTTTTAAGGACTTTGAGAAAAACTTTACACGGTTTTTCTGCTATTGTGGACTTCTGTGGTGCCCAGTGGTTTGAATGTCCAAACTGAAGTATAAATGCAGCTCCAAACAATCTCTCAGAAAATAAATGTCCTAAAGCAGTGGTTCCCAACCTTTTTTTTGCCTGAGACCCCCTTTTCCCGCTAAAAATATTGTAAGGCCCCCCTCCACATTTAATGATATTATCGCTCATTTAAGTTTGCAGTAAGGATGACAAAAAATGTTGTTTTCAAACCAACGGTATGTTTATTACTATATCTAGATATGTTTATGCACAAATAATAGCCTAATGTAAAATATAAAAGCAAAACATCAGTAGGCCATTTGTAACTGAAAAACGTAAGTCTTTGACCTTTAAATTAGCCCTTCTTGAAATTCAATAACAAAAATATCAGTATTTTATTCACACTGGTGTATAAGGGAAAAATATAATATAGACTATTACAATTTAATACTTGCATGCTATTTGTTATGCTTTATCAATCAAGTGTGAGGATTGCTGCTGGCAGTGAGTAATAATTTGGTCAATACGTAGAGAGATCTTTGACAGGGCTGGATGCATATCATCCTCAAGTCGCACACAAAGCTGATCCCTCACGTCTTCTGACACTGTTGCGATGCAATGTTTGACCATATTAATTGATAATGGTATCTTGGCCAGTTATGTTAATTCCTCTCCAAATAATTCCTTGACAATCTCTGTTGCACCTGGCAAAATCAAAGTGTCTGCAATTGTATGCCCTTTCTTTGGTTTGACAATATTTTTAAAATTTTCTTGTCAGTAGCTGTGACATCCCTCATTTCATTTTAGGTGTGTGTCAATTCTTTTTCTCTGGGCTTGTCGCTGTATTGGGGATGAATTGTCAGCAAATGTCTTATTAATTTGGATGGCCTCGTGCATTCGTTAGCAAGAACTTTGGCGCAGATAATGCACTGTGGCTGGGTCAGGTACTCTTTGATTCAAGAAAATGTAATAAAACTATAGTTCAGGTAACTATCTTGGTATTTCCTGTATTTCGTGTTTCCAGTATTGCTGCGACCCGAAATGTTTGGAGCTTCCTCACCTGGGTCCAGTATGCTTGGGTCATTAGTATTAGCTGCAGAAGGTAAATAAGTGAGACTCTGACTTTTATTTGGAGGTCGAATTACAAATTTGTCTGTTTTTTTGGTCAGCCAGGGGATGAAATGAACTAAGGCAACATGATCGTTCTCCTAATTGTCCACTGCTAAAAAGTTTTTAAAATATGATGCGACCACCCAAAAGACTCGCTGAGGCCCCCTTGTGGGCCGGGACACCCCTGTTGGGAACCGCTGTCCTAAAGTACATAAAAAAGGGAATATTTAAAAAAATATTTACATACATAAAAAATACATATGGGTAACATGATGGCTCAGTGGTTAGTACTGTGACCTCACAGCAAGAAGGTTGCTGGTTTGAGTCAAGGCTGGGCCAGATGGCATTCCTGTGTGGAATTTGCATGTTCTCCCCTTATTGGCGTGGGTTTCCTCAGGGTGCTCCGGTTTCCCCCACAGTCCAAATAAACTAAATTGGCCGTAGTGTATGTGTGTGAATGCAAGAGTGTATGGGTGTTTCCCAGTACTGGGTTTTGGTTGGAAGGGCATCCACTGTGTAAAACATATGCTGGATAAGTTGGCGCTTCATTCCACTGTGGTGACCCCTGATTAATAAAGGGACTAAGCCAAAGGAAAATGAATGAATGAATGAATGAATGAATGAAAAATGTAAACATATTTACATATATAAAGAACACATTAAGAATATTTTTCGTACCCTAACATTAAAATTACAAAAACTACAAAAGTGTTTATCCCAGAGCTATTGCCAGATGAAAAAAGTACATAGCCCGCCATCACATCTGAGAAGAGCGAGAGAATGATGGGGATGGTTTCGAGATTTTCAATTCAAATTTAATGTAACCCTTTGTTTGTTTTATTGTTAAAAGCTAACTGAAATTAAATGTTTTAATTAAATGGTGTAAATTAATCCGATTCTGTTTAAACGTACATACTTTTACCTGAAAATGCAGAGACTTGTTAGCAAATCAAGTCAAATGCAGATTCTGTTTGTGTATTCAGCATTGAACTCCACTGTGTTATAAATGTGATTGTTTATGCTTTTATTGCAACATCATCTAAAATCAATAAAATGGTATACTGCGTTAGTTAATATGATTCAAAGTAATGTTTTATATTTATTTTGAAATATTAGGAAATAAATTAGAAAGTTACCAATGGCAACTATAGTTTGGTATATTTACTTTCGGCCCACGGCTCTCAATGATATTTGGTTTTTGGCCCTTCATACGAAAAAGTTTGGGCATTCCTGTGAAAGCACATAAATCCACTATACTAAGAAAAATCCTGGAATGTTTTTTGCTCAAAAACCTTCATTTCTTTTTGACCTTGCAACATAAAGTATCAACAAATGTTACTAATGCTTTATAACGCAGTTTGTTACATGTAAGAGTTTGACACAGTGACTCTTCTTCTTTCTTAAACATGAAAGCTACTTATAAGGGTGAGGACATTCCTTTATGAATTCTGTGTTCTGAGATCAACAGCTTCCTGTTCCTAGAATTTTTATAGTGTTCAATATGTGGTGCAGAATTCGCCTATATGCAGCAGTACACAATGTGTGTACAGCATGTCATAATAATCATAGTAATGCACAAAATTTATTTTATATAAAATATATGAGCAAACATTTGTATGCATGCCAGTGTGTGTACTGTATGTGTGTGGATTTACCTAGGTGTCTGGGTGTTCCATTGTACTAAAGATTAAATTAAGGCATGTCCTGCAAAGTTTAGTTCCAAGCCCAATCAGACACACCTGGGCTAGCTAATCAAGCTCTTACTAAGCTTTCTAGAAACATCCTTGCAGGTGTGTTGAGGCAAGTTGGAGCTAAAATCTGCAGGACACCAGCCCTACAGGACCGAGTTTGAACACCGCTGGTCTAAACGAATACAAAAAGTTCTAAAAACATTTTTTGTTATTTTAACCAATTGTTATTTTATGCTTTAAATTATATTAAATTATATTTTATTTGAACTTTAGTAGAAATGACAGAAATTTTCAGAACAAAACAAAAAAGACTATAAAGCAACAACAACAAAATAGAAACTTCCTAGAGTTTTTTTTTTATGGTTTTTATTGCTTATAATGTGAATTGTACACGTTTTCATTGAGATCAAGTTATCTGCTGGTAATTTGTGAAACCATTAAAATGAATTGATTTCATGTTTCGAAGTTGATGGTTTGTAACGATTTAAATAGTATTTGCTGTAGGCTAGAAACTGTTAGAATGTATTCAATGATCTCTACGTTAGTTGTTGTTGTTGTTGTTGTGCCTTAGTTGTTTATCAGGACGTATTGTCATTCCAGAATTCTGACAACATTAATGCATAATGTAGAAACTGTCATTTACCTGTGAAGCAAAGCAAGCCTAGCATTTCGGATGTTCTCAGCTCCATCCTCCAGCGTTTGTGTTCACGTTGGGTCACTCTTGCCGTTTGGCCAGTCATTTTGGTTGAGTCTTTGCACTAGATTACAACAGTGTTACCATTTTACGACAAAGCTTTATTTACATTTATTGTTCAGATATTTTAAATGAGCTATAGGTAAGAATTTCTATGTATTAATCACCTTTTTGTTGCCAATGGGTGAACAGCTTGATACAAAACTTCACAAACGTCTCATGATTTAAACGTTTTTGCCGGGAAAATCTAAATGACGTTTACGTGCACGCTCCCGAGAACCTAACATTCTATGACGCACCAAACGAATTATTTATTTATTCATTCATACATTTTGTTGTTGTTGTTGTTGTTGTTTATTTGCCTCAAATCCTTAATCAAATAATACCGTGTAATTTCACGCCATTGTGCAAACATGTCTAAGCGTTAACGACGCGTTCATAAGTTACGCCTTTCTCAAGCAACGTGCACAGTGCCTGGATGTTTATTCTCCGTATATTTTGCAACGGCATATACAACTTGTTTTTACTTCTAACCAAAGTCTTAAAAATAGATTACGTTACTTCTCGTTATGTGTGTGCACGAGCAATTTGCTGACTGCAGTTCACTTAACAGCCACAGGTGTCACTAATAACAAGGGTTTCTGAATCAAACAGTCTATGATAACATTCATTTGTCTGATTAGTATCTTTAGCTTTAATGTAAAAAAAAAATTGCCATAATAATAAATAAATGTATTTATTTGCTCCTGCTTCTAATTAAAAGAAAAGAAGCAGCAAATGGATCACAAAACACATTTAACTCATCTCAGCAGGAACAATTCATGTTTTACTACCATATTGTATGTAACATCTAATTAATTTTATAAATAATTTATCTTAAAGTATATGACACAAGTTTCCAAAAAGTGATAACTGATGGGATGTGCTTAGTCTCAAATACTGTTCCCAAAGTGTGGATTTGGACTGTGCAGGTTTGGTTTCTCTGTTACTTACTGTGGATCATCTGAATATGTGTTGAACGCTACCATCTGAAACTTGTTGCACACCCAACTAGCAGATCAAGAGGCTTGAAAGATGTGTCTCTGTTAGCTTCCAAATGAACTGACTCAAAGGAATGCAACAAGGACCAAACACATCTAAATGAACCAAATGCGCAACATGATATCAGATGATTCGACCATAAAAAGAAAAAAATATTGTAAAGTTTATCTGCTTTTTTTTCTCATAGTCCCAATGCTGCCCATATAAATAAAGTATCAATTTGCAGCAGATGTTTGTTTTTGTGTTATAGATTAATTTTGACTCCTTTGTACATTTATAGGTCCTTGTTCTCAACTGACAACAAATACCATTACACGTATCCACACACAAATAACATTTATCCCATTTACGTATACCTCATCGTTTTTTCTGATGTTTGTTGTAACAAAATATGTCAGGAAATGAAGTATCTTAAAGTATAGGCTCAGTGCTAAAATTTTACCTTAGTACTGTGAACCAATACGTATTGTATTGTTTTAATTTTTGTCTGGGCCAAACAAATCAAGAGAACCGAACCATGAGTGTGTGAACACAGCCTTAGATTGCAGGCCTGTAGCCAGCCTGGTGAAAGGGTGGTTCTTTTTTCCTCACAAAGTCAACCTTTTGGCAGTTATTCACATTTTCTGTTTAATTATGAGGTTTAAATACTGCATTTTAATGACATTTTAAGCACTTTTTTGTTTAAATAGCTTGTCGGCTGATCATCAGAGCCAAACTTTTTGATGTACCAAAACATTTCCTTAAAGATTTTGAAAAAAAAACGTACTTTAAAATACTAATTTATTACATGAATTTTCATTAAGAAAAAAAATAGGATTCGTTTTTTTATTAAAAATTGTAGCTTATTTTCATTTATTAGGCAAATATACGGTGCATCTGGAAAGTATTCACACTTTTTCCACATTTTTTTATGTTACAGTCTTATTCCAAAATGGATTAAATTCATTTATTTCCTGAACATTCTACACACAATACCCCATAATGACATTGTGAAAAAAAGATTTTTTTGAAATAGTTGCAAATTTATAAAAAATAAAAAACCTGAAAAATCACATGTACATAAGTATTCACAGCCTTTGCTCAATACTTTGTTGAGGCACCTTTGGCAGCAATTACAGCCTCAAGTCTTTTTGAATATGATGCCACAAGCTTGGCACAACTGTCTTTGGGGAATTTTTGCCCATTCCTCTTTGCAGTACCTCTCAAGCTCTATCAGGTTGAATGGGAAGCGACGGTGTACAGCCATTTTCATTTTCATCCAGAGATATTCAATAGGATTTAGATCTGGGCTCTGGCTGGGCCACTCAGGGACATTCACCGAGTTGTTGTGAAGCCACTCACATTGATATTTTGGCGGTGTGCTTTGGGTCATTGTCCTGCTGGAAGATGAACCGTCGCCCCAGTCTGAGGTCAAGAGCACTCTGAAGCAGGTTTTCATTCAGGATGTCTCTGTACATTGCTGCATTCATCTTTCCCTCTATCCTGACTTGACTTCCAGTTCCTGCTGCTGAAAAACATCCCCACAGCATGATGCATTAGCCTGGTGATGAGCGGTGCCTGGTTTTCTCCAAACGTAACGCCTGGCATTCACTCTAAAGAGTTCAATTTTAGTCTCATCAGACCAAAGAATTTAGTTTCTTATGGTCTGAGAGTCCTTCAGATGCCTTTTGGCAAATTCCAGGCGGTGAGTGGCTTCCGTCTGGTCACTCTACCATACAGGCCTGATTGGTGGATTGCTGCACAGATGGTTGTCCTTCTGTAAGTTTCTCCTCTCTCCACAGAAGAACGCTGGAGCTCAGACAGAGTGACCATCGGGTTTTTGATCACCTCCCTGACTAAGGCCCTTCTCTCCTGATTACTCAGCCTAGATGGCCGGCCAGCTCTAGGAAGAGTCCTGGTGGTTCCAAACATCTTCCACTTACGGATGATGGAGGCCACTGTGCTCATTAGAACTTTCAGAGCAGCAGAAATTGTTCTATAACCTTTCCCTGCCTTGTGCCTCGAGACAATCCTGTCTCGGAGGTCTACACACAATTCATATGTCTTCATGCTTGGTTTGTGCTTTGACATGCACTGTCAACCCTGGGACCTTATATAGACAGGTGTATGCCTTTTCAAAACATGTCCAATCAACTGAATTGACCACAGGTGAACTCCAATTAAGCTGCTGAAACATCTCAAGAATGATCAGTGGAAACAGAATGTACCTGAGCTCAATTTAGAGCTTCACGGCAAAAGCTGTGAATACTTATGTACATGTGATTTTTCAGGTCTTTTATTTTTAATAAATTTGTAACAATTAAAAAAAAAAAATTCACATTGTCATTATGGGGTATTGTGTGTAGATTTGTAAGGAAATAGATGAATTTAATCCATTTTGGAATAAGGCTGTAACATAAAAAAATCTAAAAAATATCCTCAGAATTTGGCCATTTGAATAAAAAAAATAAATAAATAAAAAATAATATTAATGTAGAGCTTCACAATTTTTTCTAGATTTTTCTCTTGTAAAAAAAAAAATGGATAACAATAGCCTGATTAGTATTAAAAATAACTTTAATATGGGCCGCTTTTGGTGCTTCACACCTTTTTATTGATCATTTTTTGTTTCATGAATAAGGTCCAAGATTTAGAATAAAAGTTACTTGTAAAATGTTTTCTCTATTTAACAACAATACAGCAGGTCAGTAGTAAAAGATGACTTAGCTTTCATCAATATGTTTTCCTGCACAGATGTTGGACTCATGAAAAATAATTGGGTTATTTTCACAATTTATGATGGAATAGCAGTCAAAATAGGACAAATGAGCTCATGTATGGGACAAATTCTGGACCTTTGTCAGTGGGGGGTGGGTCATTCAAGCCACCCGAACCCTACCTGGCTACGGGCCTGGATTAGATGGTAAATATTCTTTCTCTGACTTGGTACTTGATCCTTTTAAATGTGCACTTCCTTCCTGTCATGTACAGTACATGAGAGTGGCCAAGAATGCAAGTGTTGATATTGGGTCAGGCCTTTTATTTTCCATAAGCCATTGCAGAAAGATGACAAAAAAGAAAACATTTTGCACCATACAAAAAATCCACCTAACCAATAATGGACTGCTTGAGGTCAACATGCATAAGCCAGACAGCACCTCAAATGGCTAAACAAAGAATATTTGTTGTTTTACAGTTTAGAAAGATAAGGTTTATCACAGAGAACAATTATTTAAGTGATATCTTTCAGAGACTCAGCATACAATTTCATTAACAAAAATGGTTAAACTAATTGTTCTATCTGTCAGTAAAAAGTAAAATCTAATAACAAATGAATTAAAATAGCGATAAAAGGCATTTGCTTATAAACGCAATGTTAAAAAATTAATTTGTTAGTTTCAAAGGTTTTTTCATAGAAATAATTTGATGCGTATACTTTGCAATACAGCAATAGGATGACATAAGAATTAAAAAAAGCAAATATGTTTGTAAAGTCTGTTAAGTTTTGTAAAGACCTACAGTAGGTCTGAACTACATTCCCATATATGCACCAGTCATTTCCATCAGTAAACATGGGACATAAATTATTCTCTTTGGTTTTAGTGGTTTGTTTTCACATCTCACAGCACACAAATCAGACTCCGGCCCTCCTCAATCTCATCCTGCACCTTGTCGCTGGAGGTGGCGATCTCAGCCTGGGCTGAAAACATGGCACAGATGAAAGTGAGCACTGTGCCTCCTATGGCTGTGTAAAAGGCCCAGCCCAGAGAACACAAGCCCACTTTATATGGCGAAGCATCCGGACCACAGTAATCTACCACCTTCTTTGAGCCCCAGCCTGCAGGATAGAGCATCAGACCTAGGATGAGGAATAGACCTGCAAAGAGGAGAAATAGACTGATGTAAGTACTGTAAAAGGCCAACCATTGCAAACAAGCAGAAACCGAAACATGCATGTCTAAAAAATGGCATGGCAACTTATATTTGGGTACATTAGCTAAAGCAAATTGAAGTTTTGTTTTTGACACTACGTTTGCTATTGCTATATGTTGTGTGTTTTATGGAGGTTATATGGTCATTGGGAACAGAATTAGAAAACAATTAAGGTCTTTTCTCAATAAGAACAATTACCTGAGTGGATTCTGATTGACTTTTCGATTGAAAATGATTGTTTTAGCTGTGCTGTGGACTATTTTAATTGCAAACAAAAAAGTTTCAATTAAATGGTTAGTTCACCCTCATTTTGTTATAAACCCATCAGAATTTTGTGCATCTTAAAAACAAAAATAAAGATATTTTTATTAAAATATATGGCACGGTATATAATTTTCATCACTAGATGGCACATATTCACAACAAACAAAGGTGTCATTGACACTTAAGCCTGACGCGTCCGCTAGTTCGCTTGAACCGAGGTGATTGTGACAGCATTGCGGTGTTTGCGGAGGTTCGCTTTGGGTGCGCGCGACATTCTTTCGGCTGGCAAAGCACACTGAATTTTTTTGAGACTCCAGTGAAAAGTTCGCGTGGTACCACATTTCATTTGAGTTGAAAATGAATCACTTTTAAGAAATCTTGGTACGCCTGTACAGACATCTTTATAATCCGTTCATGTGTGATCATAGGGAAAAAGGTGGCCAGTAATTCTTGGCTAGAAATTGCAAGTTTTTGTAAAACAGTTTAGAAACACTCAAGGGATAAGTTTGTTAAAGCCAAAAAGAGAGGCCGTGGCAAAAGTGGTGACCCAGGTAGTTGTAATACACAGTTACAGCATATGTTTTTCCACCATTTATAGGTTTTACACTAGCTACAAAACTAAAATGAACTAACAAATGATTTCTTTGACTGGAAAAGTATATAATATCGGTTTACAATATACTAGGCTTTATTGTTGACAATGGTCAGGAGTGTTGGACCATTACTGCTTTTTTAGCATATATGTAGAGGACACAAACTAGCCAGACAGTAATGTGTGAATTGTGGAGTGAGCTAAATGTAAAAATATAAAGTCAGTATTTATTTAGTAAGTGTACTTTTTTTGCATTTATTCTTGCCATAATAAAAAATATATTTGTAGAGCAACCCATGTTCTGTTGTCATTAATATTTTCATAAAATGTATTACTGTGTGAGATATGAATAAAAGCAAGTAATGCATCAAAGTGTAATTTAAAAAAAAATCTTGAATGATTAAAAAATCCTTATAATAATCAAAACATTCATTCATTAATTTTCTTTTCGGTTTATTCCCTTTATTAATCTGGGGTTGCCACAGTGGAATGAATCGCCAACTTATCCAGCACATGTTTTACAGAGCACCCGAAGAAAACCCACAAGAACACGGGGAGAACATGCAAACTCCACACAGAAATGCCAACTTGTCTAGGCGAGGCTCGAACCAGTGACCTTAATGCTGTGGGGCGATTGTCCTACCCACTGCGCCACCGCGTCGCCCATAATCAAAAATTTTTTAAAAATAATTAATTTTAAAAATCTTGAATGATATTAATGATATGACGTCGTTCCGGAAACTTCCTATGTTTATCCATCTGATTTTACGGTCAATTTCTTTCGACCACCCCCTTTTAAAAAATATCACAAAAACTAATGCGTCAAGTATAAAAGCCTCCATTTTTAAAAGTCTATTACACAAGGTGCAAGCGCACTCAGCGGAGGTCCATGACGCAGCGCCAGGCGAAAGTATAAATCAGCCTTTAATGTGGAATCATAGGAGTTGTAGTCTTCATTACATCTTACGTGACTCCTGCAGAAATCATGTTCATGGATGAGCTAAAGTATTCATAATTTATTATCATGGTATGAAGCAGGGTAAAGGCTGATTTATACTTCTGCATCGAGTGATCAGCGTGACCCACGATGCAAGCCTTGCGCATAGTCATTAATTTATACTTCTGCATGAGGTTTGTGTTGCTCTGTAATAACAGTTCTGAAACAGGTTTTTTTGTTCCTCTGTGTGATGTTTCTTTGCAAGTGTTTTGTTTTTTTTAAACAATACAAGTAGCTAAAACAAAAAAATTCAGCGGTGGGAACCGGCGGACATGCAACACATTTAATCATAAGGTAAACACAAAACAAAAGTCTCTATCTAGAGCTCCTTCACGGGACTCGACACTTGTAAACAATCGCTCCATCTGGCTCGCAGCTCTCAGCACTGCCCACGCTCATCACTGCTACCAAGCCGACCAATCACAGAGCTTGCGCTATGTGTCATTGCGACGTGTAGTTAAATTTTTTGAGAATTGCGCATCAGCGTCAATGTCAGCGTCAGCCACGCCGAGGGCTATGCAACCTCACGAAGGCTGTGCTGGAGCATACGCGTGCGCTTGATGCAGAAGTATAAATCAGCCTTAAGGCCAAAAGCTGACAAAGAGAAACGAGAATGCTGAAGCAATTGCTGAATGAGAGACTAAAATAAAATTGTCACAGTCAACAATATATATATATATATATATACACACGCACAGTTGAATTCAGATAAAAAAATTTGCTTAAAGGGGCTAATAATTTTGACCTTAAAATGGCAATAATGGAAAGTCTTATTTGTTTTATTTCGGCTAGAATAAAAGCAGTTTAAACATTTTTAAAAACCATTTTAAGGTCAAAATTATTAGCCTCTTTAAGCTATATTTGTTTTCAATAGTCTACAGAACAAACCATTGTTATACTGTACAATAACTTGCCTAATTACCCTAACCTGCCTAGTTAACCTAATTAACCTAGTTAAGCCTTTAAATGTCACTTTAAGCTGAATAGACGTGTCTTGAAAAATATCTAGTAAAATATTATATTATTAAAATATTATGTTATAAATCAGTTATTAGAAATGAGTTATTAAAACTATTATGTTTAGAAATGTGTTGAAAAAATCTTTTCTCAGTAAAACAAAAATTAGGGGAAAAAACAAACAGGGGGGCTATTAATTCTGACTTCAACTGTGTGTGTATATATATATATATAAAATTTATATACTTATATTAAATGAACTAATTAAATGATAATTGAGGATTAGCAACAAATGAAGAAATACTGAAGGGAAAAAAACAAGAACAGAACATAAAGTAACAAAAAACGAAAACTTCAGTCACAGCTTTATAATGAAATAACCTGAAGGTCAACAAATGATTAAATCATTAAAATGATCAGCAGATGATTAAACAACTCCACAAACAGCATCACCAGCTACACTTATTACGTTTTATTCTATTTTTGTATAACATCTACTAAAGTTATTCTTGAGATAAAGGTGATATCTCAAGATATCTCAGAGATAAAGGAGAACAGAGTTTGCTTTAGTTGGCCTCTGAGCCCTGACAATTTTAACATTAATTTATTTGGCTGCTGTGATTGTTAAGAACTTTGTTTAAAAAGCTCTTTTGATATGGCAAGCAAGCCAAAAAACTAAATAAGATCTGCTGATGTTCATGTTGTTTTTAATGAGGCAGATCCTGGTCTAGTTATTTTAATATAATTTACTGGTCTTATCCGATGTTTAATTTATTGTTTCACTTAACATGCCTGTATGTGCATTGAATTCCTGAAGTTTTTAAGAATATTTTGGACATAAACACTTTGATCTCTCTGGTGTAAGTTGCACACAGAGACATCAATAATCAGCGTATGAACCTCAACAACGGTGACAACTAACAAATTTAAAATTTTAACTCACAAACATCACAAACTGGCTACTAACAGGCTACTGAAAGTCTAAACAAACAACAGCAGAATCAAACGCAAATATAAAACAAACTGTAAGACCATTATACTGCATCATTTATTCATGCCCCAATGCATGCTGGGATATTTGTACTGTGCCACACCCAGCATGCATTGTGGCATGAAACATTTTAATTGTTACCATTGTTGCGTTACAAGGTCTGATTCATGAGGTCTGAGTGTGACTTTGTCTCAATTGAATTGTTTTTGTCTGTTTTTCTTAACTCTGTAAAAGAATTAGGCGTCTCTCCTGTTTCCACTTCTCATTAATAAATTAATATCTGCACTAAGCATAAAAACTATTTTATTAGGCCCGTCATCCAAACCTTTATCAGAACAAATTTCAGACAACTAGATTTATCTACCTATCAGCTTCCCAGCTTTATTGCTATATTAAAAGTGTTTAGTAAACTCTGTAATACAGCAGCTGGAGAAGCTGACTTTACAAAGTCACGGGTAAGAAGCCCAACTAAACCAGCCCCTCACTCCATTACGGTGACACACACAAAAAAAACACCTACATTTCTGTTGGTTCTCAATAAGAATGGTATGGAAGTCAAAGCGGTCAGTAATAAGTGTGTCTGCTGTTGTTTGTGTTGTTTAATGATCCTCTACTGAGACTGAAGGTGTTTTATTTTACTTGATTTTATTTAATGTTGTAACTGACTCTTTGTGTTTCTTGTTTCTCTTTCCTTCAGTGATTGTGATCATTACAGCAGGTGTTCATCAATGTCTGAATTCACTCATTAGTGTTCATTAACTCTGTCAGGTGAATTATATTAGTGAACTAGTGTATGGAATAGTGAACGAGGGCACAAAGTGTGATTTCAAACACACACTTGAAACGTCGAATCTGACCTCTGTTAACTCACAGTTTTCTGCTGTTGGTTACTTTCTCGAAAACAAAAATATTACCCAGAATGCACTGTTTTTAACAGCATATTACTGTTTTAGTGAAAAAAAACTTATTTTACTGTTGAATCTGACCGTTTTTACCAGCAATTTTTTACAGTGTAAACCTCTACCTTTTTCATATATTAATTAAAAAAAAAACTTTAATAAAAATATATCACTCCATTAAAAGTCTTTTTACCCCTAAAATAACAAAAAAGTCAGATCAGGATATTTTGATTATTTCATTAAGAAATCCATTTGAATCAAGATGTTTAATCCAAAATCTAAAAGCAAACAGTAATAAAAAAACAGTTTTGTTCTTAATGTACTGTAATTAATTTAAGATGGATTATTATAATTGCTCAAAAAAACAAACTGATTTCCACTTAATTTCCTGAGAAAACCCAGCAGCCCTTTTGATCTGGTATCATCATCAGATAACATCAATTCTTTACAACATAAAAGTTTTCCCTGTAATGGCTCAGGGTGAGCCATGAGTCAAGTTTCTAGTTCAGTGTCATTTTCCACTCCTATTATAAGCTATGCGATTACGCTTTAAATAGACACTGTATTAGCCTTAATATGTGATTTAATTGTTACATTACTGTTTAAAAGGCAAGAACTCTTGCTGATTTAATCTTCATACCAAACAGAGCCGGTCACTGTGATCCCTCAATTTTATCCCGTGTTCTTGCTCTAAATAGGCAAGTGAGATCCTGTCTCTGAAGTCATGCTGAAGTCATGCTCCCACTATTCACAAATTACTCAATCACCATGTCGTAAATCTTTCAATAAAGTTATACAAGAGCTCCGTAGTTTGCTTGTACCTGCTGTTGGTCTTGGTCTTCAATAAAATAAGCCACACTATTTTTATTGCACCACAATGCTTTATTGTTCTAGTGTTCCCAGACATGACTGCAAGTAGGAGCTTTATCATGACCGATCTGTTATTTCATGGTCTTTTGACTGAGAAGGTCCTGCCACAGTCAACATTAGCACTTTTGTTCCTTTGAGCTGGTTTGGGAAATGGTAATGAAAGAAGGTTTGGAACCCTGAGGCCAGATTCACAATGCATTCAAGTCAGCATGAAATGAAATTCACCCTAGCCTACTTCCTATACTAACTGACCTATATATTGGGTACATCTGTTTAACTGTTTGTTGGTGCAGATGTCTAATTATCCAATCACATTTAAGCAACTCAGTGCATTTAGGGATGTTGGTGTGGTCAAGACAGCCTGCTTAAAGTCTGAATGAAATCAAAATAAACAATGTATCTGTGCACTTCATTATTTTGTAAAAAAAAAAAAAACAATAATTTGCCCTCATAATCTTTTATCAAATACCCTGGCTTCCATTGAATTGACTTTACTTCACTTCTGGTCACATAGAAGGCCTTTCCAGAGAGGCCATTAGGTTGTGTCTCATTTTTGTCCTGTTTTTGTCTATTCGTCAATCTTCCTTCATTTTGTAAGCAACATCCATATTTCAATGATGCAAGGAGTTCCCAAAGGATGAGATCATAAACCACCCTTAATTTTATTCTCTCATTTTAGGACCATTTCAATTCAGTCACAATATAGGAAAAAAGGACAATCTTAACTTCCATTTCAAGGCAACTTTAGGTTAAAACTGAGCATCAGAATGGGGAAGAAAAGTAATTTAAGTGACTTTGACCATGGCATAGTTGTTGGTGCCAAACGGGCCAGTCTGAGTATTTCAGAAACTTCAGATCCTCTGGCATTATCATACACAATCATATTTAAAATTGACAAAGAATGGTCTGAAAAAATCCAGAGTTTCAGTCAACTCCTGAGCAAGGTTTCCGCTACATTCATTCTACCATGGCGGGGCGCCATGCCAAAATTCATCCCGCCACGGCTACATATTGCAGCTTCTCATTTAAAACATTGTCGTTTTTTTTTTAAATAGCAGGCTATAATCGCACCAAAACGTATTAAAAGGTAAGTGAATTATAACAGAGCAAACTTTCTGTAACCGTAATAGTGCTGTGTGTCATTTGTTTTACCCTTTAAGGTGACATGCTGACTGACAGATGCGTGAGGCTAGCAAACACGACGTAGCTTTCAGTTAGGATGAACACAGTATCCATAATTATACTTTATTTATAGATAAATGTCTATGGCTCTGCATACAACAAACAAAGACTTTATCTTGCTGGAGTTTATAGCCGTTTCACTTTACCTCAGGACGCATTAATGCCACTCTGTAGGTCTATTGGAGACATTCATAAATATTCCTAGCAAATCTAATAAAGGTTGGAGACAAATTCACTACGTAAACACGCTAAATTGCACTTGAGCAGCGTATATTTGAGGACGTGCAAGAAGTTGTGCACGAACAGAGGAAATCCTAGCGCAAGCAAAATGCTTGTATTACACAAATCCGATCTTGACTGCGTCCCATTTGTCATTGAAATAATGCCAAAGGTAGTTGGTAGATCAAAAGGTCTGGCGCCACAGCTGGAAAAAATCCTAGAGGAAACACTGCTGAGTGTCAGCTCATTAAAGCCATGGTTTGCAGAAGCACATCTCTAAACACGCAAAATATACAACCTTGAAGCAGATAAGCTACAGCAGCAGAAGAAAATAACAACGTTGAAACTCCTGTCAACTAATAACAGAAAACTGAGGCTATAATTCACACTGGCTCAATAAAAATGCACAATAAAAGACTTTATAAGACTTGTCTGATGAGTCTCAATTTCTGATGCAACATTTAGATCCACCTTGTCTTGTATCAACTGCTCAGGGGTGAGTTTCCGAAAACCATCATTAGCAAACTAAGTTCCGTTGTTACAAACATAGTTTTACATATTAAGAAATGTAGCCTACTGTCTATTACATGGGCCTGTTTATTAAAACATATTTGCAGTGGTTTGCATGTATCAAATTTCAAAAGTAGACTTTTAAAAAAAAGGAATAAACAATGTCCTACTTATTAATAATAATAATAATAATAATAATAATAATGGGCAATGCAGTGGCGCAGTAGGTAGTGCTGTTGCCTCACAGCAAGAACGTCGCTGGGTCGCAGGTTCGAACCTCGGCTGGGCTGGGTCAGTTGGCGTTTCTGTGTGGAGTTTGCATGTTCTCCCTGCATTCGCGTGGGTTTCCTCCGGGTGCTCCGGTTTCCCCCACAGTCCAAAGACATGCGGTACAGGTGAATTGGGTAAGCTAAATTGTCCGTAGTGTTTGAGTGTGAATGAGTGTGTGGAAATTCCCAGAGATGGGTTGCGGCTGGAAGGGCATCCGCTGCGTAAAATCATGCTGGATAAGTTGGTGGTTCATTCCACTGTGGCGACCCCGCAAGGGACAAAGCCGACAAGAAAATGAATGAATGAATGAATGAATAATAATAATATTAATAATAATAATAATCATCATCATCATCATTATTAATATTATAATTAAAGTAGGATTTTTTCAGTTCATAATAAATAATAAAAATTAAATTTCATTTCCTAATAAATAGCCTCATTATTTATTTATGTATTTATTTATTTATGTATATGATTTATATATGAGATTAGAATACGTGTTAGCTTTTGTAAGTGATTTTATGTTTTAGAATAGAATATGTAATATTCTGAATAATATTTGTAAAGGAAACACAGGTCCTATATGAGCCATTTACATATATTTCAATTTATATGGAAAACAAGTGCATGTTTTTACCAAAACTAATATTGATTTTTTTTAAATGTGTGTGCGTGTAAAACAATATAATTTGTACAAAGAAATTATGGGGTTCTTCTCTAAAGAAGTAGTTACTCCACCCTGTTTAGAGCATCATTGTGGGCATTTTACGTCATAACTAATGTGGTTCAAACGATGGATCTGCGGCAGAAAATCTACAGGTTTTGGGAAACACTCGTCACTATATCGTTCTTTTCCCAAACTATGCTTCGTACTATAATAGTTCAGCCACGAGTTACGTTGTTGTTTGGGAAACGCACTCCATGCTGGTTGTTGTTGTGTAAAGGTATGTATAAAATTTTCTTGCTAAATTTTTGAACCCCCATTTTGGAGATTCGCATCATGTACAATAACACAAATCTGTAGAAGCTGTGTGATTCTGTCATGTCAATATGGGCCAAAATTTATTAATCAGGGGTCATCAACTCTGTTCCTGGAGATGTATCTTCCTGCAGATTTCAGTTCCAGGATCAGGATTAAACAGGGTCTTTAGCTGTGTTTCTACCCAAAGATTTATTCACAAAACTGTAATACTGCATAAAACATTTGCGAATAAAGCACCATTTCTATTCAATCAGATCATCACTTCCTGATAAACTGGCATTAAATTTCATTTATTTTCATTTTCATTCATTCTTCAGAGGTTGCCACAGCGGGATGAACCGCCAACTTAACCAGCATATGTTTTACACATGCAGGTGCCCTTCCAGCTGCAACCCAGTACTGGGAAACATCCATACACACTCATACACTACGAGAACTTGCAAACTAAACACAGAAATGCCAACTGGCCCAGCCGGGATTAGAACCAGCGACCTTCTTGCTGTGAGGTGACAGTGCTAACCACTGAGCCAACTTATAAATTTGCTGCAACCCGGGCGGTTGCGGAAGCAAAAACTCTGGCCTGGGAAGAGTTCAGGGAGACCATGGAGGAATACTAACGGTCGGCCCCAAAGAGATTCTGGCAAACTGTCCGGCACCTCAGGAGGGGAAAGCAGCTCCACACTGACACTGTTTACAGCGGAAGTGGGGAGCTGTTGACCTCGACGGGGGATGTGGTCGGATGGTGGAAGGAATACTTTAAGGATCTCCCTAACCCCACCGACATGGCTTTCATTGAGGAAGCAGAGACTGGGGATGCAGGGGTGGACTCACCCAAGCTGAGGTCACTGACGTAGTTTGCAAGCTCCGCAGTGGCAAAGCAGCGGGGGTGGATGAGATTCACCCTGTGTATCTTAGGTCTTTGGATGTTGTGGGGCTGTCTTGGCTGACACGTCTCTACAACATTGCATGGAGGTCGGGGACAGTACCTCTGGACTGGGCAACTGGGGTGGTGGTTGCCATTTTTAAGAAGGGGGACCGGAGGGTGTGCTCCAACTATAGGGGGATCACACTCCTCAGCCTCCGGGGAAAGTCTATGCCAGAGTACTGGAGAGGAGGATCCGGCCGATGGTTGAACCTAGGATCCAGGAGGAACAATGCGGTTTTTGTCCAGGCCGTGGTACACTGGACCAGCTCTATACCCTCACCAGGGTGCTCGAGGCTTTATGGGAGTATGCCCAACCAGTCCACATGTGTTTTGTGGACTTGGAGAAGGCGTTCGACCATGTCCCTCATGGCATTCTGTGGAGGTTGCTCGGTGAGTATGGGGTCAGAGGCGCTCTGTTAAGGGCTGTCTCGTCCCTGTATGAACAGAGTAGGAGTCTGGTTCGCATTGCCGGCATTGAGTTAGACTTGTTTCAAGCAAATGTTGAACTCTGGCAGGGCTGCCCCTTGTCACCAATTTTGTTCATAATTTTTATGGACAGAATTTCAAGGCGCAGCCTTGGGCTGGAGGGGGTCCGGTTCGGAGACCACAAGTTTTCATCTCTGTTATTCTCAGACGATGTTGTTCTGTTGGCTTCATCGAACATGGACATTCATCATGCACTGGGGCAGTTTGCTGCTGAGTGTGACGCGGCTGGGATGAGAATAAGCACTTCCAAGTCCGAGGCCATGGTGCTCCACCGGAAAAAGGTGGCTTGCCATCTCCAGGTTGGAGGAAAGTCCTTACCCCAGGTGGAGGAGTTTAAGTATCTTGGGGTTTTGTTCACAAGTGAGGGAAGGATGGAACGGAAGATTGACAGGCGGATTGGTGCAGCCGCAGCAGTAATGCGGTCGATGTACCAGTCCGTTGTGGTAAAGAAGGAGCTGAGCCGAAAGGCAAAGTTTTCGATTTACCGGTCAATCTACGTTCCTACTCTCACCTATGGTCATGAGCTTTGGGTCATGACCGAAAGGACAAGATCTCGGATACAATTGGCTGAAATGAGTTTCCTTTGTAGGGTGGCAGGGCGCACTCTTATGGATAGGATGAGAAAAAGAGGCAGAAAATGAATGAATGAATGAATGAATGAATGAATGAATGAATGAATGAATGAATGAATGAATGAATGAATGAAAGTTATTTGCTGAGGTAGGAGAAGCCAATGTGGACCCTTTTTCTCATATAATAAATTACTTGTGCCCCAGACAAAGCTGAAATGCAATGAACATGCAGTGGCTCTTGGAAGCAAGAAGTTCCTCAAGACCTTTCTGGGAGGTAATAATACTGAACCAGCTTCATAACAGACTTTGGCTAGGAGATTTTAGAATAACCAAAACAACATTTCAGATGTTTTACAATTAATGTTGACCTATTACACCCATTTTGTAATTGCATGATGTGATAAAAAAAAAATGATACATGATATATATAAAAATCACATTACTTTATTGTACACATGCTGGAATTTATTCAGTAAACGTGCTTTTATTTCATTTCATGCACATTTTCTTTTATTGATAAAAAGTTTATTTTACTCCATTGTGCACCGTTTTGTATGCTCATTTTCAAAATGTATGCACATCTCTGTGTTCCCATAAAGCATTTTTATGCACATGTTCAAAATGCAAATACAAATAAATGGATGGAAACATGGCTTGCAATTATTAAGTGCTGCTTCAGGTCCTAATTAATTGGTTTGGTTGTGTTTGATCAGGGTTAAATATGAACTCTGCAGGAAGGTAGATCTCCAGAAAATGAGTTGAGGTTACCTTTTACCTTTTTGAATCTATGTCATGAAGAATTAAGGCTGGGTCCAACTAGCAAGGTGTACTCAATAAAGTGTGATAAATTCATTTATGCGTACAAAATGTTTAAACAGAAAAAAATTATCATTTCTTTTTTTTACCTTTATGTCTTATCTTAACTTTATATCCATCTTCTAATATTGATCAAAACAGAGAAAATCGTTCACAATATTTGTTTTATAACCTTTTAACTAACTTCATTTTCCAATTTTATTCATTAAAAGATATATTTTTCCTTTACTTGCTTGATTGGGGCTCACATTCTGTACTATAGGTGAGCTTCAGTGGAGCTGACCTTCAATAGATCAGCCTTCATTCATTTTTATGAATGAACCGCCAACTTATCTAGAATATGTTTTACGCAGCCATTGGAAACACCCATAAACTCCCATTAACACACATACACACTACGGCCAATTTAGCTAACCCAATTCACCTATAGCGCATGTCTTTGGACTTGTGGGGGAAACCAGAGCACCCAGAAGAAACCCACGTGAACATGCAAACTCCACACAGAAATGACAATTGACCCAGCCAAGGCTCGAACCAGTGACTTTCTTGCTGTGAGGCGACAGCTCTACCCACTGTGCTGCCTAGATCGTCCTTCAACAGTGACATTCATTCATTCATTTTCCTTCAACTAAGTCCCTTTATTCATTAGGGGTCGCCACAGCAGAATGAATCGGCAACCCAGCACTGGAAAACACCCATACACACTCTTTCACACACATACACTACAGCCAATTTCATTCATTCATTCATTCATTCATTTTCTTTTTGGCTTAGTCCCTTTATTATTTTGGGGTCGCCACAGCGTAATGAACCGCCAACTTATCCAGCATATGTTTTACACAGCGGATGCCCTTCCAGCTGCAACCCATCTCTGGGAAACATCCATACACACTCATACACACTCATTCACACTCATACACTACGGACAATTTAGTTTACCCAATTCACCTGTACCGCATGTCTTTGGACTGTGGGGGAAACCGGAGTACCCGGAGACAGTACCACGAACACAGAGAGAACATGCAAACTCCACACAGAAACGCCAACTGACCCAGCCGAGGCTCGAACCAGCCACCTTCTTGCTGTGAGGCAACAGCACTACCTACTGCACCACCGCGTCACCTACAGCCAATTTAGTTTATTCAATTCACCTATAGCTTATATGTTTGGACTGTAAGAGAAACGGAGCACCCGAAGGAAACCCACACCAACATGGGTAGAACAAGCAAACTCTACAAAGAAATGCCAACTGACCCAGCCGGGACTCGAACCAGCGATTTTCTTGCTGTGAGGTGACAGTGCTAACCACTGAGCCACCGTGTTGCTCTCAACAGTGACATTTGTATTAAAAACTGAATTGAATTAAACTACACTTCAACAGTGACATTTATATCAAAGTGAACTGAATCAGTTTTAATTACTGTAAAGTAGAACAACACCAGCATTCCACCACTACTTTCCAGCCTGCCTTGCTGGAATGTTCCACTATTTCACATAATGTTATGGCTTTTTGCTTCATCTATGTTAAGCTGCTTTGACACAATCTACATTTTATAAAGCACTGTAGAAAAAGATGACTTGACTTGACTTTAGATTGTACTGAAACATCAAAAATCAAGTAGCCAAATAAATGTTTGCACCAATATAGTACTGAATTAGTTGCATTAACAAAGCAACCTCATAAATCTTACTATGATTCTTACCCTTCACTTGTTCCAAACTAGTTTGACTTTCTTTTTTCTGTTGAACACAAAAGAAGAATTTTTGAAGAAAATTGGAAACTTATAACCATACTTTGATAGTATGGATAGTATTTGTTTTTTCCCAAATACGGAAGTGTTTACAGGTTTCCACGTGTATTTTTTAGTGTTCAACAGAATAAAGAAACTTATAAAAGTTTAGAACCACTTGAGGGTATGTGAATAGTGAGTCAATTTTCATTTTTGGGGTGAGCTATCCATTTAGCAAAGTTTTATTCACGTTTGAGAGAATTTGAGACACGGAAATAACATTTCCATAATGGCCGTAATATTTAGACTGTCTTTTCTGTAATAAGATGATGAGGGTGTTGAAGTTCATAATTAGATAGCTTGGTCTTTGAGGTCACCAGAGGAATGTCAAACTCTTGAAGCTGTAAGCTCAGAGCGATCTGGAGGGAGCTTCAGTGTCTCTCTTACACACACTCCCTAATTTTCTGTTTAGTTGCTTGTGGGTGAAAGCTAAAGATGACCACCAACCGCCACCACAAAGAGTTTGAGAAAGTAGAGCAACAGTAGACTTTCCCATCTTACCTGCTATTCCCTGAAGAAGACCACACACGTTGAATATGCTCTTCTTCAAGATACTCTGGAAGCACATACTGAAAACCGAAAGGATGCCCACTACGGAAAGGAGGAAGATTCCGATGACTAGAAATATAACAGTGGCTTGCCAGAAGCCACTAGCTATTTCCATGAAGCCTGTGGCATAGGGCCCACACTGGACCACCTTCTGCTGTGCCACCTTGAGGCAGCGGTTATAAATACCCAGGGTGCGCTGGTCACTGCGGTGGGAAGCGGTCACGGTGAAGTTTAATTCAGATCCTTCTGGATATCCTACGAGCCATTCAGGGCTCATGAACGCCACCAGCTCAGCAAATGCCACCACAATACTCATCAAGGTCCATAACATGGAGCGGCATGTGACTATGACGTGACACATTGTGAAGAACCTTGATGCAGGCACTTGAGTGGAAACGGTTTATTCTATGTTGAGGTCAAGTGGCACGTCAGTGAAGGTCCATTGGTTTTATCATAACAGCTGAATCAGATTTCTTCAAATTGCACCACAGAAGAACTCCTGAGCTCTTGAAGCATCCTGAAAGTAGCCTGTGCTGACCAAACCTATGAAGAGAGAAAAGGAAAATTTTTTAATGAGAAAGTTATAATCAAGAACATAGATCTGGATTGCCTGCTCTAAATCAGCAAGCTAACCTCTGTACAAGGAACAAGACAATGGCTGCGTCCGAAATTGCCTACTACTCAGTAGGTACTGAATTTGAATTTAAATGCAGTGTACTACTCAACCGTTAAAAAAGTATGTTCTATACAGTATGAATGTTAGTAGTATGAATAGAACTCGAAAGCGCTACATCCGCCATTTTGTCATAATCATGTGTCCTACCCATGTCAGTTGCGTTGCTTCACTCCCATTCATAAATTCTCTCGTGGGGCTTCATGGAATAGCGTAGCGTGCATTGGACGCGCACTTCAATCTCGCCGGAAATAGTAAGTCATCCGAGTACTTTTCGCATTCTGTTTTTCGAATTCTATGAATTCGGACATACTACTCAGTTCCATACTGTTTTAAGCGCACTATCTAGCATTAAAGTAAGCAATTTTGGATGCAGCCAATTAGATTTTGAGCAAGTTTCTGAATTTACACTCCTTTGTGTAAAATGTTTAAACGGCAAAAGAGTAGTCAAAAATAGAAACGTTTTCCCCTTGTGTCACATATACACAAGGTGTAACTTCAACTGGGAACACTTCAAAATGCTGATTGTGTTTTCAGAATCCACCACACCTTTTCGGATTTTTAGCCGCATGCCATTATCGCTATAGAAAATTTTGACTGAGCAAAACACAGAGCAATTGTGCGTGCCTGCTGTGAAAATAACTCGAAAAAGTTCTAATGAGCAGGTATTGTGGTTGAAACAATTGTTTCAAACGGAAATGAAATGGCAAGCAGCATCAAATGACTTTAATGTCAACATGGATAGAAAAAAAAAGATCTGAGATGACTCTTGATTCAGTATATTAGCTCAGGTCAGAGTAATCGTATTTTCTATCAGACAGAATATGTCTGCACTGTTGATGCTAGTCTATTCATTCATTTTCCTTCGGCTTAGTCTCTATTTTTAGAGGTCGCCATAGCTGAATGAACCGCCAACTATTCCAGCATATGTTTTATGCAACGGATCCCCTTCCACAACCCAATACTGGGAAACATCTACACACACTCATTCAAACTCACACACTCATACTCTGGCCAATTTAGTTTATTCAATTCACCTATAGCACATGTATTTGTACTGTTTGGGATGCCAGAGCACAAGGAGGAAACCCACACAAACACAGAGAACATGCAAACTCCACACAGAAATGCCAACTGGCCCAGCCGGGATTCGAACCAGTGACCTTCTTGCTGTGAGGCAACAGTGCTAACCACTGAACCACCGTGCCACTCAATGCTAGTTTAATGTTTATAAATTATAAATTTGTAATTAGCGAAAGAAATGTATTTTTTCATTAACTAAAGATAGTTGTTGTTTATACATGAAAGACGAATAATAAAATAATAATCAACATTTTCATATGATTTGTTTACATGATAATTTGTTCATGACAACACAAAACAATTCAACACACATAATTAAAGCATCTTCTTTTTCGTACATTTTTAAGTTAGTTTGAAATTAAATGTGTTTAAATCAGCCTATTTGCCCTCTGAATTTTGTATCCCCACAGTCCACAGGTAATTAAAGTGATTTAAATCAACACCCCCCCCCCCCCACCCCCAATTTTGTGTACCCCCACTTTTCGAACCAAAGTTAAAGCCTTGCACATACATGACCACAAACCATCTTTTTCACATATCTGTTTTTGGCTTTTTAAACACTCCACCTCTGTATCCTTGAGATCAAACTCCATTTTTTTAACCATGTGGATGGATGACAACAGTATTCTGAGCGCACTACTACTAGTAGGCGTAGAAGGCCCCTACTGGCCCATATCTATCAGCTGATAACCACTGATAATGTCCATTCAATCAAGTGATAACATTCGAAGCGGGTGTTTTTAAACGATGTACCTCTGTACTCTCTAAAAACTGTATTATGTATCATGTGTATTACATATGATTTGTTTGATTTGTTTTGTTGTAATAAATTTACTAGTTTAGACGAAACTTGATTCATGTGTCCTCTTTATGTTGCGTTCCCTTGATATATATATATATATATATATATATATATATATATATATATATATATATATATATATATATATATATATAATTTTTTTATTTTATTTTTATTTTTTTAAAGGGTTCCTAACATAATACAATGGGGGAAATAAGTATTCCATTCATCATGTTTTTTTTTCAGGGAATAACATTTATAAATGAGCTGTTGACATGGAATTGAACCAGATTTTGGTAAAAACCCAAACATTGTTGTGTGTAATAACAATGGAATGCCACAAGAAGAATGTACTAAACTACTGAAATGTATTTAATACGTAAACATTTTGATGGCTCTGTGGGTCTCGTCTATCAAATCTGATCTTTATTTTGTATTTTCTATTGAATTTAAATCAGGTGATTGGCCGACTCATTCTGCAGCTTGATTTTCTTTCACTGAAACCATTTGAGAGTTTCCTTGTCTGTGTTTTAGATCATTGTCTTGCTGAAATGTCCACCTTGGTTTCATCTTCATCATTCTGGTAATGTAGATGTTGGACTGATGAAGCTGATATTAATCTACAATGATGGATAGCAGAGGGTTGCTGAAGAACTACTGAGAGATTACAGCTGCTGTCTGGAATTTCACTGCGTTTCTACAGCTCACTTTCTTCATGTGTTCAATACTTTTCTCTTATGTCAGTTCATTTTATTACATAACTTAATTTCTAAACCAATTACCAATTAGTTTAGTTTTCTTTGTATATATGGATTTATTTGGTTGTTGCCAACATCCTGTGGAAATGTCAAGTCAACAGTAAATATGTCTAATATGTTTTCTGAAAAAAAAAATGGTGACGTATATACATTATTTATATATATATATATATATATATATATATATATATATATATATATATATATATATATATATATATATATATATATATATATATATATATATATATATATATATATATATATAATAGAAGTCAGATTACGAAACAAGTACAAGTTTGAAAAGGCAATGCATACCTAAAATATTTAAGATTAGCAAGACAAGATATTAAAAAAGAAAGTCAGAGCATAATGCTGCAAGCTAAACAAATCTTTCTTAGGTCTGTGTTATGACAAGTCCTTGTACTGTGATACCACAAGATTGTGTAAGTAAAAAAATGTCTGTTTGTACAGACAAGTAAGCTGGTAATGAAACAAATTCTACTTCCCAATGCAATCCTAATATAAACACAAGAAAGGGGTGACATTTCAGATTGAAAAAATTCTAGTTAAAGTAAACTGAGGCTAAGAACATGATGACAGGTAAGGGTATCTTAAAACCCTCAATGACAGTGCTGGGAAAGCAAGTGATATATGAATTTATAGAATGACTGAGTTCAGTGTTACGTCAGGTCAGAGCCTTTATCAGTTAACACTAAACTGACAGGTAACTACAGCACTATGTCATATCGTTGTGTCTTGTAGGGAATCTATATGGGTGAAAAGTAACTAGCCAATATTTAATAGCCATACAGTACAACTTCACCATAGCACAATGTCGATAGTACAGTAATTATCCAGGAAAGGCAGTATTAGAAATATGAACTTTAATTTTAATGGCTATACAGTTACTTTTCATAGGTTATGCCTTCAAAGTGTTTTCCATATGCAGCAATTTTGTTTCAGTCCTTGAGAATAATTATTTGCTCATTAAGCTCCATTGTGAGCTGTGACAGATTATTTACCTGAATGGCCAGAATGTTTCAGACCTAAGAAACACAAAGAATGAGCTCACGCTTAATTTAATCACACCACATGATTTCTCCAAAAAAGGAGGCAGCAAACTAAAAGGGAAAGTGCCATGGATTCTTAAGGGGGCTGAAGAATGTCAGAGGCTGCTGCTGTGAGACGAGGACACAAAGGCCTGTCCTGCTGGGGAATTAAAATGCTACTGAGAAGGGATGAGGAGACTCTCTACTTTTGAATGAAGACTGAGCCCCTAGAAACGGTTGGTGACAGACTTTTAATGGAGTTTAAGTGGCCAAACGGTGCCTCCAAAACAGTTTAAACGCTGACAGGAATAATTCAGTGTATTGTTGGAATGTCCTACAAAATGATAAGAATGGTCCAAAGGTGATCATTAACCAAGCAAAAAATCAAACTCAAAATCACACAGGTCAAAAACAATGTTGGGGAAAGTTACTTTTAAGTAACCTTTTTATTGTAATACATTACAATATTGTGTTACTCTCTAAAAGAAAGTAGTTACTTTGTTAATTAGCACTTACTCTTACTTTCAACATGGGAACAGGAGAGCTGAGTCAACAAACCCTCAACTATGTTTGTCAGTTCCTCAATCGTGCTTGAAATGTAAAGATGATAAAGCATTTTCTGTGGCAGCTCCAGGGAATGAGCTTCCAGTGTCCTCAAAAACATCTCGCACTCTAGTTAAAAATGTTATCTTATTTTCCATAGCTTTTAAATATGTGGTCTAAATTGTATGCATTTGGGTTGTGTGTGTGTGTGTGTATATATATATATATATATATATATATATATATATATATATATATATATATATATATATATATATATATATATATATATATATATATATATATATATATATATATAGTTGAAGTCAGAATTATTAGCCGCCCATTGATTTATTTTTATTTTTTATATATTTCCCAAATGATGTTTAACAGAGCAAGGAAATTTTCACAGTATGTCTGATAATATTTTTTTCTTCTGGAGAAAGCCTTATTTGTTTTATTTCGTCTAGAATAAAAAGCAGTTCTTAATTTTTTATGAACCATTTTAAGGTCAAAATTATTAGCCCCTTTAAGCAAATTTTTTTAAACTGTCTACAGAACAAACCATCGTTATAAAATAACTTGCCTAATTGCCCTAACCTGCCTAGTTAACCTAATTAACCTAGTTAAGCCTT
This sequence comes from Danio kyathit, assembly GCA_903798195.1. Taxonomy (NCBI): domain Eukaryota; kingdom Metazoa; phylum Chordata; class Actinopteri; order Cypriniformes; family Danionidae; genus Danio; species Danio kyathit. Next base: position 62,366,290 of record LR812523.1, on the reverse strand, counting down.
TAAATGTCACTTTAAGCTGTATAGAATTGTCTTGAAAAATATCTAGTAAAATATTATTTACTGTCATCATGGCAAAGATAAAATAAATCAGTTATTAGAAATGAGTTATTAAAACTATTATGTTAAGAAATGTGTTGGAAAAATCTTCTCTTCGTTAAACAGAAATTGGGGTAAAAAATAAACAGGGGGGTTAATAATTTTGACCTCAACTGTATATACAAGATTTTTTTTTTTCAACCCAGGCTTATTACGTACTCCTATATACATTTCTAAAACTGCTTTTATTCTAGCCGAAATAAAACAAACAAGACTTTCTCCAGAAGAAAAAACACTATCAGACATACTGTGCAAAATTCCTGAATCTGTTAAACATCATTTGGGAAATATTTAAAAAAGAAAAATTAATTCAAAGGGGGCTAATAATTTTGACTTCAACTGTAACTTTCGCATTCACATTTTAAATTACATTTTTGCATATATAGTGTAGTGATTTTTTTGAATGATGTATCATGTGACGAACAAAATTCTGCTTTAGCTGCTTAACATTGCAAAAGTGCTTTCAGTTTATCAGAGCTATCAGTCAATAAATGTAAAAACAAAGTAACTGACAATAATTATGTGAAAAAAGAAAAGTACATTTTTTTGTAAATAATCAAAATAATTAATTATTAGTTACTTGAAAAAAAGTAGCTTGACATTGTAACATTCATTACCTCCTTGATCAATTCCTCATTTGTTAAAAGTGTCTGATAATGTAAATGTATGTCCAAAAAAACAACAACTGTATTGCCATGTTACCAATCACACGGAGAAACCCCTCATAGCAATTTATAATGCATGCTAAACGTTATATTACTAGGGTGCATATCCCTAAATCATGCTTCCATTGTAGTAGTTAGATGTTCTCAGCAGATCTTCTTCAGTAGTCTACCAGTCTCTCCTGTTATTTTCAAGATCTTTTTCTAAGCAGAGTCTGATTACAGTTACAATATGTTTACCAAAGTCCTTTAAAGTTAGTTCAGAGAATCTATTTAAAAGACAAACCAAGGAAGTGAGCTCATCTGGATCTCTCTTTTCTTGTTCTGGTCTTCTGAGTGCTGTAATTTGTCTCATCCCACCACAGAAAAAAGTAAATGTCTTTTTTGTTCAGCGTGATTTTCGACGATATCAAAACCCAAAATCGACTTGAATGTATGAAGCAGCGAATATTAAACCGCAAGAAACAGTAAACGTTATATTCTTACCTTAACGGTGTTGAATCGGCTGGCTGTTCGCTGATCAGTCTTTAATTTCCTGATCTGGCGAAGCGGATCTTTTCTGTTCTGACGCTACACAACACGAGCCAGAAGGGAAGAGCCGAGGCAGAATCACTCAGTTTCACATTCAGAGCTCTGGGATACATAGAAAAACCACACAGAAAAACGTACAATACGTTATCGATTATGGATCACGATCTTTGTTTGACGCGGGTCTCGCAATCTTCTCAGTTCCAGCCCACTTTAGCCCCTTTCCCATTGTTTCTTCATCACCGCCTCCTTTTGCTCCAGCCCCTCGGCAAGCTACTATGACCCGGAATCCTACATAACCTATGCAGCCCAAGAAGAAAACCGTCTGACAGATTAACTTTTTTTCCCTTTGATGCTTGTCAGGAGAATTTGATTACACGGTCTCACTTAGTTCGAGATATTCTTTTTAAAGGTTATTTCTATGGCACATTTTCATTACACAAAAAGTTCTTTATAGTGAAACAAAGTAATTAAATAATGATAATAGGTTATTATCATATTAGTAAAAGTTAATAATAGGTTATTATTAAAGATGTTCTTCACAGTACGTGGAAAAAATAACTATTTCTTGCTAGGTTTACTGAGGATCCAGAAAGCTAAAGCTTTACAGTAGCCCCTCCTCCCTGTTTAACTGATTTTGGATCAGCTAGCCTTAAAATATATTCTACTGGTCAAAAGTTTGTGGTCAGTAGGATTTTAAAATGTCTTAAAATAAGCTTATCCTGCTCACCAAGGCTGCATTTATTTCATCAAAAATACAGTAGGCTACAAATTGTGAAATGTTATTGCATTATAAAATAACTGTTCAAAAGTAGTTTATCATTTCATTCAATCCAGTGATTTTAAAAATTAATTTTTAGCTTCAGTGACATGATCCTTCAGAAACCACTCTAATATTAATTTTTGTTATTATTATTATTATTATTATTATTATTAGTAGTAGTAGTAGTAGTAGTATGTTTATTATTATTATCATTATTATTATTATTAATATTTTTATTATTAATGGTAATTTAGTAATTTAATGGTAATTTAATAAATGCCGCCTTGACGAACAGAATAACTGTCCTTAAAAAAACATGAATAAAAATTGACCCAAACTTTTGACCAGTAGTGTATATATACATTTTTTTTTTCATTTTTTTTAAAGAAAATTATTCTGTATATCAAGGCAGCATTTATTAAATGTAAAAAAAAAATGTTAAATACTTATTAAAATTTTATATAACTGAGTTCTTATTGTATGTAGTTTCAAATGAAATTATTACTCCAGTCATTATTGCTTTTATTATTACCATTAACAATAACAATAACAACAACAATAATAATAATAATAATTAATTTTAGAGTAATTTCTGAAGGATCATGTGACTCTGAAGACTGGAGTAATGAATCTGAAAATTCATCATAACATTTTACAATTTTACAATTTGTACTGTATTTTTGATTAAATAAATGCAGGATAAGCTTATTTTAACACATTTTAAAAAACCTACTAACCCCAAACTTTTGACCGGTAGTTTATATATTTTTAAATATTTAAATAATATTTACCCTGCTGAAAAATCCAGTTTTAGCTGGTTTAAGCTGGTCATTTTCCAGCCTGACCAGCTAAGACCAGGCTGGAAATGGCTGGAAACCAGCCTGTAAATGGTCAAAACTCTTCTAAAACCAGGCTGGTCGACCAGCTAAAACCAGCCAACCAGCTTAGGCTGGTTTAAGCTGGATTTTTCAGCAGGGTATTTATATTTCTTATTATTATTTATGCCGTAAGTAGACTGGGCTGTAGCCCCTGTAAGCCCATGCATTGTTGAGAAAAGACCTGTTTGTAACCTTCACTTTTAAGAGTACACTCTAAAAAGTGATTTGTTACTTTACTTTTAAAAAGTGAATAACTTCTATACAGCTTAAAGTGACATTTAAAGGCTTAACTAGGTTAATTAGACTAACTAGGCAGAGGTGCGTTTCCCAAACAACGACGTAACTCTCGGCTGAACTATCATAGTATGATGCATCGGTTGGGAAAAGAACAATGTAGTGACAAGTATTTCCCAAAACTTGTAGTTTCTCTGTCACAGATCCATGGTTGAACCACAGTAGTTATAACGTAAAACACCCATAATGATGCTCTAAACGGGGTGGAGTAACTACTTTTTTAGAGAAGAACCCCATAATTTCTTTGTGCAAATTATATTGTTTTACACGCACACACATTTAAAATAAAATCCAATATTAGTTTTGCTCAAAACATGCACTCGTTTTCTATATTAGTTGAAATATATGTAAATGGCACATACAGTATAGGGCCTGTGTTTCCTTTACAAATATTACTGAGAATATTCCATATTCTTTTCTAAAACATAAAATCACTTACAAAAGCTAACATGTATTCTAATCTCATTAATAAATCATATAAATAAATAAACAATGAGGCTATTTATTAAGAAATAAAAATGTAATATTTATTATTTATTAGGAAATGAAAAAATTCTACTTTAATAATAGTATTACTAATATTAATAATGATGATGATTATTATTATTATTAAGTAGGATATTGTTTATTTTATTTATTTTTTTTTTTGAAAAGTCTACTTGCAAACCACTGCAGAAATGTTCTAACCACCAGGCCCATGTCATATACAGTACAGATACTTAATAAATAATCCACTATAAATTAAAAGCATTAACGTATGCTTTTTTTTTTTTTTTTTCACAAGCTTTGGAGACACAACATAAATTCCGCTTTTAAATAGGTCACCTACTGTAGCTTTTTAAAATGACACCAATGTTTTCAAAGTGCACTGCAAAGGGAGCACAATTGTAAACATGAAGATCGCTAAAACTGAACTGAAAAAATACTTTGAAAGCAAATCACACCTAAGAGTAATGACTTTAATGCTTTTTTATTTTTAATCATTCAAACTTTAAATGTTAGAATGTTCTAAATGAATACGGCATAGGGGGGAAAAGTGGGAATAGAACACAGCCAGGAACTATGTTTCTAACTACAGCTCCAGAGGTGTAGTTGCAAGTGCACAAGCTTGCGATGCAGTTTGCAAATGTTCGTTGGAACGATGGATTTGGGAAACGGCAAATCAACGAACTATGTTTGTAACGACGGAACTTGCAACCTTAGTTGGCTAACGATGGTTTTGGGAAATGCACCCCTGAATAGGGTAATTAGGCAAGTAATTGTATGAGGATGGTTTGTTCTGTAGACTATCGAAAAAATTGAAAATTGGAAGGGGCTAATAATTTTGACCTTAAAAAAGTTTTAAAAAAAAAATAAGAACTTCTTTTATTCTAGGTCTGTGTAATTTATTGCAGTGCTTTGTTGAATTTACATCGTCAAAATCAAACCAGGTCAGTGTAGCGTATTGCAGTGCTTTGTTCAATTCACACCGTCAAAATTAAACAAATGAAAAAGGCATTTCTAACTTTCATTTTCCATCTTTTCTGAGTACTTCAACAATGGATAATTGTCACTCGGTTTAATATTTGATTCTACAAGTTTGGGTTGTTGCATTTAAATCTGATCTCAAAACAAACTTTAAATAATTACACATTATTGTAATTTTCCATTTTTCTTTTCTGCGCTCGCAGTCGGGTCGTACCATTGCCGCCGGAGGGGTGAGGAGTTCTGGATTAGTGCGCAAACCTAGCAGACCTACACCGCGTTCTGTTCAGAAGAGCTCATCCCTATAAACTAATCCCATCAAATGGTTTACCCTCCGGAGTGACCGCTTCGAAAGGATGAAGGGTATAGGGGACCAAATAAGCTTGTCTTTGGAATGCACTTCTGCATAATCTAGCAGGACAATATAGGCTTGCACCGCAGCCGACTGAGCTCCACGGACCTTAAGTCCACTGCGCGTGTCCTGGGAAGGAAGTTGGCCACATTAGTGGTCCAGGAGCACCACCTCGGGCTAAATCTGGCAAAAATATGTGCGGAGTCGACAAAGTTCACTTTCTTGACTCCCCCATATACCAGTCTGGCCTGTTCGGCGACACGTTGGTGGATTCACCCAGGAATTCACGGCGGTGCAGTCGGATGTAAGACCGCTTACGGGGGGATGCGATGAAAAGCCTTCCAACTCGCAGGATCGGTGCACTTCGCCAGTGGCTCACAAGCTCTGGGAGGACGGTCTCCTTTCTCTCACACCTCCTGGGTGCAAGGTGAGAGTGAATCTCTCGCCTCCAGCTCTTCCGCGGGACCCCAGCGCTCCCCGGATCACCACTCCCACTCCGTGCTGCCCCACTGCTGGTACGTCAGCGATTGTAGTGACGCAGCCATTAGTGAGGGCTCTGCCTGCCTGGTTAGCGCGGGCCAGCCCTTTGCGGTGGCTCATATGCACGATTCGCGAAACGGCCTCCCAAGTTCACGGGGTGCATGTAACCAGGGTCAGCCCTGTGCCCGGCCCTGTCTTGCGAGAGAAGATTGCTGTCCTCCTTGCGAAGGATGCAATCTAACCGATCCCTCTCTAACTCTCACCCTTGTTCTCACGAGCATGCGTACAGATCCATTCGAACCACTCGACTCAGTATCTTTAAGATTTCTGTCCCTGAAGACAGCTCTGCTGGACGCGTTGGCTTTTATCAAGAGGGCCGAGGACTTGGAGGCATTTTCAGTCAGTGACTCGTGCCTGAAATTCGGGCCGGCTTATTCTCACGTTGTCCTGAGACCCCGCCTTGGATATGTGCCCAATGTTCCTACCACACCGTTTAAGGACCAGGTAGTGAGCCAGCAAGTGCTGCCCCCGGAGGAGGCAGACCCAGCCCTTTCATTAATTTGTCCAGTTCGAGCTTTGCGAATCTATCTGGACCACACTCAGAGCTTCAGATCCTCTGAGCAGCTCTTCGTCTGTTATGGTGGTCAGCAGAAGGGAAGTGTCGTATCTAAACAGAGGTTGGCCCACTGGATAGTGGATGCCATCTCCCTCACTTACCAAAGCCAGGGTGAGCTGTGTCCCCCAGGAGTTCGAGGGCACTCCACTCTGCGCATTGCTCCTCTTGGGCGCGTGCACGCGGCACCTCTCTAACAGACATCTGTAGAGCTGCGGGCTGGGCGACACCTAACACATTTGCAAGGTTTATAATCTGCGAGTGGAGCCGGTTTCCTCAAGGGTATTAGGTTATCCCTTGGTGATTGAGGAAACAACTCGGTGAAGGTGTTGTAACAAGCTTGCTGCGCCATTCTCTCTAACATGGAGAAACGTGCGTTTATTTACTCTGTCAGTAAGTTCCCTGCTTGGCGAACCCTGCAGATATTCCTCCGAGGCTCCCAGCATCTGACTCAGCGGAGGAGTCAGGGGCTGGCCCGTTACGTTGTTGGTATGCCCGCTGGTCAGCCCGCGTTCTGGGTATAGGTGCCCGCTATGTGCGATCCCCACTAGGCGAACCCATATGCTTATACTGCCAAGGTGCAGTCCCCCCTCACAGGCGGACCCGTGTTTTCCCTCACCGCTAAACATCTTATATTCATATGCGTACTCCCCCTTCTCAGGGCTAGTCCATATGCTCTCTCGCCACCAGTCTCCCCACTTGGGTAGCAGGTGGCCTCCGCAGCGTCCTCCCTATCGGGACTGCACGCTCCCAACATACTGTAGTATTAAATTCCTAGAAATTATCTAGACGCATTTTCGACTCCCGAAAAATATGTCTAAATCTGGAAATCTTCTGTTGAAGTGGGATAAGTAAGGGCCAGTGAACACGTTGGAAGACCGGGCCTCTGGTGATGCAGGTGTGCTCACGCTCTCTCTTGCCTGGCAAACCTCTCATCTGGGGCGAAGGTAAGGTTCAATAATTTTCCATACATTTTCCCATAGTGGAAGTTTTTCCACATAGCATTGAAGTTCCCCTCCCGAAGGGGAACGCTCCAGTTACTAAGGTAACCCTCGATCCCCGAGGGGGGGAACGGAAATGCTATGTTCCTTCGCCATAATGATTGCCCCTTAGCTGTTGAGATGAAAGTCTCTTCCGCTAAAAAATTATGCTTTGGCTTTGCTTGCACTGTGCTCTTATAGCCAAATTGATTGCAACGAGCATCAGGTGCGGAAGCTGAAGCTGCCAACTCCATGGCATTTCATTGGCCCGTTTACATATTCTTTCAGATGATTGGCTTTCTGAACGAAATCCCCATAGTGGAAGTTTTTCCACATAGCATTTCTGTTCCCCCCCTCGGGGAACGAGGGTTAAATTAGTAACCGGAGTGTTATCTGGCAATATCTGTGAATAGCTTGACTATATTCATATTAGACACAACAGGCCTATATGTAAACTCCAATGCCATGACAAAATGCAGATTTCTTTTCTCTTCTTATTGTTGCCAATATTGTATTCACTTTCAATTCAAGTGGCTCACAACACAAAACTGTCATGCACAAAGTGAGCATGATGAACATAGCTTTCTCAATATAATGCTCGTGCACCGATTTCCTCTGTTTGTGAACAAAACTGCTTGCGAGCTCTCAAAAATATGCTGCTTGCGTGCAAATTTTCTCACATTCTCTCAATTATGCACTGCTCACGCACAAATTTTCTTGCGTGCTCTCAGTACACTGTTTGCTCAGTGAGATTATATGCAGACTCAGAACTTGTGTCTTGTGTTCCCTCTTCCTTTCATGCTTTTTGATATGATTTATATTGGTGCACTATTTATTAACAATAACCAAAATGCTAAAATAGACTTATCATTTTTAATCTAATAAACCATATTATTTTTGGCTGTATGTTAAATGATGAGATATTTCCAGTTTTTAACACTTAAATACACAGAGAATAGACATTGGATGTAAAGAATACGTTTCATTTTAAAAACATTTATTAAATATCTAAAAGGTGCACCATACTATTCATTCATTCATTTTCTTGTCGGCTTTGTCCCTTGCGGGGTCGCCACAGCGGAATGAACCGCCAACTTATCCAGCACAATTTTACGCAGCGGATGCCCTTCCAGCCGCAACCCATCTCTGGGAACTTCCACACACACATTCACACTCATACACTATGGACAATTTAGCTTACCCAATTCACCTGTACTGCATGTCTTTGGACTGTGGGGGAAACCGGAGCACCCGGAGGAAACCCACGCGAACCCAGGGAGAACATGCAAACTCCACACAGAAACGCCAACTGACCCAGCCCAGCCGAGGTTCGAACCTGCGACCCAGCGACGTTCTTGCTGTGAGGCAACAGCACTACCTACTGCGCCACTGCGTTGTGCACCATACTAATCAAATAAAAAACATTTAAACAAAAATATAACTAACGCAAGCAGAAATGTAACTGTTATAGAAATTAGGGAAAACTTGATATGGTGTTATAGCCTACTGTACTATTCACTCTTTAAAGAATTCTCACTATCAATCTCATTTTATTATGGCAACTAAAATCGACACGCTAAACAGCGGTAATAGTCCTTCAGAGCAACAGATCCAGAGTGAATCGGAGTATGCGGATTAATGGCCGTATGAAAAAGGGGCTTGACTTTAGATACATGAAAAATGGGATGGACTCTCCTGTACGCTGGAGGTAATTTAAGGCGGATTGCCACAGGACTAATGATTTTAGTGACAATGAATGGGCCAATGAGTTTAGGAGCCAGTTTATTACAAACGGTGCGAAGAGGAATGTTCTTAGAAGAAAGCCACATTTTTTGACCGACAGCGTAAACGGGAGGCTTAGACCGGTGGCCATCAGCTTTTGCCTTGGTGCGTGCACCCACCTGGAGGAGGGTCTGTCTGGCCCTGCTCCATGTGCGGCGGCACCTCTGAACAAAGGCGTGAGTGGAGGGGACCGCGGCTTCAGATTCCAGACTGGGAAAAATTGGTGGCTGGTAACCGAAGCTACACTGAAACGGAGTGAGGCCTGTAGCTGACACTGGTAAAGAGTTATGTGGTACTCAACCCATGTGAGCTGCTGGCTCCAGGAGGCGGGATTCTGAGAAACCAAACATCGCAATGTGCGTTCAAGATCCTGGTTGGCTCTCGCTGTCTGACCGTTACTCTGGGGATGAAACCCAGACGAAAGACTAACTGTGGTCCCCAATAACCTACAAAACTCCCTCCAAAATTTGGAAACAAACTGAGGACCCCTGTCAGAAACCACGTCCGTCGGGAGGCCATGAATGTGAAAGACGTGATTAATGACCGCAACTGCTGTCTCTCTGGCTGAAGGTAATTTGGGCAGAGAGATGAAATGAGCAGCCTTCGAGAACCGGTCCACCACGGTTAAAACCACCGTGTTGCCGTTCAAGGATGGAAGACTCGTAACGAAATCTAGCGAAATGTGGGTCCAGGATCTCGAAGGCATTGACAGCGGCTGAAGAAGTCCAGCAGGAGGGCGATTGGAAGTCTTAGAAACTGCACAAGCAGAACAAGCCAAGAATCTTTGTTTAACAACAAATAAAGTGCGACTCACCCCAGGATGACATGCTACTTTGGAGGAATGTCCCCACAGGATAACGTCAGACCGAAGTTCCTCTGGCACGAATAACCGACCCGGTGGGCATCCGATCGGGGGCGTACCCCTTCCGAGGCTGCGCGAACCTTCGACTCGATCTGGAAACAAAAATCTTCTGAGGTACAATGGGCTCGAGTGACGATGCGCGCTCCGAAAAATCAAAAATCAGGATAACGCGTCAGGTTTGATGTTCTTAGAAACTGGTCGATAGGAGATGGTAAAATTGAATCGTCCGAAAAATAATGCCCATCGAGCCTGCCTAGAGTTTAATGTTTTGGTGGATCTGATGTACTCAAGATTCTTGTGATTGGTCCAAACAATAAAAGGAACCCCCGGCCCTTCTAACCAATGACGCCACTCCTCCAAAGCGAGCTTGACGGTCAACAGTTCATGACTACCAATGTCGTAATTTCTTTCTGCTGGTGACAAACGATGAGAATAAAACGCGCACGGGTGGATCTTGCCATCCGAGGAGGAGCGCTGGGACAGGATGACTCCGACCCCAACCTATGACGCGTCGACCTCCACTACAAACTGCCGGGAGGGATCAGGGGCTATCAGGATGGGGGCTGAAACGAAGCAACCTTTCAGTTTGGAAAACGCGGCTTCGGCCGCGCTAGACCACCTGAACGGCATTTTGGAAGAGGTCAAGGCGGTCAGAGGTGCGGCGGGCTGGCCGAAATTGCGAATAAATCGCCGGTAGAAATGGGCAAAGCCCAGAATCCTCTGTAGGGCCTTACGGGAATCCGGAGTTGGCCAATTTACCACAGCCTGAATCTTCTCTGGATCCGTGCACATCCCCTCAACTGACACGATTTACCCTAGAAAAGGAACAGACTGTGCATTAAAACGCATTTCTCCGCCTTGACATAAAGACCATTCTCTAACAACCTCTGAAGCACTCGTCTGACGTGCTGAACATGTTCCTGGAGAGAATGAAAAAATATCAGTATGTCATCCAGGTAAACATAGATAAACTGATCTATCATATCTCTCAGCACATCATTGACGAATGCCTGGAAAACAGCCGGAGCGTTGGAAAGGCCGAAGGGAAGAACGCAATACTCAAAATGCCCTCTGGGGGTGTTAAAGGCCGTTTTCCACTTATGCCCCTCCCTTATGCGAACCAAATGATAAGCATTGCGGAGATCTAGTTTTGTGAAAAAATTCGCCCCCTGCAGACGCTCGAAGGCTTAAGACATCAATGGCAAAGGATAAGTATTCTTGACCGTGATGTCGTTCAGCCCTCGATAGTCTATGCATGGACGGAGGGAACCATCCTTCTTTTTCACAAAAAAAAAATCCCGCCCCCGCCGGTGAAGTGGAGGGGCGAATGATCTTGGCTGCCAGAGAATCAGAAATATATTTCTCCATGGCCTCCCTCTCCGGAACAGACAGCGAATATAATTTGCCTTTAGGCGTAGACGTTCCCGGTAATAGATCTATCGCACAGTCATAGGGACGGTGAGGAGGAAGAGAAGACTTACTGAACACTCTCTTCAGGTCATGGTACTCACAAGGCACGTTTGATAGATCCATCTGTTCCTCCTGAAACACAGAACGAGACACAGCAGAACAAGCAGACATTAGACAAGACTCATGACAGCTCTCGCTCCACGAAAAAACTGCATTAAACCCCCAATTAATGTACAGTTTATGCAAAACCAACCAGGGGTGCCCGAGAATCACAGAATGGCGATAATCTCTGTTAAAAAAAAGTAATAGTCTCTGAATGGTTACCAGAAGTGATGAGTCTTAAAGGAACAGTGGAGTGTGTGATGGTAGGAAGAGAAATACCATTTAGAGAGTGTACAGCAATAGGTAAAGAAAGAGGGACCACAGGAATTTTTAGTCTATAGGCCAGTTTAGAGTCAATAAAATTTCCCTCTGCTCCGGAGTCAACTAGGGCGTTACACTCATGTATGTCAGAGTTAAAACATAATTTGACTGTCAAAAAGGTGCTGTTAGAAGGTTCAATTCTAATGGGCTCAACTGCCTCTAACCTCTTACCCACGGCCGGATTCTTGCTCTTGGCTCTACATGAAGCCACAAAATGTCCAGCGCCTCCACAGTACATACAAGGACCCTCCACACGGCGGAGATGTCTCTCCTCTCCTGAAAGTCGAAATCTGCCCATATGCATGGGTTCGGACTTGTGGCTGAGTGGGGTTATCTCAGGGACTGTAGATGTAAAAAAGGTCTGTGTAGTAAGATGGTGTTTTTCGTTCCTTGTGAACTCCTCTCTGTTGCAGTCGGGTGTCTACTCTGATGGCTAACTCAATGAGGTCATCTAGGGACTTAGGCAGATCCATCGCGTAAATCTCATACTTTATATAATCCGCTAGTCCATGAAAAAATACATCCCACTGTGCTTCAGCATTCCATTTGCACTCTGCCGCTAGAGTATGGAAATCAATGGAGAATTCAGCAACACTCAGATTGTTCTGTCGAAGTTCAGCGAGTCTCCGAGCCGCCTCTCTGCCTGAAACTGCTCGGTCAAAAACAGTCTTTAGTTCATCAGAAAATGACTTAAAAGAAGTGCAGCAGGGAAGTTTTCTCTCCCAGACAGTTATACCCCCTAGGGCTGCCTTTCCAGTCAGTAGATTGATAACAAATGCCACCTTACTCTCCTTGGTGGGAAATGACGAGGGTTGTAATGTAATATATAGTGAACATTTGGCTAAAAATGATCGACATAATTGAGGCTCACCCGAATAACATGCTGGTGGTGGAAGTCGCAGTACAGTGGTTCGATGATTATCTTCTTGTGCGGGAATTGTGGGTGGCATGGTGGGAGGAGCTTGTAAAACCACCGCGGAACTTAGCCCAGAACTTAGTCTTTGTACCTGAGCGGTGAGCTCGGAAACTTGGGTGACCAACGCCTGAATGGCCTGACTGGTGACCATCATTTGTTTGTCCTGTTGGTCTAGACGGGCAGAGCTGTGCGACAAAAGGTTCTGGATCTCCGAAACACTTGCTGGGTCCATAATGGTCAGTTCGTTCTGTCACAAATACGCAGGAGACCCAAGTGCAAGTGAATGCAAGTAGATTTATTAACAGGGATAACAGGAAATAACAACTATATAGATATAGTTAGATCTCACCAGATCTCGAGGGATAGGGTAGAGCAATGATGCATCTCTCAAGGAAATCGACACGCTAAACAGCGGTAATAGTTCTTCAGAGCAACAGATCCAGAGTGAAGTCTCTTACTGATATCTCACCAGATATCGAGGGAAGGGGTAGAGCAATGGTGCATCTCTCAAGGAAGTCGACAACGCTTAACAGCGGTAATAGTTCTTCAGAGCAGCAAAACAAAGTGAATCTCTTGTGGGTGTCATCCGTGCACACAGCGGTAACAACATCAATAAAACAAAGCCGTGCTTGACAAGTCCAAAGGCAACAGACTCTATGATGACTCACCACCAGCGGATTCAGCGAGAGCTGCCTAACAGGAAACAGACACAGACGTGAACCACAACGAACTGACAACGTAAAACAGGAATGCTGAACAGATATAGGTGCAGTAATGAGCTGCACCTGTGGAGTGCTAACAGCTGAGGTTACTGATAGCAGCAGAGCATGTGACGACCCAGCTGATGACATGAAAACACAACAGACAGCCACACGGTTAAGACACACCCACACCTACACACATAAACACACACACACACACACACAAACACCAGAGGAACAGACAGATCCACAACCATGACAGTCATCCTCTTCATTTTGAGGAAAAGCAGTTCCACAGGGCCCCTGAACACACATTGTCATGTACTGTGTTTCAAACAGTAATATAGTAAAGTACTTCAATTAATCTGTTGTGGTAATACTATAGTTCCTATGGTAACATAACAAGTGTAATATAAACATTTGACACACTGCTGTAGTTTTTTTTTACAATATAGGGTATATTATACTACAATTCACCACACTTTACTGTAGTAAAACTACACTTTATTAACTACACTTTATAAACTAATTCATTAACAAGTTGTAAATAATACTAGCCTAAAACATAAGCAATGTCACGATCACCAGCGATCACAGCCAGAGATCGCTGGTTAACACACACACACAGTCACAAGGACCCACTGGCAACGGGGTTTGCTGGACAGTCCACCACAACGATCATGCTGGCATCACCAATACTCCTGTCAACACAACAACAACACCCGCGGGCTGTGGGATTTGCCACTCACAAGATGGCCGCCAATGATACCCATCAGCAAGTCTTGAGAATTGCCTCTCACAAGATGGCGGACTCCAGCATAAAAGCTCCTAAGATGAATGCAGTTAAGAGAAAGACTCACACGGTGGTCACTGCCAAACTGCCGGTGACCCAGATGGCTCCTTGTTCCGAGTCTATTCCTGCCATAGTTCCTGTAATTGTTCCTGTTCTTGAAGAGCCATCACCTGAGCCACCAGAATGGCCACCACCACCTGAGTTACCTGAACTGCTACCACCCTCAGAGGTATTACTGCCAGAGCTGCCACCACCATCCTTCAGAGCTGTCAGATCCTCCAGAGCTACCAGATCCTCCACCGCCAGTGCTACCAGAGCCGCTGCCATCAGAGCTGCTATCAGAGCTGCCGCCACCAGAGCTGCCAGAGGCACCGCCACTGCCAGAGCCACTGCTGACAGAGCCACTGCCGCCAGTGCTGCCAGAGGTACTGCCACCGCCGCCAAAGCTGCCGCCACCGCCTGAGATTCCTGAATGGCCACCAACGCCTGAGCTTCCTGAATGGTCGCCACAGCCTGAGTTTCCTGATTGGCCGCCATCGCCTGAGTTCCCCGAATGGTCGCCACCGCCTGAGCTTTCCGAATGGCGGGTGCCAGATCCCCTTGAATCCCTTGAATGGCGGGCGCCAGATCCCCTTTAATCCCTCGAATGTCGGCGGCCAGATCCCCTTGAATACTTTGAATGGCGGGCGCCAGATCCCCTTGAATCCCTCGAATGGCGGGCGCCAGATCTGAAAGAGAACTGCCAGTGCCTCTTGAACCAAAGCCTCCTGACCCACTGGGGTTGAAAGAACTGCCCGTACTCCTTGAACCCAAGCCTCCTGACCCACTGGAGTTGAAAGAACTGCCAGTGCCTCTTGAACCAAAGCCTCCTGACCCACTGGGGTTATATGAACTGCCAGAACTCCTTGAACCCAAGCCTCCTGACCCTCTGGGGTTGTACGAACCATCTATACCTGCTAAACCAAAGCCCCCAGACATACCGCAGCTCCACTCTCCAGGCCCTTCGCAGCTCCACGCTCCAGGCCCTCTGCAGCTCCATGCTCCAGGCCCTCCGCAGCTCAACTCTCCAGGCCCTCCGCAGCTCCATGCTCCAGGTAGACCTCCGATGCATGGTCCTGGCCCTCCATCCCTCCCCCTGGTCTGCCTCCGCTCCACCTCCCGTCTGAACTGTGTTATGAGCGTCTGGAAGCCGCTCTGTAGAGGGGTGGCTATGTCACGATCACCAGCGATCACAGCCAGAGATCGCTGGTTAACACACACACAGTCACAAGGACTACAAATCTGCTGGTTCATGGACTACATATCCATACATACACTCCGCTCACACACACATGTTCTAGATCCTGACTGATTGCATTCTCACAGCTGAAGCCACTCATGCACTGATTACATGGACTTTAAGTACACCTCACAAACACACAATGTAGCTGAGTCCTGCGATCTGAATAAGTGAACATTACGACGCGTTTTTCCTTGTCCTGATTCCTGTGTTTAGACCTTTGCTTTGTTTAGTTTTGATTATCCCTGTGTTCCGCCTGCCTTGTGACCATCTGCTTGATATTACGACTACGACTCTGAATTGCCCGAATACATCTGTTTGTTCCTGTTTGACCACTGCTTGCCTGACCCTTCTAATAAAGACCTGCATACGGATCCTCACTACGTTGAAGCGTCAATCCTTATTACAGGCAGTATACCTGACCCTCAAAAACAGTATTTAAATAGTATTTATTATAGAATTTACCTTAACCTGTAGGTAAATACAGTAGTGTAGCAATATATAAACCATATCAACATTCGTGGGATAACAATTTAACAGGAGGATCTCTGGAGAGCAAAAGCACGAAAAAGGGAGGAAACACAAGGCACAAATTGTGAGTCTGCATCATCTGACGGAGCGAGAGCAGATCATTCGATGTGAGCAGACAGTGTTTTGAGTGCTCGCGAGGAGTTTTGTCCACGGACAGAGGTAACACCGGCATGTTCGCTCGCTCGTATTACACGAATGCGCTCTCGACTTACTGCGCTTACGACATTTGTCAGTGAAATAAAGCCATATGCACGTACATCTATCTCGCGAATGTACTGTCTTCTGCCATTTTGCTGCTTTTCCGCTGCACGTTAGGGCTTAATGTACTGCGAACCGGGCTGAGCCAATAGCCCCAGACCTCGAGCTCAGAGGCTTCAAAGTAAAAAGGTCCAATAGCCAGAGAGAGTTTAATGACACACACATATGTTCACTCACCACGAACAGGAAATAGAACTGCGGTATTTTTTATTTGTTGATGTCTTGCGGGCTAAAAGTTTGTTGTAAAGCACGCGTTACTGAACAAGTACCGAGTAAAATATTACTGAAAATGTTTTAGTAATGCCTTACACTACTGCATTACAGGAAAATGTAATACGTTACTGTAATACATTACTTTTGTAACGCATTACTCCCAACATTGATTGCGTGACTGTCTTAAGCGGTTCAGTAAATTACAGCTCTTATAAATTAAAGAGAAACTTGTACAATCATTAAAGAGGTGGTCCACTATGATATGATATTTTAAACTTTAGTTTATGTGTAATGTAGCTGTGTGAACATAAACAACATCTTTCAATGTAAGACGCTCAAAGTTCAATGCAAAGGAAGACACTGGCTTTTACAGAGTTAGCTTAGCAAAGCCTACAGCGAACAACATTTGGGGACTACAAAAAATACATCCAGGCTAGCAGTGGTGGAAAGAGTACAGAAAAATTATACTCAAGTAAAAGTACCAATACTTGCCTAAAAATGTAGTGCAAGTAGAGTAAAAGTATCTGTTGTAAATATTACTCAAAGTATGAGTAAAAAGTAGCCTTTTTAAAAGTACTCAAGAGTGAGTAGTGAGTATTATGCTGTTAAAAGCTGATATGTTTTCATGTAATTTGGGCATCTGTGTGCAAACGTAACATTCTGTTGTGCATTTAGTTATTGCCTAGCAGGCACACAACATCATGAGACATTAATATTAGGTTAGATTTAGGTTGTAATGTCAGGTGACCAAAATTAATTGTCAAGCCAGCAGCTAAAGGCAACGTTATTTTGATGTCCAATAATGTCATCAAATGACGTTGATATTTGGTTGATTTTAGGTTGTTAGAATGTGACCAAAATCCAGCATTGAGCCAACATCTTAAACCAACGTCATATTGACGTCAAATACTGACATTTATTCGTCAGGTATACAGGAACCAAAATCCAACATCTGATAGATGTCATAGGGGTAACGTTCACACAATGTCAAACTATAACATCATTAGGTGTTGATATTTGGTTGGTTTTAGGTTGGACATTGGATATTGATGTTTGCCTGACGAGTTCTGACGTCAACCCGATTTCCAAACAAAATGCAACGTCCCCATGACATTAGGGTTCAACGTCAATCCGACGTCATGTTAACATCCTGTGCCTGTTGGGTGTTTAAGGCAATTTCTGTCATCATACAGTAAACATCCGTCATCTTCTCATCAGTAACATGCATCTAAACAGTCTCTGGGTCAATGCACGTAAAGATTTTGAACATCTGGACACTTTTAATACTTCCAAACAGTTTGCTGCAATTATAAAGTGCACACGTCTTGAGGTAGTTCATTATGATGCGATTTACCTTCTACGGTATGTGCGATTTGATTGAACAGGAATCTCAGGACTGATTTTTATAATCCCCATGGACAAGAAAAATAAAGTAGTGACTGCATGTTGAAAGTAGTGGAGTAAAAGTACAGATACTGCACTAGAAATATTCTCAAGGAAAAGTAAAAGTACACATTTAGAAAAACTACTCAGTAAATTACAATTCCTGAGAAAAACTACTTAATTACAGTAATTTGAGTATTTGTAATTAGTTACTTTACACCACTGCAGGCCAGTGAGATCACAAACGCTTTAGGTTACGCACATACAACCCATGCAGCCAAGGGGTATGACCAGAGGTGCTATAATTTTATAGCAGTGAAAGCTAAAATGGCATCCAAACGCTGCTATTTCCAAAGAGCTTCTTCTGTTTCTGTATTTGTGCTTCCAAAGGAGATGACACAAAAAGTGAAGTGCTTACAGTTTAGTTTGAATTATATTCCAGAGAATTTAAAAAATATATATAGCTAGAACTAGGAAATATGTCAGTCGTTTTCATGTTAGCTGAGTAGCTGTATATAATCAAAGTAAGATAAATGAAAAAATAACATGATTTTTGTTTTACAAATGAAGCATGGGCACACCGCGCTTTGAATCTGTCATCATAAACACAACTAAGTCTTAAAAATACACTCTGGACCACCCCTTTAATAAATAACTCATTAACCCTAATTTTACAAGTGGCTATTTTAGTAACTGGCAATCAGTTTTTCATACACATATTTCTAAAACATAGAAAATGGATACTGATTACTGATACTGAGATTTTGTCACTGATGTTCTCTGGTGTTACACTATATGCTCATTTTAAATCAGCAATTTCTCAGAAAAATGTTACTAGTTGGGTCATTCATTTAAGATCTTGTGTCTAAAGCCTTCCGTGAAGCCCGTGATGTGTCCCTGTTAAGTTTTTTTTTTCCCACAAAATGTTCTCACATGTTCAACCTTTTTGGAATTACCATAAAAATAAGTTTTGTTGTCCTTTACACTTATAAAAAATGTCCAACAAGTCCAAAGATATATAGTATTCATAATTTCATATAAAATAAATAGCACTAAATGTAGATAAGTGTCCATCAATGAAGATAAAGTCTCACGCGCTATATTATTGAGTTGTTTTTCTTCTTTTTTGCTGTCACACCATAGGACATATTTAAGTACTAGCCAGTAAAAAAAAAAGGTTGAAAGAATTGATAAAGTTTATATTTTCTCAAACATTGGAATAGACAAACTACAGTTGAAGTCAGAATTATTAGCCCCCCTTTGATTTTTTTTTCCTTTTTAAATATTTCCCAAATGATGTTTAACAGAGCAAGGAAATTTTCACAGTATGTCTGATAATATTTTTCTTCTGGAGAAAGTCTTATTTGTTTTATTTCGGCTAGAATGAAAGTATTTTTTAATTTTTTAAACACCATTTTAAGGACAAAATTATTAGCCCCTTTAAGCTATATATTTTTTCTCGATAGTCTACAGAACAAACAATCATTATACAATAACTAGCCCAATTACCCTAAGCTGCCTAGTTAACCTACTGTAATTAACCTAGTTAAGCCTTTAAATGTCACTTTAAGCTGTATAGAAGTGTCTTGAAAAATATCGAGTCAAATATTATTTACTGTCATCATGGCAAAGATAAAATAAATCAGTTATTAGAAATGAGTTATTAAAACTATTATGTTTAAAAATGTGTTGAGAAAATCTTCTCTCCGTTAAACAGAAATTGGGGAAAAAAAAAAACAGGGGGGCTAATAATTCTGACTTTAACTGTACATAAATGATAAATATAACAATGTTTCTTCAAACAAAGAAGCTGTAGTTATGCAATTATACAAGATTAAACAAAGATTACCTGTGTGTAGTACAAATATGTGTATTTTCATATTTACAAAAGTACAAAAAAAAAGTAACATATTAGGACAAATATTAGTGAATATTAAACATGAATTAACAGAATGTGGTGGTGACACGGTGGCTCAGTCGTTAGCAATTTCGCCTCACAGCAAGAAGGTCATTGGTTTAAGTCCTGGCTGAGCCAGTTGGCATTTTTGTGTGGAGTTTGCATGTTCTTGCTATGTTTGTGTGGATGTGCTCCGGTTTCCTCCACAGTCCAAAGATGTGCTGTAGGGGAATTGAATAAACTAAATTGGAGGTTCAAAATACTTTTTTGTAAATTACTTGAATTAATCTGTTATGGTCATTTAATACAACTTTAGTTATATAAACAAATGACCCAATACTGTATTAAGTTGTTTGCAACTACATTACACTGTAATATTACACATTTCCTTGCAATTACAACTAAAATACAGCACACTGTTTATTATCAGTGCACAATAGTTAATAATAGTCTGCCATAACATTCATTACCAAATTGTTGTAAATACTGAAATATGTACAGAATAATACCCCACTATGGCTCAAAGACACTATAGTATTTACTATATGATTATAGTATTAATTTTATGTGGATGACAAAATTGCTTGGAACTGATCAAATGTATTTAAAAAAAAAAAAGTTTAGAAATGTAAAAAATCTGATTTAGTTAATGAGTTAAAAATGTTAATTTAAGCAGGACTATTGTGTTATCTTTTTGTAACTGAGACCAATTATTCTGCTGAATTTAATTTGGGGAATTAATTAAACTTTTAAAAGAAGGTGTCAATAAGGAAGAGACACCAAAATATCAACATTTGCAGATATAACTGAATAATCAGCTGTCAGTTTTTATTAAGAAATGTAGTATTGGTGCATGTCTATAATATAGTTAGCTGACCTCTTGATTTGATCAATGTTTGCTCCTGTGAACCGCACCACGGTTGATTTACTCATCTGAATGCAGATGGTCTTGTGATCAAACATATGTTCTTTGGCTTCTCCAGTGTAGTTTATGTAGTACTAAAGCTATTACCATCAGAACAGCACTGCCTCTGGGGCACAAGCAGAACTGTTCAGCTAAATAAATGACATTAATTCTGTTGTAGTACAGCTTTCAACCACAAGATGTCGCTGTAGTCCACCTGAAGACTTGTACTTGCACTGCTGTGTACCGCTAGTGTGCCAAACGTGTTTGTGGCTACATTGTAAAGCGAATGGAAAGATTTATATTGACAAGCCGTGCTTTAAGCAGAGTTTAAAACAATCAAGTTTATGATTAAGGCAAATGTTCGAAGGGGAGCTTAAGCTAATTAATTAAGATGTGCTTCAAATTAGCTTAAAACTGCTAAAATCTGCGAGGCCCCTGAGTGTCCACTCATAAAAACAGTAGGCCTATGTAGGCTACTGTATGAGTTTTCAGACATGGAAAAGTCACATGTTAATAGAATCACAATGTAAGTAATTTAAGAAATTGTCAATACAGTTTAAGGTCATTGAAACACACGATTATATTTATTTACATTAGACAAGGGTGTAGAATTAGCATGGACAGAGGGGACGTGTCCCCACCAATATCCACAGATTATTAAAATGTCCCCACCAATAATTTAATCGTCTTTAAAATAAATAATGCTTTCCAGTCAGGCTTATACTGTGCAAGACTCAGGTGAGACATCGACATAAGCGGCTACATTTCAAAGAAAAGTGTCAGTCACTTGAAGTCAAGTCCACCATAATAGTAACCATGGATGTGCAATAATAAAAATTTTTTTTTTTCGATTTTGGCCTTCACAACGATTATAAAAAAACAATTGAGATAAAACAGTCACTCATATGCCTCTCCCTTTCCATAAGTCTGTATTCATTCCTTGTCAAAGTAAAATCATATTTTACTTTTGCACCATAAGACATGCTTGATTTAATGTTGTTTTTATTACTGATGGTATTTGATTTATTTATTTATTTATTAAAGTTTTTTTTTTTAAAGTGCGAAATAGAACATGTGCTGTTCTGTTTGCACGCTCAGAGAAGGAAAAGAACATGAACATGTAATGTCATCTTTTAGCTTAAAGTGCATAAATGGCAATATTATACTTAGAGAACATGTAAACTCTACACAGAAATGCCAACTGATCCAGTCGGGGCTCAAATCAGTGACCTTCTTGCTGTGAAGCAATCGTTCTACCCACTGCGCCACCGTGACACCCTTAAATTTGATGGCTTTGTATTGATTATAGTAAACCTAAAACAAAACAAAAAAGCATAAAAAAGCATAAAAAATGAAATACAAAAATATATTATATTACACTTTTGACTAATTTTGATGCACTAAATGTCACATTAAATCAGTGTGAAAAGAACTAGATGCAAAAATAATAATACAAATCCTAAAGAAATTAATAGAGGTTAAGCATTTTGTACTTGAACCCCTAAAATTATCTATTTAAAAAAAACTAATAGTTGTATCTCAGTGAGGGTAAAATAACACTGGTCTTAATGTGAATTGCTGTATGAGAGAAAATTATTTCTCATAAAAGGATTATAAAACCTCGGTGAGTCACACTAATCTTCTCTCTGTTCATTTCTAAAGAACAACAAGGTGAGATATCTTTAAATAGTCTTTATTAACATCGGGAAATTGAAAAGAGAATTTTCCCCACATATAAATACAATCGTACTGACAGTGATCTATGTACCGTAACAGCCATCAGCAGGATGGACCTTTTAAATATTACAATAATAGTGTTATTGAAAATCGTAAGGAATCGAATACATAATTGCATTTGGTAAGTTAACAAACAAAAGGAAGATCCTCGTCTTCAAGAAAAAATCCTGAAAAATGTATAGATACGGGATATAATAAGGCCAATACGATCCAAAAGCAATACACTGATCGCTGGAGAAATCCGAAAGTTGACCGTAAATTCGTCCTTTCGAGCGTTTGAGTACCTGACGGATGCATTGAGGTGGCTCACACTAATCTGCCATACAGACGCTCACACTAATATTGCTCGGTGTATATTACAGGCCTAAAGCGTTTACGCCACATCTACATCTCAGCGTCTGCTAAATGTCAAGAGCTTTTTAGGTCAGCGGTTGAGTATCCTGAAACTTTGACTGACTGAACATTGAGGCAGTTTCCATGAAGGGGAAGAGGCGAGCCAATAACGTTTGGCTACAACATATGGCTCTGAATATCCAGTCTTAAAATGCGACTGAAGATCCAGTCAGTGTAATTCATGTAAGTGTCCTCAGCAGCATAAGAAACGTCCATTTCACGCCAACAGCCAGGCACACGAAACCAGCACCGTTAAAGAGTAGGAGCCTATCTGCAGCCGTAGTCTTTGCAGGCTGCCTATTTCGGGGAGGGAAATTCAAGGAAACATCGAGAAAGAAAGAAAGAAAATGCAGTGTTTGTAACAATAAAACTCGGTCGGTAGCAGTGGCACTGAAGAAAATAAACCTACCTCGAAAAAACTAAAATACAAAATCAAGTGCAACCAAAGGTTAATCATTCCATGTAAGTGAGTGAAGGAGAGTCCGACTGTGAAAGTCAGACTCTCTCTGGGCCTGAATTGGACACTGTGTGGTTTTTATTCTTTATTTTTTTCTGTAAAAATGTCTGCTTGAGATGCGAGTCTAGCTGTCTTCGATGAGTTTGGCTAGGTTGTCTCTCAGCTCAGTCAGCTCGAAGATCTTTCCATCCAGGATCTCCAGCAGGGTTTTGAGGTTCTTGCGCAGGTTCTCCTGGTCCACCTGACTGGACTCCAGGCGCTGCTCCAGGTCAGACAACTGTTCCTCCAGCTCCTTGTTCCGCATATCTGTGTCCTGGAACACACACATAAAATATGTGGCCGTTTATTACATTACATCTATAACACATTCACAAATGTATTTGGTCTCAGCAAGAGAACATTTCATTTATGAAGCTGAATTTTCACCACCATTACTCTAGTCTTTAGTATAAAAAAAAAATAAAAAAAATCTTACTGACTGACCTATATACAGTGTTCAGCATAAATGAGTACACTCCTCAGATCTCTCTATTAAATTTATATTTTCTATAGCATGCTTTACAATAATAATAATAATAATAATAATAATGGTTGACGCAGTGGCGGAGTAGGTAGTGCTGTCGCCTCACAGCAAGAAGGTCGCTGGTTCGAGTCTTGGCTGGGTCAGTTGGCGTTTCTGTGTGGAGTTTGCATGTTCTCCCTGCGTTCGCGTGGGTTTCCTCTGGGTGCTCCGGTTTCCCCCAGAGTCCAAAGACATGCGGTACAGGTGAATTGAGTAGGCTAAATTGTCTGTAGTGTATGAGTGTGAATGAGTGTGTTTGAGTGTGTATGGGTGTTTCCCAGAGATGGGTTGCGGCTGGAAGAGCATACGCTGCATAAAACATGTTCTGGATAAGTTGGCGGCTCATTCCGCTGTGACGACCCCAGATTAATAAAGTGTCCAAAACATTGTACACAAATTAATATGTTGGGGAAAAATGCTAAATAAAATTTTAATAAGCAGGAAAAATTGAGAGAAGCATAAAAGAAATATATAAAAATTTGTTGTAAATGTTGTAGTTTGTAATTCCTAAAGATGTTACATGACCAAACTCTTCATTTTAATGGATATAAAGGTTTAATAAAACTGTTTGGTTAAAAAGCACCAAAAATATTGGCTATATTTACTGAAGAAATAATACAAATATGAATTTTCAAAACTCTGCTGAGCACTGTATACAATTATGGAAAAAAGAGAGCACCTGATTATTTCTCTGGATTTACAGAACTTGCTATTTTTTGGTTTGAGTAAAATGTTCATATTAACGTTATAGAGACCTGTAAAGACTTACATGGGTAGTAGGGCTGCACAATATATCAAAATTATTGAAATATCAAACATGTGCATATCGCAATATACAGTTGAAGTCAGAATTATTGGCCCCCCTTTGAATTTTTTTTTTTTTTTAATATTTCCCAAATGATGTTTAACAGAGCAAGGAAATATTCACAGTGTGTCTGATAATATTTTTTCTTCTGGAGAAAGTCTTATTTGTTTTATTTCGGCTAGAATAAAAGCAGTTTTAAATTTTTTAAAAAACATTTTAAGGACAAAATTATTAGCTCCTTTTTTCAAGCTATTTTTCTTTGATAGTCTACAGAACAAACCATCATTATACAATAACTTGCCTAATTACCCTAACTTGCCTAGTTAACCTAGTTAAGCCTTTAAATGTCACTTTAAGCTGTATAGAAGTGTCTTGAAAAATATCTAGTCAAATATTATTTACTGTCATCAAGACAAAGATAAATCAGTTATTAGAAATGAATTATTAAAACTATTCTGTTTAGAAAGGTTTTGAAAAAAAAATCTTCTCTCCGTTAAACAGAAATTGGGGGGAAAAAAAATTGGGGGCTAATAATTCTGACTTCAACTGTACATAATGAGTCATTTAATGCAAAATAATCTGTGTGTTAGCACAACCTCTGAAAGACTTTTCAGCACATCAGGTAATGTAGCACGTCAATGCGCAAAACCAAGCAGATGGACATGCTGGTTTTCTGGACAAAAATTGGTAACTATTTTAGTCTGGACGCTGAAATATGAGCAAGTAATCAAGCCATGTTAAGAAGTAAGCAGTTACTCCACTTGGGTTCAAGTGTTTTGTTTTCCTGATTGTTCTCAGTTTGTTAAATCTACATATGGTAGAGAAAAGTTTGGTGGTGATATTTATCTTATAATTTTAGTTTACATTTTTAAAAAGTGTGTAGTGCTTTCCTTTTCCTGAAATATTAAACATATGTTGGCTATAACATCCAAAAATATATATAGTTGAAGTCAGAATTATTAGCCCACCTGTTTATTTCTCCCCCCCATCCACCCCCCCCCCACCCCATTTTCTGTTTAACCGAGAGAAGAATTTTTTTTAGCACATTTCTAAACATAATAGTTTTAATAACTCATTTTTATTAACTGGATTCTTTTATCTTTGCCATGATGACAGTAAATAATATTTGACTAGATATTTTTCAAGACACTAGTATTCAGCTTAGTATTCACTAGAATATTTAGTATTAGTATTCTTAACTTAATTAGGATAACTAGGCAGGTTAGGGTAATTAGGCAAATCATTGTATATAAATGGTTTGTTCTGTAGACTATCGAAATAAAATATAGCTTAAAGGGGCTAATAATTTTGACCTTAAAATGTTTATTATAAAATTAAAAACAAACAAATAAAACTTTCTCCAGAAGAAAAAAATATTTTCAGACATACTGTGAAAATTTCCTTGCTCTGTTAAACATAATTTGGAAATAGTTAAAATATAAGAGGAGCTAATAATTCTGACTTCAACTGTATATATCTTGCTTAATAATATTCACATTTAGCATAACCTAATGGCATAAACATATGTTATGTATAAACATATGTCTGTAAAGACCTACACTGTAAAAAAAAATACATTGATTTCAACGGTAAAAAAAAAAAATGTCAAAATGCTATAGTAAAAATCTATACCTGGTTAGCGAGTGTACTTTATATTTACAGTGAATAACCATAAATTGACTTTCCCAGAAAGCCCTGCATGACACTTTTTTGTTGACATTACTATGGTTTTTAGTTTTTTTTTTTATCTCATGAGCTATGTACATTAGAGTTTTATATTGCATCTAATGTTGGGAAATATTATTTGATATGAGCATTGATTTACAGTTGAAGCCCCCCTTTGAATTCTTTTCCTTTTTTAAATATTTCCCAAATTATGTTTAACAGAGCAAGGAAATTTTCACAGTATGTCTGATAATATTTTTTTCTTCTGGAGAAAGTCTTATTTGTTTTAGTTCGGCTAGAATAAAAGCAGTTTTAAATTTTTTTAAAAACCATTTTAAGGTCAAAATTGTTAGACCCTTTAAGCTATTTTTTTTTGATAGTCTACAGAACAAACCATCTATTTACAATAACTTGCCTAATTACCCTAACCTGCCTAGTTAACCTAATTAACCTAGTTAAGCCTTTAAATGTCACTTTAAGCTGTATAGAAGTGTCTTGAAAAACATCTAGTCAAATATTATTTACTGTCATCATGGCAAAGATAAAATAAATCAGTTATTAGAAATGAGTTATTAAAACTATTATGTTTAGAAATGTGCTAAAATTGTGCAGAAATTGGGGAAAAAATAAATATGGGGGCTAATAATTCAGGGGGGGCTAATAATTCTGACTTCAACTGTTTGTCTTTCTCATCAACATACACTTATGGTTGTGTTTTTGTCTATGTAACAAAATATATGATTTGTAGATGTTACTACTTCCGTGTATTTACACTATAAATAATGAAATACAGTAGTTTACCATAAATATTAAAAATAGTTTTTACAGTTTGTACAGTATTTTTTAACTTTAAAATACTGGCAACCACAGCTGCTGTTTTTTACTGAAATTTTTACAGATTTTTTTTAACAATAATGATTCTTAAAATGAAAAAATAAAAAATAAAAAACAATTTAGATTTATTATTTTAGGAAAAATCAATTGATCAAAATAACAAACATTTTGGTTGCAATTGAAAATCAGCATTATTCCACCAAATATTGCTTAAACTCTTTTAAATTAAAATATTGGTATCGGTTGTCTAAAAGATAATAGAAACACAACACTTTTTTATTTTAAGAAAAAAAAGCTAAAATAAATACTAATATTTTTTATTAGAAATTTGAAAGAAATGTCATCAGTACACAGTAAAAAAAATTGACTCAACTTAAAATTGTGAGGCAGAGCATTTTTGAGTACTGCACTTGACTCAATTTAAGTCAACTCAAAAAAGCTCTGCAGCAAGTTGCCTTACAATTTTAAATTGAGTCAACTTTTTTTTATAATGTAGTTTACAGAACAAAACAAAAATGAAGCTTTACTCAAACACATAACTATAATGTTTTAAATCCTGAGAACTGAAAATGTTTAAGTGGTCTCTTAATTATTTCCATAACTGTATATTGACAATTATTGGGTTCCCTAAGTTTTCCCTAGGTAAATAAGTAATAAACCTTTAAACACATTGCTATTATAAGTGGAGAGAAAAAATGTATATGCTTTTGTTGAACCAATCTTATTGTCACGCTGGTATACAAAGAAGTCAGAGATGGTTATCTTTTCATTTAGTTTATTCAACGTAAATCATAAAAGGTTATCACACAGTGCTGGGCAATGGAAGATCATCCGAGGAACACCTCATACGTCTTCGCCTGGTAAACCTGGCTAAAGTCAAGACTGGGTTAACAATCCTCACACCTCCGTTGGTGGCAGTGTGCACAAAGTGCAGGCAGGTGAATATAGATCTTCAGATGTGGTAAGACAATTAAGACACTTCCCTTTATCAGTGCGATGATTACGAAGACTCAGGAGGAACATCCATGGAAGAAGAGAAGACGAGGGAGCTTGGGTGAAGACAACCATACGACTTCAATACCGGACGATGAGTGAACGGAGGAGGTGAGATTATATAGTGTCCGGGCTAATAGTGAACAGGTGCGGGTAATTAATAATCAGGGGAAGGTTCTCGGGATTGGATGGGACTGGTGTGAGGTGGTGAAGCTGGATTGGGTGAGTGAGGACGAGCCGGGGATGTTACAGTACCCCCCCCTCCACGGGTGACTCCTGGCACCCTAGATCGACGGCGGGGACGGCCACGTCCTCGTGGAGCTGGACGATCGGGATGTCTCTGATGGAATTCTTCGAGGAGAGATGGATCTAAGATGTCATCACGGGGGATCCAGGATCTCTCCTCAGGGCCAAAGCCCTCCCAGTCTACAAGGTACTGGAGCTGACCGTCCCGCCGCCGGGAGTTGAGGATTTCCTTGACCTGGTAGATGTTATCACCGATGACTTCCGTTTGGTCGGGAGGGGGGGGTGGTTCGGGTTCTGCAGTGGGAGGAGATACAGGATTAGTGTAGGGTTTGAGGAGGGAAACATGAAAGGATGATGCTATACGGTACTGTGGTGGAAGGTTCAGACGGTAGGTGACAGGATTGATCTGGGAGTGAATAGTGAATGGTCCCAGGTAGCGGGGACTCAGCTTTCTGCAGGGCAGCCGGAGGCGAATGTCTCGGGTAGAGAGCCATACCTTATCTCCTGGTTGGTATATGGGATTAGGTAGTCGGTGACGGTTGGCTTGCTCAGTGTACCTCCGGACTGCCCGCTGAAGATGGACGTGAGCTGAGTCCCAGACCCTCTCGCTTTCCTGGAACCAGTGATCAACCGCGGGCACTTCTGATGCTTCCCCATTCCAGGGGAACAAGGATGGTTGGTAGCCTAGGACACATTGAAAAGGGGTTAGTCCAGTAGAGGATTGACGAAGAGAATTTTGTGCATACTCAGCCCACGGAAGATACTGGCTCCAGGTGTTTTGATGAGCATGGCAGTAGGAGCGTAAAAACCGGGAAATCTCTTGGATTTTACGCTCGGTCTGACCGTTGGTTTGCGGATGATAGCCAGAAGATAGACTGATGGTGGTGCCCAAAAGGTGGAAGAACGCCCGCCAGACCCTGGAGATAAACTGTGGACCTCTATCCGACACGATGTCTTCGGGGAGACCATAGTTTCTGAAGACGTGATGGAACAGGGCCTCAGCTGTTTCAAGGGCTGTGGGAAGACCTTTGAGAGGTATTAGTTTGCAGGATTTGGAAAACCGATCTACAACCACTAAGATCGTGGTGTATCCTTGAGAGGGGGGTAGATCGGTGGCAAAATCCACACCAAGGTGTGTCCAGGGTCGGCGGGGAGTGGGCAACGGCAGCAGTTTTCCTTCAGGTAGATGGCGTGGAGTGGTAGTTGTAGAGACTCGCTGGTCAAAACCAGTTCGAATCCGGCTTTGGAATGTTGAGCGCATCTGGCTTAACTCGCTCCAGGGCTTTGTAGGGTGACAGGGCGCCAATTGATCCGAATTGTCATCCCCCTAACTCGGACAGATGCTGCAGCTAATTTTGGTTAATCGTTAACCAACGAGACAAAGACCCCTTCAAATTCTCTTATCACGAGACCCTTGGAGGACCCTCACGTGGACGACCATGCGTTTGACCACGAGATGGACAGAATTCAGAGACAAAGGAAAAGAAATGAAGGAGACTTAAGGAAAATGATTCTTATAAATGTTATAACCAAGGCAAAATTTTATATTTTGAATGACATTTCTAAATAT
Source organism: Danio kyathit (assembly GCA_903798195.1). Classification (NCBI taxonomy): domain Eukaryota; kingdom Metazoa; phylum Chordata; class Actinopteri; order Cypriniformes; family Danionidae; genus Danio; species Danio kyathit. The sequence goes on along the minus strand of LR812523.1, from coordinate 62,336,563 downwards.
TGATGTGCTGTGTTTATTTTCAACCAACCAGGTTCATAATGTGATTTTTACCATTATAACAGTCTAAAATGATCTGTATGTGTCTGAAATGCTTTGTTTGTATTCAAACAAAACCGCTCGTTATTTGCAATACATTGCTGTAAATGAGAATTTTGTGATACGAACTATATCCATATTGTAACGTTTGATGTCAGATAGTTACAATCTTACCAGAGATTTTATCACGTTAAGTCTCTTGCAGTGAGTTAATTAGTAAACTTGCCTACGTTGGGACGGGGCGTGGCCCCGCCCTTCATCTTGCCGTTCATTGGACGACAGGATCAAGAGGGATGGCTCAGAGCCAGCCTATAAAGCCTCCGTGCTATGTCAACCATGCGCGCAGCCCTTCAGCATCACCCCGTTGATGCTTTTCCGCCCCTAATCGTCACCACGCGGTTAGGCCAACATCACAGACTTTTCCTTTCAAAACCTGTTAAGTTTCGCAACCGCTGAAACTTCCACGAACAGACTCTTTACGGAGTCGTTACCCCGGGACAACAGCTCACTCACGCCGAGTGGATCCCAGCGACGTCACAGGGAAACCAACCTAGCAGCAGCGCCACGTGTTTCCTCCAAACCCGGAGAGGGAAATTCGAATCAAGAAAGACTTCAACAAATTCGCAAGTAACGCAAATAACTGTTGTTTCTAGCTGATCGGGTGCATATGCTTTTAAGCAGTTACAGATAAGTCAATTCTCTGCTTTTGTGGTTTCTCAGGTGATTCAAAGATCTGGTACGAAACAGATCGGCTGGACTGTTTGTTCAATTCATTTTGCATCATCTGAACTGCCTGTGTGTGTGTGTGTGAACGTGTGTGTGCATTTGTTTGTTTGTTATTTGTTGTTTTGATTACTACGTAGTTAGCCTCGTGTGTCGAATAGTATAGTACAATAAATCTTCGTTTCTCATTTGAAAACCCGTGTTATTGTTTCTGTGCTTTATAAGTCTCTGCCTCAAACTACAGATCGTGTTACCTTGCTAAAAGTTAACCCTATTCCGTGTTATGTTATTATCGCTTGGCCACGAAAATAATATAGACGAGAATTAATAAATGTGATTGTCTCCATTTGCGGGACAAGTTTGAATCTTTGATCTGATTCAATCTGACTCAATTGAGTCGAATCAATGATTCGAATCTTCAGGATCCGAGTCATTGATCTGAGCTAATAATTCCTAAATTGATCTTTTAACATAGATTGATTTCTTACATTTAATGGTGGAGGATTCTTGGGCAGTTTGAACAGACTTTTTAGCACAAAACAGTGTTGTTTTCTTTTCTATTTTTGTCCGGAAGAATAGATTAGAGACAGAGAATCAAAGGTGTTGTGTTACTGTTCGATTCATTGTTGTGCTACCCAGCGTGTCTGAACCACAGACTGTGGTCCACACGCCCTAATGCATCTCGAGCGCTTCTGAGAAAGCGAACTGCAGAATAGTTTGTCCACGAGACAAAGCCGCTGTAAAAGCGTGCGAACAGAGAAATAATAAGCGATGCTCCTTATTATCTTCTCCTAAAAAGGCCTTCCACCGTTAGATTTAAAGGTGCGTGTCCCAGCTTTAAAGTCTAACCGTGAAGCTCCCCCTGGTCAAAATTAAGCACAGAGTAGCTAACTGTCCTTTTTGCCACTTTTGATTCACTAACGCATGAGTTAGTGAAACTCCAGCGCTGCGCTCGGGAAGAGCGGCTGTGAGTATTTTTACGGGAGAATCTGCTTGATCAAGTAATTTGTGTGGTTTAATCCACGCGTGTCTTTGACTGAGAAAAGTCCTGACACAGAGCGCTGATCCGCCGTGATCCAATAGTGCTCCATTCTTGTGAGATGTGCAGCCATTTCACATGTGACATTATCTGTGTTAATGTGTGTTCATGAATGCGTTTGCTCTGTGTATGTTGCCATAGCAACGGAAGTCCTGAGAGACTTTTCCGGAGTATGTGCGCAGGCGCAGTCCTCCGCACGTGGATCTGCTGTTAGCATTAGCACAAGTAGCTTTCATGTGCGCAGGCGCAGTCCTCCGCACGTGGATCTGCTGTAGACGCTAGCACAAGGCTAAGCTAACTGAAGCTAACGTTGTTGCATTGAGTTGTGTGGTATGGTTGTAGCATTAAAAGCTAGTGTTTAGCGCTCTTGTGGTTTGAATGCAGTGTGTTTGAAGTGACAAACTAACACACGTTAGCGAGAATCCTAGTCTCGATTCTCCTGCTTTATAGGCTATTTGCTTTGTTTCTCAGTTTCACCCTTTCTTGGAAAATGCTTTGACTAATGCAGATTTGATAAACCCTCATTGAATGCGATTCATCGCTGGTTTAATCACATTTGTCAAATGCTTTCCCGCTTATCCTGGCCTGTTTGATCAATACAAATGCTCATGAGTTGTTGGTTTATTAGCAATGAATTATAGTTTGTTCTACAATACTATAACTTAATGCTTTTGATCGCTCAATCATTAAATTAATGCTTAAATGCTTAATTACTGATTTATTGCTTTTCTGAAACTTTTCAACATTATAGGAACAACCATTTCCTATGACTGTTGATATTTGAAGTTGATTTATAAGCACAGTGTTTTATGATTAATTTAATAATAACATTTATTGTTTCTGGGACTTTACCAACACAATCACTATTCTGGAATTTTAATTTCATTTAATAGTTTATTGATGACTGGTTGCCCTATTTCAATAACAGTTATTGATTAATTTTAAATAAACACTTTTGATCAAATTTAATGACATTAGGAATATTACCATTCCCTATCATCACTGATTAAGAAATTGATTTATTCCCATAACTATGATTTGCAGGAATGCTTGCTGATTAATTAAATCATAATTGTGTTTATGACTTTAATGACAACATCACTGAGTGTTAGTCTCAACCAACATTTATTACTATTTGGAAATTTTAATTTCATTAATAGTTAATTGGTGTTTGGTTTCCCTTTTCTATAACCATTATTGATTAATTTAATAATAGCAGCTCCTAAACAAGGTTATGAATAAAATCAGATTTCTTAATCACTTGATGTCATTACTAATTTGAATTAGTTTTAAATTAATTCGCAATCAAGTTTTTTTTTCTACCTTAATTTTTTTTATTATCCTTCAGGTTTTAAATTACCTCACAGGACAGTGCTCCCCCTGGTGGTTGGTTGATGCAATGGGACAGTGTAGACTGAGTGGCTACAACTGAACTCAAGTCATCATTAAACTTAACCTACCAGCGCAGTAGCCTCCAATTAGCCAAACCCAAAAGGAAAATTAGGATTTTCCTCTCCACTTAGGCTAATTAGTTATTTTGATAACACAATAAACCAACCCTCTTGATGTATTGACTCAACAGCGCCACCAATTTGTCAACTTTGTAATTTGAAAACTTGCTCCACTTTCTACTCTTTCTTTTAACTGTCTTTTCCTGAGTTGACTACCGCTGCCATTTTGGGATTGTACCTGTGGGAATCATGAAAGCAGAGAACGTTTGAAACATTTAACAGATGTTTGAAAGACTTAAACATTTTACGTTTAAATGATCTGACTCTCTCTCTCTACCCTTTCTCGCCATAGGACGCTACCCAATCAATGACGAAACGGATCAACCGGAAGACAGGCGTTTTCAAATTTGATTCTAGATTTGCATCCAAAGTGGTCTACTTGGTGTATGGTGTCAATCCTAACGAGTAAGAAACCAATACTGTCATTGTTATTGCACTTTTCTTCACCTCGGAGGAAATTGAATAACAATCATAGTCCTGGTGTTTAGAGCTCCCCATTTCCAACTTCCAGCCTAGAAGCATCCTTTCACTTCACGCTTGACAAAGCTGAAGGAAACGTTCTCTCTAGGAGCCTGGAAGCAGCCAATTATCAACCTACTCCTTATCAGTCTTCTCTTCCTCTGTTCTCTAGCTGTCCTAACTGTGTGTGTTACTGACTGTCCCCACAGAGACTACAAGTTAGACGCACGCCCCCCAGAGGATCACAGTCACAGAGAACAACACCCAGCTGTTATTCCACCCTCAACAGTAGCTCACACTCTAGTACACCCAGACACTTTTGTTTGCCATCTGTTTTGTTTTTGTTTTTCTTTCTCTCTCTCTCTCCCCTAGGTCTGTGTCAGTGTCAGTTTTAGGTCTTCCCCCTCACCGCCGCACAGCATGGCTCTCCCCAAAGACCCTGTTGGCCACTGGAAAGACCTAGAAACATGGCTAAGTGTTGCAACGGACAGCCTCCTCCCTAAGGCCGCCGAAACGCTACAGCACCTAACACAGAACCAGCTGGATGAGAACCTAAACAGCCTCATGAAGCAAGACCCAAGTAAAAGCTACAATCACAAAGACCTAGCCAAGATCACAGGCACCTTGAGTCACATTCTCATCGCCACCCTCAAACTGAGTGACCGGCATTCCGCCCAGCTCAAGCACCAGCTGACATGCGTGCAAACCCGCATCAACCAGCTAGAACTGGAGGCTCAGGAACGACCGGAACAGCCAGATGAGACTGATCAAGCTGCCAAAGAGATCGATAAACTTCAAAAGACTCTAGACGCCACCACCCACGAAATGGAACAAGCCAAAGCCGACCATGCTGATGTCGCTAACAAGCTTGAGTACGTCGAACAGCTACTAGAAGAGGTAAATGCTGACTCCAAAGACAAGAACAGCAGAAACGAAGCCCTCGAAGCTCACCTGCTTGAAGCAAGACAGGAGATCAGACGACTCACACAGCAGCTGGACTACATCAAAGAAGAGTACCACAGCATTAAAGATGAACTTAAACATGCATATGAACTGTCACGCAACAAGAAAGCTGAGGGGTCACTGCTAAAGCCCTCACCAGCTCCCTCTGTTCCAGCCAGCCACGTATCACTAGGTGGCCTGGACCTCAGAGACCTTGACAAGCTAGTCAAGAACCTGGGCAAGTTCACGCCGAATTTGCCAGGTAGCCAAGATGTTCATGCCTATCTGCAAGACATTGACTTTCATCTGGAAGTGAGACCCAATGTCACTGACAAAGATAGACTGTATTTGCTCCGAGCAACCTCCAGCACTGAAGTACGCAGCTTCCTTGATCGTCAGCCTGCTCACACCAAGACTGACTACCTTCTGCTCCGAGAAGCCCTCATCAGAGAGTTTGATGACCCAGAGTCTGAAGAAGGACTTACAGCTGCCCTGGAGACGGAACAAGGTCGCCATGAGTCTGCTCAAACCTACTACAGCAGACTCAGACGAGCCTACTTCGGCACCCGCAATGAACCTGAGATGGAAGAGGACCTGAACTTCAAAATTCTCTTCCTGAGAAATCTCCATCCTGAAGTAAGCCACCATCTTGGGGTTCTTGCATGCCCCCACACAATGAACACTCAGCAGTTACGAGATTTGGCACATAAAGCCTACGTCAAACAAAAGATGACCCCAGGAAAGAGTGCCACAATCCCTGCTGTTTATGACTTCAACACTCAAAGTCAAGATCTGGCCCTTGAGGGTGCCCAGGGCCCAGACAACGCTAAACTACCTCCCAGTGAGTGGAATGTGTCGTCTTACAACAGCCAACGAGACCGTCATGCTGACACCAGACCTAAACAGTGGAACAGCCACTGGGATGGACCGCCTGGACGACAACACTCACCTGAACGTCACCGGGAGAGACCGTGGAACAGGTCCACCTCATTTGCAAACCAAAGGGGGACAAGCTCGTGGGAATCCAGTGATACCTCTAAGGTAAAACACCATCACCTTGACACAACCAGCTCAAGAGGTCGACGACAAAACTCCCAAAGATTCCACGCTGATCGAGCTCAAACTGAATCCCCAGAAGGGAAAACATCACCATGTTTTGACCCTCAAGAACTGATGAAAATGATCTTGAAAGAGTTCTTCCGACGAAGGGAAGAGGATCGGAAGTGGGAAAGGAAAGAAGATCCTGATTCTGCCTGACAAGCAACGACCTCACAAAGCAGCACGTCTGCACCTCACTTACAGAGACCTGTAAGCACCATAACTTCAAACATGCAATAGACTGTACCTGAACACCAGAGTTAGACGCTAACTCAACACCTGATGCCTCAGGTCATCACTGCATCACACGAACACTTGTGGACGAACCCCCTCCAATGCCTAAGAGTGCTGTCTTGGTCGTTTGTCACCCCGCTGAACTCAGAATCAATCCCAATCCTACCTGTGCCATGCCAACTCCAGTCCCTCAACTCCAAGTGACCAGAAAGGGGGAGGAGCCAAGCTGCTGACACAGACCCACTATCCTGAGCTCTTGATATAACGCTAACCTGTTTTTTCTTCATTTGTGCTATTTTAGGAAGACACCTAGCCTTAGCTATGTTTCCTAAACCCAATACATACACTCTCTCCTCCACTGCACTTCTAGGATCAGTCTCTAGTAGAGAGGAGCCATTACACATATGTGACACTTGTTTGTTGTTCTAAACCTCACTCAATGACCTTATGTCTCAGTTTCTTCTTTCTTACTCTTTGTCTTTCAATTCTTGCCTCATCAGGGAACCCCCACAGATGATGTTTTAAGCCCAGAGCTCAGAATTAGGATTGACTCCTTTCACCAAGCCTCACGGATCAATGCCTTGAAGGTGCGATCACTGTATTGATAATTTAACGTCGTAACACCTGTCTGACGACGCGTTTTAGGCGAAAACTCAAAAGATTTGTTAACCACATTTCTTCATCCTCAATCCAGAACAGAAAAGAGGATTGAGGGTAAAGAATTAAATTTATTGGTTCGACTCTCGTTAAAACGGCATCGTAGGGTATGCGTTGACTTTGACACCTGCCTTCTTCCGCCACGAGCAAGTAAAGGCCATCCAAAAGTGGTTCAAAAGTACACGCCCCACATCCCGTGCGTGCTTAGATGCGATGACGTTAACCAAAGATTGAATTCTTTACAGATTGAGATACCGCCTATACAACTTCGTTGAGCCTTCAATACCTCGGTTAGTCGTAAAAGCCTAAATTCTGATAAAACTGAACTATGCTCTTCCACACCATGAGTGTTGTTAACCGGAGCATTCCAACGCGCCTAAAACCTGCACCAAGATTCAGTTAGTGATGACGTTGTTTGTGTCTTGTGTTTGCCTGTTCTCTCTGCTTCTGCCTGTTTGTTCCAGTGCCTGCCGATGTTCACACCGGGAACATCCCCCGGCAAAGGGGGAGATGTAGAGACTCGCTGGTCAAAACCAGTTCGAATCCGGCTTTGGAATGTTGAGCGCATCTGGCTTAACTCGCTCCAGGGCTTTGTAGGGTGACAGGGCGCCAATTGATCCGAATTGTCATCCCCCTAACTCGGACAGATGCTGCAGCTAATTTTGGTTAATCGTTAACCAACGAGACAAAGACCCCTTCAAATTCTCTTATCACGAGACCCTTGGAGGACCCTCACGTGGACGACCATGCGTTTGACCACGAGATGGACAGAATTCAGAGACAAAGGAAAAGAAATGAAGGAGACTTAAGGAAAATGATTCTTATAAATGTTATAACCAAGGCAAAATTTTATATTTTGAATGACATTTCTAAATATTGATGTGCTGTGTTTATTTTCAACCAACCAGGTTCATAATGTGATTTTTACCATTATAACAGTCTAAAATGATCTGTATGTGTCTGAAATGCTTTGTTTGTATTCAAACAAAACCGCTCGTTATTTGCAATACATTGCTGTAAATGAGAATTTTGTGATACGAACTATATCCATATTGTAACGTTTGATGTCAGATAGTTACAATCTTACCAGAGATTTTATCACGTTAAGTCTCTTGCAGTGAGTTAATTAGTAAACTTGCCTACGTTGGGACGGGGCGTGGCCCCGCCCTTCATCTTGCCGTTCATTGGACGACAGGATCAAGAGGGATGGCTCAGAGCCAGCCTATAAAGCCTCCGTGCTATGTCAACCATGCGCGCAGCCCTTCAGCATCACCCCGTTGATGCTTTTCCGCCCCTAATCGTCACCACGCGGTTAGGCCAACATCACAGACTTTTCCTTTCAAAACCTGTTAAGTTTCGCAACCGCTGAAACTTCCACGAACAGACTCTTTACGGAGTCGTTACCCGGGACAACAGCTCACTCACGCCGAGTGGATCCCAGCGACGTCACAGGGAAACCAACCTAGCAGCAGCGCCACGTGTTTCCTCCAAACCCGGAGAGGGAAATTCGAATCAAGAAAGACTTCAACAAATTCGCAAGTAACGCAAATAACTGTTGTTTCTAGCTGATCGGGTGCATATGCTTTTAAGCAGTTACAGATAAGTCAATTCTCTGCTTTTGTGGTTTCTCAGGTGATTCAAAGATCTGGTACGAAACAGATCGGCTGGACTGTTTGTTCAATTCATTTTGCATCATCTGAACTGCCTGTGTGTGTGTGTGTGAACGTGTGTGTGCATTTGTTTGTTTGTTATTTGTTGTTTTGATTACTACGTAGTTAGCCTCGTGTGTCGAATAGTATAGTACAATAAATCTTCGTTTCTCATTTGAAAACCCGTGTTATTGTTCTGTGCTTTATAAGTCTCTGCCTCAAACTACAGATCGTGTTACCTTGCTAAAAGTTAACCCTATTCCGTGTTATGTTATTATCGCTTGGCCACGAAAATAATATAGACGAGAATTAATAAATGTGATTGTCTCCATTTGCGGGACAAGTTTGAATCTTTGATCTGATTCAATCTGACTCAATTGAGTCGAATCAATGATTCGAATCTTCAGGATCCGAGTCATTGATCTGAGCTAATAATTCCTAAATTGATCTTTTAACATAGATTGATTTCTTACATAGTGATGGCACAGACCGAGCAACCCTTAACGTACTGGGTGACATCATGGGCCATTTTAGGCCACCAATACCTTTCTCTGAGAAGCGAGAGGGTTCGCCTGCTACCTGGGTGTCCTGAGCCGAGGGAGGTGTGTGTGCTAGTGAGGAGTGGTATGCGAAATCTCGTGGGTACATAGCACAAGCCTGGAGGGAGACCAGGGGGAACTGGTTCTTCTAAGGTGGCTAATCGGATCTCTTCATCGATTTGCCATAATATGGGGGCCACAGAGATGGAAGGAGGAAGAATAGATTCGGGGGAATCGTTACGAGGCTCAGGTGAGTAAAGTCTGGATAGGGCATCGGCTTTGACATTCTTGTGCCCAGGTTGGTAGGTGATGGTAAAATTGAAACGAGCGAAGAAGAGAGACCAACGAGCTTGGCGAGCATTCAGACGTTTAGCATCTCGGATGTATTGGAGATTTTTATGGTCAGTGATGACGGTGAAGGGGTGCTGGGCTCCTTCAAGCCAGTGACGCCACTCTTCGAGTGCTAGTTTGATGGCTAATAGCTCGCGGTCACCGATCCCATAGTTTTGTTCAGCAGTAGACAATTTCCGCGAGTAGTACGCACAAGGATGGAGGGCTTTGGGTTCACCAGACCATTGGGAGAGTATAGCACCTACTCCAGTGTCTGCGGCGTCCACCTCAACGATGAACGGGAGGTTGGGATTCGGATGACGTAAGACGGGTGCTGTGGCAAACTTTGACTTAAGGTGATCGAAGGCTCGGTACGTCTCAGGGGTCCAGGTGAGTACTCTCTTTCCTCCTCGGAGCAAGGAAGTGAGAGGAGCTGATAAGACACTGTAGTTCTTTATGAACCGCCGATAGAAGTTGGCGAATCCCAGAAAACGCTGAAGTTCTTTAATGGTTTTCGGGTATTCCCATTTCGATACTGCGTCTACCTTGCACCGTTCCATACTCACTCCTTGTGGGGTGATGACATACCCGAGGAAGGATATCGTGGTCTGATGGAATTCACACTTTTCGGGTTTGAGGAATAGTTGGTTTTGACGTAAACGTTGAAGTACTTGGGTCACATGGGCTTGATGCTCTTCAAGATTACGGGAGTAAATAAGAATGTCATCAATATAGACAATAGTGAAACGATGAAGGAAGTCTCTGAAGATCTCGTTCATGAAACTTTGGAAGATTGAGGGACTATTTGCCAGTCCGTAGGGCATGACGAGGTACTCGTAGTGGCCGGAAGGTGTAACAAAGGCCGTTTTCCACTCGTCCCCCTGGCGGATGCGGATGAGATTGTATGCACTCCGGAGGTCTAGTTTGCTGAATACCTTAGCCTCTCTCAGTTCTTCCAAAGCAGCAGGGACTAGAGGCAGAGGGTAGGCAAACTTGACGGTAGCAGCATTAAGTACTCGGTAATCGATGCATGGTCTGAGTCCTCCATCTTTCTTGGCGACAAAGAAGAAGCTGGAGGCGGCAGGAGATGTAGATGGTCGGATGAACCCATGCTGGAGAGCTTCACTGATGTAGTTGTGCATAGCTTCATGCTCAGGACGGGACAAAGGATAAATCCTTCCGTGTGGCAACTTGGCATCGGGCAACAGATCAATACAGCAATCCCAGGACCGATGAGGGGGTAATTGGGTGGCTCGTTCTTTGCTGAAGACGTCTAAGTACTCATGATATGCTGAGGGAATGGGATGGCTGGAAGGAGAAGTGGCTTGTATGCTTGTACTCTGCAGGGGTAATGAAGTGGAGTGACCAGTAGAGGGGGTAATATGACCATTACTGTTGCATCTGGATCCCCACTCGAGGATATCGCCAGTTTCCCAGTTAATACTGGGTTGGTGCTGAATAAGCCACGGTCGTCCCAGGATGACATCCACATTAGCACGAGGAAGAATAAGGAGGGTAAGTTTCTCTTGATGATTCTGATTCAGACGAAGGGTGATAGGCTTGGTACGGCGATTGATTTTTCCTTCTCCTAGCGGCGAGCTCTGGATGGTGGTGATGCGGTACTGGACTTCATTCCTCACTGAAGGAATATTATAGCGGGAGATAAAGGTGGAGGATATGAAGTTCCCAGCGGCTCCGGAGTCCAGCAAAACATGTACGGGAAAAGTTTGATCGTGGATTACCAACTCTGCAGAAATATGAGGTATGGTGGATACTGTGGGTGTGAGGATGACTTTACTCACCACTAGTCGAGGTGGGCGGATGGGACAGGTGGCTATCCGGTGAGTTGATTCTCCACAGTAGAGGCAGAGCTGATGTTGAATACGTCGCTGGCGTTCCGTGGCATCGAGCCGGTAGGAGTCCGTGACCATAGGTTCTTCTGGGTCCTGCGTAATCGCGGGAGATTTGGGCGGTGATGGAGAATCATCAAAGAGAGAAGAACAAGCAGATAAGTGCTGGCACACACTAATAGTCTTCTTGATGAAGGATTCAAGGTTCGCATTGTCATCATAAATGACCATCTGTTTACGGAGGGAGGGTTTCAACCCTTTACGGTAAGCAGCCAGAAGCGCCACAGGGTTCCACCCACTGCTGGCGGCAAGTGTCCGAAACTGCAACGTATATTCGTGAATAGACATCCTCCCTTGTGATAAATTCATGAGTTCGTCGTGCACTGATAAAGGGGTAAGTGGAACTGAAAATACCTCCTTAAAGTGAGTGACGAAGGATTGGATGGTGGTTATCACTGGGCTACGAGTACTCCACAACGCATCTGCCCATTGCAACGCTCGACCTGAGAGAAGGGAGATAACAAATGCAACTTTGGAAAGTTCGTTAGGGAATTGCACAAGGTTGGCTTCAATATATAAAGAACATTGTAGTAGAAACCCATTGCAGGTGCTCGGATCCCCAGAGTAACTCATTGGTCGAGCTAGTGGAGTACTCGGTGTCACCACCAGGTTGGAGCTAGCGCTCATGGATGCGGAAGGCAACTCACTTCCGGTTAACGTAGCGTTAGCTTCCATGTTGTTGTTGTTGTTTGGTCCGGTATTCTGTCACGCTGGTATACAAAGAAGTCAGAGATGGTTATCTTTTCATTTAGTTTATTCAACGTAAATCATAAAAGGTTATCACACAGTGCTGGGCAATGGAAGATCATCCGAGGAACACCTCATACGTCTTCGCCTGGTAAACCTGGCTAAAGTCAAGACTGGGTTAACAATCCTCACACCTCCGTTGGTGGCAGTGTGCACAAAGTGCAGGCAGGTGAATATAGATCTTCAGATGTGGTAAGACAATAAAGACACTTCCCTTTATCAGTGCGATGATTACGAAGACTCAGGAGGAACATCCATGGAAGAAGAGAAGACGAGGGAGCTTGGGTGAAGACAACCATACGACTTCAATACCGGACGATGAGTGAACGGAGGAGGTGAGATTATATAGTGTCCGGGCTAATAGTGAACAGGTGCGGGTAATTAATAATCAGGGGAAGGTTCTCGGGATTGGATGGGACTGGTGTGAGGTGGTGAAGCTGGATTGGGTGAGTGAGGACGAGCCGGGGATGTTACACTTATTGCATTAACTCATAAAAAAAACTACATTACCCATGATGCTGTACATGAAATCATTCATTCATTCATCATTTTCTTTTCAGCTTAATCCCTTCAAAAATCAGGTGGTCGCCACAGCGGAATTAACCACCAACTTTGTACGTGAAATCATAATGCAACTGTGTAATTTACAGTGCTTCCCTTTGCCTTTTACTGTGATTTTCATTTTTTTTTGACAAAGTGATTGGAAGATTATTGTTTAGTACTGCTGAAAAAGTGGACAGGTCCTAAAGCACCTTTTTTGTACATATTATGATCCTTCAAGGATGGTTGTTACCTCTAATTTTTTGGTGAGTTCATCTTTTTGAGCTTGTAGCTGCTTGGCGTTTTCTACTTCTTCTTTCAATCGCACCATTTCCTATGAAAAACACAACAGAAAGATGCATTCTTTGATAAAAATCTGCATGAAGGAAGCATGCAAAAATGAAATGATATCATAACAGTAAAAAAATAAACCCTACCTCTTCCTTTGCCCTCAGAGTGCATTCCAGCTCCTCTATTGTTTGGTTCAGCTCTGTTTTCTGGGATTTGATCACGTTGGTTTGACTACTTTGACTCTCCAATTCTGAAACCTTTAGATCAAAAAAAAAAAAAAAAAAATCATAAACTTATTTAGTTACAAAGATCTAACCTGAAGAAGAATTTGCTACAGACCTGTCTCATAGATCATCACATCTGGCTTTAATTAGTAGCATAAAAAGTAATAATCTGCCTGCAACCTTATTAATGGATGATTTCCAATTTTGACAGGAAAGTGTGCCTTATTTTATTGAATTCGACAATAAAAATCAATGCAATTCTATGCAAATGTCAACTATGCTATGAAAAAAATAAAGTTTTCATTAAAACAGCCAAACTCTTTCTAAGTTTTTTGTGTAGACTTGTATTTTACAGTACTGTAAAAATTCTCAAAAAAGTCTATGTCAATGTTTTCAAACAATTATATTTGATTTACCAAAGTCACACAAATGCTAATTTCACATCTGTCACATCCATAAAAGAAGCTTTTTCCTCAAAAATGCAAAAATGTAAAATAAAAACAATAATTTTTGTTCTACACTACCTGACAAAAGTATTGTCATCTATCCAAGTTTTAGGAACAACAAATAATAACTTGACTTCTAGTTAGGTTAGGCATATCAGAAGCAGTGGTGTAAAGTACTTGAGTAAATGGACTTCGGTACTTTACTTAAGTATTTTTTTGGCTACTTTGTACTTGTACTGAGTATCAAAAATATAAGCAACTTTTACTCTTTACTTGACTACATTTTTGATTGAATATATGTACTTTTTACTTCACTACATTTGAACGGATGCTTACCGTTACTCATTACATTGTGATTGTGCACGAAAAGTCAGCATCTTTATCTACCACAGCTAATTTGTTGGGCGGATGAGGCGATATCGCCATCTGCAGGGTGCTGAAGGTACTGTATGCTATTTATGAGCTAAATCATGTGAATGTGAATTAGCAGCTTGCCTAATACCAGGTGCTTAATTGGCGACATGACTGCAGCCAGTGATGAAGCCGAAGCTTAAATTTATATGTAGTTTACTAAGTTGAAAAATAACACTGCTCCTCTTTGTTTAATTTTAATACAGAGAAAACATAATTAATCAATTGAAAAACTACTCAAAATAAAAATATTGCCCCCCTCTGATACTGAGAGATGAATCACATCAAAGTCAGCTCTGATTTTTTTACTAGGTTTTACTACTTTTTTTTTTTTTTTGATAAATTGTTTGTGCCTGTTTTGAACATTTGAGTTTGACTGAGACTTTTTTTTTTAATATTTTGTTCTGCAATTTTGAAACATTAAGGTGTTAAATTTAAATTATATATTAGGAAAATTAAACCTTTCTTGGTGTTCTTTGAGCCTACATTTAGTATGAGTAAAATACTTAAGTTCTTTTAAAATCGGATACTTTAATACTTTTACTCAAGTCTTATTGGAATTGGTGACTTGTAACTTGTAATGGAGTAATTTTTACAGTAAGGTATCTGTACTTTTACTTAAGTATGGTTTTCAGGTACTCTTTACACCTCTGATCAGAAGTGGCTTATATGAAAGGCAAAGACCTCTCTAGATTATGCTTATTTTACCAAAATAAAATAGATTACGCCTTGATTTTGAATGATTTAATTAGGACAGTAAGGTCTGACTTTGCTTAGACAAAAGTCTTGTCACTTAACAGAAATAATGTACAGTATAGAATTTAAAGCCATGGTGCAGTGGAAAAATAATGAATATTGTGTATGACTCCTATGAGCTTGGAGGACTGCATCCATACATCTCTACAATGACTCAAATCACTTATTAATAAGTCATCTGGAATGGCAAAGAAAGCGTTCTTCCAGGACTCCCAGAGTTCATCAAGATTCTTTGGATTTATCTTCAATGCCCCTCCTTCATCTTCCCCCAGACATGCTCAATAATGTTTAAGTCTGGTGACTGGGCTGGCCAATCCTGAAGCACCTTGACATTCTTTGCTTTCAGGAACTTTGATGTGGAGGCTAAAGTATAAAAAGGAGAGCGCTATCCTGCTGAAGAATTTGCCTTCTCTTGTGGTTTGTAATGTAATGGGCAGCACAAATGTCCAGGCTGTTGATGTTGCCATCCACTCTGCAGATCTCTCACACCCCCATACTGAATGTAACCCCAAACCATGATTTTTCCTTCACCAAACACCAAACAGAGTGATTTCTGTGAGAATCTTGGGTCCATACAGGTTCCAATAGGTCTTCTGTTTCACTATTTGTGAAGTTTGAGATGCAGTTCAACAGATGATTGAAAAAATCGTCCTACTGACACTTTTCCACATGATCAACAAGTCAAATTATTATTTGTTGCTTTTACAACTGGGATCGAAGACAACATTTTTGTCAGGTATTGTATAGTGAGACACCTTTTATCCTTTAGATTAGCATTATTTCTTTTGGGTTTAATCCACAGCATGTCTACAAAGTACTTTGTATAGTGAAAACTTGCATAGTTTTTTGGTCACATCCACAACATATGTTTATTTTCCATATGTTTAATATAAAATATGTTTACAGATTGATATATTTCTGATCCCATAACTCTGTGGTTATTTTATTTTATATTATTTTTTTGGAAAATATAAACCGATGTTTTAATATAATGGTAACATATACTTTCTTTGTGAATTTATGTTTTAAGATTTTACTCCAAATGTCACATCCATAACGCTGAAATTGCTCATCAGCATTTCAGAACCAAAAATCTTTTGAAATCTTTCATTTTAATATCAAGCATTTTGTGAGTGAGACGAACGCCAGCAATTCTGCCCGTGTCACCAAAGTTCGAGACAAACGAAGATCTGTCTAGATGTACTGAACCCCAGGATATGTCATAATCAAACAGTAAAGGTCAAGCATCTCCTACTACTCACCCGTTTGTGTAGCCTTTCAGCCTCCTCCTGATAAGCGGCGAGCTGCTGTTTCCATTGTTTGACGTTGGCTGTTGACTCCAGCAGAGCAGCTGTGAGCTTAGCATTGTTGCTCTTTAGCGCTGCTAGCTCTGCCTCCCAGTGTTTGTTGGTAGTTGGGCTGTAGAAAAAAAAACAAAAAAATAACATTACAATCAAAGTCAAATGACATATAACTATCATTGATTCTTATCCTTGACTAAGGATTCAGTTAAAGCCTATGGAAGACAAGTCCTTTAGCAAAAAACAGCATAATGCTAACGCTCCTTCGTTCGTACTTTCATTGGTACACAAGAAGATGAGACATTTTTATTCAGCATGATAACAAAAGAGAGGCTTTTTACTATCCTGAAAAAACTGCTATTGTGGAAAAATACTGTACAGTAGCTTATTACTTTAGGAATCAACATCATTTTTAACAGAGAAGCCACAGACATTTCTCCTTCCTTTAGGGTCACTTAATGTTGCACTTAAAACTCAGAAAGCCAATAGACATTAAGGCTATAATTTGATTAGTTATGAACGGCACTCGTGATCCAAGCTGTCTGTCATACTTTCCACAATGGTAGAGCCACAGATCATCTCCAAAATTCAGACCAATTTCTAAATAAAATGATAGCTATAAAGTATGTTTTTATGTATAAAGACTCACTGGCTTTGATATTGTTTGCATTTTATTTAGCAGACATTGTATTTCTTCACAAACTATACAACTATAACATAAGCTGTATAGACAAAATATAAGACTGTTAATTAAATAAATTAGTAATACATTATTATTTTAATGTTTTTTTTTTATAATACAGAACGAAACAGCAATGATTAAATGTTATATTGAACTTCAATACAATATTACACTACCATTCAAAGTTTTGCGCTAAATAATATTTTTAAAAATATCTAATAAATTCATATGTTTATTTAGCAAGGGTATTAAACTGACCAAAAGTGACAATGGTGATGTTTATAATTTTACAAACCTATTCATTTGATTTTATTTATGAGCAGCACATTAAGCAGCTTAAATGTTAAAAATAAGAATGGAATAACACATAAAAATAAAACATTTTTCTAGAGTACCAAATCATCATATAACATGATTTCTGAAGGATCATGTATGAGGTGATCATCAGCAATGTAGCCCTCGTGGATCACTCGCGAACACTCCCTGTCATTCAACTGAACTACAACTCCCATTATGTCCTGCATTCACACACCTGTTTTGGTTCACCTTCTAAATACACACACACAGCTGAAGGACATCATCACTGATAAGAAGGACCATATATACACCACTCACACACATTCAGTGAGTCTAGTTTCACTGTAGTGTACTTTTCAAAGTGTTTGCCTTGTCTTGCTGTGTTTGACCCTTTGATTGTTTATACTAAAAACTTTTTAAATTATAATGATATTTCACTAATGTTATAATTTTACTGTATTTTGACCAAACAAATGCAGCCTTGGTTACCATGAGATTTTTTTTTCATAAAGGCATTTAAATTTAATTAAAATAATTATTTATTATTATGTAATAGTGGTGGGCAGAGCGAGGCTTCATGAAACACTGAAACAGTTGAAGTGTGTCGAAGCTTCGAAACGTTTTGAAACCCATCTCTACAGCGACACCTAGTGGTCATGTTTATGTACTACCCTGGAACAGCTTCAGCAAAGAAACAGTTACACAAATTGAGGTATTAAACCCCACGTTGTAAAATTGAGGCTTGAAGTGATTTAGTGAAGCGATGAGAGTTCCAGACTAGCATGCTGAGATAATGGGTTCGAATCCAGGGTGATGCAGCTATAGATGTTAGCTTTTATATGCTCTGTTTTTGTGACAAGTTTTGTTTTAACATCGGTTGGACATCCAAATGAACACTTTGTGAATAAATGTGTCTTGACATAGTTTCAGAGTATTTGTACAAGTCGGGATTCAAACTCGAGCCATTTGCAGCACAGTTACATTTTGCACATGCATGGTCCATTTGGCTACAATGAGACAGAGAGTTTTTCTGACCTTTTCAGTCAAACGCAGATTCGCCGGGTCTCGAAATGCTTCTGAAATGACAGATGCTTTGAATCGCTTTAGTCACGTGACCTAATGTTTCGAAACATTTTAGCCACTTGACCTGGGTGTTTCGAATCACCTTAGTCACGTGACCTGCATGGTTCGAATCATGCAGTGTTTCGAAACACTCAAAACGTCAGTTTAACGTCAGCCATCCCTGATATGTAATTATACTGAACACTCTTAAAAATAAAGGTTCTTTGTTTGTATCAGTGGCTTCATAATGAAACTTTAACACCTATGTCATCTATTATATAAATGAATGTTCTTCACACTGATTAACAAGGGTTCTTTTAGTAATTGATCAATTTAAAGAATAACTTAATGACAACTGATAACTTTAATAATTATTTTTATGAGTGCATATAAAAGGTGACAACTGACAAAATTTTCACTTTTTGTGTATTTAGTTACATTTCTGCTGCTTTTGGCCTCTCATTTAAGTTGAAAATAAAACATGCAGTAGATTTGTGTATATATATATATATATATATATATATATATATATATATATATATATATATATATATATATATATATATATATATATATATATATATACATACGTATATACAGTTGAAGTCAGAATTATTAGCCCCCCTTTGAATTTTTTTCCCAAATGATCTTTAACAGAGCAAAGAAATTTTGACAGTATGTCTGATAATATTTTTCCTTCTGGAGAAAGTCTTATTTATTTTATTTTGGCTAGAATTAAAGTAGTTTAAATTTTTTTATGAACCATTTTAAGGTCAAAATTATTAGCCCCTTAAAGCTATATATTTTTTGATTGTCAACAGAACAAACCATCGTTATACAATGATTTGCCTAATTACCCTAACTTGCCTAATTAACCTAGTTAAGCCTTTAAATGTCACTTTAGGCTGTAAAGAAGTGCCTTGAAAAATATCTAGTCAAATATTATTTACTGTCATCATGACAAAGATAAAATAAATGAGTTATTAGAAATGAGTTATTAAAACTATTGTGTATAGAAATGTGTTGAAAAAAAACTTCTTTCCGTTAAACAGAAATTGGGGAAAAAATAAACGGGGGCTAATAATTCTGACTTCAACTGTACATAATGTAATGGTTTGCAATAAATTAGTGATATATATCAGAATTATTAGCCTCCGTGATATATATATACTGTGGCTCCATTACTTCACTCTAACTAACTTCAAGCACCCACTTGCAACCCACTGATGGACCCCAGACCCCAGATTAAAAACAGCTCTGTGTTGAAGTGGATGTATAGCAAGAACGTCAGTTTAACTGTTACTACAATTAAAGTCAGAACTAGACTTTCAAATTGTCATTTCTACACTCAAAAAATTACTTTTGCTGCTTGTTTAAACTACTTATTTAAAATGACTTGAAGCATCACAATTCTTAAGTTCTCTTTGGGGGACAACTTAATAGTTTTATGTTCAGTCGACCAAGTTAACTTAATCAATTTGTGTTGAACCCAGTATTTTTATGTTCGGCCAAGACTTATTAAAAACTCTGTGATCCAAGGTCTATATCATTTGCATACACATTACAATAAAAGACTGATGAAACTGATGATACATGACAACCTGAAATATATCGAAATCAAACGTCAAAAAGACTCAAAGCCAAAAGTCAGAAGCTTCATCAGTTACATAATGACAAAGCCATTCCATCACCTCTCAGTCCTCGTCAGTCCATCTGTGTCCTCAATGCAGCGACAAAGAGATATCAAGCATGAATTCACAACGTGCTCTCATATAACACTGTCACAGAGCCAGCAAACGCATAACCAGCCCACGTCTCCAAACACTATGAGGAATCCCATCCGCTGCTTATCATCTGATCACTCATGCCACCTCCTCTGCCTCCCGCCACACACTCCACACACCACGTGCGGAGAAGCAGCAGCGACTCCTCAGAGCGGACGCCTCCACTATGAAGAGCCGCCAATTCCCTTTCATCTTCCCAGCGCTGCCACCTCTGCTGCGGCTGACGCGATTACCGCCTCCCTCGACCCCCGCGCTCACAGACAAACACCTCAGCCCACACGCACAACTCCTACTGAAACTGTGACACAACGACTATAAAACAGCACACATGAGCAGAACAAGTGCTCATGAGAAGGAGAAAGAGAGCAGAGAAGAGGAGAGGACAGTGGTGAAGTCTTAGAGCTCAATTCAAGCTTAGAGGAACCGACACTTCAGCCTGGTAAGTCAACATATGCACTCGCAGAAATAAAGATATAAAAGTTGTCACTAGGGTGATAACATTTCAAAATGTACAGGTCCACATTGACATCTTAAAGGTACACTTTTGTTACTTTAAGGTAGCACAAGGTACATGTTTGGTACTTTTTATTAGGTACTACAACGTACCTTCAAGTTAAAAACATGTAACTTTAAGATACCATTGAGGACCTGTTAGGTACGAAAGTGTGCCTTTTGGAAAAAATAGCACCCCAGTGACAGCTTTTGTACCTTTGTTTTTGAGAGTGTGCTGAATAATGTAATATTTTAGTATTTAATGCTTTGTTGAGGTTAAATATCCAGTTTTAGGCTGTCATTTTATAGAAATCTTAAAGAATATGGAAATGTGTTGAATACGACTTTATGGACTTAACTTCACTTCTAGATTTGTAACTGTAAAACCTGAACGTTATCTCATTCTCAATCTTTAAACTGTATTCATTATGTATTTTTATGATGTATGCATTGGTTTCATGTAATAAATTCACTTGAATTCAAGTCTTTAAGTGTCTCATTTCCATTTTGGATGGTTTAAAATGTATGAATGTCACTGCATTAGGTATGAAATATCACTCCAACTGGAGTTATTCTAATGGACTAATGTATAAAATAGTAAACATTTGAAGTGGATCAAAACCTTTCATCAAAGTTGTCCTAAAACAATTGAACGACCCATTCTTGTCTTATGAAAATGTTGAAAAACTTCTTTGATCCACTTCAAAAGTTGACTAGCGCAGACGCACAGAAGCACATGGCTGTCCTCATTGCATAACTGGAGCTTAATGTCAGCGTGACTGTCCTCAATGCGAATCAATAAACAATCTCCATCTGACCGCTGTTCTGTTCAAAGCTCCAACAGCCCAGCAATTAACACCCCTCTCATTTCACTGCATCTCTGTTAGACGTTAAACACGTTTCAAACCACCGGTATGATGGATTGTTTTCTATACGCCACATAAAGTGCAGTCCGTAATGAAGTTTAAAGTGTATTGACTGGTGTAGCACACATTTTGTTGTACGTCTCATATTAAGCCCCACTGTAAATGTGATTCACTACAGTGTGGCAACTGCCCAACCGGCCCTCAACGCTAACTCTAATGTAGAGCACAAGACTGCGGGTGAGAGAATTACTGCTTGAAAAAATGCCTTCAATTCACTCGCCACGTAATAAAAGCCAAAGCAGAACAAACACAGCATAATCTATGACCCAAAGATATGTTTTTCATCTTTATCAAAGCGACACCACACTTTTTTTTACAAGTACGATCCCTCATTGAGAGAATTAATAGTATTATTTTGTTTAAAATCAGCCTCAATTATGAAATTTTTGCTTTTTATTCATATAAATGACTAATTATTTATAATATCATGGTAATTGGATTAGGTGAACCTAAAAGGTCAAGCAAAAGCAGCATTACATTATTAGATTTTGGGAAGCATGCCAGATTATACATTTTTTTTTAAAACAGTTACTGCTTGTTGTCTTTAATGACATGATGTCACTGAGAAAGGTGGAGCTACACTATAAAAAATGCAACATAATTTATTCATGTTGTCCCAACACAAATTGATTAAGGTATCTTAAAAAAGTAGATTGAACATAAAACAGTTGAGTTGTCCCCAAAAAATCTTAAGAATTGTGTTGTTTCAGCTTATTTAAACTAAGTAGTTTGAACAAGCAGTAAAAACATTTTTGAGAATAGTGACAGATTTCTAGAAACAAAAGAGCAAACAAACTGACTATCTTGTACTACCTGTCTTGATAATAGTGGACAAAAACTATTCTCCAATGCTTAATTTCACCCACTAGCACCATTAATATTTATTATTTTGCTATGTTTATAAGCTGTGTATGAAATTATTTCAGTTCTGCTATTAGTTAAAAGTATTATTTTGATTATTATTTTTATTATTATTATTATTATTTTGATGATTAGACAGAATAAAAACATTAAATAAAATGTCTTTCTATTGGGTCTTCATTTCTAGTCCACTATTTCATACTACACTAGATTACGGCAAATTGTCAAGGCATCCTATGTCAGATGTATTCTGCCAAATTTGGGTTTATGTGGTGTCTACTCTGAACCAAGTAAGCTTTTGTTAGAACTAAATGTATGGTAAATGCGTGGTTAAAATGTCCAGTTGGAAAACTTCAGCAAACTGAGAAATTCAAGTGAAATGACATTTAATAAATGTATTAATTTTTTTCTCAGATTTACAGATACCTTAGTAACACAACTTACAAAAAAGACCATATACAAAGTCACAAGAGATGCAAAGATTTTCCCCAAACAAAACTCTCAGGAAAGATTAAAACATGACTAATAAAACACAACATCACAAGAGTTCAGCTGACAGAAATGCATACTGTATCTGTTTAAATATAACAACAGAATTTCAAACAGAATAAGGTTTTGTTGCATTTTCACCAGTGGTTCTCAACCAGGGGCATTCAGCAAAGTTACACGAGGGGCTTAAATTACTTACTTTAAATCAAAACAAGACAGCTGACATAAAATTCCAGCACTAATTCCAGGAAATTTATATATGTATATATATATATATATATATATATATATATATATATATATATAAATTTTGTAAGCAAATTTGACAGAAATGTTAACATAGTTGTTTTGAGCTATATAGACCAAGAAATAATTTTTTTAAGCTTAAAATTGTAAATTATTATTACTTTTTTAAACCCCACAAAATCATTCATTCATTCATTTTCTTTTCGGCTTCCCTTTATTAATCCGGGGTCGCCACAGCGGTATGAACCGCCAACTTATCCAGCACATGTTTTACGCAGCGGATGCCCTTCCAGCCGCAACCCATCTCTGGGAAACATGCTTACACACTCATTCACACTCATGCACTACGGACAATTTAGCCTACCCAATTCACCTGTGCTGCATGTCTTTGGACTGAGGGGGAAACCGGAGCACCTGGAGGAAACCCACGCGAACGCAGGGAGAACATGGAAACTCTGCACAGAAACGCCAACTGACCCAGCCGAGGCTCGAACCAGCGACCTTCTTGCAGTGAGGCGACAGCACTACCTACTGCGCCACTACGTCGCCACCCCACAAACTATAAAAATGTATGTAAATATATTAATGTTGAAATAATTACTATGATATACAATGGGGTGGGGGGTGGGGGGCATTTGTGGCTGTAAGGACATCCTTTTAAATGAAAGGTTAATGAAGGTTTCTATTATATTTACCCCTTTAATTTATCTTAATTAATTACCCTTTATAAACCTTTTTAAATAATGGAAAGTTGATCTCTGCATCGACATCTTTTGTTGTTGAAAGTTATTTTATAAAAAATTTTAGTAGTCTGAAACAAAATATTGTTTTGGTAATATAAAATACCGTTCAGGAGTGAGTTTCTGAAACCAGCATTAGCCAACTAAGGTCTCAAAATTCGTTGTTACAACTAGTTCATTGATTTGCCGTTTCCCAAATCCATTGTTCCAACATACATTCGCAACTGCATGGCAAACTTGTATGTTTACAACTACACCTCTAGAGCTGTAGTAAGAAGCATAGTTCCTGGCTGTGTTCTATTCCCAGTTATCCCACCTATGCCCTATTCATTTAGAACATTCTAACATTTAAACTTGGAATTTTTGGTTTCAAAGTATTTTTACAGATAAGTTTTAGCGATCGTCATATTGACAATTGCGCTCCCTTTGAAAACATTTATGCCATTTTGAATGCAGCCGTGGCGCATGACGAAAGCTACTGTAAATTACAACCATTAGCCTATTAATTTAGAGTGTTAGCTAAGTGTTTTTTATGTTTTAGAATAGAATAGGGCATATTCTTAATAACATTTGTAAAGGAAACATATAGGTCCTATATGTGCTATTACCATATATTTCAATTAATATGGAAAGGAAGTGCATGTTTTTACCAAAACTAATATTGATTTTTTTTAAATGCGTGTAGGTGTAAAACAATAAATTTGCACAAAAAAGTATGGAGTTTTCCTGTAAAAAAGTAGTTACTCCACCACATTTAGAGCGTCATTATGGACGTTTTACATTATAATTAACGTGGTTTAAACGATGGATCTGTGACAAAGCAGCTACAGTTTTGGAAAACACTCGTCACTACATCGTTCTTTTCCCAATCGATGCATCGTACTATGATAGTTTAGCCACGAGTTATGTCATCGTTTGGGAAACGCACCCCAGGTAACGTGTGGCCAGTACTTTTTGCATTATATATATACATAACATAATTATATATATTGTATGTATTATATATATACAAACCATAGTTATACAATAACTTGCCTGATATATATATATATATATATATACTACAATAAAATACTTTATATATATAAGGTTTAATATATAAGGTTTTGTATACGATATAACCTTTATATATATATTTGGCAAGTTATTGTATAACGATGGTTTGTTCTGTAGACTATCGAAAAAATATATAACTTAAAGGGGCTAATAATAATATTAATAATAATATATAATAATAATATTGAAAATTTACCATTAAACCATTAAAACCTGCTTTCATTCTAGCCGAAATAAAACAAATAAAACTTTCCCCAGAAGAAAAAATATTATCAGACATACTGTGAAAATTTCCTTGCTCTGTTAAACATCATTTGAGAAATATTCAAAAAAAAAAAAAACATTCAAAGGGGGGCTAAAAATTCTGACTTCAACTGTACATATAAATATAAAGTAATATTCTTATATTGTTATACATTATAGTTTATGTTTCAGACTGCTAAATGTCAATAAAAGTACCTGTTAAACTGCAGAGTTAAATTTCAACACCAACATGGATGGAAAATTGTTTTAAAATAAGCAGCTTTGTCATAACAGCAGAAGGAGCTACATGAAGTCTTTGAATATCTGAATATTAAGTAATTACAGCCTTGGAGACAAAATGGTTGAGAACCACTGATCTACAGTCACTGTTGCATAAGAGTGTATTCAGTGAAAACATCGCAGTCATGTCAAACAGCTGTCAAATGCTGCTATCAGTAGGAGCAGACCCGACAAGTTTTAAGCACGTGTCTGGAAAAAAACCACACACAAAAGACATATACTTTGTTAACAAAAAAACACACATTTCTCTTTAAGGTCACATTCAGAAACAAACAAAAAGGTTGTGTTGAACTTAACAGTGGGCAATCTGACTCAGAAACAGATGATGCCGCCTCCATCTTCAAAAATCACATTTGCTCTTTGCTGAAAACGTGCCACTGTATTATATAATTCTGATTTGTTTGGACATTATATCTCAGAAAAAAATAAAAGTACAGTTATTTAATGCTTGCATCTAAAAAGCATGACAAAAACATACTGTCTGGAAAAGAATTGCACTGTGTGGGTGTTGAGTGCGGTTTGGTCGACAGTGCATTTTGCTTCCAATAATCGTTTTTTTTTTTTTTTTTCAAGTGGCAGGTGAGAGTGAAACATTAACCTGAAATTATGTAAGAATGGGTGGGATGCTATTTTCAACCTGCAGCACCGGATTGCTCAACTAATTAAAATTCAAGCATCCAGAACCATGGCGAAACGGGCTCTAAATGGTGCATTTGCAGTCAGACTAAAAAGCTGCTGAGTACATAGCCATGTGAACAAGCGTTTAAATGCCCATACTGTAAATAATTGAAGAGTGCTTGGGAAAAGTGCAATGAACTCAAGACTATTAGAGCGACTTTAACACTGCTTTATTTAAACTCAAAGGCATCTAGGATGTACTGCTTATATGGCAAAAGACAATACTTTTAGCTGACTAATAATCCATAAACAGTTTAAAAAATAAATTAAAAAATAAAACATTTTTATTACAGGCATCACAATATTCTAATTTTAAAAATAGATAGTAATTTAAATTGATTACATTTAAAGTTTACATTTAACAGTAAATCAAGTAAATGTTTTACCCGTGTGCTTCAATTTCAAAACAAGTTATACATGGGTCCATAAAGGACTGAAATATACATCATCATAAAAGTAGCATACCTTATATTTTATTACACTTTTCACTGACATAGATTTCTTAAAAAAACAACAATCTATTATTTTCCAGATATTATATATGCTACTTACTATTTTGTTTACAGTGTTGGATAATTCAATGACCAGAATTTTTTTGTGTGCAGTGTCACATTAAAAAAAGGAAAATACCTCTCTAATGCATACACATTTCACAGTATATAAACATATAAACACCCACATAGTTATAATTACATAATTGAAATTAAGATGTCCTGCAGTGCACAATTGCAAAAAATGTAATAAAAATGATAAATACTGGCTGAAAAAATGTTACATAGTTAACATTTTGAATCCTTGCCAACAAAAGGACAGCCTGTTAACAAAGCCTGCATATGTTCATGCTTGCATGTCACCTGGATGAAGCATTGCAATATTGTTTAAATAGGTTTCAATTTTTTGTATCTATTGTGAAATACACTCACAGGCCACTTTTTTAGGTACACCTGTCCAACTGCTTGTTAATGCAAATTTCTAACCAGCCAATCACATGGCAGCAACTCAATGCATGTAGGCACATAGACATGGTCGAGACGATCTGCTGCAGTTCAAACCGAGCATCAGAACGGGTAAGAAAGGCGATTTAAAGGACCGTGGTATGGTTGTTGGTGCCAGATGGGCTGGTCTGAGCATTTCAGAGACTGCTGATCTACTGGGATTTTCATGCACAACCATCTCTAGAGTTTACAGAGAGGAGTCCGAAAAAGAGAAAAAATCCAGTGAGTGGCAGTTCTGTGGGTGCACATGCCTTGTTGATGCAAGAGGTCAGAGGAGAATGGCCAGACTGGTTCCAGCTGATAGAAAGGCAACCACTCGTTACAACCGAGGTCAGCAGAAGACCACACCGGGTGCCACTCCTGTCAGCTAAGAACAGGAAACTGAGGCTACAATTCACACAGGCTCAACAAAATTGGACAAAATAAGATTGGAAAAACATTGCCTGGTCTGATGAGTCTCAATTTCTGCTGCGACATTCGGATGATAAGGTCAGAATTTGGCATGAACAACATGAAAGTATGGATCCATCCTGCCTTGTATCAATGGTTCAGGGAGGTGGTGGTGGTGTAATGGTGTGGGGGATATTTTCTTGGCTCACTTTGGGCCCATTAGTACCAATTGAGCATCGTGTCAACGCCAAAGCCTACCTGAGTATTGTTGCTGACCATGTCCATCTCTTTATGACCACAGTGTACTCATCTTCAGATGGCTACTTCCAGCAAGATAATGCGCCATGTCATAAAGCACGAATTATGTCAGATGGGTTCTTGAACATGACATGAGTTCACTCTACTCAAATGGCCCCCACAGTCACCAGAACTCAATCCAATAGAGCACCTTTGGAATGTGGTTGAAGGGAAGATTCGCATTATAGATGTGCAGCTGGCAAATCTGCAGCAACTGTGTGATGCTATTAGGTCATTATGGACTAAAATCTCTAAGGAATATTTCTAATACCTTTAGAATCTATGCCACAAAGAATTAAGGCAGTTCTGAAGGCAAAAGGGGGTCCAACCTGGTACTAGTAAGGTGTACCTAATAAAGTGACCAGTGAGTGTTTACTTCAAAAGCAAATGAGGGTGAAATATTAAAATTTCAATTAGAATTCTTCTTCTTATCCAAGTTCTTGCTAAAATCAAATAATGTCCATTAAGATGCACACGTCATTAATGATTTAAAATCTCTTCAGCTACATGTACACTGTTAAAATGCTCAGTTCACGCAATTGATTTGAGTTACACAACTTTCAGGTAGAAATTAAGTCACAGTACCTTATTAGGAATTAAGTTAGCTTATTAGTTTTTAAAATTTAAGTGGATTGAACATAAAACAGTTTAAGCTGGTCCCAAAAACAGCCAAGAATTGTGTTGTCTCAGCTTATTTAAATAAGTAGTTTGAACAAGCAGCAAAAATCATTTTTTGAGTGTACAGTAAGTGGTTTTAAAACCACAAACAAACAAAAATGAAACCTCTCAAGGTTGTCTACGAAAAATTGTGTTTATCAGATAGTATAAAAGGTTTAATGCAGAACTAAAAAGTACAGATCAAACAGACAAAAGCAAAAGCCTTTTAGATTCTACATGAAGCTCCTGTTACCTGTGTGCAAGAGTTGGAGTGGTCGGTGAAAGATCTGATTGGAGCATAGAGTTGGGTGACACGTCAGACAGAGTGACATCATCACCAGTGCCGTTGATTCGGCAGAGGTCCGCAGTGACCGGTGGAGTCAGAGGGGAATGAATGTCAGCAGGCGATTCCTGTGAAAACAAAGCCATATATCAGAGGGCTATTCATTTGCTGTACTATAACTTACATATTACGTAATAGTCTTTTACTTAAATATATACATTAAGCTGCTAATTACAGTGGAGTAATTAGGAAAATCTCATTGTACTCAGAGACAAGAGACTGAAATGTTGTCAGCAGACACAGGTCATTGTTCTGTACTGAAGGAGAAATGGAAAATACACTGATTGCAAAAAATAATTATGGGTGTTTTTATTTGGGTGTTTATAATTACTCTACATAGACACACTTGAATGACAGTATTTAACTAGTTAATCTAAACAAACTTAAATGTGACCCTAGACTGAAAGTTTAAAGTGCTTTTTAAAAGCTTACAGATTGAACGTTTTAAGTTTGAAATTGATCTTAAAAGTATAAAACAAATGTAGAAATTTAACCAGCCTGATCTCACAAGAAAATGCAACTATTTCACAAATTGTGAAAAAAAAAATGTTTAGTTTGGACAAATTCATCCAATTTCATTCATTTTTTAAAGGGAGGCGTGCCACCTAACCCCACTCCTAATCTTACCCCTTATTGGGGGATGTGCAAATGGTACTAAAATATATGAATGAGATCGAAAAAATGAATAGGAATAAGCCACTAAATCAAAAAGTTATGAAATGCGTTGCGTTTGACACAGTTATACATTAGGTTTTAAAAGATCAACATTTGTTCTGAGTGGTTGCTAGCATAGCCGGCCCTCCCTATAAGCGAACTAAGCGGCTGCTTAGGGCCCTGCTGCCACTAGCCCCAACCAAGACCAACCGGTCAACACAAGAACGCGAATCCGTGCATAGAGACAGCCACCATGGCCTTTGCTTCATTGCCTGTCCCATTTATATGCCTTTTTTTTTTTTTTTTTGTGAAATTTGACCGCGAAAATAAAACAAAACTAACGTTATTCTTCAGGCGTAGAAAATCTGTGGGGAAAAATGACGACGAGAAGAGACGAGCACAAAATCATATTTAGCATCACTTTTAAGTGCTAATGATGATGTTAAGGACATAATCTAGTAGAACATTTATAGAAAATAGGCAATTACAGATTAATAAATGTCGTCTACTTATAGGACTCGTTTGTTTTAGTCTAAAACGCATTTTACTGAAATGCAATACTGAAGTGTCTTTCACTGACATATTTTGCACACTGGTAATATTTTTTCCTGAGACATGTTTCTAAAAGTTATGTCCTAATTGAATTAATCATAGTTTAATATAAGCTCTGAACCCTGCATCTCAAATGTAAGGAACAGAGAAGGAGACTGAAGGGAATAATAAATTTTGTGTTTGGGTCTTGACATTAACCCAGTATTTGTTGCTTCCCTTTTTCTTATAAGTTTTTATATTAATATTTTTCATATTTATATTATTTGCTTATTGATTTTATTATTTCTGGATCAATCTTTGCATTAATGTTTTGTTGTTTTCTTGAGTTTTTAATGAGTTCAGAATATTTTATTACTAAGTAATGCATTTTCACTTTTGGCTTATTATTGTTCACTGTCGGTTCATTGCGGGTTTTTGCTTTTGGAATTTATAAAAAAACTCAACCTAGAATCTTTTATAGAATCTTCAATCTGTTTGCCAAATTAATTAAATATGTTTTAAACAGTAAGAATCACTGGTCCCTTTATTAAATATTGCTTAATTTTTCATTTTTGAAGCTGCTAGTTATTAAAAAAACAGTGCTGTTTTAAAATGTCCAATTCATCTAGACATTTATTAAGTAGAATAAATCAGCTTTACTTTTCGGTTTCATTGATTGTATTTAATAAGCAATAAAATCATGTGGGCCGTTTTAATAGCAAATACTCCACTATTTAGAGCAAGGTAGGGCCCAAAATTATCGCTTAGGGGCCCCCAAATGTACAGGGCCGGCCCTGGTTGCTAGGGTGTTGCTATGTGGTTGTAAAGGTATCAGGGTGTTTACTAAGCATTGCTAGTGTATTGCTAAGGTAATCTGAGCAGTTAATAGATTTCTTCATTCCAAATAGATTACACTAAAGTAGCAGGACATTACATGACTTACCTGAGAGGGCGAACTTGCCAGCTCCATCTTTTCTAGAGACTTCTCCTTGGCTATTCTGGCTGCTTCTTTGTACTCTGCAAATTTATCTGCAAACTGAGAAGAGGACTAGATTAAATGTGATTCGCATCCATTGTAATTTTTGCAACTGACTAATGATGCATTGTTGTGAAAATGTATTTGCCCCTGACTCTATTCATCTCTTTTGTGGCAAATTTCATACAAACAGATATGAATTAGATGAAAATTACCAAGCTTATAGTTCTCTTTCACATTTTTTTAGGCTTTGGGGTCTATTGTAACGATCTAGGCCCATAGTCTAAAGCTCATTGCGCAAAACCATTAAGGTTGTGTTTGAATCCACTTTTGCTATTTCAAGGACGGAAAAATAAGCTCTGCGCTCTGTAGCATGGTCTAACAGGGTTGTGCTTATTCTCTTAATGAGTTATGGGTGTGTTTTAAGCATAACTTGCATTAAACCATTTAGAGTTTCATCTCCCATTCCCTTTAAGAGTCAGTTGTGTCATGCCATGGCACATTTGCTATTTACATGGTGAACTTTGAAAGTGGAAAAACTGAATGCTTCTCTAGTGCAAAAATAGTTAAACAGACCATCTGCAGCGCGAGGATAAAGAACGAGCCTCCTCCATTCTGCCTCTTTACTTTCTCTTTACTTTATTTTTACTCTTTACTTTACTCCTTAACTTTCGTGGAGTAAGGAAATGGTGGAAACTCACATCCATTAGCCTACATATTTAATTTTGTTTGTTAAGTGCAAACATTTGTTTCAAAACTATTTCTAAATTCAGTTGTAATTTCCAGCAAACGAATAAATGAACAATAATAATGAAGTGTGGTGTTATCCATATATGTTATTATATCCAAACACACATCCTATTCTTATGCCCCTTATGTGAAGCATACGTCTCTAACCCCGACAGGTGGACAAATCTAAAAGTGTTTTTATTCAAACAAATATAAATGTGCATACAATAAATAATACTACTAATAATAATATTATACAAATGCAGATTGTCATGAATAAACTGATAAAAGCCCCTGTCATGAGAAAGCATGGAGGTAGTGTTTTTTATACTTATGTAGAAAATAATAATTTTTGTAACATTTTAATCCTTTAATTTTTTTTTCAAAAGATATTTGTGTATTGCTGTACATCCTGTGTGTATTAAGCAACATGTAAGCATCTGGACCTGCATAGGTGCATAACTAATGTGCTTTGCACTGGATTTTAGAGCAGCTTTTAATTGGTCAAAGGCAAAGTCTATTCCAGTTCCTTAAAATAGCAATGCACCAACAATTCACCTTAACACACCTCCTTTTTAGACCGGCACACCCATGAGTCCACAAAGTGGACCAAATGGATTTGCTATTTAACAACGTGGTGCAAGATGTGAAAATTACTGTTGCGCTGGTCTGAAAATACCAACAAATCATGCCAAACACATCTTGTGCCTTATTACGCCGGGTGTATGATAGGGCCCATAGATGGATAAATGTAGACAGAAATGATGCTGTGATGTTGTCTAGTGAGAACACACGCAAACATTCGTTCATTCATTTTCTTTTCGGCTTAGTCCCTTTATTAATCCGGGGTCACCACAGCGGAATGAACCGCCAACTTATCCAGCACGTTTTTACGCAGCGGATGCCCTTCCAGCCGCAACCCATGCCTGGGAAACACACGCAAAGACAGTCAATTATATCTTTATTGGAATAGTTTATTCCAAAACTGAAAAATCTGTCATCATTTACTCACCATTCACTTGTCACAAATCTGTTTGCGTATCTTTCTTTTGTTGAAAAGATATTCCAAAGAAAGCTGAAAACCTGTAACAATTGACTTCCATAGCATTTGTTTTCCCACTATGGAAGTGAATGGTTACCACCAGTTTTCAACTTTCTTCAAAATATCTTCTTTTAGGTTTACAGTAAATTTAGAAAGGTCTGAAACCAACTGAGGGTGTGTAAATACACTGATAAAAACTGAAACTACTCCGTTTATCATTCAAAGTACAATATTATATTGGATTAAGTGAAAAAATGTTTTTTTTTTACTATCATTTTAACCTGTTTTATTTAACTGTAACAAATTATAAATATATTATAAATTATATTTATATTGGTCCAAAACAAAACTATACTTTGTTGCAAGGGTAAAAAAAACATTAAAAATAGAAATCTAAGTCGTACATATACCTATACCTATACAATATTTGAACTCATTCATTTATTCATTCATTTCCTTTGGCTTAGTCCCTTTATTCATCAGGGGTTGCCACAGTGGAATGAACGCCAACTTATCCAGCATATGTATCCAATATGTTTTACACAGCGGATGCCTTTCCAGCTGCAACCCAGTACTGGGAAACATCCATACAGACTCATTCACACATATACACTACGGCCAAATTAGTTTATTCAATTCACCTATGGCTTATATGTTTGGAATGTGGGGGAAACCAGAGCATCCAGAGGAAACCCACGCCAACATGGGGAGAACATGCAAACTCCACACAGAAATGCCAACCGACCCAGCCAGGGCTCGAACTAGCGACCTTCTTGCTGTGAGGCCACAGTGCTAACCACTGAGCCACCGTGTTGTCATTTTAACTGTGTGAATGTAATTTTTGTATTGACCACAATAAATATGTTTTGTTCATTCATTCATTCATTTTCTTTTAGGCATTAATCTGTGGTCGCCACAGCAAGATGAATAGCCAACTTATTTAGCACATGTTTTACGCAGCGGATGCCCTTCCAGCCGCAACCCATCTCTGGGAAACATCCATACACATTCATACACTACGGACAATTTAGCCTACCTCATTCACCTGTACAACATGTCTTTGGACTGTGGGGGAAACCGGAGCACCCGAAGGAAACCCACGCGAACGCAGGGAGAACATGCAAACTCCACACAGAAATGCCAACTGACCCAGCTGAGGTTCGAACCAGCGACCTTCTTGCTGTGAGGCGACAGCACTTCCTACTGCGCCACTGCGTCACCATAAACATGTTTGATAGACTGAATTAAATTTTCAAGTTTGAACCAAAGTTAAATTATATTTTAAGAAAAACTACAATTGTTTGCTGTAACAAATAAAAAAAAAAAAAGGGTTTAAAGTTTTATCTTCAGTGTGGTAAGTACATTTTCCGGGTGAACTATCCCTTTAAGTAAGCCCGTATAGCTTAGTAGTATATTGGTTCTGTGCATTTGCTTTTGAGAGAGTATTTTTATCAGCTCAAAGATTTTTATTTTTACCTCAATAATTGTAAATTGGATTATATATTTAGGGATTCAGTAAGTATCATTGAATAAAAACAATTCATATACTGTAGAGTGGTTATTGTTAAATTTCTAAATCCATTAGACTAAAAAACATATTTAGTGTTTACTCTGTTTGCCTTTGTTTATAAAAAATACAAAAAAATAGAATAAAACTAGATGGGGCCAACACTTCTTCACAGCAGCTTGGAGCTGGTTTTGCGCGTCCAGTTGAACCAGCATGATATTTCTGTTCAAGTTTAAACAAGAAAGTATTCTAAAAAATCCCAATGAGGACACAGGCACACATACTTGCAAACAATCTAACCCTTTTTAATGTTGTATAAATGTAAAAGTATAATAAGATCATGTGTGTTTAAATGGATGGACTTTTTAGAGGATATCTCTCCTAAAAAGAAGCAATGGTCACAGTTCCCAATATAGACTGCTCCCATTAAAGCTTCCTGGGCTCCAGGAGGACTGCAGCACTTTCCTAAATATCCAGCAGGGAGATTTCTGTACCCTTTTGGGTCAGGGCTCTGCTGCTCCATTAATAATGTTGAAACATCAAGCCTTAAGCAAACATACCCGCGACAAAGAAGGTGCTTCAAAGGTTGAGTAATTAGTAATTAAAGTAAATCAATCAGTTTACCTAAACATAAAAAGATGGCAACTCTTTACAATAATGCTTAGTTAGTTAGCATTACTTACTGCAAGAGTATAAGGATTTAATTTGTTGAAGTATTTAATAATCTTAACATTAGTTAGATGTAGACGTAATTAGATCATTGTCTATAATATTACTAAAAGATACTTTTTTTAAATTGAGTTATTAGCATTAATTTGTGTTGAAATTGACTAGGCCAATAATCAATACAGATTGAATACTTGGAGATGACCATAATTTTTGTCGTTGCAATGTATATTTACAAATTGACAAATAACGTTAAAGCCATTTTACTATTTTACCATTTTACAATGACATTTACGTTCTACCTCATGGAACTTTATAATTGGGCACTTACCTAAAAGGACATTTAATAGCATAAATAATAGGACTTTTTTAAATATCAAACTATAGAATCTAAATAACCTTAAGAAAAATAAGTATTTTAAAGTGTTTATGTCTATTTAAAAAATTTTGCTGTTATATAATTATTATAAAATCAGTGGCATAAAATTATCTCAAAATGACAATAATATCACTTATCACAACAATTTCTGAGACTATATTGCACAACAACAATTCCCTATCATGACAGGCCTAAAATTAACATCAATATGTATGTAATAATGCAATAACTGTACATTTGACTTTTCCATGGTGCTTTTTCATGATACTGTAAAAATAATAATTAGTAGTAGTATTAGTATTAGCTTAAGTTGAAATTAATATTAATAAATGCTTAATAATAATGTTTCTAATGTAGTTACATAATATATTAATATAACAACTGTACATATAACCTTTCCATTGTGCTTTTTCATGACACTCAAAATTATTATTATTATTAGCAGTTTCCCATATTTTGTGTGTTTTCAGTTTATTTATGTTTTTGAAATGTATTATAGGAACGTGACCTCTGCTTCGACACCTCTCGATGTTAAAAAGTTTTACAAAATAATTGTTTTTAGATTTTTAGTAGTTTAAAACAATACACAATACATTATGTTACAAAAAAGCTAATTAGCTATTATTATTTTATGGCTTTAATATATATATATATATATATATATATATATATATATATATATATATATATATATATATATATATATATATATATATATATATATATACAGTTGAAGTCAGAATTATTAGCCCCCTTTTGAAATTTTTTTCTTTTTTAAATATTTCCCAAATGATGTTAACAGATCAAGAAAATTGTCACAGTATGTCTGATAATATTTTTTAAGAAAGTCTTATTTGTTTTATTTCGGCTAGAATAAAAGCAGTTTTAAATTTTTTAAAAACCATTTTCAGGTCAAAATTATTAGCCCCTTTAAGCTAATTTTATTTTCGATAGTCTACAGAACAAAACATCGCTATACAATAACTTGCCTAATTACCCTAACCTGCCTAGTTAACCTAATTAACCTAGTTAAGCCTTTAAATGTCACTTTAAGCTGTATAGAAGTGTCTTGAAAAATATCTAGTAAAATATTATTTACTGTCATCATGGCAAATATAAAATAAATCAGTTATTAGAGATGAGTTATTAAAAATATTATGTTTAAAAATGTGTTGAAAAAATCTCCTCTCCTTTTTTCACAGTCACTTTAATTAAAGGGTACACTGTAAAACCCAACAGTCAACTTTATCAAATGAAAAGAGTCTAGGGAACTCAAAATTTAATAAAAGTTAATTCTTCTCATTTGAAAAGCGTTTTGAACTCAGTGTTGAAGGTAATGAGTTAATTAAACCTCATTACTTCAACTTAAATGGAGTAAGTTCACAGTACTCATGTAGATTAGTTTTCTTTTTAACTCAAATGGTTTGTAGCAATTGGTTTCCTTAAACGGTTTGAGTTGCCTTGAATTTTTGGTTTTTACAGTGTACTAACAGTGCTTTAGATTGATTTTGCAATTTAGATTGGGTAAAACATTTCTTCTCTGTAAATATTAATATACCATAAAGCAACACACCAAACACACAATAACACAAGTCATTTTAGCTATCCTACCTGTTAAAGTTACCTTTTAATATCGAGATAATACCATATCACGATATCGCAATATTGTGATAATACCATATACCATGATAAAAGCTTCCTTTGATTATTCACAAGAAGAAAATCTGATTTCATCATAAGCCTCTACAGTATATACATGATCATTATACCTCTGTTTGCTTCTGTTTGTATCAGCAAAAGCTAAGGACCCAGAGAAAGAGAAATGTGAGCGGGAATGAAACAGAAGGAGAGCAAAGGAAGATAAGAGGTGGTGAGCTTTTTTGACAGTGCATCATCATAATGCAGAGAAGCAAGAGAGAGAGAGAGAGAGAGAGAGAGAGAGAGAGAGAGAGAGAGAGAGAGAGAGAGAGAGAGAGAGAGAGAGAGAGAGAGAGAGAGGGAGAAAGGAAAGCACTGCACAGAAGAAGCCTCCCACGCGCCCATGACTGTACAGCTCCTCATTAGGGCACATTGTGTAGGTGTTCCCCAGCTCACAAACACAGGGGGTGGAAGAGAGCGAGAGAGAGAGGCAGAACAAGACCCCCAGAGACACAGGCAAGAAAATGAGGGATAGAAAGACCGGAAGAGAGAGAGAGAAAGATAGAAATCCACCCACCTTGGCCAGATGATGCTCAGAGGAGAAACCCAGCCCATACACTGTGTTGGCACGGCTGTCGGCCCACTGGCCAAACTTTTGAGATGTCTTCGTAAAGGACATGTTCGGGGTGATAGTGCTGTTTATTATTGCCTGTGAGATGAGAAAGAAGAAAACAACTGCTCAGAAAAGCCTGTGAAACACACATGTGCACGCTACAAGGAACAATCTGGCCTTGAGGCAGATAAGCAGAAACAGTGGGTCAACAGTAATAGCAAGAAACGATGTGATCTATTTCTTGCTATTGTTATCTATCCCTCACTTGTAAATCACTTTGGATTAAAGCGTCAGCAAAATGAATACATGTAAATGATCTTTATGATTACAGATCCGATGGCCTTGGAGTTGGTCAGTTAAAATGTAGCCTTTGATATTTTTTCAAGGTTGCTATTGTTAACTAGTGTTCTATTCTGTTGTGACTGAGGGGATTTGTATTCAAGTTTGTCTCATCTATAGATAGACTAAGATGACTTTGGATTTATTTCAAGGCTGGTTGATTGTGGAAAGGACAATAAAGTGTAGGTGCATCGTCTGATTTAATTGATATCATTATAAGACTATGAAAGAAAGAGATTTTATCTTAATGATTTGGTTTTACTAGTAACAGCTCTGTATTGTTTCTTATTTTTGAATGAATATCATTTCGCAGGCAGATTAATTAGCCATGTCTTGATCTCTGTTTTGGTAATCTGCATCTCATGCAGTATTCATTCTTCAGCTCAGTCTCATATTCATAAAATCAGTTTGTTAGTTTAATTGTCCACTGAAGAAAGAGATCTTTAAGTTATGAGGATTTCACCCTAACGAATTATTTAAAGATATTTAAAATATAAAATGTCTTGACAAAGTTGATGAGTTACTGTAACTTAAAGCAGAGAAATTACTCACTACTTGATGAAGCCAATAGAATGCAGGTATATATTACATTCATAAAATATAGGATATTGAGGCTTATACACATATTTCTAACATATGCTACGAGTTAAATGTGCTGTATGTAAGTTTTTGACTCTTCTAAAGAATAAAAATACTATAATATGTTTAAACATGCTAAGTGAACATTCTTGTTTATCTGAAAAACAATGCTGAAGTCAGATATTCTGGTTTTCCATGCCAGAAATCTGTCTTTGTTTTGGTTCTTTTAACCTGCCCAATGCTAGTTTAGCCAATTATATTTCAGCACCCCGGGCAACCCCTTTGTGGAAACAGCGTATTTCATTCATTCACTCAGAAATTCTCTGAAAGCGTGCGAACGTGACCGAAATGCGACCTCCAGTGAACAGTAGCAGACTCCAAAATGAGATGTAGATTCAGAGTTCCACATTAGGTTATTAATTAGCAAGTAATATAAATATTACGAGCGTAAACATTAGTTGAGCAGGTTAGATTGTAACCCTGTGTCAAAAGACATTACGTGATAAGATTTGCAGTGATAAGCAATTCTGCTGTTTGCGCCAGACGAAACATGACAGCCAATACAGCACAGAATAGTGCACTTACTCAAGAAATGGTAAGGTTAACAATCTAATTAATACATATTAAACCACTTTGACATTATTAAATGTACATGCTGAATCATTATGTCTTGATTTTGAGTCACAGTAATAAAGTTCAATTTCGAACGATTTATTTTATTTCTGATCTGAGAAATCTGAGGTGATCTGCTGCTGCTTTCAGTAGAATGGCAATAAATGTCATGTAAAAAGGCATTCAAACTGACATTGTTAGCATTTAACACTGAATAAAGCACATGAGGTCTACATGAGGTGATCATTGTTTTCTGTTGTTCAGCTGCAAGAAATAGAAACCATTTCTAGGTTAGAACAAAAACTGCTTCTTCCTTCTATCGCTTGCCATTGCTTTTATATAAAACATGGTTTAAATCAGCCTTTAGGCACAATGGTCAAACTCACACCTGTTGGTCTATCTGGCAACCTGTGTTTGTTTTGATCCAGGAATGTAATACCTAGTTCAACCACTGGGGGTCAAACTTACATACTGCACCTTTAAGCAATGGTACACAAGTGCTGTTTTTGCCCCAAATAGCCAATCCAGGCTCATTGGGAATCAGTCTACAATTTTGCTAAATGTAAAACAAGTTGTTTCATGTATGCTTTGTTGCACGTTTCAGATTACAAATCCACTAGAGGACACTGTCTACATTTTTGCAAATCTGAAATAGGTTACTTCAGATATGTTATGTACATTTCAGATCAGACATCCTCAATAGTATCTGGATGTAGCCTTTATGATGCAAGCTGAGATTGCATCACTCAGAAATGCAATGTCAGACACAATGCACTCAATGGAGCTATAGTGACGTCAATGTGAAGGGTAGGGTTAGGGGTGGTGTTAGGTGAGCACATTAAAAAGCATTGGATGCAGCTCAGATTGCATCTGCACTGAGTCTGCAGCCAGACCCCTCCCGACATCCTTCTTGCACACATCCATAAGGCTTGTAGGTGGGGCTTGTTGTACAGATCACCTAGCAAACCCGAACTAAGTCGAACTAAGTAAAAGCATTCAATTATAAATCATTATACCCATCAACCACATTTTGTGGTATTTATCTGATGTTTTGCAACTACAAGAATATAATCCTTTATTCGTCCATAATATGTCCCTGTAAAATATCATTAGTGTGTAACCGAACAAAACGGTTTTGGCTTCATACTGCCACATAGCATTCATTTTAACTAGAAACTGCATTCGAATGTACACGTACATTTTTTGAGGTTTCACAAAAATGTAAGCTGAAGTATATATTTCCTATCTTGCGAATAGCACAAGTGTAAATGTGATATTGATATGTTATGCAAGAGTTTAAATTTTAAAAAATCTATCACAATGGGCTCTATTTTAACAATCTAGGCTCATAGTCTAAAGCGCATGGTGCAAAAGCATTAATGGTGTGTCCGAATCCACTTTTTTCAGATGAAAAACTACACTCTGCGCCCCGGCGCATGGTTTAACAGGGTTGTGCTTATTCTCTTTATGAGTTATGGGTGTGTTTTGAGTTTAACATTAAACCAATCAGAGTCTCATCTCACATTCCCTTTAAGAGTCAGTTGTGCCTTTAAAGATGCATTTGCTACTTACATGGATTTTGTAAGTGGAAAAACTGAACGCTTCACTTACGAGAAAACAGTTAAACAGAGCATCTGAAGCACAGGAATAAAGAACGATCCTCCTCCATTCAAACTCTTACTTTCTCATTACTTTTCCTTTTACTTTACTCCTTTACTTTACTCCACTGAAGACATCCATCGTCCTACATATTTAATTTTGTTTGTTAAGTGCAAATATTTGTTTCAAAACTATTTCTAAATTAAGTTCTGATTTCCAACAAATGAATAAATGAACAACAATGCGCCTTAACACACCTCCTTTATAGACTAGCATGCTCATGAGTCCACAAAGTGGCGCAAATGGATTTGCTTTTTAAACAATGCGGCGCAAACCGCGAAAATTATTGTTGCGCTGGTCTGAAAATAGCAACAAATCGTGCCAAATACGTCTTGCATCTTATTGTGCCAGGTGTATAGGGCCCAATATGTTCTGTTTTTGCAAAGTTTTGTGAACAAAAAATATCACATATAAAGCCACTCTAGTACTATTGTGCATCATTGATCAATTTTTTACATCTCTAAATGAACCCATTTCGACAAACTAGGTGAATCAATGATTCAAATGGCTTTTCATATAAAGAGCTGTTCACTTTATTGATTGCTGAATTAATTCAATGAATTTGAATAAATGGAATGATTTACTTATTATAATTTGAGATTAATCAGATTGATTAATTGCCACAATGTGTAATGAATTAGGTTTAAAATGTTAACCACCTGACAGTCTTAAATTTAATATAACATACAAGTAATAGGGATTGTTTTAAACACTGTGAATGTCTCCATTAAATTCTGCAGAAATATCTGGCTACACACTGTGTGGATTTAATGCAAGGAACCAGCATAGAGTTGATCTGTGTTCAGTCATGGATCAAGTAAACAGCTCAAATGCTGTAATCTGAGAGGTAAGAAAAAATGTCTAAATGAGATAGTCAGAACTGGATGTTCACAAACACATAACTGTCTTCAGTACATCTCAAGATATTTCCTGCACTATAAGCCAGTCAAATGTTATTGATGAAATGACGACAGTCGCTGCCAGTGAATGTGTTTGTGTGGGTGTGAAACCGAGAGCAAATAAGGAGGGAGGAAAGAGCGAGAAGGAGAAGAGAGAGGGAAAAAAGGTCCACAGTAAATGCTGCACACATTCTGTGGAGCTCACAGTCATAAGAGATTCAGAAAATCATCAAAATCCTTCAAAGCAAATAATCCTATTCTTATTCAGTTCTGGCCTTTCTGAAAAAAAATATATTTTTCTGCAGTTTCTTTCACATGTTTTACGTATTTGAGACATATTTTAATCTATATCTTGTGCTGTACTTTTCCAAGATGGGGAATGTAAAACATGGAAGTGATAGATGCACAAAGCAGAGCGATCCACGAAGGCTGCGTGGATAAAAGGCTTCAAGCGCTCTCATACTCCCACACACTTTCAGAACAAGGCCAATTGGCCACACACAAACGTGTAATTTCAAGCGAGAAAATTGACAGTGGGCTTCCACTGTCAGCTTCCCATGTGTGTGTTACACATGTTATACAATCGTTCCCTCAGAGAGGCTGTAAGGATGAATGCCATTCCCTCTGCTCTATACTTTAGCATTCCTAAACAAATCTGAGGTTAACCTACAGTTGAAATCAGAATTATTAAACCAACTTTGAATTTTTTTTTCTTTTTCGTTTTTTTTAAATATTTCCCAAATGATGTTTAACAGAGCAAGGAAATTTTCACAGTTTGTCTCATAATATTTTTTCTTCTGGAGAAAGTCTAATTTGTTTTATTTTGGCTAGAATAAAAGAATTTTTTAAATTTTTAAAAGCCATTTTAAGGTCAAAATTATTAGCCCCTTTAAGCTATATTTTTTTCTCGATAGTGTAAAGAACAAACCATCGTTATACAATAACTTGCCTAATTACCCAAACCTGCATAGTTAACTTAATTAACCTAGTTATGCCTTTAAATGTCACTTTAAGCTGTATAGAAATGTCTTGATAAATATCTAGTAAAATATTATTTACTGTCATCAAGACAAAGATAAAATAAATCAGATATTAGAAATAAGTTATTAAATTATTATGATTCTAAATGTGTTGAAAAAATCTTCTCTCCGTTAAACAGAAATTGGGGGGAAAAATAAACAGGGGGGCTAAAAATTCAGATTTCAACTGTAGGTTTGGTAAGTAACAAAATATCATTAATTTTCAAATGCACATACAGTTGAAGTCAGAATTATTAGCTCTTCTGAATTATTAACCCCTCTGTTTATTTTTTCCCCAATTTCTGTCAAATGGAAAGATTTTTTTCAACACATTTCAAAACATAATAGTTTTAATAATTAATAAGTTAGGGTAATTAGGCAAGTCATTATATATTGAGGGTTTATTCTGCAGATAATCAAAAAAATTGATTAAGTTTTTTTATTTAAAAACTGTTTTTATTCTTGTCGAAATAAAACAAATAAGACTTTATCCAGAAGAAAAAATATTATAGGAAACGCTGTGAAAAATTCCTTGCTCTGTTAAACATAATTTTGGACATATTTGAAAAAGAAAAGGAAAATCAGGAGGGCGAATAATTTAGACTTCAACTGTACATCTATCAGTACAACCGTACAGTGAGCTCTGAGGTTGGTACATTATACTCCTCTGTGGAAGCCAGAACACATACTGTTTATAAGCAGTGAATATCTGGTGACTACACATATTCCTGTAGAGAAATGTACCGGTCATGAAGTTGCTGTTACCATAGTAATGGGAATAGGAGCACCAGAGCTCAAAAGTAATAGTCCACATGTCCATAGTTAATTTTAGTTCTCAGTACTCTGAAACCAGCATTCAAGGCAAAATACCCACATGCTCATAATTAAACTGTGATGAAATGATCACATGACACAATCTGACAAAACAAAGTGTTTGGGGTGATGATATATTTAACATAGGCTCATGAAAATATCATGTGGTAACTGACATTACACTATTTACGGTCACAGAACTATACACGAACACAATAAGTGGCAAATATAGGCTTTTATCATGCATTCATTCATTCTTTCATTTATTTTCCGACTTAGTCCGTTTATTATTCTGGGGTCGCCACATTGGAATGAACCACCAACTTATCCAGCATATGTTTTACGCAGCGAATGCCCTTCCAGCTACAACCCATCACTGGGAAACATCCATACACACTCACTCACACGCATACACTACGGTCAATTTTAGCAATTCACCTATACCACATGTTTTTGGACAGAACTGCAGAAATATATATATATTCGGCAACACGGTGGCACAGTAGGCAGTGCTGTTGCCTCACAGCAAGAATGTTGCTGGTTTGAGACTCGGTGGGCCATTTCTGTAAGTTGGCGGTTCATTCCGCTGTAGCGACCCCGGATTAATAAAGGGACTAAGCCGACAAGAAATGAATAAATGAATGAAATATATATTCTGTTAATAAATATGAGACCTACAGGTCCAATACCCTGAGACCTTTGTTTATCTTTGGAACACAAATAAAAATATTTTATATAAATCTGAGATTAGTTTTTACAGTTTTTTTTTTTTTTTGCCACACAAAAGTGTTCTAGAAGCTTTGTATGATTGCAGTTGAACCACTCAACAGAACAATGTTGTAAACAACAATGTTTTGACTATGGTTTGCAGATAATGCAGATAAGGACGATTCAGTATTAGTTTAGTAACAAACTACAACAGGCTATGATGTATTGATGGTTTTCTGACGTCATCTTTTGTAGTAGCATGCTATGGCCAGGGTGGCGAGATCCTTGCTCAAGTAGCATACTATGGCAAGGGATGTGAGATGGGTTTGAATAATTAAAAATGCATATTAACTAATGCCTAAATAAACTATTTTAAAAGCCTACATCTGGGCACATTTCACTGCTTGAGTGTTTGTAGGGGCAATCTTTCACTGAGTATGTTTACATGGACACCAATAATCTGATTTTAATACAATTAAGACAATACTCTGATTAAAAGTTTACCATGTAAACAGCGATTTTTAATTACCTTAATCCAACTAAAGTCACAATCGAAGTAAACAGAAATCGGATTAAGACATGTGGAGCATGCCGATTTTAGTGGCATTATTGAAGTGCAGTACAGACATGTAAACACTGCAATCAAACTATTACCATTGTGTAGGATTTTTGCCGAATTTTGCGTCAGGATAGTCTATACTGTACACATACGCCTGTTTGACACTGCACCTACCGAGTCAGTTAAGGACCACAGACACCTGCTTCGCAAAATGCAGAGGTTTTTTCCCATGTACCGTGTAGTATCAAAATCCATTAAACAACACTCTTTCAGCAGTTCATAGTCGCATCCAATATCTC
Organism: Danio kyathit; assembly: GCA_903798195.1. Lineage (NCBI taxonomy): Eukaryota > Metazoa > Chordata > Actinopteri > Cypriniformes > Danionidae > Danio > Danio kyathit. The sequence goes on along the minus strand of LR812523.1, from coordinate 62,291,961 downwards.
GTTTGTCACTGGGGCATGCATGCAGTTGAAGTCAACAAATTAAAAATGAAACACCTTAAATTACATGAAACTCCAGTGGAAATGTGGATAGAGTGCTTCCACAATGACGTTAATCGAATTATGTGCTATAACATGTAAAACGAGATCATAAAAATAACATTCAGAAAGCAACTCATGTAAACACCTTAATCATATTATTGTCTTTTATCAGATCAAGGCAAATAATTCAATTACTGATGTCCATGTAAACATAGTCAGTGTCACTGAAGGTACAGTAAAGCCTCAGATCCCCCCTCTGTACAAACTCTCTGAGCAGCAGGACACAATCCTGAACATGTCGTTATTACTGATTTGATCTTCGATATATTTAAGAATCATGTTTTCTTTGAACAGGTAAACGTAAAGGTCATATATCTGACAGTTTGTATTTAATCAGATTGTATACATGAAAATTGAGGATCCAGTGCACCGTTGTGATGTCATTCCGACCACTGTACTGTAAAAAAATTATTATTTACTTTACAATAAAAAAGTGACTAAACCCATTGCCTTAAAAGCGACAAGTTGGCTTTACTTTAAGTTTACTTTGCTGTTATGTTGATAACTTAATTTGGTCACACTTTATTTTGATGAATTTAAGTTACATTGCAACTAATTCTCATTAGATTATTAGTAGACTGTTAGGGTTGGCATTAGGGTTAGTGTAAGTTGACATGTACTTGCAAAGTTTCTTGTAGTCAGTTAAATGTCTGTTGATATTAACAGATATTAAGCAGACAGTTTATTTATACTCAAATGGACCATCAAAATCAAGTTTTACCTTTAATTTTTAAAATTATGCACATAGTTCAATTACTTCCAATTTTTAAGGGAATGGGTTTACTCACTTTTGATAAGTAACATTAAATAATCGTTTTAAAAGCAACAGATTTACTCACTTATTAAGTCAAGTAATAATTTTTTACAGTGTGTCTATAGAGAAAAAATATCTTAATTTGTGTTCAGAAGGTCTCAGGAGGTTGGAATGACAGTAAATGACAACAGTAATAATAAAATAACAATAATGTATATGTTTTCAATTTTGTAATTTGGGAAGCAACCAGACGCAAGTGTTTGCTAATCATGCTAGTGCTTTGCTATAGTTTGCTAATCATCATTAGCATGACAAATGTTTACCCTGTGCCTAAAATACAAATGAAGGTAAACCCAATGAGATGATAAGCATGCGTGTTTGGTATCAGTTCAGGACATTCAAAATCTGAGTCGATCCATGCTCTTGTGTACTGTGAGTTGCTCAGCGAGCAAAAAGCTTAGTACACTACACTTGTCTTTATTTTCAGATGCAGACGGGTCGGCTAATCAGAGTCCACGCAGGCTGCTATATAATCACTCACTTCAGGCTTGTAATTGCATGAGAACAGCTGAAAGTGGGTGGACAGCACAGAAGAACAGCACTGAGGCTAACGTCTCTATTGTTGGAAGAAGCTGTCTGTTTCATGACGTTTTTTTTTATTGTTTGCAATCTGTTGGGGTTAAAAGGGAGGAGGAGAATTGCAATCAAGGGCTAGCCGCCAGCAATGTGAGTTTGTGTCCGGCGCATGGCATTTGCTCTTTTAATTTCATGAACATTTTATGTCTTAAATGATATTCAGTTTCAAACACAGACTAATAGTTTCACTTTGTGTGCTCACATACATAAGTATTAAAGTAAGCGGACTAAAAAGTGTAGTGTGAACCCGCATTTGCATAATTTTAGCCCCGATATACATTTGCTGACAGGTTTTTTGAAATTTCCAATAAATGCCTGAAATCAGTGCTTGTTCACATGAGTGACAGTCACACAGTGTGAATTTTCAAAGACATTATCAGAGAGAATCGCAGATGTGTCGCCAATGCCTGTGAAATATTTGGCATGCTGACTATCTGGACCTGTCAGCGATTCATAATCATGCTGAGTGAAAAGAGTTCCGACTCCTTCTTTCACTGCTTTCCATTTGGAAGGGCTCATCCCTATGCACTAATCCCTTCGAAGGTTTTACCCTCCGGATTGACTGCTTTAAAGAGATGAAGGGTGTAGGGGTAAAGAAAAATTGGAATTTTTTGGAATGCACTGCATCATCTTAATGAGAAGTTCAAGGAGGTGCTTTGTTTTGTCCACTAGATGACACATACTAAAATATGAGATTATACACCAGATTGTTCACCTTATTATTTTTTATTATTATCATTTATGCATGTATGTGGATAAACGCATATGTCATATATATATATATACAGTATATACAGTTGAAGTCAGAATTATTAGCCCCCTGTTTATTTTTTCCCCAGTTTCTGTTTAATGGAGAGAAGATTTTATCAGCACATTTCTAAACATGATAGTTTTAATAACTCATTTCTAATAACTGATTTATTTTATCTTTACCATGATGACAGTAAATAATGTTTTACTAGATATTTTTCAAGACACTTCTATACAGCTTAAAGTGACATTTAAAGACTTAACTAGATTAATTAGGTTAACTAGGCAGGTTAGGGTAATTAGGCAAGTTATTGAATAACGATGGTTTGTTCTGTAGACTATCGAGAAAAAATATAGCTTAAAGGGGGTGTTTTCAGCTGAAACTTTACAGACACATTCTGGAGACACAAAAGACTTATATTGAATTGAATTGAATTGAATATTCAATTTGGAAAAAGTGGTAACCTAGGTGCCCTTTAAGTAGTTGTAGCGTTTTAATTACTCAAGGTCTCCTCCCTCGCCATAGTAAGCTACTCAATATAACGTATATGTGATAAATGACGTGCGTACATAATAACCGGTTATGATTATTACTGAAGTGATACAGATTTCTGCATTGCGCTGCAGACGCGAATCGAAGAAACAGTTAATTTTGAGTTCTGTGTTGAATATGCATGTTTTCCCCATGTTCGCGTGGGTTTCCTCCGGGTGCTCTGGTTTCCCCCACAGTCCAAAGACATGATATAGGTGAATTGAATAAGCTAAACTGGCCGTAGTGTATATGTGTGAATGTGAGTGTATGGGTGTTTCCCAGTGTTGGGTTGTGGCTGGAAGGGCATCCGCTGCGTAAAACAAATGCTGGATAAGTTGGCAGTTCATGCCGGCGGGGTTGACCCTTGATTAATAAAGGGACTAAGCCGAAAAAAAAAAGAATGAATGAATAATTTCCTACAGTAAAATGCTATACATACATTAATAGGTAAAGTCAAACTAAGCATCCAGTTATCATTCTGTTTGTTAACAAACAACTTCCTTGCACAAAATCATTCATTCGGAAGGGCCCTTCGAAGTGGCCAGATTTGACCACTTCGGTTTGGAACGTCACTTCAATTTGGCGGTCATGTTTGTTTTCACTCTGAAGTGCCCTTCGGAGAGTGATATATCCCATTTGGAACCACCGTCTGTCTTTTTGGAGGCTTTTTGATGTTTAGTCTGAGATGTACTGCAACAGAATACCAGACTTCTGCAGGAACTCAGATTTAATGCGCAATCCTGGGTTATTTCCTTATCACTTCTCATATGCGTTTGAGTTTGAGAGCAAGACAGAGTTGTCAGCAATTTTTTTCTATAGTGAAGTCAACTAGATACTACCCCAGATAGTCATGCAGTGTGAAAACAATGGTGATTCGACGATTTGGAAAATCATGCAGTGTAAACTCAGCAATAAATGGCCATATCACCCTGCAGCCCAAGACCGGTTACTCACTGAAGCTAAGCAGGTCTGAGCCTGGTCAGTAGCTGGATGGCAGACCACATGGGAAAACTAGGTTGCTGTTGGAAGTGGTGTTAGAGAGGCTAGCAGGGGGTGCTCAACCTGTGGTCTGTGTGAGTTCTAATGCCCCATAAAAGTAAAGGGGACATTATACTATCAGTAAGCGCCGTCTTTGGGATGGGACGCTAAACCGAGGTCCTTACTCTCTGTGGTCATTAAAAATCCCATGGTACTTCTTGTTAAAAGCAGGGGTGTAACCCCGGTGTCCTGGCCAATGTCCCTCACTCGGTCCTAATGATCATGGCCTCCCAATCATCCCCATCCACCGAATTGGCTCGATCACTGTCTCTTTACTCCACCAATGGCTGGTATGACCCCCCCCCACATGATTGTGAAGCGCTTTGGTTGTGTGGTCATACACTATATAAATACACATTACATTAAATGGGGCCAAAATACAGACGCCAAGAAATTAGCATTTTATGACTCACAAGGTTAAAATAATGTTTTACTTAAAAAGAAAGCCGCCTAAATATTAAATGATCTGGTAGTGTAAATGTTAACAGTAAATGTACATTTTGGTTGAATTATCCCTTTAGAAATGTAGTCACTATTTACTCACCATCAAGTAATTACAAACCATTATGAGTTTCCTTCTGTTAAACACAACAGATCATATTCTAAAGAAGGTGACGGGTGAGTAAAGGATGACAGAACTTTCATTTTTGGATGAACTGTCCCGTTAAGCTGCCCTTAATTGATAAAATATACTGAATTTTATGTCACATAGAGATTTGATGGATGAACCTGCAGGGAGTTCATCCATCAAATTTTAATTTATGTAAAACTCCTGGCCAAATTCTCTCTCAGGCTTTAACCATCATGGCCCCCCAGAGTTCCAATCATCCCCATCCACTGAATTGGCTGTATCACTGTCTTTCAACTCCATCAATAGCTGGTGTGTGGTGAGCGCACTGGCGCCGTTGTCCTGTGGCTGCCGTCGCATCATCTGCACACTGGTGGTGGTGTGGAGAGACCCCCCTCGTGATTGTGAAGCGCTTTGGGTGTATAGCCATACACAATAAATGCGCTATATAAATACACATTACATTACATAACAAAACTGTACAAAACTGTTCATTTATATAAAACATTTGAATAAAACAATGTACTTAAAAATGGACTTGATTGAAGAAGGCATTTGATTTGAAAACATTGCTGCAGTGTTACATGCTTCACTTTAAGAAAATGACCAAGCTATGCAACATCATAATACAAAAATGTTTAGTTCATTCTACTTTTACTTGAGTTTATTCTTAAGAAAAAGCCTTTCCGAAGAGTCAAAACTTAATAGAACTACATTTGATCAGATACTGTTGACTCGCCGAGTGGAGTTATATCCAAGATAATGTGAATGGCACTCGGCAGATAGAGACCTTACAGCTGGCTCTTCTATTGCCTATTATAGGTCAACGAGGGTTCAGATAAGGACAAAGCCTAAGTGACAAGTCCCTGTCATTCAAAGTGACAGGACCACAATCAGCCTTGCCATACAAAAGTAAGGGCAGAATAAATTGCATAGGGGTAGAAGTGGAAAACACAGACGTGCTCTTAAATATCATGTCAGGCTTTACACGAGCTCTTCAATCAATGTAGCATCCTGCTAATACCTTCAGCCACTGTGAGCCATAACTGAAATTCCCAGCAGGGCTCAGACTGGACTTAAGATCAGACTCTAATTACAGCTGCTGCATTGACCCCATTTTAATATTTAAGACTCATAAGGAACAGTAACATTTATGGATCTAATAATGCTGCTACTTGCTTTGCAAAAAGTAAAGTGGTGCTACTGTGGGATATCAGAAGGCAAAAAGTGCTGAAAAACGCTTTGTTCCTCACAATCGATTTGTGCTGGGACATGAAGGAAACTTATAAGTTTTTACAAATTTTATTGGACTGAACATAAACCAATTAAGTTTTCCCCAACCTCAGCAATTGTGTTGTTTGAGCTCAAGGTCTTAGTATGAACAAACATGCCTTTTTGAGTGTATGTGCAACGAATTTATCCTAAAAGGACATTATTAGTTTTTTGTCATGTTCACAGGTGTCTAAATACAGTCATGGTCATTGTTATAAAACTTTAACAATACTCTGTTTAAGAGTTCATGGAAGAAACAAATCAAATTTTTGTGTGCACCATAAAAAGAAATTCTATCAGTCAAGTTCTTCCAATGTACGTTTGTATTCACATTGGTTTCATGTGCTTTAGAAAACCATTATCCAAAGATTTTTTAATGTGCAAGATGTAGTAAATCATTTTATTCTACCATCCATTTAGCACATATTTGTATATATTTAGTTTAGTTTTTAGTTTAGTTTAGTTATTAGCGATTTTTTCAGCATTTTGGGATGCACTACTTGCATCACAAATTGTTTTAACAATAAGTAAACTGAAATTGTATTTATTTATAATTTTAATATAATATTAATTTAAATTAAAAGTAATAACTACTAAACATAATAACATTAGTCAACCATAATTGAAATTTCAATTAATAATAATAACAATAACAACAACAACCATAATAATAACAATAATAATAATAATTGTATCATACCAGAAATGCATGTGTGCACTTAATCACAAAACATATTTAAGCCCCAGTCAGATCACACGAATTTGTCACGATTTCAGCACAATTTCCTTGACGCAGGGTGTTGTGGGAATTCGTAAACGACAACTGGGCATCGAGGCACAAGATTCAATCGTTTCTTCTCGTGTAATGTGGCATAGTTCACGACAACCGATACCATGCCTGCAACGCCTCACAACACCATCGCAGAAAGTCTAATAAGAATCAGGCCGTTGATCCTATACCATGAACTTATGGTCTACACTAAACTCACTATGGATCAAAGAGGATCAGCAGCAGAACAAACGGTGTGTGGCTGTAGAAGTCAACAGTCACAGTGCAAAGTGCACCGGCTCACATGTTATTTCTGTCTCTGAAACCAAAAGCTGAGAGGGAGGGCTGAGCATCCCGACTCACCAGCACATTCAGACATGCTGCCAGAGCTATTTTAATTCCTCCTCTGCTCCAGCAGAGGAACCAATGGGATTGGGATATGACTGCACATGAAACACTCCATATGATTGGCTTTTAAATGTTTTTGAGATGTTGTTGTAGAATTTGAAATGACTGATTTGCAGTGTGTGCCCACTGCTGGAGAAGTGATTTTTAGGCTAACTAAAAAACCTAATGTTCAAAACCATATGAAGGATTTATACAATTTGTTTTTAGGATAAGAAGGATTTTGTACCATTACACCATCTACACCAAAGAATATGGACAATATAATGAAAGTGTATACAGCCTATGGACTTAATTCAGCAGAAGTAGATATGCTACTACTGCCTATTGATGATTTCTGAAATATTGGGCCATTATATACTCAGTATAAGGTTGCACAGCAGTGACCAATTGGAGTGCATGCTGATCTCCACAGGGAAAGTGAGCTAATCCACTTCTATCTGGGGGAACACGTTTGATAGCAGTTTCTAGCAGGTCGGTCCTGTGCACACTCAACTCTCTTGAGCACAAAAGTTTCTGTTAATTCAGCTGAATGCATCAACTGACATAAGTTATATATTATATACAGGGCTTGACATTAACTTTTTTGATCACCAGCCACTGTGGCTAGTAGATTTCCAACATAACTAGCCACTGGACATTTTCACTAGCCACACTTTTCTTGTTGGGAAAATATATTTTATATGCATAAATTTGACTTTGACATGCTGAAATGACTTGATTTAGATGTTGTGTTATGTCCACACGCCTTCTCATTCATTTAACTTCTTGTGTGTATTGTGTATTAGCTTGCTCAGTGTGCATGAGCAAATGGGTTGTGTCGCAATGCAGTCAGTTTTAATTTCACATGACTTTTCAGGGCTCAAAATTTAGGATTTATCAAATTTATCTCTGACCACACCAAATAAGTATTTCAACTAAACTTTTCTTTAAAAAAACATTACATTAAAAAAAGGAATTATTGTCATGTATCTAAAATATGCAAAGTAATCTGTCCTGGCTAAAAGTCCCAGATCACCAGTTAACTAGACATTAACGGGGAGTAATCTCCCATTAAAGCAATGTTATTGTAAAAATATATAATTAAACCATATTAACAAAAATAACTTTAAACAAAAGAAAGCAGGTGAAACATAACGTGTTTTATAATGAAAGGATGGTCACGGGCAAACGGTTAATATAGGCCTGTTAATAATCTATTCAAAAAATTATTAAAATGAAAGCAGTGACCAATGCTGCTTACAAAAGAATATGTGTATTTTTTTAGCTCTTGAAAGCAGCAGGACTGTGGGTGCACGATCATCTCTCTTTGTCCAGTCTATTTCAAAGGGAACCGATTGCACCAGTTGCGCTTCCTCATGGCACGGTTGCTTCACGCAAGTAAACAGGGCGTGCGCGTTATTTAACAGTCGCGCTCATCACATCACCTGTGCGCGCGAGTGATTATCCTCTCATTCGGTAATTTACCTTCTTTCTTTTGCTCGGCCGAACACAGTTATTTTTGTCAGTCGTGCTGCTTCTTAATTCTAAGATCACATTTGCACGAATATTGTCGAACCCTGCTTTTAAGAAAACTACAATTTAAAAATGATTTCCAACCAGCCAAAGTGGCTAGTGGAGGTGTCTGTCTAACCCGCCAGAGCTGAAATCTACTCGCATTTGGCGGGTGTTAATGTAAAGCCCTGATTATATATAAGATTTATTTGTGAACCAAAGACAGTTGCCGTCATAATTCAAGATGAACTTGAATACTGGTAAGCTGATAAGCTTTCGGTGAATGGTTAATGTTTTCCATTTTATACAGTTCCTTTTATAGCATCGATGTCATAATGTAATTAAAATACAATCAGTTAAATAGACTTTGGCATTCATTTAGTTGCTCAAGCGTAAAATGAGGCAAAAATCGGTTTACTCGCATGTGCCCGTCAGGATCGGCAGGCTAGCGCAGAAGCTCCATTGAATATACAACATCGATGCTGTAAAATAAATGTTCATATTTTAAAGACATGGTGGGGAAAAATGTAATTTAATGCAGTGCTTCTTGTACAATCTGAGACCAGTGGAGATCACTGATTTTTAAAGAAAACAGCCCTTAAACGTGCCAATTTTGCACCGGCATATAGTTCACCGGGAGCGCTTAACCCAGGTTACTGACAAATTAAAAGTCCTTTAGCATACTTCGACATATACCCTATTATGCTATTTAGTTGAAGGAACAGTTCAACTAAAAAAATTATTTCTGTCAATAATAACTCACTCTGTGTCGTTAAATCTCCAGAGACCTACATTCATCTTTGGAACATTAAGATAATTTGGATGAAATCCAAAGCCGATTTTTTTTTTAAAGATTTATTTTTGGCATTTTTGTCTTTATTTGACAAGACAGTAGGTTGACAGGAATTGAAGTGGGAGAGAATGAAGCTTTTCACTCATCATAGCACACGTGCTGCTGATGATGTGACAATAAAAGTGATTTGATTTGATTTGATTTGATTTGATTTGATTTGATTTGATTTGATTTGAGAAGGGGGGTAAGATCGGGAAAGGTCCACGAGCCGGGTTTCCAACTCGGGACACCGGGAGAGCTGCCATATATGTCGGCGCACTAATCACTGGGCTATCGTGCTGACATCCGATAGCTCTTTGATCTTCCATAGACAACAATGGTCCCAATTTGTTGAAAGTCCAGAAAAGTACCAAAATCAATGTCAAAACTATCTGTCTACTGTGGTTTAATTGGAATATTATGAAGCCACGAAAACACTTTTGTGCGCACATAAAAAAAAAAAAACTTTTTTCAATTTTTTTTTCATATGTGCAGCCTATACTGACACTGAGGAGAAGAAACTGTAGAATTAAGTCATTATTTTTGTTTAATGTGCACACAAAAGTATTTACATAGCTTAATAATATTCCTACTGAACTACTGAAGACATATGGTCTGTTTTGAGGACTTTTTGGGGGGTGTTTTTCTAGACTTTGAGTTAGGACCATTGCTGTATGTGGAGGATGAGGAAACTCACATTTCATCTAAAATATCATAATTTGTATTCAGATCTTAGGTCAGCTCAGGTCTTTCGAATGACATGAGGGTAATTAATAACATATATATTTTATTTAAGGGTGAATTAACCCTTCAAAGCATTTTATTTGGGAGGTTTCCTGTAATGCATCCAATGTAAAAAAAAAAAAAAAAGAGAAGAAAATAGTTTGTTTTCACTTACTTAAAATACGCTCTCAATCAGTTAGTTTGAAATGTATTGTTTTTTTGTTTTTGTTTTCCTCAAACTTTTTTTTTCTTATACCATGATCTTACTCTGCTCTGATTGGTCTGTTGTAATTGGTCTACATTTTTCAGCACCCATTATCATATCTGAATTTCACCATCAGTGACTGTACTCACTGTAGTCATTTTGCCATACCAGTTTAAGCCCAAATCTGATAATAAAACATTAGAAAAAATAGTTGATTAACCAACTTCTATCCTAAAGGAATCCCAAGCACAACCTGAGTACTTGACATTGATGAGAAAAAGAATAATAACTCATAACACATTTCGTTTGAGCTTATACACTGTAAAAAGCGATTAGTTAGTAAACATATTGCCTTAAAAGCAGCAAGTTGATTTTACTTTTAAAAAGCCAGTAAACCCATTGATCTAACTTATGCACATAGTTTATTTACTTAACAATTATTAGGCAACAACTTTTGATTTAAATTCAACTAATTGCTTTTTACAGTGTAAACGCTATGGCCAGTTGGAGGCACGGGTTAGCCACTGCTGAAAACAACAGAGTTTAGTTGAGATTTATTTCACAGCTTCAGTAATGGAGTTCATGTGAAAGTGCATGGTAGAATAAATGTACTGACAATAAATGCTGCTGCTTGATTTTAATTAAAGGCAGTATTTGAGGATCAAAGTAGAAATGTTTCTTCGGCCACCAATGAAGACCACGGGCTGGCACTATGTAAATGTGTTACTGCTTTATGTAGATCAGTTATGGACTAATTTTTGCAGTTCAAAATCAATTCTTTCTTTCTTTTAGTAGAAAATAACGTTATTAGTTGTGCACTTTGTTCTTTAAAACTTTTGCAGACCTTTCAAATTCACAAATAGCTACATTACACACTGAATATATTACACTGAAAAAAAGGATGTCTGCAAAATTGTTGCAAACTATTTATACGTGTTGAATTTAAACAAATTAAATTTAGTAATTCATTCATTCATTCATTTTCTTTTTGGCTTAGTCCCTTTATTAATCTGGGGTCGCCACAGCGGAATGAACCGCCAACTTATTCAGCATATGTTTGACACAGCGGATGCCCTTCCAGCTGCAACCCATCACTGGGAAACACCTATACACACTCATTCACACGCATACGCTACACCCAATTTAGCCTACCCAATTCACCTGTACTGCATGTCTTTGGACTTGTGGGGGAAACCGGAGCAAACTTGTGGGGGAAACCCCACACGAACACGGGGAGAACATGCAAACTCCAATCAGAAATGCCAACTGACTCAGTCGTGGCTCAAACTAGCGGCCTTCTTGCTGTGAGGCGATCGTGCTACCCACTGCGCCGATGTGACGCCCCCCTAAATTTAGAAATGTTCAACATAATTTGTGTTTAAATTACTTAAACTTAAAACTACTTAAAAAAATGAGTAAATCCAAGGAATCATCTTTCAATAAATAATCCAAGGCTCTTTGTGGAACCATAGATGCCAGTAAATGAGCAAACATCCATCCACATCAGTAAAAAAGCACCAGGTTACCTTCGATCCATCCAAGCTGATGATCCTGTACACGTTCCTGGTACTGTCGTAGAAGTAAGATACAGTGACCGCATGTTTGCTGGTGGGCATCCAGTTTTTCTTAGTGCTGGGGTCTATCTGGAAGACGTGTGCCCGGGTGCTGTAGATGGGCTGCTCCCTGAAAGGCAGGAAGAAAAAGTGGTGAACCTCTTTGTGCCTGAGCACCGTCGTCTCTCCGACTCCACCGGGTGCATTGGAACGTCCCGGCAGACGGATCACCATTTCTTCATCCTCCATCTTGCCGCTGGTCACCACTGCTTGAGCCCAGGTAGAAACCTGGGTCCTGCCTAACCAGTCAGACACATTGGTGCACTGCTACAAGCACAAGGCGACCATTCAACACCCTGCTGATATGGAAATGCCAGCTGTTTAGCTGGGGCCATGTGGGATGGACACTAAATATAGTCAGGGACGCAGTACTCCCACCCCTACTGACCTGATCTTTGCTGTTGAAAGTGCGTCCACACACACGTTAGAGCTCTTCTCCCACACACTCTGGTTTGATCTGACAATCTCACATAGATGAATGTATAATACATACAAAATAAACTACAAAAACAACTACTTTGCGATTTAGATTAGTTCGGTCTGAGACACGTGTGTGTGGAGTGAAAAAACATTCCAGGCAAGTATTCAATTTCAAGAATGACACCAAAGTGGACAATTCACACACACAAAAAAAATGATGTGTCCAACACAGGCTCAATCTGAAAACGTAGCCCTATATACATTTCTGGAGATCACGAATTATGTAGCCAGAAGTACATATGGCTGCATTTTGTCTTTAAACGAACGCTTCAGGGCGGTATGACGCCATTCCTTTTCACGCTTACCAGCGCTTACCTCCATACGGAAGGCTTTCCCTATGTTACCAGTTTTTCTAGTGGCTCGCAGCATACATCGGTGGACTTGCAATGCAGAGAGGAGTTAACCGTGATGTTGGGGTTCGAGTCTGGTGAAGAATGATTCCAGAAAGCGGGTATGACGAAATCAGAAGGCAAAAATAAAACAAACAAGTAAATAACGGTGAGAATGTGGTAAAATCTAAAAACAATGTGGTAAAAATCAGACGAGGGCTTTTTAAAACTGTTGGTTGGGTTTAGGGAAAAGAGTGGTTGGGTCAATGGGTGCTCTTGAAAACACTATTGGTTGGGTTTAGGGAAGGGGGTGGGTCAATCTGTGCTTTTGAATGGCATTCGAGAGAGAAATTTGAGATCTAAAAAAGCATACACAGCGGCCTCTGTCGGAGCAAAAACTGCAGAAAAACGTAGCTTCTGGGACGTATTTGGTGCTCTCCAGAAATTTATATAGTGGTACGTTTTCAGAATGAGGGGTCAGTGGGATCCAAATCAACAATGAATGCTAATAACTTTTATTGTATAACACCAAAAATGAAACAAAATGTATTATGTATTGTTAATCTCTGAACATAGAAAGTCATGCAGCTTTGAAAGTGCATAAATGACATGAGTATGTTTATTTTTTTGGAAGGGGTGAAAGTATTGTGCCCCTATTATGCCCCTTTTTGCAATGTGTAAAATATGTCTCTGCTGTCCCTAGATTGTGTATGTGATAATTCATCTAAAAATACTCCAGCAATTAATGTTTTATAACTCTCTGAAACTGTCCCTTTAAGGCTTTGATCTTAATTGTGCCATTTTGGTGACTTATCGCTAGGCCCACACGGAATCTGCGCACGCAGAATTCCACAGATTTTTAGCCCATCATTAATTCTGTTTATTTACTTGAGTAAATGTGTGTAAATCTGAATTTATTCAGTTTTTAAATTACATATATTTCACATGTTAAGGTTTTAGTTATGAGACTCCCAAAATAATTCCGCAGAAATCCGCAGATTTTTACCAAAATTCTCTGCAGAAATTGCAAAAAACGTCCGCAGATTCCGTCTGGCCCTACTTATCACTTTAAATTCAAATTAAACTGTGCTCCCATCCCTCTTTTTAAAAGAGAGTGGAGCTACAAATTCCTATGTGTCTGCATAGTGGCAGATTCAATAACAAGACTACCATCCTATGCTAATGAGGAAAAGATGGTTACTAATGGGCGGAGCTTTGCCTCACTGATTACATTTACAAAGGTAGAATGTCAATCAAAGTGTTTATTGAGTTATAAAAGTCTTTATGTGAGTGTGTTTATTTTTGATTATAAAACAATAAATTCATAATGTTTGACCATTAGAAGCTGGTTACATTCACAGACTGTTGCCACACAACTAAACCCCTTATAAATGTAATTTTCACATAATAGGTCCCAATCATCCCGGAGGCCCTTCACGGTTAAAAAGATTTTTGTGAACGTTATCCTTACCTTGAGCAAAAGAAACCAACAAAATCATGTGAACCACAATCGCTGTTGAATAATAGGCAATCATCACTGATGAGAACAAAAGAACACTGGAAACCCAGTCAGAAGAGCCGTCTTGCTCTGAACTTTTCTCATTTTCCTCAACACAATTACACATTTACCCTCTTTCCAATGAATACCTACTGTACTTGTCATCAGCAATTATCACAGAGCCAAGGCTGAACAGTAAAACTTTTCAGAAAAATTCAATTTGTGTGAGTTCATGCAAGGTAGCCTATACCACTAACTAACAGTGTACTGCACAGCACTGAAAAGTCAGCAATAGAAGATTTTTTTGAGTAAAAATGAATATACTGTTTGCTTATTATTGATAAAGAACATAAATTGCAATAAGTGTTCTTGCCATATTTATTTCAGCAAGTGGTTGTTATTTTTTTTTTTTATGAAAATGTTTTCAAGCAGTAAGCGATGCAGGAAAAAAAACTTGAAATTTATTTTTGAACCAATGATGGTGATAGAGATCATTTGAGTGTGTGAGTTTACTGATTCATTAGCCAGATGGGTACATGACTAGAAGAACAACACGACCACAGTGTTTTAGGATTACAATCATGATTTAAAATGAAATTTCAGTTTGAGGATGTTTTTGGACTGTTTTGCACCACTAAAATAACTGGAAGTGCCTACTGAGCAACCAACACATTAAAGCGAAATTACTATCTTACTTACAAATTCAGCAGCCCCTATAGGTAAAAATCTAGAACAATAATAAAGCCAGTATTTTCAAAACTATGATAATAATTTTTATTTATATTCCTATATATATATATATATAGTTTGTAACATCAGGACATTTTCTAACTGTTTTTGCACCAATACAATGACTGCACTCAGCCATGAGTGTACTGATTAGCCACTATAGATCAATAAATACAAAAAAAAATTGTGTTTGTATATTTATTCATTCATTTATTTTCCTTCGGCTTAGCCCCTTTATTTTTAGGGGTCGCCACAGTGAAATGAACCGCCAGCTTATCCAGCATATGTTTTACACAGAGGATGTCCTTTGAAAAGGTTAGATGTGTGAAAAAGTAATTTAACAAGTGGCAATGTTTTAAAATGTACTTTAAGTCTCTTAACATCTTGATTTCTATTAATTAAATGCACTATCCTTCTTAATAACTCTTATCTTAATTACCTTCTGTATTTATTTTTTTATTATTATTATTTTATATTGTTTAATTGTACATAAGGCGACATGGTGGCTCAGTGATTAGCACTGTTGCCTCAAAGTAAGAATGTCGCTGGAGTCCCGGCTGGGCCAATTGGCGTTTCTGTGTGGAGTTTGCATGTTCTCCCTATGTTTGCGTGGGTTTCCTCCGGGTGCTCCGGTTTCCCCCACAGTTCAAACACATGTCCTATAGGTGAATTAAATAACTAAATTTGCCGTAGTGTATGAGTGTGTGTGTAAATGAGTGTGTATGGATGTTTCCCAGTACTGGGTTGCAGCTGGAAGGGCATCCGCTGTGTAAATCATATGCTGGATAAGTTGGCGGTTCATTCCGCTGTGGCGACCCCTGATGAATAAAGGGACTAAGCTGAAGGAAAATGAATGAATGAATAAATAATTGTAAATATTGACTTTTGGCAATGTTTCTTAATGGCTAAATGTCAGTACTGAGATGTTTTAAGTACATTTTCTGAACCCTTAATACTCTTGTGTCCATTTGACTACTTTAATTATATAAGAACAAAAAGATAACAACGAGTAACAATTTGTTTTGTAATAGTGTTTGTTTTCACAATTAAAATCATATTCATTAGAATCATAAATCATCAATTTATCATAAGAAAGCGAAAAAGTAATGTTTGACTTCAAAATCCAAATCCACCCCCAAAGGAAAGCCCAGCACATTAATACCTGCTCACTGGCCCTTTCCCAACATGCTTCTCTAAAAGCAACTGGCCTCAAATCACTGTCAAGGGGCATCTATCTGCACTACTGTACACTGAGCCTTTCCATACCACTCCCATACCCCACACTCCTTTGACCCAATTCCACAGATAACACCCTTTAAATCCCAGAGAGAATCGCAATCAATCCCAATATACATTAATGTTCCATGCTGTTTATTTAAACATGGGATCAGAAGTGGGAAATATAATGGGGGAAGGGGACAGGATCCCAAACACAGACACAGACGGTTTGCTGCTCCAATTCCCAGGATAATTAATCACCGTATTCAATTACATTAGCGTACTTCTAATCAGCTGCTGCTGGGCTCGTGTGCAAGAATGAGAGAGAAAAAATATGAGTCGGAAGAGGAAGGAAAAGGCGCGGGAATGAGCGAGATCTGCAGAGTACCAAGAAGTGCTTACACTGCACCGTGGAGGCGGAGGATCTCTGAAGAGCATCAAAGGCTCGTTGCATAATTACCATTTTGATTTGATTAAAATTCAGTCGCACTCACTATATATGGGTGCTTTGCATGATATCACATGCTTCTTGGTCTACAGGATCACAACCATGTAAGATATATAACTTATATTGTGCTTGCAATCCATTAGATGAGTATACTTGAACGTGTACCATTTTCACAAAGAAAGAGAAAGAGAGAGGGAGAGAGAAAGAGAGTGTTTGCGCGCGCGTGTGTGTGTGTGTGTGTGTGTGTGTGTGTGTGTGTGTGTGTGTGTGTGTGTGTGTGTGTGTGTGTGTGTGTGTGTGTGTGTGTGTGTGTGTGTGTGTGTGTGTGTGTGTGTGTGTGTGTGTGTGTGTGTGTGTGTGTGTGTGTGTGTGTGTGTAAATGGCCCAAACATACTTTTAGCGCTTGAATAAAACATTCAAGACTTTCAAATTAATATACACATCCAAAGAGAACAAGTACAGGAAATGAATTAAAGGTTTCCTTAGGGAAAAAATGAATCAATAATTTAACTAGAACAAGTCTACTGCCACATTATTGAAGCTGACTTGAAAACTCCATGTTTCCTTTCTAATAACTTTGAAATCTATAAGAAATCTATAAGTGCATGTTTGAAATTAATTTTACTATTAAAAATAACTATATACATTCTCAAACTTTTACGTATCGTGACAAACTTATTCTGTAAAGAAGATATTTAAGAAACAATAATCAAATACATATTTTACAGTGCTCAACATATATGAGTACACCCCTCACAAATCTCTTTGTTAAAATCATATTTTCTATAGCATGTTACACCAAATGAATGTTATGGAAAACAAATGTTAAAAATAGGAAAAATCAAGAGAAACAAAAAATGTAGTTTGTCATTTAATTTTTAATTTTTTTTTTTTTTGCAGTATTTTGCTTGAATTTAAATATCTTATCTTTACTTTTCTAAAAATGTTTGGTAACTAAATTATTATTTTAAATAATATAACTGGTTAATAAATCTGTTTTGTTCAAATCCACCAAAATGTACTGGCTATATTCTACGGTGGCTGAGAGAGCTTAACGTGCTGCAATTTAAGAAAACACATGCAATTACAAAAAACACCAGCAAATTGGGAAAAGATCTTCATCTGTTTGACAACACACATGCTGGAAATCCTCACAACACAAACACATTTTTTAAAAACATGCTGAATTTTCACACAAAGCAAACAATTAATAAAACGAGCTGCATTTTCTCACAAAGCAAACAATTTACGAAAATGCGCTGCATTTTCTAACAACGCAAACAATTTAATAAAACATGCTGCATTTTCTCACAACGCAAACAATTTAATAAAACATGCTGCATTTTCTCACAAAGCAAACAATTTACAAAAATGCACTGCATTTTCTCATAACGCAAACAATTTACAAAAACGTGCATCATTTTCTCACAAAGCAAACAATTTAATAAAACATGCTGCATTTTCTCACAACTCAAACAACTTAATAAAACATGCTGCATTTTCTCACAATGCAAACAATTTATGAAAACGCACTGCATTTTCTTACAACACAAACAATTTACGAAAACGCGCTGCATTTTCTCACAACGCAAACCATTAATGAAAACGCACTGCATTTTCTCACAACACAAACAATTTAATAAAACGTGCTGCATTTTCTCACAAAGCAAACAATTTACGAAAATGTGCTGCATTTTCTCACAACGCAAACAATTTACAAAAACATGCTGCATTTTCTCACAACGCAAACAGTTTAATAAAAGATGCTGCATTTTCGCACAATGCTAAAATTTTATAAAACATGGTGCATTTTCTCACAACGCAAACAATTTAATAAAACATGCTGCATTTTCTCACAAAGCAAACAATTTACGAAAATGCGCTGCATTTTCTCACAACGCAAACAATTTACAAAAACATGCTGCATTTTCTCACAACGCACAATTTACGAAAACATGCTGCATTTTCTCACAACGCACACAATTTACGAAAACATGCTGCATTTTCTCACAACGCACACAATTTACGAAAACATGCTGCATTTTCTCACAACGCACACAATTTACGAAAACATGCTGCATTTTCTCACAACGCAAACAATTTAATAAAACATGCTGCATTTTCTCACAATGCAAACAATTTAATAAAACGTGCTGCATTTTCTCACAACGCAAACAATTTACGAAAACATGCTGCATTTTCTCACAACCCACACAATTTACGAAAACATGCTGCATTTTCTCACAACGCAAACAATTTAATAAAACATGCTGCATTTTCTCACAATGCAAACAATTTAATAAAACGTGCTGCATTTTCTCACAACGCAAACAATTTACGAAAACATGCTGCATTTTCTCACAATGCAAACAATTTAATAAAACATGCTGCATTTTCTCACAACGCAAACAATTTAATAAAACATGCTGCATTTTCTCACAGCGCAAACAATTTAATAAGACATGCTGCATTTTCTCACAACCCACACAATTTACGAAAACATGCTGCATTTTCTCACAACGCAAACAATTTAATAAAACATGCTGCATTTTCTCACAATGCAAACAATTTAATAAAACGTGCTGCATTTTCTCACAACGCAAACAATTTACGAAAACATGCTGCATTTTCTCACAATGCAAACAATTTAATAAACATGCTGCATTTTCTCACACGCAAACAATTTAATAAAACATGCTGCATTTTCTCACAGCGCAAACAATTTAATAAGACATGCTGCATTTTCTCACAACGCAAACAATTTAATAAAACATGCTGCATTTCTCACAATGCAAACAATTTAATAAAACATGCTGCATTTTCTCACAGCGCAAACAATTTAATAAAACATGCTGCATTTTCTCACAACGCAAACAATTTAATAAAACATGCTGCATTTTCTCACAATGCAAACAATTTAATAAAACATGCTGCATTTTCTCACAGCGCAAACAATTTAATAAAACGTGCTGCATTTTCTCACAATGCAAACAATTTAAGAAAATGTGCTGCATTTTCTCACAACACTTTCAAATAGCAAAAAGACCCTAAAACATGACGGACCCGGCTATTTAGGTAAAAGACACGAGACACATAAAGACACGAGAATCAGGATGTTAAAATAAACAAACAAAAAACTCACCTTTCAAAGATCACCTACAAATTCACTGAGCAATAGTCATGACACAGCGGCATCCGTCACGTTTTTGGGTCTTCTTGAAACATTTCCGTTGTTTTTATGTTGTGAGAAAATGCAGTGCGTTTTTGTAAATTGTTTGCGTTGTGTGAAAATGCAGCTCATTTTATTAATTTAGATCTTTTCCTACGTTGCTGGTGTTTTTTGTAATTGCGTGTGTTTTCTTAAATTTCAGCATGTTAAGCTCTCTCGGCCACCATGATATTTACTGAGAAATAGATCAAAATATTCATTTTCAAAATGGAGTGTTCTCATTAATGCTGAGCACTGTATGTGTAAAATTAAATGTTTATATATTTTTATTCTACAAAGGTCTGATAATATTTGCTCCAAATTTCCTATAAAAATATTGCCATTTATCGTCTTTTTTTCAGAAAATAACAAATGTTTTCTCTTGTAGTTGTAGACCGAATGTCAGAGATAGGCTATATACCACCAAAAATCGCTCAACTTTCCTAACGCCTGGTGTCAAAACACTGGTATAGTGTTGTCTAAAGATTTATAATACATACATATGACCAGAATATAATCATCACACTTGCTTCAAAGAGTAAAATAAACCGTACATATTATTTAATCAACTATAAACTGCTTTTCATAACTCGGATGGCTTTTAATATTTTTCCATTTCATGTTTCATTGATTTATGTTTTAAATGTCAACTGCTCACACAGAAAAAAATTGTTGGAGGACCCTGATTTTAGAAAAAAAAAATGAAAACTAGATTCATTCTAGAACATTTCTTTTTTTTTAAATCTCCAAGAAACCTACAAGAAATTAGTTAAAATTTATTTGCTTAGTTGGAACAGACTGGTCGTACAATCCACTGGATTCAACAGTCAAATGTATCTCGAACCTGAGACCGCACAATATTAAATGTAAGTGCACATATAGTCAATTATATAACGAATCAAAAGCAGCCATAGCACTATGTTAACATCAACGCACAAGGGAGATGATTTCACACCACCCACCTTCAGCAACCCACCACAGTCCAGAGCTGGCAGTTTATTTCATCCTGTCCTTACATTAACATCTGTCCAAACACCACAAAATAAAATGAAACTTCTGTCATACTTCAAACTTGAGTAATCTATACCAATGTATTCAGGTAGTACAGTAAATATATGTGGGCAAGAATGTGTTGTCAATCTTGACCTTACAACAATAATCTGTTATCAGCAAATTTAGCAAATTAGAAAAACCTCTGAAGCAACATTTATGATAAATGTATTTAATTAAAGACCCCAAAAGCCCCATAAAGGCATAACATGGCTGTTCAGTAATGTTAGAAAGCAAACTACATAACAATCAAATACTTAATAGCGTGTGATAAATTTAACTGTATGGCTGAGTTGAGTAGGAAGTGGGAATGATTTTCTCCAGAGTAATATAATCCCTGAACAGCCCTTGAATCTTTCCACGGTTATAGTTTAATTAAAAACAAAGAACTGAGGACTTACAGTAATTCAAGGTTTTGATTGTTATTATTAAAGAAAATTATGTGCCACAGTAAGAAGATCAAACCTTATGAAATAACACCTTTTGTAATGAAAAGATCATCACTTAAACATCCAGATCATCTCAAGAACATCTTTCGAGTCGGATTTTTATATTTAACTAAGATTTTATGTCATAAAGACTTAGAATAAAATCTGAGTACAAAACCCTTTAAGTTTGAATCACTGTGTATAGGGTCACCTTTAGTTAAAATCTATATTTTAGGCCATCCTCCAGCTGAGCGTTGGAAATTCCACTAACGTGTACGGATATATCAGATGTCGTTGCCAATACTGCCTCTAAAATTGTATTGATGAGGATGTGCCATGCAGTGGTGCTCTGTTGAAATGTAGATTACATAAGCATGACGAGATTAAAGGCCTTTGGCACTGCAGCACATCAATATATGAAATAAGCTAATGTTTTTTCCTATTTAGAGTACATGAATTTTAGTAATTTGCTTCAAAATAATACCATAGATCATACACAGTTGACTAATAAGCCGTGGCTTCAGTGGACAAAATTACTTACCCCAGTCAATGAAGATTGCAAAAAAAGTATACACATAAATAGCTATATGTATATATACATATATGTATGTATGTATATATATATATATATATACACACACACAAACAATGCACAAATATATTCACGCCATAAATAGAGTATCGTTCCAATTCAGTATACATTCCTTTGCACACTATAAAGGACACTATGGCGTTAACGAACGTGAGTAACTGCTTTACATTCTGTCCTCATAAGACCGGTGATAAAACGATTAGAGCGGCCAATTGCCTACAGTACGTTTTGTGCTATTTGCGGGCAACTTACCCCATGTTGCTTTTGTTTTTCCCTCCTGAGACGAGATAGGATTTGTTGATCAGCGAGTTTGTTCTTCCAGCTGAATGAAGCGGTTCTGGATGCGGTCGGTCACATTATGAGCAGCGGCATTCTGCGTCTCTCGTTACGCGCTCTGTATGTAGGCTGTCAGATTCACTGAATGGATCCCACGGCGAATTGCCCACTAATACTGCCCAAATTTCAGCTGCTTTGGCACACGACGGGCTCACCTCGCATCTCTGCGGTGTGAGTATGATATTCGTTGAAGAGCGTGAGGTAACGGTGGCGCAGGGGTGAATAACGAGCCGCTGCCTCTCTCTCAGTGGGCGTGTGGCTCTAAAGATGAATCTACTGTCAGTCGATGGTCAAAACACATACCACACAATATCCCACAACAACGCCCCCTGGCACGCTCTTCACTCATTAAAAAACACTTGCCGATTTTTCATTCTAAGGTATCGTAATAATTCACATTCATAATTAGCTATCATCATCAAACATTTGTTGAAATCTAAATCTAAATCGTAATTAGCCTAAATATTTTAAATATTCGTTTAATTCCTTACATCTCCAGTAGCGCAAGTTAAGCTATCAAAACACCTTATGAGAATATTTACTTTTTCATTTCTAGACCAAATGTTTTTTGTGTGTTTGTTTGTTTGTTTAGCCTACTCTAAGTTAGAAAAACAGTTTGCACCATTTCTAATCTTGATTCACAGTTTTTGTCTATTCTCATCCTCACTTTGTCCCTTTAAGAGCAAAGGAGCTGTTATGCTCAATGACCACAGCCTGACTATCTAATAAATCTGGTAAAACAGTGTGATTTCAAGTGTACTAAATTTAAATAAAAAAATTCACAATCAATAATAATTATGCTTTTTATAGTATACTTTTTTTATATATATTTTACACATTGCTACTGTCACACAATTAGTATCAGTTATTATTATTTGCTGCTTCACTGCCATTCACAAATCATCTACTAACTATGACCTCATAGGATACTAAAGTGTCCAATCAAATGTGCAATTCAGAATCCTGCTGAAATTTCCAGTCTGGTTCTATTCATTCATTAATTTTCTTTTCAGCGTAGTTCCTTTATTAATCAGGGGTTGCCACAGTGGAATGAACCTCCAACTTATTCAGCATATGTTTTATGTAGCGGATGCCCTTCCAGCTGCAAGCCTGCAACCCATCACTGGGAAACACCCATACACACTCATTCACACACATACACTAAGGACAATTTAGTTTACCCAATTCACCTGTACCACATGTCTTTGGACTTGTGGGGGAAACCGGAGCACCGGTAGGAACAGTCTGGTTCCCATTTGGATAATAAAATAATTTTTATGGAGCCAAGTAAAACATTCTAAAAGCATTGTCTGTTGGTTCTTATATATATATATATATATATATATATATATATATATATATATATATATATATATATATATATATATAATATATACGTAGATCAGTGTGTTGTCTGTCACTGTCAGTTGGCATCTATTGGTGTTTATTTTAAACTTAAAATGATAAGTTATGTGCTGTAATCTGATGACTGTCCTCTGAAAGCACGTGTACATCACATGTCACCGTCTGTTCAATGTAAACTGGCCTTCTGTAGCAAAGCAATAAAGATTTACCATCCACACTCAAAGCATTCTGTTCACTAGCTTTGCATTCAGATGTTAGAACTTTCAGGAAGCACACTTGGTCTGGGCAATCCACTTCACATCCATTCCACAGGGCATGGCCTGAAACGTGCACAGAACAAATGTAAAAACAAAACCCTGTGAACAAAGATAAGAGTAAAACATTAAAACTGTAGCCTACACAGTAACTTATAAAATAAATACAAATGTTCCACATTTGACATTCCATGTTTGGGGAACTTCCGTTCAAAAGCAACTGAAGCTAAATATTAAAATAAGGTTTTGGTTAAAATAACTATAGGCTACTGTAAATACTGAAAACAGAGAGGTACGTTTGGCTTTGTGCCTATTATGTTTATTAATTAATTTATTAATCTTGTCAATCATAAAAATGTTGTAGGTATTATAAAACAACTTTAAAAATAACAATAGACCATTTCAATGTGGCAATGTAAGGTAATTGGCCCATGAACAATCCTGCTTGTTGTCAAACTATTTTCTTTCTGTAACAAGAGTCAATTTAATGGTATTAAAACAGCTTTCATAAGCTTATTTGTCAATATGTGGACATTTTAAAATCTTGGAAGTTATAGAAATTAAAATTGTAATACAGGAAACAGATTAGGACCATTGTTGTCGTTTAAATCCCTCTAAAAGTCTATAAGGGTAAAGTAGGAGAAATGACCGCATACAATCTACAAAAAAAGGCTCATAAGCGAAAACAGCTCCATTGTCACCAAGGACAACTGCCCTTCCGTTCGACTACACGTTAACCTCACAACAGGTCAGCTATTTTGTTAAATTAATGACATTTTAGTGTAGAATTAAAGACTCATCTTTTCACGTGTTGTCAACAGACCGTGTTGGTTATCACGCGCGACCTATATTTTGAAAACCCAGACGACCGTCCGCAATAACCCGGAAGCAAAGAAAAAAGTGTTTTGGATATTTTATACACGCCTGTTCTCGTTCTCGCTTACCAAATCAGCCTTTCCCACCGGTGAGTTTTTTAAATTTTGTTATTAATTGTTACACAGGAGTATGTGATGCAGTTATTACAAACATTTTACATTTAACGTTACATCGTTTAAACATTGCCTGTAAGCACGTAAAGCGCTGTTAAGGTTTAGCCCTTGGCTAACGGCAATCACACAAATGTTTTGTTTTAACATTTTGCTTATTACATCAGACTTTAATCGTTTCAGAGCATTACAAAGACATCAGAATCTCTTATTATAAATATTCTGTATTCTGAGGCGAAAAACAATGTGTTATCAGTTTTACTCGAATGTGTGTCGATAAGTTTGTTTTTCACACTAAATGTTTGTTGTTTTGACCTTAAATCAAAGATAAATTTTGTTAGATAAAAATATTCAAATGCAATATGTTTGTAGCCTGTTGTCAATAAGCATGTTTATATGCTAACTAATTAGTTATGGTGTTTGTGAAACTGCAGGCAGTTGATGTTTGGTCTGGCTGGAGAGAATGTTGCCGAGAGCATATATCTTCTCCCATAATGATGGGCCGTCTAGTCATTTATTCCAGCACATTCTACCTCACAATGTGTCCCAGCAACAAAGAATTGAAGCCCATCTGAACTCAACCAAGTGAGTGTATATTCAAAAGAGGATGTGCTGTGCTTAATTTTTTTTAATTCAGTTGAATAATTCATTGTCTCTTTCAGTAACTTTATTGGTCCACCAATGAACGCTCCCCGCTTCATTCCCACTTACCAGTGGACACCAGTGGAGCTGTCTGATGTTGCTTGCAGTCCAAATGGACCAATGGGAAACAATAGAAAGTGAGTAGCATAAGCATGCGCCGGTAAAAGATTCTAATGGTATGGTAACCTTGGATAAAAAATATTGCGATAACTGATCTAAAATATATTATTTTTAAATGTCTGGGTAAAAAAAAAACTTTCCCCCCTTTGAGCACTATATATTTTATTTTGAGAAACATTTGAAATATTTTGGAGCAGTAAACCTGTAAGGCTAAATTATTCAAATGAATCATTGACTTCTGCTGTCTTCATCGGTTTCAAAAATACAGATTTCTCTACAATTTAAAAGGGCATCTTTGGAGATCTTTTTTTCTGGAGATACTGTTGTCCTAAAAAAAAAAAAAAATCTTAAATATAACGTAGGACTAAAATTTTGCCGGTTTTAAAACCTTGACTTTTCCAAACCAAGGTATACTTTGAAAATGGTTATCTTCCCATGCCTACAGTAGCATTCATCACAAACCATTGGAATTGCAATCCGTTCAGTCGACAGAATAGATACTGTATGTTTTCTAACTCAAGCAACTTGTCTGTTTTAATCCAAGGAGAAGGATACACGATAACAGTGATATTGACCTAAAGAGGCAGCGCTTCAGTTGTCCAAGTCCTCACAACCAGCCTGCTAGAAATGCCAGCTTTACCTCACAGCCAGTGACAAGACCAGTGACGGGCAGAGAGGTTACATGCCCTACATGCTCATCTGCCACTTTTATACCAGGAGGCTGTGTGCCATCTCTGGGAGAGACATGCCATCAGAATGCTTTTTCACCATCATCAGTCAAAGATAAGGTGAACACAGATAAAAGCCATGAGTTTTGGGACCTCTATTTGATGTAAAAAATAATAATAATAATAATTGAATGGCAAAGTGTAATGAAATATGTTTTTATATATATTATTCTTCCTCCCACAGCTGAGTCAGCAGATTCTCAACTTGTTTTATGCTTGTGAGCAGCAGTCTGATGATCTGGAGAAGAAGGAGAGCTGCCGAGCAGCGCTGCAGACTGACATACAGAAAATTTTCCCATGTACATCATTAACATTAATTATAATTTGCATTTATTTTTATCTGTCTTTGTGAAATCTGATCTTTTTCTTTTCTTTTTTTGGGCTCAAGGTGCAAAGGTTTTCTTGGGCGGCTCATCTTTGAATGGCTTTGGTAGTCGCAGCAGCGATGCTGATCTTTGTCTTGTCATTGAAGAGGGCCCTGTGAGTGTATTCTTGTACAAATGCTTTGTGATTTTGTTTATTTTTTGCTGTTGTGTTTTTATAACTCTTTACATTTCTTTTATGTAGGTAAACCACAGGAAAGATGCTGTGTACGTTCTTAGTCTTGTGCGAAAATTGCTTTACAAACTGTGTAAGTGTTCATCCATATATACATCTACATTCATTTAACCTTTTACTTTTTGTTCACTAATTGGTTTGCTGCCGTTTAAAGCTTACATTGAGAAGCCGCAGCTCATCAGAGCCAAAGTGCCCATTGTGAAATTCAGGGACAGAATCAGGTGCGTCTTTTAAATTATATTTGGTGTTAAATGAAAAACCTATTAAAAAACAATCTAATAATTTTATCTTTGCATATGTTTAATTTTAGGAGTAAAAATGAAAGCACTTGTGAATTAATTCTGTCTTGAAGCTAGTGTTGATCTACAGGGCACAGTATTGCAGAGGTTATGTTCTATTATACTGATATGAGGTTTGTTGTCAATATTGTGCGCCTTTCTTCCACCGAGGTGCATTTAAATCTGGCGTAACTCAGGAAACTGTTCTTGCTCCAGTTTTGTTTTCCTTATTCTCCCCTTGGGTCTTCACCAAATATGGAGTTTCTTTTAGAAAAGGACAGAGTAAATCCTGTATCTGCAGACCATTGGAAAATGTAGTTCCTTGATGCACTTGTTGGCTTAAATAGGATGCATGTTATAAATGGGTTGTGAAATCTTAGTTGATCTGAGATAGAATTTTACCCATAAAACATCAGTTTCTTATAGTTACCTTGTTTTTTTATTTAGTTATCACTACATTAACTTGCAGACTGACGCTGAAAGATTTTTAAGATGATTATTAATGATTTATTAGTGGAGTTTGAGCTGTTTTGTGTGATTAAAGTTGATTGGTTAGTTGGTTTAATCCCAAGTGTCTAGTTTGAAAAATATATGATCCCTGGATGGATGTTTCAGAATTTGTGCACCATGTGAATGTTATAAAAGGCCCAAATTCTCCCATTAGAGGAGATCAATCAGAAATTTACTGACCAAATTATAAGTCATTTATTTAAAACAAGAAATATATATAATTTTGCCAATTATTTAAAATGCATTCTCATCGTTTGACAGAAGGAAACTGTACTAAGTCAGCAAAAGCACTTTAGTGAATGTCAACCAAGAGCATGTCAAATTCCTGTTTCGTTTGAGATTAATATCGTGTGCAGTGTTTGGACATTCCTCAACCTCCCTGGGAAAGTCTATGCCAGGGTACCGGAGAGGAGGATCTGGCCGATGGTTGAACCTAGCTGACCTTTTACAGCCCTACACCACATCTAGATCACTTAGATCTTGCTTTTTTGGTGGCAGACCCAAAACTATGGCATAGTCTCCTGTGTTATATTGTAAAACTGCCCCAACCTTGCCTGTTTTTAAATTCTCTACTAAAACTTGTTTATTTTCTGAGGCATTTAATATTCCTATTGTTTTGTGATTGTGCTTTATGATAATTTTTTGAACATGTTTTAGGTTTACAGCTTCTTTTATTGTTTTTATGTTGTTTGTTTTTCTTGTTTTTTTTATTGCGTTAAGCAAATTGCTTGGCTTTAGTTTTGCATTTATTATGCAAAAATAACTTTTAAGCACAGTTTTGTGGAAACAGTGTATATAGCCAGCCACTAGTTGTAAAAATAGTAAAATAGTGGTAAATTTGTTAAATATTTTATATATATATATATATATATATATATATATATATATATATATATATATATATCTCCCCATGTTCATGTCATCAGAGGGGAGAAGTCCCACCCATTAGTGATAATCTTTCCCTCATTAACATAAACAGCAGCCCTGAGTGAGAATCAAGCATAAAAGAGACAGTTTCAAACACACTCAGTGACTTATTTAACATGTTGTAAAAAGAGGCATGAAAGGTCTTTTTTAACTGTGCTATATAAATAATAATCTATTTTACATGTATAATTGTATTATATAAAGGTTTCCTGTGTATAAAAGCATGATTTTAGAATGGTTTTTAAATTGTAAGTGGTTTTGAAAATTGCTAAAAATTCTGCTTTGCCCTTGCAGAAATCAACTACACTCAAATTACATGAAAAGAGAAGGCAGTTCTTTGAAATTATAATAATATTTAACAATATTTTTGCTTTTAGTTTTGTTCAACATTTGAACATCTTGTGACTAACACCTGCAGTGTAAATAACTAAGCTAAATGTAGAAGGCAAACAGGTTTAATTGCTTATTGTGTCGTCTGCAACAAAAGAACTTTACAGAAGCTAATCTCAAATTGTTTTTTTTTTTTATATTTTGCATACCAGTGGTGTGGAGTTTGATTTGAACTTTAACAACACTGTTGGAATCAGAAACACCTTCTTACTGCGGACCTATGCCTTTGGTAAGATAAGAAAAGTTCATAGTTATGTATCTAATAATGTCTTTTGCAAAATTAAATATATAATTAATTTTTTTACCATGTTTTTCAGTTGAAAAACGTGTTCGTCCAATCGTCCTTGTAATAAAGAAATGGGCTAATCACCACTGTATCAATGATGCCAGCCGAGGAACGCTGAGCAGCTACACACTGGTTCTTATGATCTTACATTACCTTCAGAGTAAGTCCTTTTTCTAAAATGTTGGGTTAAGATCTAATGTACAAAAAATTATAAATATATGTTTGTTTTAACGTCAGCTCTTCCTGAACCAGTCATCCCATGCCTTCAAAGGGATTACCCTGTAAGCAGATTTTCAAATATACTAATAAATTGCTCAAAAAGTGTTTTACATGTTTAATTCTTGCTGAAATTACCTTCTGCAGACTTGCTTTGACCCTAAGATGGACATTCATCTTGTGCCAAGTGGACCAAGCGATATACCTGCTTTTGTGTCTAGAAACCAGTCGTCACTGGGAGACTTGTTCTTAGGTTTCCTGAGATACTACGCCACTGTTTTCAAGTAAGTCACATTATTGATATTGTAGCACAATTTATTGATATTGATCAAACTTATGTTTAAAGCAAAAGCGGAGAAACATTCTACAAATAAATGAGCCAAGTAAACTAATAAATGCATGTTATAACTACACTACCTGACAAAAGTCTTGTCATCGATCCCAGTTGTAAGCGCAACAAATTATAACTTGACTTCTAGTTGGTCATTTGGAAAAGTGGCAGAAGGTCGACAAATACTGCAGAAGACCTATTGTAACCCGCATGGACCCAAGATTCTTACAGAAATCAGTCAAGTTGGGTGAGGGAAAAATAATGGTTTGGGGTTACATTCAATATGGGGGTGTGTGAGATCTGCAGAGTGGATGGCAACATCGACAGCCTGAGGTATTGAGACATTTCTGCTGCCCATTACATTACAAACCACAGGAGAGGGCAAATTCTTCAGCAGGATATTGCTCCTTCTCATACTTCAGCCTCCGCATCAAAGTTCCTGAAAGCAAAGAAGGCCAAGGTGCTACAGGATTGGCTCACCCAGTCACCAGACATGAACATTGTTGAGCATGTCTGGGGTAAGATGTAGGAGGAGGCATTGAAGATGAATCCAAAGTATCTTGATGAACTCTGGGAGTCCTGGAAGAAAGCTCTCTTTCCCATTCCAGATGACATAATTATTAAGTTATTTTGAGTCATTGCTGAGATGTATGAATGCAGTCCTCCAAGCTCATGGGAGTCATACACAATATTCATTATTTTTCCACTGCACCATGACTTTATATTCTATACTGTATATTATTTCTGTTAAGTGACAAGACGTTTGTCTAAGCAAAGTCAGACTTTACTGTCCTAATTAAATAATTAAAAATCAAGGCATGATCATATTTTATTTTGGTAAAATAAGCATAATCTAGAGGGCTTTGCCTTTCATATCAGCCACTTCTGATACCAAATGATTAACTAGAAGTCAAGTTTTTATTTGTTGTTTCTAAAACATGGATAGGCAACAACTTTTGTCAGGTAGGGTAATTTCAGGTTGGGTTAACCACTCTGTTCACTGAGTTAAACACTCTGTTTATTATCTCCATACGGAAATAGTTTTTAATAATACACTCAAGAAATAACTTTTGCTGCTTGTTGAAACTGCTTATTTAAAATGAGTTGAAACAACACAATTCTTATCATTTTTGGGGGGACAAATTCATTGTTTTATTCATTCATTTTCTTTTTGGCTTAGTTCCTTTATTAATCTGGGATCATCACAGCGGGATAAACTGCCAACTTATCCAGCATATGTTTTACGCAGCGGATGCCCTTCCAGCTGCAACCCATCACTGGGAAACACCCATACACTTCTATTCACACACACACACACACACACACTACGGACAACTTTAGCTTACCCAATTCACCTATAGCGCAAGTCTTTAGACTTGTGGGGGAAGCCGGAGAAAACCCACGCGAACACGGGGAGAACATGCAAACTCCACACAGAAATACCAACTGACCCAGTCGAGGCTCGAGGCTTTTTTTTTTTATTTATTTATTTATTTTTATTATTATTTTTTTTAGGGGTTTTTCACCTTTATTATGACAGGGCAGTAGACATTTCAGACAGGAAAGTATTGGGATCGGAGAGAGGGGAAGGGTCGGCAAACGACCTCGAGCTGGGAATTGAACTCGGGTCGCTGTGAGCACCATGGTGCTATATGTCGGCGCACTTTACCACTAGGCTATTGGCGCTGACACCAACGACCTTCTTGCTGTGAGGCGAGAGCGATATCCACCGCGCTGTTCTGTTTTATGTTAAGACAACATGAAGAAATAGTGTGGAACTCATAATTATTTACAGTGTTGCTTAACCCTTTAAAGTCAGATCTTTTTTGATCCCTGAGGTTAATCGTTTGTATGTTCTTTTGTTGAAAGTAACTTATTTTAAAAATAGTCATGTTTAATAACAGAATAATAAAGTGCAGGAAACAACTACATCGCCCATGATGCCGTTCAGAATATTTTACCAATCAGAGTTGCAGGCAGCGAAGTGCACCTTTAGCTTCACCCACTGTCATGAACCACAGCGAATGTCATAATAGAGTAGGGCATTCTACACTCACTAAATGCTTGCATGTAAATGCATATTTTGCAGTAAACGTGAAAGATGTTTCTATAGAATAAACCAAACACTTTAAATTAATAGTTCTATATTTCTCCTCCTGATTTATGTTATTCTAGTTCTTTCCATCATTAAAGACACCGACCTTGTAGCAGGCTGGTTTTGTTCATGGTTTTTGTTTTTAATACCCTAAGGGTAAAATTCATCCTGACCCAAAAAAGGGCAAGCACCAATGCACTCTGTTCTATTATTATTGCTCTACAAATTTAATCAAGTCTGTCAAGTTTTTTTTTTCACAGCTCACACGGCAGGTTAGATTCACCTATGATAAGATAGAGGCCAGTGTTGTTAACAAAAACTAGCCTGATTGTAAACCACCTGCAAGGCTCCTGTTTCATGTCATTCTGCCAGATTGACAGGAGCAGGTGAAGCTCTGTGTGTGTGTGTGTCAGGCTCTGGTCCAGATGGCCTGCTCTAATGCTCACAACACTGGATATGTGCATATGCTTCTTTGAATAAACAAGTCTGAATGAATGCATTTACAAGCACATCTTTACAGTTTGATCTTTTTGTTGTTACAGATGGGACAAGCAAGTGATCTCTGTGCGGATGGCAAAAACCCTGCCCAAAAGCAATTGCAAAGAATGGAAAGACAAGTTCATCTGTGTAGAAGGTAAACGGTCAATAAATGTTTATACATTCTGCAAGAATAAAGGGCTTTTCACACTAAGAATGATAATTTCAATAACTCTTTTAAATACCAGTGAACAGTAGCTACATTTCAATCCACCTATTTTTATGCATTATTTGGATATGCACATTGAAAAATGGTTGCTGGAAATGCCATGATGTGCATATATTTTGAGAATGCGCATCAAAAAATGTATGCTGAGTAGGATAAACTTTTTATTCGTTAAGAAAAGATGCACATAAACTACGATGGAAACACTTTTCCCAAACAAATTCCTGTATGCGCATTAAGAAAAGGTGTGATTTTGTTATAAAAGATAATGTGATGATAAAAAATGTGTGTTAATGGACAAACCATTAGGATGAGCACACTGTAAAGCATCGAAAATGTTGTTTTGGTCATTCTAAAATGCCTTAACCGTTTCAGTATTAGTGTCATTATATTATTAATGACCTCCAGAAGTGTTAAGAACATCTGCGCTCTATGTCCCGCGCCTTCAAATGCCACCACATGTGCATTGTGTGTCGCCATTGCCTTCTGAGGCACAAGTCATTTATTAAATAAAGAAAAGATTGACGCAGCTTCTCCTACCACAGCACATTCCTTTTTTACTGCTGATATTTGGCGGCAGTTAATCAAGAAGTGACTGAATAGAAACCCTGCTTTTTTCGTAAGTCTTTATACGATATTCTATTTTTGTGCATTATGTTAATTCACATATTTTGGATGGAACCATAGCTAGTAACATAGTTTTTTATACATTACTCTGCCACTTTGAATATTTATGTTCTTTAAAGTTGTGCCATTAAATGAACATATGGATAGCTGAATAATAAGAGTTCAGTATATGACTTACCAAGAGTCTTAGACAGCATTTAAATGGCATTTAATGTTTCCTAGTGAGATTACAACAGTTTTTTTATTTCTAGGGCTCTCAAAGTTAATGCGTTAAAAACTTGTTTATTTTAGAAAAGCCATTCAATATTTTGGGGTAAATGTTAAAATGCATAAAATATATTTTTATTTCACAGATTATTTAGGCAATATTCTGTTTTGTTGATCTTCTGTTTGCTATAATATAAAAAAATGTTTTGTCTATTTATTTTGTAAACATTTTTAATTTACTTTTTATAAAAAAAAATTTTTTTACACCTAGACAATTGTGAAATATTTTGACCTTAATTCATGTTATGGTGAAACATTAGCTAAATATATGTGGGGGTGAGAAAAACAAACAAACAGCAGAAATGTATTTGCTCTTCAGCCAAGTGCTTTATTCTGCTTCGGACAAGAATATAAATTTCACTGCATCTCTATAAAATGTTGTTTCAGTTTTTTGTTGTGTTCACTAAAGTCTCTGATGTTGAGACTTATGTTGTTAAAATGCAACATAATATTAAATTAAGGTGCATTTAAAACAGATATAATGGGTGGTTAATTTGTGATCAATTGAGTTAACTCATGGTTAACATGCATTTAATTGCATTTTTTTAAAATGATTGACAGCTTTACTTTTTTTACTTATTTTTACATTTTATTTATTTATAGCTTTTTAATGTTTTTAATAAAAAAGTATCCAGTTGCTTAAAAAGGAGAAATTGTCTTTTATTTTAGAACCATTTAATCGTACCAACACAGCCAGAGCCGTCCATGAGAGAATGAAGTTTGAAGCCATTAAAGCTGAATTCATTGAGGTACGTCCAAGACTTCCTTGGATCTTCATTTAAAGAAATCTATATTTGTTAATTTATATAAACATATATATATATATATATATATATATATATATATATATATATATATATATATATATATATATATATATATATATATATATATATATATATTTAAAGTAGTTTGATATTCTTTCTTGACAATTTAATTAAAATGAGCATCTCACTGTAATGATGTACCAGGTAATGCCATTTTATAAAAATTTCCATCAGTGAAACCAGTAATAAGCAGGTATGTACAGTTGAAGTCAGAATTATTAGCCCCCCTTTGAATTTTGTTTCCCTTTTTTAAATATTTCCCAAATTATGTTTAACAGAGCAAGGATATTTTCACAGTATGTCTGATAATATTTTTTCTTCTGGAGAAAATCTTATTTGTTTTATTTCGGCTAGAATGAAAGCAGTTTTTAATTTTTTAAAATCCATTTTCAGGTCAAAATTATTAGCCCCTTTAAGCTAATTTTATTTTCGATAGTCTACAGAACAAACCATCGTTATACAATAACTTGCCTAATTACCCTAACCTGCCTAGTTAACCTAATTAACCTAGTTAAGCCTTTAAATGTCACTTTAAGCTGTATAGAAGTGTCTTGAAAAATACACTATTTAATAATAAAATATTATTTACTGTCATCATGGCAAAGATGAAATAAATCAGTTATTAGAGATGAGTTATTAAAACTATTATGTTTAGAAATGTGCTGAAAAAAAATCTTCTCTCTGTTAAACAGAAATTGGGGGGAAAATAAACATGGGGGGGGCTAATAATTCTGACTTCAACTGTATATGGGTCATATAACAAAAACATTGATTCACTACATTACAAAAACATTCACATACAGAGTTGATTCCTTCAAGGAGGAATAAGCAAAGTGGAAACGTTCTACAGAACAACTGAAATGCGAAATCTTAAAAGTGACCATGAATTGTTTATTTACAGTCCTACCGGCTTCTGCAGCTCAGAAGAGATCTCAACGTCATCCTGCCCAAGGCCAAACAGACAGCAAGACCTCAAACTGCCCCCAGATAAATCGCAGTGGATTAAACCTGGGGTCTTCAGTTGCTGTTTGTACATTGTGGGAAGAACAGCGTTACCTGTTACATAAAGCGTTTGGGTATGTTGGACCTTTGGGAATGTGTTGAAGCAAATCCACTGAGCTGACAAGGGTTGTAATCTGGTCATCTCTGAGCATGAGTATGTGTGAAATGTTCATGTAACATCAGACACTAAGCAATATCTTTTGCCCATATGGTACACGGTCTGCATTTAGGAGACGGAGACTAGTTTGCTGTTGCAAAAAAAAAAAGAGTGATTTTCGGGGTTTATTAGCCAATATAACCCTTTTCCGGAAATGATAGTAAAACGGAAACATGGAAAATCCATTAATATTTCTTTTATCAGACACAAAGTTCCTGTTCATTTTCCTTAAAAATAAAAAATGGTAAATACAAATGTTTTTCTGGCAGATGACTACTTTTACCTGAACATTTTCAGTGATTGGTTTTCTATTTGTTTTGTCATGTTTTGTACAGTCTTTTAAGTGTTTATTTAAATGATTAAAATGTTACTATGGAATCATATTTTGGCTTTTGTCAATAATTTTTTGTCTTCTGTTAGCTTTTGTTCATGTATTGTTGCATATTTGTGTAGAATATTTAGTGCATTTTTTTTGTCACAATATAATTTTTTTATGAGTTTAGATTTTATCTTAACATAGTTAGGATTATAAATTATATACCCCTCTAGAACATCTGAATATTAGAATTCTGAATTTTGATTCCATATCACTAAAATTCTGAACTTACATCTATTCTCCAAATAACAACATTGATGTTTATAGCACTAGCTAATGCTACTTTCATTTGCAGTGTGTGATTTACGTTTTTGACAGCATCCGCTAATGGGTTGTTATTCTCGATTCATGGCATAATATGAGTTTGGGAACATTGATATGACTGTGTGGGGGGTTTGAGAGTAAAATTAGCACCGCTGAAGGAAACTGACACTACAGTGGCTTGAATCCTGCTGTCCCTCTTGGTCATGGCCGTGTTCGCTGCGTGTCATATTTCAGGGGACACCGCCGCTGTTGCAGTTTCACGCTAGCTTTGCTGTTCAGGACATGGTTAACAATGTGCTACTGTTCACATGTTGACAGGGGAAATCACATATACAGGAAAATATTCCTAACTCGGGGTTAAGGAAACGGGGACACCTGTGACTCTTTTCCAAGTACGCAACCTTGAGCTCAAGAATATTTGTAATCTATTTAGAGCAGGCGCTGAGTAAGGCGAACTACTGCGCTCAACGAGACATGATCCCAACACGAAGCTGCACTCTCCAAGACTGGCTTTTATTTTAAATATCGCCACCATTTCTTGATTATTACCGAAATGGACCGTGCTGTGAAAGGGGAATGTGAGGGGGCTGAGCCAGAGATGGAGGAATTGCAGGACGTGGGCTCTGGAATAATGGATATGGGCGACGAGGAGGAGATTGAGGAACTTCATAAAAGGTAGTTTTCTCACGGTTGCTTTCTAGTTATAACGTTTTGGGATCAAAGATGTTTCAACACCGCTCTTTCTCAAACAAATAAAACCTTTTCACCGGTTGTTTTGTTTAAGTGTTGCACTTAACAGAAATGGAAGTTCAAAAAGTATTATTTTGCATGTATAACATTTCTTTTGAATATGTGGCCTATTTAATAAAATATATTATTGATTATTTATAGAATACAATATTGACAGCATTTATTTATTATTTTATTTTTGCTAAGTTGCAAAAAAAATGTGACGTCATTACTTGATGACATCATTAAGTAACCTATATTCAACACTATTTTGTGATATAGATAATTTCTGATGTTACTTTGGAATAAAATGTTATGATAAGATCTACATGGGACACACAGGTGTTTTTTGTTTATTATATTTAATTTATTGAGATATTTTTAAGTGTAAATTTTGATACACACACACATTTAGTTGTATTAAATTAGATATTTTTAATTATAGCCTACATGCCATTTGTAAAAATAGTAAACGCCACTTATTTATGATCATGTACTTTCCCTTTTAAATAGAACATTGAATTGTTGAGCAGTTACACATTTTATTAGTTAGTCAATTATTATTTATTAAGCTAAAGTATTATCTTTTTGAATTGTTGGCCTTGTAACTAAAAACTTAATATATGAAATAAAAAATAATACTTTTTTTTTGGTCAAATCCAAAATCCAAATAGATCCACTTATTTGGTAAACAAAGCAAGTCACTCATATGACATATCCAGTAAAAGATAATATTACTTTACAAACTGTATTGTAAATAAATCAAGTGAACATTTTCATATTAGTCAATAATATTACTGAAATATATTTAAGAAACCTGAATAAATATACATTTACACACGTTTACACAAGTTTTTTTCTGTGTACACAGATTCAGTAGGTAAAGTCTAATAACAGGGTGCGCTGTCATAAATTAAGCATTTTTAATGAACAGTGGAACCATTTAAATAAGTGACATGAGTGTGCTGCTAAGAATCTCTTTTCTTTTTTGTTGTATTTAAGAAAATAAATAAATAGTTTGAATAACTCTTCAAAATTGACAAAAAGAAGCCAAATAAAATAAAAAATGATTTTGATTAAATTATTAGGGCAGTCTGAAAAGTTTTTATAGTAATAAAATCTGGCAATAAAAGTGATGAAAAAACATTATATTATTGTATAATATATATATATATATAATAATCTGAATAAATGTTTTTATTTAACTGTTGGTAAATCCACTTTCAAGTATATAATAAGGAAATATTCTATCTTCTCCTTTTAGTGATAATGTTTATTCTTTTAAGAGCTTAATCTTACTGTGGCTATGGCATTTATAAATTTCCATTAAAAAAATTGTATATTTATTTATTCATTCATTCATTTAGGCCAATTTAGTTAATCAATTCACCCATAGCGCATGTGTTTGGACTGTGGGGGAAACCCACTCCAACATGAGGAGAACATGCAAGCTCCACACAGAAATGCCAACTGACCCAGCCGAGGCTTGAATCAGTGACCTTCTTACTGTGAGGTGACAGTGCTACCACTTAGCCACCGTGTCACCCTATTGTGTATATATAATTTTTTTTAATAATTAAAAAATTCATTCATTCATTTTCTTTTCGGCTTAGTCCCTTTATTACTCTGGGGTCGCCACAGCGGAATGAACTGCCGATTTATCCAGCATATGTTTTACGCAGAAAATGCCCTTCCAGCTGCAACCCATCACCGTGAAATGTCCATACACACTCATTCACACACATACACTATGGCCAATTTTAGCTTACCCAATTCACCTATACCCGCATGTCTTTGGACTTGTGGGGGAAACCGGAGCACCCGGAGGAAACCCACACCAACGCGGGGAGAACATACAAACTCCACACAAAAATGTCACCCATCCAAGGCTTGAACCAGCAACCTTCTTGCTGTGAGCCGATCGTGCTACCCACTGCACCACCGTGACACACATTTAAAAATTATATTATATTTATAATATAATTACTATAATATAAAATTATGATTTTATTTTACTATTGGTAAATCAGATTCTATTATAAGGAGAATTCATCTGCCTTTGGTAGTAATTTTTAACATTTTAAGGGTTTAAGCTTAGCTACTAAACATATAAAAATACAATAAGTGACTATGGCATTATAAATTACATTTCTAAATGATGTTTTTGGTTAGTTTAAAGGAAGCTGTGCAAGATCCATCTGTGAAGCCTAAACTGCAGTGTCTGATGGTGGACCCATCCTTCTCCATGGTGACAGTGCAGAGTGAGGACAGTGGGATCGTATGGGAGACTGCTTCTAGCAGATGCTCTACTCCATGGGCTTCAGAGGGAAGCTCGCCATCTGAACAGTACAGCCTAGAAGGTTCTGGCACACAGGGAAATATTGTAATTATAATGGACGAAGACAGAATTAAGAGGAAGAAAACAAGCAGCAGAGGCAAGCTGGTCGAAAGGTTTAAAAAGTCAGGCTCCAGAGTGCCAAAAAGTCGGGTGGGTGAGGAAAGACCTGCAATGATAGAGGTGGCCGTGCCGAATATACGATCTGAAAGTAGTGAGGATGATCTCTCTGCTGTTAGCAAGGATCAAGATCTCTTTAGTTTGGTATCGGAGGGTTTTGAAATACTCAATATTGTTGTACCTTTAAAGCTTGCTACAGTAGATGAGGAAGATAGCACTGAACTGGCAGAAAATTTGGCCTACTTGGATAATACCCCAAAGATAAAATCCAAACCTAAGCTTGAACCTTTAGGAGCAAATGGTTATTGTGTGAGCACAGAAGTTGAGGAAATAAAGCAAAATGAAAGCTTAAATGATTCATCCCAGATCTCAGATGATAAACAATCCAAAAAGGATGAAACTCAAATGGACTATCTTGAAAAATTTACACTGTTAGATGAGCAGGCACCTAGTGATGGAGCTGCACTGACAGAAAATCTTGTAGCAGAAGGGACTGTCCAGCCAGAGGAACCACCGTTGAATCAGAAGGAACCAAAAGCAGAAGAAGCCATTGAGGAGGATTCCTTTGTGATCATCAGCGATGTTGAAATCGCAGGTGAACATCTTGATGAGGTCTTCTACGGAAGTAAGTCCAATTCAGAGCCTGTAGCGCCTCAGGAACATGGGCGAATCACAAGACAGAGCTCTAAATCTCTTAAAGAAAGCGGATCAGTCTTATTTGGGAGTCAGGAATGTATTCTCACACCTGTTTACCTCCCAACCGGACCACCTAAGATCATAGATCCCGTCCTTCTTGAGGAACCACGAGCAATGTCCTTCCATTACTCAGACCTCTATGAGGACGCAATAGGAGACCGGAAGAAAGAAGATGAATTCTCTGATACTGAGAGTGTAGTTTCTGAGAGGTCCTTCAAAAGGAGATACTCTGATTCAGATGATGGAGATGGATATTTGGAGAAATTCACACTGAAAGATGAAACACCAGCAGCTGCACTTGTACCTGAGAACAAAGGGAAGGTAGATGGGGGGATGTTAGTATGGCCACAAAGTAAATTTGAACTCACCGGCTGTTTGGAAAGAGCACAAGAGGAAAGTGATGAAGTAACTGTTGAACAAC
Organism: Danio kyathit; assembly: GCA_903798195.1. Classification (NCBI taxonomy): domain Eukaryota; kingdom Metazoa; phylum Chordata; class Actinopteri; order Cypriniformes; family Danionidae; genus Danio; species Danio kyathit. The sequence continues at coordinate 62,251,745 of LR812523.1, read as the reverse complement.
CATGTGTGCAGGATAAAAATGAAAGTGAAATGAAGTGTGAGTCCACAGGGTGTTGTTCAAATGGACATTGTGGTCCAGAAATTCAACCAAAGGTGGAAGTGATTATTAGAGAAAAAGTGACATCAGATGATTTGTTTGCAAAGCATAGTAGGGAAGATATCAAGCAATGTGACATCACTGTCAAAATAAAGGACAGTATCACAACTAAAAGTGAGTCTGATGACAAACAACCTCAGGTGGTTGAACCTAAAAGCAAAACCACTAATAAAGAAGAACATGGTAGACAAAAACAAAAAAGTCTGACTGCTCGTACTGAAGTACCAAGGAGTTTAGAGCATAAAGATGTTAGTAAAACTAAGGATGAATTTGAAATTCTTTCTAAAATGAAGACCTCAGAAAATACACAGGGTGATATACCACATGAAGTTGAAGAAAATAGAGTTTCTAAGGACAGCATAGGTAAAAATCATAAAGCACCTGATGTCATTACTGACATTAAAGAAAGGAATATCATTACAAAATTTGACAAAGGAGAGAAAGATGAAACACAGACGCAGAGCAAACTTCTAGACAAAGATATAACTCAAAGGGTTGATAAAGGCGTCATTGAAATTGTAAAAAGCAAAGCACCAGAAATATTTGCTCAAGAGGTTATCAGTATCAAAGAAACACCATTGGATAAAACAGAGCCTCCGAAAGCTAAAGAACTACCAAGAGAAGTGAAAGAGGACAAACCTTTGAAAGAAACTTCTGAGGCTTCTGGAGCCAAACATTCTGCAAAATCCATAGAAAAAGATTCTCAAGTGCACCTAAAAGGAGAAGCACTTGCTGTAGTTGAGGAGAAAGTAAGTGAAGGATTAACACCCAAGTCAGAGAAACAAGAGAAAGTAATTGACATTATTTGTGCAGTGCAAGAGGTCGAGGCCCAAATTAGTAGTCCAGAAGTGTTAGCAGAAATTAAAATGAAGCCAGAGTCTGAAATTACTGCAGTTCTCAGAGGATCAGAGCAATCACATTCAAGTAAAATAGTCACAGCAAACACTGAGCTTCTGACTAAACCTGAAATCACAAATGAGACGAAAATGCCTCCAGAACTACAAAATGAATCCAGCTCAGCAAACAATAAATCCAAAAAGGACATTTATGTAGATATACCTACAGCTGAGGCACCAATCCTAAAACAAGGCCTGGAAAAGCAAAAGGAACTTATTCACATACCTGTGATTGAACCTAAGGTCACAGAAAAGCATGGAAAGCTGGAACAAATCAAGGTAGATGTTGTAGAGGAATCAAACAAGAAGGCAGAAACCACACAAGAGCCTGTTCAGGAGGACATACCTTCTGAGAACAGAGCAACAACTAAGATTAAAGACATAGTTGAGTCAAGGGAAGAAAGTAGCTTGTTGGTTAATGAAAAAGTGGCATCTATTCCAGAAGGCACAGAGAAGATGAGTATAACAGCAGACGTAGAGGACTCTCCACAAGTAAGACTGTCACCTGTTATACCAACTAAGGAGGTAGAGTTAGAAGAACATAGTAAAATAAATGATGTAACCACAGAGATACCTGTCAAGGAGAATTCTGAGATTAAAATTTTACCTCTAGCATCAACATTAGAGAAAGAAAAGAAAACTCAGATTGAAGATATAACAGATTTACCAGAACCCATCTCACCTCCTCCACAAGTTGATGAAGAAGACTCGTCAGTGATGAGAATTTCACCGTTAGAACTAGAAGATAGTGATAAAGCTTATGAAGATATACATGCAGGAAGAATAAGCCTGAGTAAGAATAAAGGTGTCTTCTCACAATTGCGAAGCTACACCCCTCAAGAGGACCTCTCGGCCTTGAGCTGCGACCCAGATGTGCAGCGGGACATTGCGGAGGAGCTTGATTTCGAGATGATCGATGAACAAGAGGCAAGGCAGTCTGAACAAGCTAGAGCTGAGGATGGGAAAATTTGCCTGCCAGATCAAGCTCTGGAGATGGGCTTTGAGTTTGTTGAGGATTTAGAAGAGGATGTCAAAATTCAAGCAATGGATGCGTTCTGCCTTGATTGCCGTTGCCCAATACTGCTGAGTGAGGATGAGCATCAAAATCATAAGGTGGCTTCTCTGGATGAGGCCTTCGACAGTATGAAGGTAAGTTAAGTTCCCTTACTTTACGAATGCTAAGACATGATTTCCTGGCATTAGCTTGACATTTGATCTTTCTCTCAGCTGGCCTGTCTGGAGAGTTTAAGTTATGAAGTCACTGAATGCTCAAGTGTTTTATGCAAGAAGGACATGCAAATGACAAAAGCACACAATCGGCTGTAAAACAAATGAATAATCGTTGATTATAATAGAATGTCTGGGTGTAAATCAGGTAGAGACAGTGGGAGATTGTTTACTTGTATTGGCCTTTGACAGCATTCATAGCGGATGAGTCAGAACTGACTGACTCATGACAAGGCAAGCACTGAAATGCCCCTCTCTGAAAGTAGACAGCTGTTTCCATGATTCATCTGCAGTTTATTTCAAAGCACTGCACCAATGTGAACTGACATTTGCAAGCAAATACAAAAGAGTAATTAAAAATATATATTTGCAGGTATAAAGGAAACTTGTGCTTAAATTTGTATGTACCTCAAAATGTTTTATGATTTTTGTCTAATGTAATTTTCCATGTGATTTTGTTTTCAGAAAAGACTGAGTGAACTGATATCAGTTTTGCAATCAAGATCAGAAAATATCGAAGACTTTGTGTCTGAGCTTGAGGTGGCATACAACACAGTGGAGGTAGGAACAAACACAACAATTTTAAGTTCTTACTTGGTAGACTAAAACAATTCCATAGAGATATGGAAGATATTTGAGTGCATAGAGTATAGTATCCATCTGTCTGTCTGGCTGTCTGTCACTAAAAAAAATCTAACAACTATGTTAGGACATGCAAACATGATAAATTATATAGTACAAAATGGTAAAACTTGCTTGCAATATGTTGGCTCATGCTTGTAATTTGCTAAATATGCTAGCAAATAGCTAATTATTGCCTTGCTAGCATTGTGTTAGAAGTAGTGTGCCACACGCCTATTTTTGAATGACGCTTTGGCCGTTAGATTGCCCTATGGGGGCTGGTTGCAGTACAAGTCATAAAGCTCGCCTCCTCCATGTTAACCAACGAGACTTGAGCCCAAATAAAAAAAAAATAATTACTCTTGGAATAATGTCCCGAAAGATGCTTTTGGTCAATTGAGGCACTGGTTATCATGCTGATATAGGTGCAGATCTTCATTTTTGTAAACAGTATGTTTTTAGCCAATAATTTAATGCTATAAAAATGGGGCATGTCATCATAATTGATAGTTGTGAATGACAGCTTCTCTAAGCACACTGTCGGAGATTCAGGAGGAGATTGAAGTATCAATGTTTGATTTCTGTGTTGTTTTACCTTGATACAATGAGTTGTTCAGCAGTAAACTATACTTTCTGACCTACAGAATCTAATGGTTCACTGATTATTCGGGTAAATGTGGGCTTTTGTTTGCTGATACACGTAAAGCGTTATTATGTCAAGGAAAACAGGTGATCCTTATCTAGCAGTAATTCTTTTTATGGGTCTGAAATAATAATTAGGAAGACAAAACTAATGTTAGCCTATCTCCACATCGATCTCCTGTAACGTTATTCGAACTTGATTTACAGGACATCTCTGACATTTTGAGTTTCTCCATGTTATTGAGTTAATCTACTGAATTTGCTGTTTCAAAAATATTAAGTTCTAGAAACTGAATCTTATATAACAAAAAAAAACTGTAAATGTTATTATTTATACACATCATTTACCATTGGCTTTTTATTTCGAAAACTCCTAATAAACATTAAAATGAATGTCAATTCCTCTTTGCCAGATATAATTTAAGGCATTGAATAAACCAAATGAAAACAGAGGTAAAGATAAAATAATAAGCAATATACAAGGGATGTTGCAGCAGCTGATAGACATCAGTTAACTTACTAATACTGCAGTGCAAAGTTTGTTGTACAAACTGGTAAGGAATATTTTATATAGTGCTGGGATGTGTAAATATCCTGTTGATATTTAGAAATATTGCTGTAATTTTTTTTTATATAAACGCATGATTTTTCCCACATGGCATATAGCGGTCCATGATGTGTCCATTTTGGGTCCTGTTGATTGTTTATTTAAAATAAACCCCTTTCTAAAACTGTATGTGTTGTTTATAAGTTACTTTTCATATTTTACAAATGTTGTCTACCCATATGAAGATAATAAATACCAACAACCCATTATAAGAAAAATATTTTTGTGCTCATAGCTGAGTCTAACTCAGGCTAGAGTGTATGAAAGATTGTTTATTTCTTCTGTCCAACATATATTGTTTTTATTAAATTATTAAAAACAGCTTACACCACACAGTTTTTAAATCGTACATTATTACGTGTTTTTAAATGTAAGTGCTTATATTTATATTAGTGAGCCTTTGTTATAGTGCAGATACGAGCTGTCAAATGAGGAGTTTGGGGGGCGTGGTTGATTTGACGTACAATCATTTGGTTGGAAGTTTGATTCCGTGGCTCCGCCTCTGGCTCCATCATGCAATCCTTCTGTGCATGTCCAGGCTCCAATTTCAGCAGTTTTTTGCAACAGTTTGTGCCCATCATGAGGTGTTTTTCATTCAAAGCGTTCAATAAAAAAGGCGCTGTCATTGGTTAGAATATGCCAAAGTACCATGTTAATTCACGTTAGTAACATGTTCAATAAAGGGACCAGATGTCCCCATTTTCAGGGGACAGTCCCTGTTTTTGGTGTTTTGTGTCTCCAGAATTGTCCCTATTTTACGGAATGTTCAAAGCCCCACAAATAAGACCATTTACCCAACTAATGCTGCTATAATTAAAACAATATTATAATTATAATGATTTATTTACTCAGCATAGGGCAATGCATGCTGCTTTGTTGCAGAAACTAGAAACTTGAGAAGGGTACTACTACCATCATCATTCATCAAAAGATACTCATTAATCTAAACAATCACCCCTGCAATAATATGCTCAAAAAAGCATAACAGGTTACATTTTTGCCAATTTGTGAAAGTGAAATTCCAACAAAAAAATGAAAAACTTGCCCTTAAGCAAATCTACTATAAATAGAGCAGTCGCTAAAAAAATTAAATAAATCTTTAAGAAATTGATTGAATTGAGTTTTGAGATTTTCAAAATGCATTGCTAGTTTTTCTTTTAGCAGTTAGGCTAGTTTTCGTCTAGACTAATTTTTAACCATACACTTAAATGCTCACAAAATAGATGACTTGTATGTTCAAAATCATGTAGGTTGCCTTTTGTGTCACAACATTAATGTAAACACTGTTCACTATTAACACATTTCTTATTCAATTAAACTTTTACTGGTTATTTTAGGTGCCAGTGATATTGTGTAGGTAATTTAATGCAGGTAGGCTATGGCTGTTTTTTCCCTTTTTCTTAACTTGACTGCACTGTAAACCCAATAATTTAAGGTAACTCAAACCGTTTGAGGAAACCGATTGCAACAAACCATTTAGGTTCAAAAACTAATCCTAATGATTACTGTGAACTTACTCCATTAAAGTTAAAGAAATTAGGTATTTAATTAACTCATTACTTTCAACACTGAGTTCAAGACTCTTTTCAAATGAGTAGAATTAACTTTCAGTCAATTTTGACTGATAAAAACTTTGATTTGATAAAGTTGACTGTTGGGTTTTACAGTGTGTTAATAGCTTTAAGTCATGACTTGGAACTCTTTCATAAGCCAGCACAAAAGTTTGTTCATGTTAAAATGCAAAAGAAAACACGAAAACAAAACAATGAATGAATTATATACCTACAATACTTACAGTATATGTTTAATACATGTTCTTGTGTCGAAAATATTGAGAATCTCTGCCCTGTACACTATAAAACCCAAAAGGTTAAGGTAACTCAAGCCATTTAAAGAAACCGATTGCAACAAACCATTTAAGTTAAAAAACGAACCCTAATGAGTAATGTGAACTTAATCCATTTGAGTAAATGAAGCAATTTGAGCACAGTAAAACCCAATAAATGAAGAGAACTCAAACCAACTGAGTACTGTAAAACCCAATGAGTTAAGGCAACTCAAACCGTTTGAGGAAACCGATTGCTACAAACCATTTGAGTTCAAAAACTAATCTATAAGAGTACTGTGAACTTACTCCATTTAAGTTGAAGTAATGAGGTATTTAATTAACTCATTACCTTCAAAACTTAGTTCAAAACTCTTTTCAAATGAGCAGAATTAACTTTCAATCAATTTTGAGTTAACTACACTCATTTCATTTGATAAAGTTGACTGTTGGGTTTTAATTACAGTGTAGCAATGTCCTGGCAGGTGCCCACAATATCTTAGCTGAGGTGACTTTTGAACACCTTGAAATCCAGAGCAAGAGTTTGGCTCTGCTTACACTAATGCACTGTCAGCTTGGGGATGCTATTAAGCTGGGGAAGGTTATTGGGAACTTATGTGCAGCATTATTGTGCTTATCCCACAGGAGAACTTTAATGATTGTGAGAAGACCATAAAGGTACACAATGAGGAGGAGCTGAAGCTAGTGATGGATCAGTATAATGAGATGTCCCAGGCCATGGAGGAGCAGAAAAAGGCCAGACTGGAGCAGTTGTACGACCAGATTGTGTCGTTCCAGGAGAATATCGACAAGGCCAAGGAAACTTTGGAGACAACAGCTAAGGAGGAAGAAGGGACAGATCCGCTTACGTTTATTTCTGTGAGCATTCCCTCATTTGTGTGTTAATTACTCACTTAAAGCAGGTCACATGTTTAGATTAGAATTCATATATTGATTTTTTTCCAAGGCCATAGCTGCATTGGAAGCATTTTTTAAAGTGCTTAGCTAAGGTTTGTTAGGAGAAATGATGAACTATCTAGAAAGGTTATTGTGGTCTAATCAAATTGTTTTTTTCACCATTTATTAGAAATCAAAAGACATCAGTATGAGGTAACTGAATGGCCTGAGTTTTTGATGCATCATTGGCTTGCTGATATCAATGATGGATTATTACATGAATTGAAACAGAATCTTGCCGTAATTGCCTTGTTGAGTGTGTTGTTCTTAACACATTGTTTGTACCCTTTAAACTGGGGCTGTGCAATACGACGATACACAAAATATTATGCTCTATTGTTAATATTGTGGTGTCACAAAATACATTGTCTACAGTAATACTTTTTATCATTTATATAAGAGCAATATTACACATCATTATAGGAGATACAGACAGAAAAATTAATAAGAACACAGTGAGAAAGTTGCAATATTAAATGTACAATGTTTAAATGTTTGCATATTATTCAGCGATATTTCTTTATTTTTTATGTTGGACTTGTAATCATTATTTTTCTGAAAGTGTTTTATTATTATTTATTTTATAATTCTACATTTTTAATCAAACGTTTGCCCTAAAGTTTTAAATAAAGTGAGAAATATGATCACATATGAATGAGTACATTCATTCATATATTAATTCATTTTCCTTCAGCTTAGTCTCTATTTTAGAGGTCGGCGGATGCCCTTCCAGCTGCAATCCAGAACTGGGAAACACCCTCACTCATACACTACGACCAGTTTAGTTTATTCAATTCACCTATATAGCACATGTGTTTGGACTGGCAGGGAAACGGGAGCACCTGGGGGAAAGATGCAAACTCCACACAGAAATGCCAACTGGCCCAGCCGGGACTCAAACCAGCAACCTTCTAGCTGTGAGGCAACAGTGCTAACCACTGAGCCGCCCCTTGAATGAGTACATTTCTAACTATATACTTTAAATGTAAAAAAAGCAATAGTCCCTTACATGCAGTCAAAATATATAAACTGTTAATTGATTGAATTTACAGAAATGGTACTTTGTTGTGATATTTATCATTATCAGGATATGAGATGACTTACAGTTAAGTCCAGAAATATTTGGACATTGACACAATTCTAACATTTTTGGCTCTATACATCAACGCAATGAATTTGAAATGAAACGAACAAGATGCTTTAACTGCAGACTGTCAGCTTTAATTTGAGGGTATTTACATCCAAATCAGGTGAACGGTGTTGGAATTACATCAGTTTGCGTATGTGCCTCCCACTTGTTAAGGGTCCAAAAGTAATTAATCTGTTTCATGGCCAGGTGTGTGTTATTCCCTCATTATCCCAATTACAATGAGCAGATAAAAGGTCCAGAATTTATTTTAAGTGTGCTATTTGCATTTGGAATCTGTTACTGTCAACTCTTAAGATGAGATCCAAAGAGCTGTCACCATCAGTCAAGCAAACCAGCATTAGGCTGAAAAAACAAAACAAACCCATCAGAGAGATAGCAAAAACATTAGGCATTGCCAAAACAACTGTTTGGAACATTCTTAAAAAGAAAGAATGCACCAGTGAGCTCAGCAACACCAAAAGACCCGGGACACCACAGAAAACAACTGTGGTGGATGACCAAAGAATTCTTTCCCTGGTGAAGATCCATTCACAACAGTTGGCCAGATCAAGAACACTCTTCAGGAGGTAGGTGTATGTGTGTCGGAGTCAACAATCAAGAGAAGACTACACCAGAATGAATATAGAAGGTTCACCACAAGATGTAAACCATTGGTGAGCCTCAGAAATAGGAAGGCCAGATTAGAGTTCTAAAAAAGCCTTCACAGTGCTGGAACAACATCCTAGACAGATGAGACCAAGATCAACTTGTACCAGAGTGATGGGAAGAGAAGAGTATGGAGAGGGAAAGGAACTGCTCATAATCCTAAGCAGTGAAGCATGGTGGTCGTGTCATGGCGTGGGCATTTATGGCTGTCGATGGAACTGGTTCTCTTGTATTTATTGATGATGTAACTGTTGGCAAAAGCAGCAGGATGAATTCTGAAGTGTTTCAGGCAAAATGTTCTGCTCATATTAAGCCAGATGCTTCAGAACTCATTGGACAGCGCTTCACAGTGCAGATGAAGAATGACCCAAAGCATACTGCAAAAGCAACCAAAGAGTTTTTGAAGGGAAAGAAGTGGAATGTTATGCAATGGCCAAGTCAATAAACTGATCTGAATCCGATTGAGCATGCATTTCACTTGATGAAGACAAAACTGAAGGGAAAATGCCCCAAGAACAAGCAGGAACTGAAGACAGTTGCTGTAGAGTCCTGGCAGAGCACCACCAGGAATGAAACCCATCATCTGGTGATGTCTATGTGTTCCAGACTTCAGGCTGTAATTGACTGCAAAGGATTTGCAACCAAGTATTAAAAAGTGAAAGTTTGATTTATGATTAATATTCTGTCCAATTACTTTTGGACCCTTAACAAGTGGGAGGCACATATGCAAACTGTTGTAATTCCTACACTGTTCATCTGATTTGGGTGTAAATACCCTCAAATTAAAGCTGACAGTCTGCAGTTAAAGCACATCTTAGTTTCATTTCAAATCCATTGTGTTAGTGTATAGAGGCAAAAATTTTAGAATTGTGTCGATGTCCAAATTTTATTGACCTAACTGTATGTCGTAATAGGAGATTTTTGTCATATCGCCCAGCCCTATTTTAAACGTTTGTCAGATCATATTTCACATGTGGTGATCAGCATGATCAGTGTTAAGCAGTGATAAGCTGGATTTTCTTCTTATTTTTGCAGCGTTTCGTTCCAGTGATCCTTCTGTTCATTTTTTAAATAGGTTGAATACAGCTTTGGAATCCACCATGTCACTTGAACTTGGTCCACGAGGCCTGCTGGTTTTTGAGGATTACGCCAAGGGCAAGTCAGGTAATCAGGGGAAAAACAGACAAGCCATTCCAGGTGAGCCTCAGCCAAGGTTTTCATGGCAAATAAACACCCTTGAATTTTTACTGACCTAAATTATTACTCATTTTGTAGTGCCTCAAAAACCACATCTTCAACATCAAGAGGCCAATTCTGCAACCAGCACTTCAGTCACTGTGTACTGGAGAGTCAACGAAGATGATATTATCGACTGCTTCCAAGTCTACTGTATGGAAGAGCCACAAGGAGGTTAGACATCAGGGGTGAACAGGGTTTTACCCATTCATACTGAAAAAACAGTTGGGGTTTGGATAGATTTGAATACATATGTTTATAATTTTGTCGCTTTGGAATTATAAGGTTCTATCTGCATTCTAAATGATTTTGAGATAATGAGCTTCAAAGTTTTTGCATTCCATATAGCAAACAATATGTGTGTAACAGTTCTCTTTCATACACTAACATGACAGAGAGCCTAAATCTACTCTAAATGTAAATGATCAAAATTCACTTAAATTTGCAAGTTGGGGTAAAACAAACAGGGCGAATGCAGATTCTAAAAAGTCATTTTCTGCTTGGAATTATAAGGTTCTATCTGGCAGATCATTAATTGAAGCATTGCTTTTCAGGAAATACAATCAGTCTGATTATTAATTTAATTAAAATATAAAAACTAGTCTTGTAACAATATGTTAATGTTTGAGAAAGTTACACAGTAACTGTAATGTTTTACAGTGCTAGATTTTCATAAAAGAGATTTCAGTTTAGAAGCACAATGATGTTTTTCTGTTAAGAGATGGTTGGTCTCAACCATTGAAAGTTTAATATGCAGTCTGATTGTAAAGGTTTATTTTTTTTATCTGTTTATTTTGTATTTCATCAGAAGAGGCATTTCAGTTCTGTAGCTAATTTTGACTTCTGCCTGTTCAAACTGAACAAAAAAAGCTAGCACTTCGGATTTGTTATTATTCCTCTTGTATCATACTCATATACAAATCGTGACCCAAAAATGAAGTATGTACCAAACTTTGACTTCGGTGTACCATTACACCCCTAATTTCAGTTCGCACATAAAAATGTCAATCTGACAGGGAAAAAAAACACTTATTAGCATGTAAAAGAATGCCAGTAGGATGTTCAGTTCATGAACGTGTGCTTATGTTAAAGTGTGTTAAATGTAATTGAATCTGCAGCTATCTCCGAGGAGTACAGGGTGACGGTGAAGGAGAGCTACTGTAATCTAGAGGAGCTGGAACCTGATAAGTGTTATAAAGTGTGGGTGATGGCGGTAAACTACACAGGCTGCAGCATGCCAAGCGAGAGACTACCCTTCAAAACAGGTCAGTTATTCGGCGTGTAAATCCCCTCTAACTCTCATAATGTTTAGGAGAGCAAGAGGTCACGCTGTCATATGTCTTAATATATCAATCCGAAATGAGATGACTATGCTCAGCCTCTATAGAGATGTGTTTTCAGTCCAGAATAAATACAGTGGGGGAAATAAGTATTGAACAATAATTGGAAAGGTGCTGTTGACTTGAAATTTTCACCGGATGTTGATAACAACCAAAGAAATACACATGCAAAGAAAGCTAATCTAATTTTTTTTACGAATGAAGTTCTGTGTAATAAAATGAAATGACACAGGTAAAAAGTATTGCACACATGAAGAAAGTGAGCTGTAGAAAGGCAGTGAAAGTCCAGACAGCAGCTGAAATCTCTCAGTAGTTCTTCAGCAACCCTCTGCCCTTCGTCATTGTAGATTAATATTAGCTGCTTCAGTCCAACATCTACATTGCCAGAGTAATGAAGATGAAACCAGAGTGGACATTTAAGCAAGACAATGATCCAAAACACAGGCAAGAAAACTCTCAAATAGTTTATATAATTAATACGTTTATATAATTAAATACATTTTAGTAGTTCAGTACTTTCTCCTTGTGTGAAAGTACACATACAGTTGAAGTCATAATTATTAGCCCCCCTGAATTATTAGCTCCCCTGTTTATTATTTTTCACTAATTTCTGTTTAACGGGGAGAAGATTTTTTTTAACACATTTCTAAACATAATAGTTTTAATACTCTATCTCTAATAACTGATTTATTTGATATTTGCCATGATGACAGTAAATAATATTTGACTAGATATTTTTCAAGACACTTCTATACAGCTTAAAGTGACATTTAAAGGCTTAACTAGGTTAATTAGCTTAACTAGGCAGGTTAGGGTAATTAGGCAAGTTATTGTATAATGATGGTTTGTTCTGTAGACTATCAAAATTATATATAGCTTAAAAGGAGCTAATAATTTTGACCTTAAAATGGTTTTTAAAAAAATTTAAAACTGCTTTTATTCTAGCCGAAATAAAACAAATAAGACTTTCTCCAGAGGAAAAAATATTATCAGACATACTGTGAAAATTTCCTTGCTCTGTTAAACATCATTTGAGCAATATTTAAAAAAGAAAAAAAAATTCAAAGGGGGGCTAATAATTCTGACTTACATGTACATATACACATATTAATATAATTAATTTAATGTTAGTATTGTTTAGGTTTTTACCAAAATCTGGCCAAATTCCATGTTAACAGCTCCTTTAGAAATATTATTCCCAGAAAAAAGTGTTCAATACTTATTTTTCCCCACTCTTCAGACCATTTCAACTGCTTTTCAAAATATTTCATATCTATAAAAAGAGGCGATTCAATCATAATATAATTTATCATTATGCAGAACTTTTTGGACTCTCTGAAGCTATGGAAATTTAAAACGTAAAACAGGAAATACGTCAGAACCATTGTTATTGCTTACATCCCTCATAATGGTCCATATTTGGTGATACCAATATGTTGCCCTGAATCCCAAAACCTTATGTTGCTTGGTTATATTTAAAAAACAACTCTCAAAAGTACATTGTATGAGTCAAAATGTTCAATAATTATTGAATGCTAAATATCATCTGAATATTAAGTAAGGTTTGTGTTCCATGAATACATTTGTTTGTTCTGTAAACCAAAATCAATTTGTCACTTTTGATTAGTAATTTGCATTGCTAGTAATGTATTGAGCTAATAATATGCCAAAACAATCTGAATTTGAATTGTGTAAATTGAAATATTGACAATTGTAATTTAATAAATCTGAACTTTTATATGCTGTTAAAATAGTTTTCAATTTGAATTTCTTATTTTGAATTTCTTAAATTGAATTTGAATTTTGAGTTTTTTATAGACATATCTTATAGACAAATAAACAAACAAATACAAAAAAAAAGACAAATATCCAGTTTGTAAAAATACAGTTTTAAGTTTTCAAGATGAAGAAATTCAGAACACCAAATTCAATATTCTAAAATTCAAAACCAGAAATTCATTCATTCATTCATTCATTTTCTTTTTGGCTTAGTCCCTTTATTAATCTGGGGTCGCCACAGTGGAATGAACCGCCAACTTATCCAGCACATGTTTTACGCAGCGGATTCCCTTACAGCTGCAACCCATCTCTGGGTAACATCCATACACTCTCATTTACACTCATACACTACAGACAATTTAGCCTACCCAATTCACCTGTACTACATGTCTTTGGACTGTGGGGGAAACCGGAGCACCCGGAGGAAACCCACGCGAACGCAGGGAGAACATGCAAACTCCACACAGAAACTGACCCAGCCGAGGCTCGAACCAGCGACCTTCTTGCTGTGAGGCGACAGCACTTCCTACTGCACCACTGCATCGCCAACTAGAAATTCAGATTGTGAAATTCAGATTCAAATCTGAAGTTTGAAAATACGTCTATAAAAAATTCAGCCTTAAAAATTTCAGTTGTCTTACATTTCAGATGTTCAGTTTTCAAGTTATGAAATTCAAATTCAAATTAAGAAATTCAAATTCAAAACAATTTTAACGTCATATAAAAATTCAGATTTATTAAATTACAATTGTCAATAATTCAATTTAATACAATTCCAATTCAGATTGTTTTGGCATATTATTAGCTTCATAGTAATGGAATTTAAACATTAAAGATGATTTTCTCAATATTTCGATTTATTGAACCCTCTAGTTCCAGATTATTATATAGCTGCTTCTTAACATCTTAACAAACCATACAAACATCAATAAAAAGCTTATTTATTCAGCTGTCATGTGATTTATAAATCTCAATTTCTCACAAATTTGCTTATGGCTGGTTTTGTGATACAAGGTCACATATGGGATTATCTGTTGTTGAATATGTGAAATGTAGCTCATCTCACTGTGTTCCTGCAGCTCCCTCTGTCCCAGTGATCAACACAGAGCAGTGCACAGTGCTTTGGGACAGTGCCACGCTGCGGTGGAGCTCTGTTCAGCCCTGCGCGGTGGACAGCTTCACTCTGGAGTACTGCCGCCAATATGCCTGTGAGAGAGAGGGACTCAGGTACTGTTATCCTGTCATATACCCAGCCAAATACAAGCAGAAATAGCTTTTCTCTCTCAAAGAAAAAAACACACAGCTGTTACATGGGGCTGTACCCAAAGAGTGTACAGAAACTGTGAGTGTTCTGAGATCTGAGAGTGTAGCAGAAAAATGGCAGACTATTTTCACATTTCATCTCATAAGTGTGCAATTATAAGTTTTTTAATGCTACTAGTCATGGGCGGTGTAACCGCAATTTGATTTCACATTATGAGAAAGTTTATTTCACGGTAACGATATCTTTCATGTTGTTTTTTATATTATGTTATTATAAATATTTGTCAAGTAACATCTTCTCACAGATATAAAATATGTCCCAAGTAAGTAACAGGAAAAGAAAGCATAAATATGAAAATACAGTTGAAGTCAGAATTATTAACCCCTCTTTGAATTTTTTTTCCTTTTTTAAATATTTCCCAAATGATGTTTAACAGAGCAAGGAAATTTTCACAGTATGTCTAATAATATTTTTTCTTCTGGAGAAAGTCTTATTTGTTTTATTTTGACTAGAATAAAAGCAGTTATTATTTTTTTAAACACCATTTTAAGGACAAAAATTTTAGCCCCTTTAAGTTATATTTTTTTCTGATTGTCTACAAAACAAACCATCGTTATACAATAACTTGCCTAATTGCCCTAACCTGCCTAGTAAACTTAATTACCGTAGTTACGGCTTTATATGTCACTTTAAGCTGTATAGAAGTGTCTTGAAAAATATCTAGTAAAATATTATTTACTGTCATCATGGCAAAGATCAAATAAATCAGTTATTAGAAATGAGTTATTAAAACTATTATGTTTAGAAATGTGTTGAAAAAATCTTCTCTCCGTTAATCAGAAATTGGGCAAAAAATAAACAGGGGGGGCAAAAATTTAGAGGGGCTAATAATTCTGACTTCAACTGTATATATCACATCTTGTTGAAAATGTAAAGCAATTGGCAACACTGCCAGTCTCCCATGGAGTGTCTTTCTCAGCTTCATGCATGCTGCATGTGAGTCGGTAATTCCCTCTTATTTCCATTTTGTGGTATAAAAAATAATCTTATTTACATATCGGGGGAATAAAAAAGTTTTTTACAGTACACATTTCATTCTGTGGTAGCAATATTTGCTCTTATACCTCCCAGTCTATTATGTTTTCATAGCAACTACACTTCAAAAAATGTTTTTCTTATTTTGAGTTTTTGTTTTGTTTCTAATCCAAATATCTAAACATTCTTAAATCAAGAAGCATTTACTAGACAAGCAAAAAGAAATATTGTTTGAAATAATATGTCAGGCGCAAAAGCATTAAGGGAGTGTCCGAATCCACTTTTACTATTTTAAGGATGGGAAAATACGCTTTGTGCCCGGCGCATGGTCTAACAGGGTTGTGCTTATTCACTTAATGAGTTATAGGTGTGTTTTGAGAATAAACCAATCAGAGTCTCATCTCCCATTCCCTTTAAGAGTCAGTTGCGTTGTTCCATGACGCATTCGCTATTTACATGGCAGACTTTGTCTTTCACTACCGAGAAAACAGTTAAACAGACCATCTGCAGCGCGAGGATAATGAGCCTCCTTCATTCGGCCTTTACTTTCACTTTCTCTCTTTCGTGGATAAGGAAACGGTGGAAACTCCCTCCACTGAAGACATCCATTAGCCTACATAATTAATTTAATTTGTTAAGCGCAAAGATTTGTTTCAAAACTATTTTTAAATTCAGTTCTAATTTCCAGCAAACGAATAAATAAACAATAATAACGAATTGTGGTCAAATAACTGAGTTATATCCAAAGACACGTCCTATGCCCCATATGGTCCAAAACCTGACAGGTGGACAAATCTAAGCTTGTTTTTAATAAAACAAATATAAATATGCATATAATAAATAATACTAATGATAATAATAATATTATACAAAAGCAAGTTGTTGTGAATAAACTGAAAAAAGCCCCCGAGGTAAAGAAGGCATGGAGGCAGTGGTTTTTATATTTATGTAGAAAATAATATTTTTTGTAACATTTTAATCCTTTAATTCTTTCTCATTCGTAAAGAAATTTCT
Organism: Danio kyathit; assembly: GCA_903798195.1. Classification (NCBI taxonomy): domain Eukaryota; kingdom Metazoa; phylum Chordata; class Actinopteri; order Cypriniformes; family Danionidae; genus Danio; species Danio kyathit. Next base: position 62,235,411 of record LR812523.1, on the reverse strand, counting down.
GTATTGCTCTACATTCTGCGTGTTTTAAGCAATGTTTAAGCGGCGCACAACTGCTTTCAGCTGGCCTATTGAGCAGTCTATTTTAGTTTCTCAAAATAGCAACACGCCAACAATGCGCCTAAACACACCTCTTTTCCAGACCAGAACACCCAGAATGCATTTGCTATTTAAACAATAGGTGTGTGTGTGTGTGTGTGTGTGTGTGTGTGTGTGTGTGTGTGTGTGTGTGTGTGTGTGTGCGTGCGTGCGTGCGTGCGTGCGTGCGTGCGTGCGTGCGTGCGTGCGTGTGTGTGTGTATTTGGTATTTGGTACGGTATTTGTGTGTGACTCATCATTTCAGAAAGGCTTGAATAAACTACATCACAAATGCATCAAATAAACTTACTTGGTATTTATGAATAATGAGCTGTATTTCAGCTTCATCCGAGTCTGTCTCTGTCACTGACTGCTGTTTATCTGATGTAATGCATGATGAGAAGCAGACACGCACGTGGGAACCGTGGGCAGGGAGAAGCAGCTCATTTGCATTTAAAGCCACAGGCTACAAAAACAGCTAAAACATATTCAGACAGTAAAATGGGAAGATTTTGGAGGTTATAATAAATGGGTATTTTGAGCTAAAACTTTACAGACACATTCTGAAGACACTAAAGGCTTGTCTTACATCTTGTAAAAGGGGTAAAATAGGTGCCCTTTAAAGTTTATTTAAAATCCAAACTGTACATTTTTATTTTATAAAGCAAATGTGTACAATATTCAGGATAAGGCCGGAATATCCAATTGGTACAGCAATGTGGATGTGTCATTAATTCAAAAGTCTCTCACAGCCAGATATATAAAGTTCATAGCCAGATCATGTAAAAAGTCTAAAGTAAATTATACTTATAATTAAGTAACTGTAACAGTGTAGTTGTAATTACCTTAGTGTATCTGTTGACATCAATTGTGCTATTAAATAGGCCCATTTACAAAATATTCACATTTCAAAATCACATTTCATTATGCTTGTGCTCTCAACTCTATTGAAGACTCGGATCCGTTTTCCCATGATTCCTCAAAAGTGCACACTAGAGCAGTGAAGAGGGATAAACTGCACTTATTGAAAACAGTGTCTCCTTACACAGATCCATATCAGGGATAAAAGGCAATGAGCAGAGGGTCCTCCTTCAGCCCAATGAAAATTACCTCTTCTACATCAAATCAGTGAATGCCGGAGGGTCCAGTGAACAGAGCGAGGCGGCCCTCATCTCCACCAGAGGTCAGATTTTTAATGTTACTGTCAGTTATGCATTGAAAAGGTTTAGTACGTTGCACGATAATGGCCCGGGATCACAAACAGGGCTTAGCTTAAGCTAGGGTTAGGCCTTAAATTAGGGTATTTAAGCTGCTTTTATATAGAAAATGCTTTAGAAAAACACATTATGGTGAGAATGTGAAGACAAGGCAAATGTATTTATATAGCACATTTCATACACAATGGAAATCCAAAGTGCTTTACATAAACAGGAATAAAAGAAACAAGAAAATAAAAACAACAAAGAATTAAAAATTATTGAACAGATTAAAATGTGTTAAACAGGTTTTAAAGGAATGAAAAAGCAATAATAGTGTGATCTGTGGGACGTAGCACAGTGCTCATTCATTAAAGGTACAGCTAAAAAGATTGCGTTTTCAGTCTTGATTTGAATGTGCCTAATGTTGGAGCACATCTGATCATTTCTGGAAGCTGATTCCAGCAGCGGGGGGCATAGTAGCTGAAGGCGGATTTACCCTGCTTTGACTGAACTCTTGGAATTTCTAGTTTACTTGATCCTAAAATCTATTCTGAATGTAACTGGGAGCTAGTGCAAAAACCTGAAGACAGGTGTGTTGTGCTTGGATTTTCTGGTTCTGGTCAGAATCTTGGCCGCAGCGTTCTGGATGAGCTGCAACTGTCTGACTGTCTTTTTGGGGAGGACAGTGAGGAGTCCATTACAGTAATCCACCCTATTGGTGATAAAAGCATGAACAAGTTTCTCTTGTTTCTCTTGGGCCCAATCCCAATTTTACCTCTTAGCCCTTCCCCTTACCAATTCTCTTTAGCTTGAAGGCGTAGAGCTAAAAAGAATGGCTAGATAGCCTTTGAAACAGAGATTTTTCAGATTTCCCAGAATACACTATCTACAACGGCAGCACAGCTGCACACGGAAGTCAGGAGATGCACAAATTAGTATTTTTTGTCATTATTACGAATTTTTACAACAAACAAGCACATGTTTTATTACATTAATAACCGTGTTCTTGTTATACCTCCATGTTTAAAAAACAAAATGCTAAAAAAAATTGCTAAAATTTGCTATCTATAATCCATAATAATAACTTTCCCATCTGACACTCGTACACTGGAATCCCCTGTCAGAAAAGTCTAGTAGCTGGGAATGAGCTTTTTACAGTGTGTGGTAATGTTAATGCTGTTTTTATGTGTTTACATAGATGAATATGGCCAGGGTGTAAATGCACAGTACAGTTACGAGCTTATTGCCACATTATATCATTATAATAACATGATATCGTTGCCTTCAGTGATTTCCTGAAGATAAATACCAAAAAATAACGCAAATGGAATAACTACAGCAGTCGTGATCGTCGATCTCATATGAAGCAAGAGATCGCGATGACATATGATGACATGGTCAGGTGTTGTAGTGCTGTCTCATTTCTTAGAGGTAAATTTATAGAATAGAATTATAAATAGAATTGGGAGAATAAGTCCTCAATGGAAATAAAGCATCTAATTCTTGCAATGTTTTTGAGATGATAGTATGCTCATTTAGTTACTGCTTTGACTCCAGAATCACACCAAGATTCCTGAATAGCACTGACTTATTTTAATATATCTCACTTGCTGAGACTTCTATATTTCAGTATGTTGATGTAAAATATTGAACAATATTGGTAAAAACTGACATTGAGATATTTCATTTTTCTGTGATTATAATTTGCGATAGAAATATAATTTCATAATATAACTTAAGCAGCTGTTTGGAAAGAGTTCATGGTTTTACATTGAATGGGATGATTATGTGGTGGAGCGTATATGCATAAAATATCCAAAATTATTGAAAATTATACAAACTAAAATAAATTAAAGCACAGATGAATATATATAAAGATAAATATAAAATAAACAGCGTTTTATGGTTTTGACGGTGGAGTCTAACAGTATCAAGGTATATAAATTAATAATCAAATATGTAAAATATTTTACAAATATGTAAAAAATAATTGTACAAATAATTAAACACAATTAATTTTGTTAAAGCAGCAAACTTTATAATTTGTTGTGCCCAAATGGTTTAAAAATTTGACTTAAATTTTACAGTCACAGACCTTAAAAACACTTCCAAGCAAAAAACTATGTGTGTTTCCCTTATTAATTCTAATCCCAACGTGACATTGTAGATTCATAAGATTCATATTGCAGATTCGCAAATTGTGATATTGATGCTGAAACAATATATTGTGCAGCCCTACTTCCAAATGAAATTGAATTTTGAGTAGGGGGTGGTGCTTTCTTTTTGTGCATCATTCCTCTGTAGCAAACTAATGGTAAAAGGGTAGTGTGGTTAAGAATATTGTGGCTGAAACCATCAAACTGACGTCAACAGAGAAGAATCACCACTCCAAACAAAGATGCAATTGTTCAGACTTTGATTGAAGATTACAAAAAAAAAACATGAAGAATAACTTGCACGGATTAATTGTTTATCTAAAAATATCAATGTGTGCTAGCAAAATTAACAATTGTAAACTTTAAGACAGCTCAAAGATGCTATTTAAACTAGGACTAGCCTTAAAGGGATCGTTCACTCAAAAATTAAAAAATAAAAGTTAAAATTTGCTCACTGCTCATCCTCAAGTGGTCCCAAACCTGTCGGACTTTGCATTATTTGTTTAACACAAAAAAGATATTCTGAAGAAAGATGAAACCTGTAACTATTGACATACATAGAAGAAAAAAGTATACATTGGAAGTCAATGGTAGCAGGTTTTGAGCTTTCTTTAAAATATATATTTTTTGGGATCAAAAGATAAAAGAAAGTCGGACAGGTTTGGGACAAGTGAAAGGAGAGTAAATTATGGCAGAATTTTCAGCTTTAGGTGAACTATCCCTTTAAGCCTTGTCTGTGAAAACGGGGAAATTTGTCTTATACATGTTCTGCTTGATGTATTGCTGCTTGATTTCATGATTCAGAAGCATGGGTTACAAATGAAGTTATATATTTAGTGTACATGGTTTTGCACACTCACAACAAGTTTATTTGGTACACCTTGCTAGTATTGAGTTAAAAGATTGCTGTCAGAACTGCAGTAATTCATGCGACATAGATTCAGCAAGGAGATGTAAACATTGCTCAAATGTTTATGTCCATATTGGCATGAAGCTTTTCACAGTTGCTGCAGATTTGTTGGCTACATAATCATGATGTGAATCTTGCTCATCCCTAAGGTGCTCTACTGGATTGACTGGAGATTATTTTAGTTTAGTGAACTCAGTCATGGTCAAGAAACTAGTTTGAGATCATTTGAGCTTTATTATATATGGTGTGTTATCCTGCTGGAATGATAATAATACATTGTGGTAAAGACATGGACATTTTCAGCAAGTTGTAAAAAGGTAGACTGTGGCATTTAAATGATGCTCACTTGGCACCAAATGAAGCCAAAAGTGTGAAGAATATATTCACACCATTACAACACCAGCTGAACTGTTGTTGAAAGTCAGGATGGATTAATGCATTCATGATGTATGTTTAAATCTGACTCTTCCATCTGAACATCGTAGTAGAAATCTTATCAGAGCCAGCAATCTTTCTCCAGTCTTCTGTTGTCAAGCCAGTCTACTCTGACCTCTGATCTCTGGCACAAAACAAGGCATTTTCACTCACAGAACTGACACTCACTGAATGTTTTGTCTTTTTTGGACCATACTCTGTAAACCCTGGAGGTGTGTGAAAATCCTAGTAGATCAGCAGTTTCTGAAATACTCAGATCAGCCCGTCTGACATCAGCAATCGTGCCACGCTCCTTAAAACAGCTTTCTTAGCAGCTACTCAGCTTTTAGCTGATCCTCTTGACCACACCTACATGCCTAAATTATTGACTGAAAGGATATTTATCATTCTTGGTGTTGTTTTATTATTAATATTATGAGATTGAAGAAAGTTGTTTTGTGTTTAGGTACGAGATTCCACTTCCTCAAAGAATCAGCGCACTCGGTGCTGAAGGTTTCAGAGGACAGGAACTCAGTGGAGTACCCGCACGACACCTACAACAAACTGTCCGCAGTCATAGAGTAAGTGCCTCAACCTAACCGTTTTCACTTTATATACATGAGTAAAGGACAAAACGTTCCTTTTAGATGTCAAAATCAAATTAAATTCACCAAATTAATTTAATGTACATTGAAAAACCAATAAAAATGTATGTAAAGGGTCTACTTTACTGTTATAGTGACCTTTTTTTTTAAATGAAATGAAAATGAAAATATGTGTGCAACAATGTTCTATTTTCATTCAACTTAACAAAAACAACAACATACTTATTATGTGTTGTATAATAACTAGTGCTGGGCAACAATGAATTGCGATTAATTGCATCCAAAGTTTGTTTATGTGTACTGTGAATATTAATTATTAATTAATTATTAATCATATAAATTATTGGGTAACACTATAATAACTACACACTATGAATCATTTATTAAGCATTAGCATATAGTGAATTCATTATCTGTCAAGCATTAACTCTACGTTAATAAGCGTTAGTAAGCAGTTTATAACTGCAGCTACAAATGCTGTATTTTTGACCTATGAGCACATTTATATAGTGCTTAATAATTGTACTTTCATAATTTGACTGATTGATTTTACATTACTACGTTAAATATTGCATTATTTACAAACCATTTGCATTTAAGAGTAGTTGGAGGTTTTTAAGATCATTCAGAATGAGTTAGTAAATGATTAACAAACTATTGAAATCAATGTTTATATATCATATTATTCAGGCATATAGTAATAGTTACTATGTATGTTAATAAGTGCTTTATTAACTTAACTTCATGCAGTTTTGTGACCTAATCTAAAGTGAGGACCATTTATGCTTTGTAAATCCCTTATAAATGACAATTAAAGGCTCCGTATCAAATGAACAATAATCTTTGCAATCTTATCTAAAAAGTAAAATTACTGTAAAGTATAAACATTGTCAGATAACAGGAGTGTCAAAATATAACATACAATTGGATAAAACAACAACAACAATTCTTATAGTTTAAGAATACAATATGATGCAACATTTCAGTGTTATTTAGCAATGTTTAAACTGTTACCCCCGGTTTCACAAACAAGGTTTAAGGCTAGTCATGGATTAAATTGCATGTTTGAGCTGTCTCAACTCAAAATAACTTGCAGTGAGATGTCTTAAAACATGTCAGTGTCATTTTTTGTCTACAGGTGCACACCAGTAATGTATTTTTCTAAGGCTGTTTTTATAAATGTGGCCTAAATAGCCTAATTTAACTAAGGTCTAGTCCTGGCTTAAGCTAAGCCCTGTTTGTGAAACTGGGCCTTAATGTACAGTAATTCTATTTTAGCTAAGGTTACAAAGATTTAATTTTCATTTGACACAGTTTCAATTTTGTATCTCAAAATGAATTGGAATAAAGTGAGTTTATTTACTTTTTTTTCTGTTTAGAATATAACTGAGCCTTTAATTGTCATTTATAATGGATTTATAAAGCATAAATAGTCCTCACTTTAGATCAGGTCACAAAACTAGCATTTATTAAAATACAAATTAACTATTAGCAAATGCCTGAATAATAAGAATTCTAAATGTAAATTTAAATCTTTATTGATCATTTACTTATGCATTCTGAATCTTATGTTTAAATAACTGGTTTGTAAAAATGCAATACTTAATTTAGTAATGAAAAATGGATGATTAGCAAAGCATGAAAACACAATCATTAAGCACTTTACACATGTGCTTATAAGTCAAGAATAGAGCATTAGTAACTGTATTTATAAACTGCTTACTAACATCTATTAATGTAGAGTTAATACTTAACAAATTATGAATACACTATTTGCTAATGCTTAATAAATGGTTCATAGTGTAGTTATTATAAAGTGTTACCTAAAATATATAAGTATATGATACAAATTATATATACATTTAAATATCTTATGAAAAGAGTTTTGCTTTTAGGAATGTATTTGTATTACATATATCTCATATACCTAATATGAAGAACATTTCAGATGGCAATTAGAGGTTTTTGCATCTTAACTCTTCAAATGGAGCAATTATTCTAATATGGTCCTAATTAATTAGTATTTGGGGGCTTTAATGAGATCCTGATTTAGTTTTTTTTTTATTGTCATCATGTGATGCTTGCTCTAGATATGCCTAAATAAATAAATAACTTTAAACGGGTCTATACATTTTTTTTATATAATATAGAATAAAATAAAACATGTCACATTCTAATGTAAATTGTATTATACTTTTGACAACCCCTATTTTGTATTTGATTCACATATATCTAAGCAGGAAAAAAACTAATTGAAATTGCATAAGACGCATGCTATTAATGTGTTTGTATTTTTAAAGATGTGATTCAAATGCTGTTCTGCACATGCACTATAACTATGAGTTACAGCAAAAGCCTCTGTTTTTACCATGTTCCCAGATGTCCATCAGTTATGGGTGAGCTTTTACAATCGAATGGCTATTACTACTGGGAGACAGAGGTGTCGAGATGCAAAGCGTACCGCATCGGCATTGCATATCAAACTACATCACAAACCAGAACACTGGGAGAGGACAGCGCCTCCTGGTGTCTGCACTGCGTACCCACATCTATAAGGTATCCATTTAAATGATGGAGTATGAATGCGTTTCATTATTCCAAAAAGAACATCTATTAAAAGCAAAGGACATGGAATATTTATTTTTATTGATCACTAACATTTAAAAAAAAACTATTTATTACCTGTAGCTTTCACTTTAAAGAAACAACCTGGTAGGGCATATTTGGAGCTGAATTCTAAACTGTGGAAACACTGAGTAATTAGGGCTTTTTGGCAATCACTGGAGTAAAATAAATGAAGCCTTCAAAGAGAATCAAAGTCATAAATCTTCAAATGTGTTTTCTCATTAAACATGCTTTCTCAGTCCTCAATAAAAATGGTCTCGATAAATCCTATTTGTCAAGTTTTAACCAAAAGAGAGGACAATTTTATGAGCACAAAATTATATTGTATGTAGATGTTTTTCAATGAAATCAAGTTGTTTACTTCAGAATGAGTTTTTTTATTGAGAACACAGCCTTTGTTTTGGTTGTGTAATTAATTACATTTAAGAGTAAGATGTGTATTTATAAGTATGCCCACACTGAATCTGCGCACACCAAAATTCGAAATTGTCTATATGTGTGGATATATATTTATGCAGTTTTATATTCATTTCAGTATTATAATTGAATAATATTTAAAAAGTCTTTAAGTGGATGCATTATACGAAAAAACACCAAACAACTGGTTCAAATTGGATTTTAAATGTAAACCTTACATAAAAGTTGTCGTTTTTATTTTATGCATTTTCGTTATCATTCATTCATTCATTCATTCATTTTGTTTTCGACTTAGTGCCTTTATTAATCAGGGGTCGCCACAGCGGAATAAACCGCCAACTTATCCAGCACATGTTTTACGCAGCGGATGCCCTTCCAGCTGCAACCCATCTCTGGGAAAAAAATATATATACAGTTGAAGTCAGAATTATTAGCCCCCTGTTTATTTTTTTTCCCAATTTCTCTTTAACGGAAAGAAGATTTTTTAATAACTGATTTATTTTATCTTTGGCATGATGACAGTAAACATTATTTGACTAGATATTTTTCAAGACACTTCTATACAGCTTAAAGTGACATTTAAAGGCTTAACTAGGGTAATTAGGTTAGCTAGGCAGGTTAGGGTAATTAGGCAAGTCATTGTATAATGATTGTTTGTTCTGTAGACAATCGAAAAAAATATAGCTTAAAGGGGCTAATAATTTTGACCTTAAAATGGCTTTTAAAAAATTAAATAAGACTTTCTCCAAAAGACAAAATATTATCAGACATACTGTAAAAATGTCCTTGCTCTGTTAAATGTCTTTTGGGAAATATTTAAAAAAGAAAACAAAATTCAAAGTAGGGCTAATAATTCTGACTTCAACTGTATACATATATATAAAATTCTGCAGAGAAATAGTAAAAAAAAGGGTTTGCAGATTCTGTCTGGTCTTATCCTAATCCAAATATTCATATTTAAGCAATGAAGAGTCAAATTACAATAAAAAAAAAATAATAATGGGTCCATTGACAGGAAATGCAAACTTAGAATGCTGTGTTCCAAAGCATTGTGAACTCTACAAATATTTATCATGTGGAAAAGTGTGATCCACAGCAGAATTAAAATAACTTAACACTAACTTTAAATCTTGTTGAGTTGTAACAGCCAATTAAAATGCACAACTCTACATTTCAAATTTTTGTTTAAATAAGACTTCACAAAGTGGAACAATGTATTTGTATTACAAATTTTGTCTAGTATGATAGTGATATTAATGTCTTAGAAAATCTCTTTCACTCCACATAAATAGTGAGATCACAAGACCAGTTGAAATTCTATTATTGAATACTTTAGGAACAGTTCTGAAATAGATCAATCAGGGTGATCGTTTTTCTTCTACTATGAAATTAATATATTTACATCAAATCTTGTATTATTGTTTATTTATTTATCGTGTGCGATTTCTTTTCTTTTTTTTTCTTTTTTAATGCTTTTATTGGAAGACTCTAAAGGCTGCACGCATTAGATGAAAAATACTGCACCATCTGTGTTGTGAAAAATGATTGCAACTTAAATAACTCTCTTTTTGAATGCATTTTAAAATGACTTATTTATTTACAATTATATTTATCTGCAGTCATTACTCCAGTCTTCAGTATCACATGATTTAATATGCAGATTTGCTGCTCAACAGACATTTCTTATTTTCATTGTTGATAAAAGTATCAATATGTAGTTTAAAAGAAGAGCATTATGTCGAAATACACATATTTTGTAACATAATTATGAACATCTTATAAATGCGGTCATTTTTTTGCTGTAATTTTGTTAATTTAAAAGGTCTTAATAAATATACTCATTCTCTAAATCTGCTCTAAGTATAGTGTTCAAGCCTGTGTCTCAAACTGGATTCCTGGATGGCCGCAGCTCTGTACAGTTTTGCTCTAACCATAATCAAACACAGCTGATCCAACTAATCTAGTGCTGCGTCCCAATCCGCATACTATCCGTCCTAAATAGTATGTGAAAATAGAATTAGTATGTCCCAAATCGTAGTATGTTGAAAAGAGTATGCCAAAAATTCCCGGATGGTTTACTATTTCCGGTCAAAATTTTACATGTAAGTGTAGAAGCGTACTCTAACCGCTGATATTGCCCACAGTGCATTGCGCGTTGGACGTGAATTCGATTAGAACTACAAAACGCGGGTGAAAAGTGTAAACAAACAAACTAACATGATGGACGCGTGAGACCAACCGTCAAGCAGAGAGGCTTCGGTAAAGATGTTTGTATGACTGTTATTTAATATCTAGCCCAATGGAGAATATTTAAATAGCGCTGTCTGTGTTATATTTGATCTGCAACAACAATACTGAACTTATATAAAGACGTGTTTGGACATTACCGTCTGAATGCAGAATTATCCAAAGACCTGAGGAGATTTCTCTGCATGAAAGACTCGTAAATGGGAGATTATCCTGCTGCTGCTTCTCCAATAAGGTAGGAAATTAAATACGACAGAAATGTGGATGATTGACAGGGCTCTTAAATAAGCCACACAACGATCTGTGTAACGAGGAAGTAGTATGTCCCAAAGCTTGCATACTTTTCTGTTACTCACTCAAAAGTATATATTTTTCCTCCACAAAAAAGTACATACTTTTAGGTCATAGTATAAGTATGCGAATTGGGACGCAGCATAGGTGATCAAGACTACTAGAGAATACTAAGCAGGTGTGAGTTGGATGTGGTTGGAGCTATGCAAAACTGTGGCCCTCCAGGAGTTTGAGTTTGAGACCACTGTGTTAAAGTATAAATATTAAATATGAGCAGTGACTGCACTCTGATCCTTAAATGTCATCAAATGATTGTTGTTGTAAATATACTTGACAAGAGTTTTTGGTATATAAAATACTGTGTATTGAACAACTATTTAGTGGATATAATTTGATATCTGTATGGTCTGTGATCCAGCTGCAGGTTTGAGCTTCTTCATGAGCGTGTGGAGTCTGATATCTTTGTGACGGACATCCCGGCGCGGATCGGCACCTTGTTGGACTACAGCCAGGGTTGCCTCTTCTTCTTCAATGCTCAGAGCGGGCAGCTTTTGGGCAGTTTTCAGCACAAATTCACTCAGCCCTGCCACCCGGTGTTTGTCCTGGAGCAGCCGGGGAATCTGGAGCTGAAAATGACCATGGAGGTTCCCGAGTTTGTTAAGCACTGCTAGTTTACAAGACCCACGTCTCAATGGTCTGGGTTGCCAAGTTGAAATGAAATGAAAAGATGATGAGAAATGTTTAGTTTTTGCGAAAGGAAGGACTGTTTTTGAAGCTGTGCTTTTAAATCCCTCCAGAAACTAGTTTTGTGGAACTGTTGCGTTGTGTTTGTATATACAGTATGAAACAGAAAGTGCATGCAACAAATTTTGTTGCTTATCAAATACACCTTTAATTCACCTTTAATACTCATTTAGTACCTTTATTTAATATCGGCACCCTTGGTAAATACGAACAATAAGGTTGTGAAAACACATTTATTTTTAACCTTTAGAGTAATATGTTGTAGTAACCATGTGATTAATCTTGATAGATTCTAATATTGATATGAATGGCCAAACTTCCTGTTTACCATTTAGATTTTCTCCTACAGTAGACCACTGATGTTCCTAAAACTCATCTTTAGACCATGTTGGCCAAAGTTATTAAATTTGCATTGATAGACAACGTTTTATCATCAAATTTGCTGGCATAAAAAGATATTGAGATGAATGCAAATTGATATTGCCAAATAGTGCAACTGCTACCACACTACGTAAAGGCGACCTGAGTTTGATTCCTGCCACCCAATTTTGATTGATCCTGTTCCCCCCTTTCCACCCTCAGCTTTTCTGTCATATCTCTGCTGTCTGCAAAGCAAGAAAAAGGGCAAAAGGGAATAAAAAAATAAATCAATAAAATAAATCAATCAAAAACATGCTGACCACACTACATCGTCATAACAGTGCCACCTATTGGTTAAGTTAAAAAAATTAATAATACATTCTTATAATGATTATTGTCATGATTTATCAGATATTTCGAGCAAAATAATCATGAATTGTCTTCCTGAAAGGTCTGCCGCTCCCTGCTCATTCTGCTTCTATTGTGCTTCCTCTCTTATTTGTTTTTGCTGTTTGCAGCTATATTTAATAATTGATTAAATATAAATTGATGTATAGATCTATATTATAGTATAGATGTATATTTTATGCAATTTTTACTCATTTTGCTCTCATTGAGCACAAACAATTGTAAATACAGCCCAGTGTTATCAAAATGCACATGCAAACAATTTAAAAAATTAATACATTTGTACAAATGTGTGCCACTATTATTGGCACCCCATGAATTCAAATAAGCAAAACATTTTTTAAGTATATATCCATTAATATTCATTTACTTATTTTTTTTTTAGTAAACCTTGTGTTACTAGGAATAGAAAAGCCCAAAAATTACCCACTTCTTGAGAGTGCTATACATACATATTAAGTAAATAAACATGAGGTAAACTCACTTATCTTCTTATCTTCTTAAAAAAAACATAGATAAGGGAGTAAGGCTAGACGGGCTATTTATAGTAAGTTTGGAATGATCTGATTGGCTTACTAATGATAAACAGATAAAAGACCAGCCACGATCAATCGTATCACATGTTCTTCTCGAAATTAGTTTATGAAACTTCTCAAAGAGAGATAAAGGAATCTTTATTTTTTTCAGTTAATATTTTGAGTAAAGACATATTTCCCAGCCTTTGCTTATATTTACCAAGCGTCCTAATATTAGTGAAGGGCACAGTATACAGTATGATGAACTCTTGGATCACATGATGTGAAGACATTTATATTCAGCGTCTGCGTATTTATTTTGGAAGCTGCAGGCTTTCAGGTAGTTTGAAAAACAGATGTTGGTGCTGCGAATAACAGCTTTTAATAGCTGAATTCTCCCGCATGTGGACTTTCTTCTTTTGAAATGATGCGCTTGACATTACAAATGAAAGATGTTGTTAAAGGTTATTTCACTTCTGTTTCCATTTAAAATGTCGCTGGTTGGGATCTCACTAAATCACAAATTAGCCAAAGGGAACTGTGCAGTGAAGTAAATGAACTGTTGTTGTTTTTCCACATTTGATTCATTTACAATGGGTCGTCACACATATTACTATTTTATTCTTTTTGTCCTCTGAATTCTCCACTTTGTGAAAATGAAAAATATTTTATCAAATCAGTTTCTGCTTAAAAGGAAATACATTTTAGCCATATTTGTTGTCTATAATGTCTATGTACGGTTCAATAATTAATCTTTAAACTGTTTGGTTTTGGTATGTTTTGTAAAATTATTCTCTTTTTCAACTTGAGTGTACTTGAATTGTTTAGTAGTGCTATAAATTAGTCTACTTCAGGGGTGGGCAAACTCGGTCCTGGAGGGCCGATGTCCTGCACAGTTTAGCTTCAACTCTAATCAAACACACCTGCTTATAGATTTCTAGTGATCTTGAAGACACTGATTAGCATGTTCAGGTGTTTTTGATTAGAGTTGGAGCTAAACTATTCAGGACACCGGCCCTCCAGAGTTTGCCCACCCCTGGTCTACTTGTATATTTATTTGTATTTCTGAGAACATTGTCTGAACATTGAAATGTTAACAAAGCTTCTGAGTATTTTAATGTCACTTGGATGTTCTAGAATATTTTGTCATTTGAACTATTTGAATAAAGAATTCAGCTTATATGTGAGCGAATGAACTAAATGAATCTGCCATTTTGAATGAATTGTTTAAATGAATCATTCACCAATTCACTCATTAAGTTATTAAAGAGTGTGTGTGTGTGTGTGTGTGTGTGTGTGTGTGTGTGTGTGTGTGTGTGTGTGTGTGTGTGTGTGTGTGTGTGTGTGTGTGTGTGTGTGTGTGTGTGTGTGTGTGTGTGTGAAGCGAATTAGCGCAACGGAAATTGAAGATTCGTTTGAACGGGGCTTCAAAAGAATCGACTCTAAAATTGAACAAACTAATCCAGCGCCTGTTCAAACAGACAGTTGACTTCAACTACGGCTATTGCTATCAAAAATAAAAACCCATATATGTTAAAGCAGGGTAGCAAGATCGAAGTTTAAGAGATTCGAAAACATGCACAGGCACCTTTCTTTATACAAAATGAAACTTTATTGACTAATCTAACAGAAACTAATACCTAACACAAACACACATTCTTCATACATGTGTAGGGAAGAGTAAAGAAATTCAAATAAGAGTTTGAGAGAGTGCAATGTTGGAAAAACCTCAGATTTTATAAGACCAAACTAAGCAAAGATTCAAATTCATGTATGGGCCATTTAAGGCAAAGATTTGGCACTTATGGCAAAATGTAATCTGAATGTGAGCCTAATGTGGCCCATGTGGAAAATGAAATTTGGCCCAAATGATGGAGAACAAATGTGGGCCACAGTTGGCAAAAATGTGGCAGAGTCATTTAAGGTAAGTGCAAATGTGGCTCAGTTGTCTTAAAACATAGGTGTGCCACTTTTGGCAAATATTCGGCACAGTAAACTATGGCTAATGCAGTCGTTAGCCTATAGTGGCCCAGAGAAAATATGGAAAATGTGGCCCAGTTATCTTAAAACATGTGGCCTACTTTTGGTGAATATTTGGCAGAGTAAGCTTTGGCTAATGTGGATTTGAGCCTATAGTGGCCCAGAGAAGATATGGCAAATGTGCCCAGTTATCTTAAAACATATGTGGACAACATAGACCAAAGTAACCATCATGGAGAAAAGTGTTTGCGGTAACACTTTATAATAACAGTACATGAATAATGATGTATTAATATGTAAACTAAACATTACTTTATTATGAATTAATGATGAGTTAATGTATGCACTAATCATGAACTAACTTGAACTACAACATGAGTCACATGAGTTCATGTGTGAATAACGGCTACCTTAATTACTCGTTAGTACATGATTGTTTGTTAATTAATGTATTAATTACCACATTAGTTTATGCTTAATTTAACCATCATGAACTCATGATATGTTAATATATAATTATGTTGTGACTTTACTTGAAGGGGCACATCATCATTAACCCATTCTTAACTACTCATGAACTCCTTATGCACGTCCAACTAGTTAGTTTACACTGAATAACAATAGAAAAGTGTTGTCAACGTCAGCATGAACAGGAGTTCAAGAGTAGTTAAGGATGAGTTAATGATGATGTGCCCCTCCAAGTAAAGTCATGACATAATCATACATTAACAGCTCATGAGTTCATGTTGGTTACATTTAGCTTAAACTTAAATGTTAATTAACGCATTAATTAACAACATGTACTAACAAGTAATTAAGGTAGCCGTTATTCACACATGAACTCATGTGACTCATGTTGTAGTTCAAGTTAGTTCATGATTAGTGCTTACCTTAACTCATCATTAATTCATAATAAAGTAATGTTTAGTTTGCACATTAATACATCATTATTCATGTACTGTTATTGTAAAGTGTTACCGTGTTTGCTTTAGTTGGGCTCATAGCCCTGATTCTCTTAATATAAATTTTCTTTTGGGCTGCTGTAACTTTTAAGAACTTTACTTGAAAAGTTTATTCATTACAGCAAACAAGCCAAGTATAAACAAAAACAATTTAAGTTAAATTAAAATTAAGTGGGGGACAACCTGTGATGAAATAATACAATTCACTGATGTTAACCCATGTTTAATCCATTATTAGAAGTAACGTAATAACATGCTTGCACATGCCACAGAAATATGAAGGTTTATAAGCTAAAAAAAATTCTATGGTTCAACAGAGACATCAATAATCAGCGTATGAACCTCGATAACGGTGACACTCAACAAAATGAACAAACATCACAAACAGAATACTAAACGTGACAAAATCAACAACGTCAACATAATGAGCAAAATCAAAAGCAAATAATGGAAACTGTAGCATCAAAAAGCTATATATAATGTATTCATAATGCAATGCATGCTGGGATTTTTGTACTTTGCAAGTACAAGTGTAAGGTGTAGGCCGGATCTAGGCTAGAATAAAAGCAAACTGTGGCCCAGAATAGGGGAAGTTCTAGTTTATTTGGTTGAATTCTGGATGATATGTGATATTGCTATGGCTTAATTGTGGCCCAGATCTGGTAAACAGGAGTGTGTACTGGGAGGCTGTGGTTGCTGCTGCACGCAATGTTGATGGTGAACAGATCAAAACACTGACAGAATCCATAGATGGCAGGCTTTTGAGTGTCCTTGCAAAGAAAGGTGGCTATGTTGGTCACCGATTTGTTTTTGTTTTGTTTTTGAAATGTATATTTGTGAATGTTGAGATGTTATATTGGTTTCACTGGTCAAAATAAATAATTGAAATGGGTATATATTTGTTTTTTGTTAAGTTGCCTAATAATTATGCACAGTAATAGTCACCTGCACACACAGATATCCTCCTAAAATAGCTCAAACTAAAAACAAACTAAAAACTACTTCCAAAAATATTCAGCTTTGATATTAATGAGTTTTTTGGGTTCATTGAGAACATGGTTGTTGTTCAATAATAAAATTAATCCTCAAAAATACAACTTGCCTAATAATTCTGCACTCCCTGTATATATATATATATATATATATATATATATATATATATATATATATATACACATATATATATACACACACACACACACACACACACACACACATATACACACACATACAGAGAGAGAGAGATGGCTAAATTTAACCAACCTGGTGGCCAAGAGAAAGCGGTCTGGAAGGGATGTCCAGGTGTGAACCCTAATTTTATCTACAAAAACATAAAACCACAGCTGCTTAACTCACTGCAGACTATTAAACCTCTCCTGTTTCCACCAAAACTGTTTGTCAGGGGTTCCACAGTCAATATGCATGGCCAGCTGATATAGCTAAACTTTTGGTCACTCATGCCAGTGCCAAATGTCGGTTGCAATGGTGCCAGCAGCGAAAATCCCGGCCTATGAACAATGTGAAACATGTACTGTTCTCTGAGGAGTTCACCTTCACTGTCTTTCCCATATCTGGAAGAGTTACATTGTGGAGAAATCCCAAAGAAGCATACCACCCAGACTGTTGCATGCCCAAAGTGAAGCATGAGGGTAGATTAGTGATGGTTTGGACTGCAACATCATGGCATTCCCTAGGCCCAATAACTTGTGCTAGATGGGCACGTCACTGCCAAGAACTACCGAACCATTCTGCAGGACCGTTCAAACATTGTATCCTGAAGGCGGCATCCTATCAGGATGATAATGCACCAATACACACATCAAGACTGATGACAGAGTGATTTGATGAACATGAAAGTGAAATTGAACATCTCCCATGGCCTGCACAGTCACCAGATTTAAATATTAGCATCACCTAATAACCTGGCCACTATTCTGCAAGAAGAATGGCTCAAAATCCCTCTGGCCACTGTGCAGGACTTGCATTTGTCATTCCTGTTAGATATGGTTCTTCTTTTTGGTGCTATACTGACATTACCCTAGATACTGTGGCTCTTGATACATCACAAAAACTTGCTGTTTTGGCCACAGATGCGCCAATGAGACAAACACCAACAATTTGTCCTCTTTTGAGCTCTGATAGAGATATATATATATATATATATATATATATATATATATATATATATATATATATATATATATATATATATATATATATATATATATATATATATATATATATATATATAAATTGCTAATACGAATAGTAGACAAACAGCATAACTTGTATCAGGATGTAGGCAATACTTTTCACAATAGAAATATACATTGCACATTTGGTGTAAATAAGTATAAACATGTTTACTGGCTTTCCACCCTGTTTATTTTCAAAGAATGCCGCCTTGCATTTATGTACATATACTTGAATATTTCTGTACACAGATATATTTGGACATATACAGTTTCTTAAAACAATGGATGTCTGATAACACCAGGTGAGATGGCACAGCATAGCACTGGACTTTAAAGCCAATTGTTGCATGTATAAAAGATTTCAGAGGAATATGAAAAACAATAAATGTATACACGGTACACAAAATCCGGTGTTAAAGATCCCTTTGGACCAAAAGTATAAAGAATGTGTTAAGTGACATCAATGCAAACACAAACAGAACAAACAGAAGAGAAAATCCTGTAATGAGGCACAATCCCAAACTACATGTGTGCCATAATAGATTTCATGTGAACGCAAGTAACTCTTACAAACTCCTAATTAGGGCTATGAAATATTTATCACATAGGATAATATTGTAATTGTAGATTTAACAATGTAAAAGTTGACATCATGAAATGTCACTCACAGCAAACAAAGAAAAAAACAACAACAACAAACAAAAACATGTATTGAGACTCCAAGAGCATTCAGACGATGGAGGAATTTTTGATGATTTTAACTTTGTCCTATGAATTAATAGCCTAATCCTTGCATTAGTGTTTTAATTCTGTTTTTAAAAAATTACAACATATGCTGATGTGTTTATCCTCATATAACTCCTTATACACATGCTCCTTAACAGCTGTGGCTTTGTGTGACTGATAACCGAGAAGTTAACTCCTCAGAACTTGTTCTCAGCAAAATGTTACAACTCTTTTCTTTCAGTGTGTGCTCATTTACAGAAAGACTCACGGATGGGAGGAGTGCAGGCTCACTCTTTTGTGGGCTCTGTTGTGTGTATGCGAAACTTTTTCTGCGCAGATTAGCTTTTTCTGCTGGGCTGATTTGGATGGACAATCTTTCTTACTGAAGCGCCCCCAGGCAGGGCTGAATATGGGTGAAGGGGGCTATGTTGCTGTTCTCTGAAACCCAGAGCTCTGTAATGCTTTTTCATCTAATTAATTAAATTGATTGAACTTATTTTAATCCTCTGACTAATGTTTTAACCTGGGAGGACTAGGTCAAGTCCAACAACGATGAAGACCAAGTTAATATTCAGTGAGTTACATTTTGAACACAATATTATTGGTTATTTTGCTGTTTTGCCAAGGAAAATTATTTTTTTCAATTCCTAAATTCTTCAATGAATCTGTTTTTGAACAAATCAAGTGAGCACAAGGATTGTGATCCATTCATAAAAACAACATTTGAATCACAAAAAAAGCATGTAAAGGTCAAATCAAAGCTCCAATTAATTTATGAAGACTGAACTAGTTTATTTAACTGTTTTTTTTACTTATCAACTTTTATTTAAAGCTCTTATGTTTTTAATAATTTGTTTCTTTTTTTATATGTAGTTGCCACATAGTTATGATTTCTCAGTCCAACATATAAATTGCCATGTTAAATGGCCATTTAAGAAGCCCTTTATGTCATTCAACACTCAATCTGACATTTCAGCAACTGCATCATGAAACATTTGCATTCGTTTTTTTACCTCACTGGTAAGTTAATATTTTAAATATGATTTGTAAATGATGTCTGTGTCAGTGAAAAATAAATAAATAATGGTAAAGTCAGTGTGTGTTTCTCAGGCAGGTGTTGAGTTCCTGTCGCTGGCAGAAGCTGAGGGTCTGGCCTCATGTCTATGGGGTCTGTGCTGTGGGCTGCTCCGAAGATTGTCATCCATCTGTCACATAAACACACATGATGGTCAGATCCACAGGACACACGCACTCTATCAATCTAAAAGATGTGCAAGAAGATGTTTATCTCTAATAATGAGATACAATACATGGCCAAAAATATGTGAATACCACCCATATATCATCCAGCATCTGAAGCAGGTTTATAAAATCAAGCATACACAAAGAATTAAATAAAAATGTTAATAATAATACTAATATGGTTACAAGAACTTGCTATAAAAATGCATTATACATTTAAAAAAGTGCTGGGAAAAGATTCATCGAAATTAATTACATCCAAAATAAACACTGTTTTACATATATATATTATGTATATATAAATACTACATACATGCATGCATATATTTGAGAAAAAAAATAGTTCATAATTATAGATCTTTTATTATTTACATTTACATAAACACATGTAAATATCTATGCAGTATCTATACAATTATCTTGTATCTATACAAGTTTTATATGGTATTTGTATGCATATCAAAACTAACTATTATCTTGGATCTGATTCATCTTCACCCAGCATTAATTTAAAATTATACAAATTAAACTAAGGTTTAGGCTAGAAAAATCTATTTAAATCACTGATATAATACAAGTGGATTTTGAAATAATATAAGGTGAACACTGTCACACATAGGGTCCTATGATAAGGCAGAAGGGCCCTAACTCTGTTAGTCATGCGAGATGTCAAAAAACTGCTATAAATGTATGATTTTTTAAATATCTTATAACACAGGGCAACTGGATTTTTTTTACTTCTAAATTCAACATTTAATATATATTTTTTAATAATAATATCACATGAAACCACCTATTAGATCTATCACAGTTTTTCAATGTATAGAGCAGAGATGCCCAAAGTAGGGCCCACAGGCCATGGTAACCTTCGATTTGGCCCATCATCCCATCTAAATAGAGTAGGAGAATGATGGGGAGGTGGTTGGATCAAATTCTCTTTGATAGAGATCGTCATTTTGAATTTAAAGTAACCTTTTGCTTCTTTGTTTTATTGCTGAGCAACAAAAAAGAGCCAACTGAAATTAAATGATTCAAATAAATGTTGTAAAGGATTCAGACTTTTAAAATGTAAATACTGTAACTTGACAGATAGTGGACAATGCACAAGTCATCTTCATGCAAATCAAGGTAAAGCCAGGAGCAGCTCGACTGGTATAATCAGCACTGAACTCCATTCTGTTATAAATGAGTTGTTTATGTTTTTACTGTAATAGGTTCATTATAAAATGTTTAAAATGTTACTGCATTAGTTAATATTATTTAAAGCAACGTTTTGTAGTTATTTTTAAATATTACCGAACAAATTAGGAAATTACCCATGGCAAATTTAAGTTTGGTATACAGTTGAAACCAGAAGTTTACATACACTGTATAAAAGGCACTTAACCATTTAAAAAAAAATTTAGATAATAATGTGACTAAACTTTTTCTCTTTTAGGTAAGTTAGGATTATCAAATTTGTTTCCGTTATGCTTAATAGCAGAATAACGAGAGAGATATTTTTTGAGAAATTGTTATAACTTTTCTTGAAAGTCAAGTTTACATACAATAAGATTATTATGCTTCTGAAAAGGCATAATAATTCATTAACAAATATTCATTAACAAATATTTGAACATCCAAAGTTTAAGGCTTACATCACTGAATGTAGAATGCTGAATAAAATAAATGTAATAAAAGCACATTAAAAACTTTACCCATGAAATAAAACATTCACAAAACATACATCACTGCAAAGTGCTCGTGGCACATGCCCTATACTCACACTGAGGAAAACAATGTTGTTATTTTTGTTTTATGTGCACAAAAAAAAATTCTCATAGCTTGATATTATTGATATACTGATAATATTCCAATTTAACAACTGATTTGGGGATCTTTTTGGTATTTTTCTGCACATTGAACAAGTCTGGAACCTTGCTGTCTATGGAGGATGTACGAGCTCTCAGATTTCACCTGAAATATCTTATTTTTTTTCAGGTGATGGACGAATGGCTCAGGGGTTTGGAATGACATGAGTGAGTAACTAATAACATAATTTCATTTTTGGGTGAACTAATCTTTTAAATATTTTCTGAGCAATGCTGCATGCCTTTGCTATTCCAGCACGAGTGACCCTGCGCAAAAAGCAATTAGGTGCATCCCAATACATGTATAATTTATGGTTTCACCCACTGTTCTATTGCGTATTAAAGTATAAATAATGCAGGCTAGCGCGTTCACACTGAACAAAAAAGAAGAAAAACGTAGACTTAAAATAATTTGATGCAATAATTTAATAAAAAAATAATAATAATTTAACGCTGCCACTGTTGCAGCTTTAATTCCAAAGTGAGACTTCAATGAATAACAATACAGCCTTAACAATATGATACACTAGACAGCTGAGTGCATAAGTGCATAATGTGTCATGCACATTACGAGATATGTACCACTAAATGAGTAAGAAATATACAAGTATCCGACCATTTTTACAGAACTTAATCATTAGTTCATCCTAATTTGTGCACATTTTACTTTCTTTCAATACTAGATTTGCAAAGTAGTAGACTCTGATGTGTGTGATGATTTTTATAGTATAAGAAGTGCAAACATATTTTGTTACATGAATAAATTCAATTATTCATTCATTCATTTATTTTCTTTTTGGCTTAGTCCCTTTACGTATTAATCTGGTGTCGCCACAGTGGAATGAACCGCCAGCTTATCCAGCATATGTTTCACACAGCGGATGCCCTTCCAGCTGCAACCCATCACTGGAAAACATCCATACACACTCATTCACACACATACACTACAGACAATTTAGCTTACTCAATTCACCTGTACTGCATGTTTTTGGACTTGTGGGGGAAACCAGAGCACCTGGAGGAAACCCACGCGAACACGGAGAGCACAAGCAAACTCCACACAGAAATGCCAACTGACCCAGCCTGGGCTCAAACCAACGACCTTCTTGCTGTGTGGCGATTGTGCTACCCACTGCGCCACTAGGCTTTTATGCTTAGCATTCTGAACTTGAAGCATGTTCCTTTTTTGTGACATAAAATGACACATTAAATTAAATCAATAAAAATGCAGGCATGGCTTAATCTATAAAACTTTGTCATATCTTGTCATTGTTGTGTTTGACGGGGATTCTGCTGATGAACTTTCTAAAATCCGGCAATCCAGCAACAGAAAATTGACATACAGTACTATTTTACCCACAGAGTGTACAGTGTGAATGTCTGTTGGTACATTCTAAAAAATATAATTCTTTAGTACATTTGTTCAAATGTGTCGAGTTTGTAATGAGTATATTATTTAGTAAGGTGTTATATTACTATAAACCTAACAGACTAATGTAATCACATTACATATGTAATGCGTTATTCCCAACACTGGTCATTTGGAACATAACTATTGAGTCTGGTTGGACTTCTTGTTGCCTTTTGGAGTAATTCAACATCAACCGTGAAACAGATCCTATCATCCAATATCACTGCCTGACGTCCCTTTTGTGTCAGAATTTTGGAATACAACTCAATATACATTAAGGGAGTATCCACATACTTGACCATGCACTGTAATTTCTAGCAATATTAAGTGACTGTGAATGAGCAGATCTTGTGGAGACCTTTTCAATAAGGTTGGACTCTTTGTTAACAAGCTGTGTCAGTTTCTGGAGGTTTGCATCAACAGGATCATGGGCAACCGTCGGCGAGCCTACAGCGAGAGGGCAGAGGTAGAGAAAAGACGACAGGACGCTGATTGTGAAGAAAAGCAGATGGGGTTTTTTATGCACATGGGAGAAAGGTTAGTAGAATCAGAGTGTAGCCAGAGAGACATAGCAGATCACTTAAAATAGCCACGAGGCCCAGGACCATGCTGCTATTAAACTGTCTTTTAGCATCTGCTATTTGAGCCAAATGTCTCAGTGTGAAAGCAATGGAAAAGTAATGAATCATGAATGTCTGGTTAAATCATTTAATTCTGAACAGTATGATTTAGCAGAAAACAATTGAAGGTTGAAGTAAACTAATAAAGAGAAGAAAAAAAGAGCAGAGCAGAACCAGTACTATGTTTTTTGTCCCTGTTCCTACCCGGCTTTAAGATGCGTTTTTGTTGATCTGATCACAAGTAGACAAATGAGCCATATTCCCGTTCACAACTTGTACTTAAATGTGTCTCTTTTGCTCACTTTCAACCACGTTTCTGATGAATGTAGGTTTGCAGACAGGTACTGTTAGGCATCTCTGATCTTTTAATTCTAACACAGCAAAAGCTAGCACACATTTCATATTGTACAATAACAAAAAAAGTACCAAATCAATTACAGTTTTTCTCAGTGGCTTTGGTGCATTTCTCACAACACTATTTACATTTGCACAAAAGTTAATGCATTTCTCAAAACAATTAGTCATTTGTGCACATCATAGTAGCAGTTTCTCATTCCTTTCAACAAATTGCGAATGCTTTTGGACATGCATCAATCGCTTTCATACAACGCTCTGCTGTTTTATATTATCATTTGCTTATGTCATGTTAGTCAAAGTTAACTAAACTTGTGAATGCTGAATAGTCATTTCATATAAAACTAATAGTCCTCATTTCATTACTTGAGTCATTACATACAAAAATGTTGAACTAGTTGTCAAAATCTGTCAAACTAATTTTATAAAACATTTAAATCTTTTTTTTCCTGAAAATGTCTTCTAAATTGAACAATTTCATGAATGATTTACAGACCTGTGTATGTTGTAGGTTCAGTTCCAATACGTACTGCAATATTGTTTACAGTTGTGCACAGCTCTACCCAAAGGAAGTTTATGTTTGTTGTAAATAAGGGTGTATTTATCCTTTTGCACAATGCTGTGAATAAATTAGATCCCTCACTAAATGCAGTGATGTCTAACTTTACTGTAGTTTTCAAATGGCTGTGCAAATAACATATAGTGCTGTCTTGAGCATTTTCAGGAAGTGTCAGCAAAATGTTTTGCATTGGAAAAAAGGTACAGAGTAAAGTGTCATAATGAAAACATGACAAAGCCATTTGACTATCTTGTTCATAAACAATGGTGTCAGGGCTTTTCATCTTGATGACACTGACACTTTCATTGACATGAATACTTGCTTTTGAGGAATGAGCTCTCCATTTTGAGCAAGTGACACGCTTTTGCAGGTTATCCACTAGGTTTTGCAGTTTGTAATAACTGTTTTGAGAAATGCATTAACTGTTGTGCAAATGTAAATTGTGTTGTGAGAAATGCACCAAAGCAACTTAGAAAAACTGTAAATGATTTAGGAATAGGCTACTAGTAGTTGACTAACAAAAATGTAATTGTTTTCCCCAATCAACCTCTAATACACACTTTATTCTGTTTTACAATTTTAACATGTACATTTCTTTTATTCATTCATTTTCTTTTCAGCTTAGTCCCTTTATTAATCAGGGGTCACCACAGTGGAATGAACCACCAACTTATCCAGCATATGTTTTATGCAGTGGATGCCCTTCCAACCGCAACCCATCACTGGGAAACATCCACACACGCTCATTCACACACATACACTACGGACAATTTAGCTTACTCAATTCACCTGTACTGCATGTCTTTGGTCTTGTGGGGGAAACCGGAGGAAACCCACACGAACACGGTGAGAACATGCAAACTCTACACAGAAATGCCAACTGACCCAGCCGAGGCTCGGAGCAGCGACCTTCTTGCTGTGAGGCGATTGTGCTACCCACTGCTTACCCAAATTTATTTTATGCTTTTATTAAATTCATAAACACATACTTAAACATACAAAGTTTGAAGCATTCCCTAAATGTTGCTTTGAAAAGAATAAATTGATTTAAAGCACATTAAGAGTTTACCCATGATATAAAATATTCACAAAGCTGAAAAATAACCGTACAGGCACTGCATAGGAACTGATGTTAGAAGAGAAGGAAAAAATCTAATAAAAAATATACAAAATATGCATTTACTTTTTGTAAAATAAAAACATTAAATATATGCAGACTGGTAAGAGAACATTCTGTTGTAAGCATTTTACAATGACTTATTGATTATAGCTGATTATTAAGAACTAATTTCAAATCTGTTTTTTTAGTGCCCTTCTACATTTCAATAAGAGAACAGCAGGTAATTTTTAGTGCCTTTTCAAAGGCATTCGACCATAGATATACACTAGACATTGCATACGGACCCTAAGCATGCGTCATTAGTGCCACCACATTTCTACACGGCTCCCAGGACAAATGTCATTCAACCACACTAGTCAAGACTAAAACCAATGTAAAGATGCTGGACTTTTAGCGCTGCGTCCAGGTGTAGTAATGAGCAAACAAAGAAAATAAAGCACAATTTCATAGGTAAGATTTAGTTTTTTATCTTTTTGTATGTTACAAACTTTTGTGCTCAACAAGTAACGTTAATGATGATAATACAGTCTCTTACTGCCATGACCATAAGGCAAAGTAGCACCAAACTCGCGCTAAATACTAGGCTCATGCTTGTTTTGTTGAATAAAATAAGCAAACAATGTAAATGAAACAACAACAACAAGATGCTGCGGCGCTAGAAACTTGTATTATCGTCGGCTAATTGAACGAGTCGTTCATAACGGAGATTCATTCACAAACGAATCGCTCCCTCCGTTAGAATGAGAAGTGAAAGTGGGAGAGGGAGTGTGTTTCAGGACAGGCATTAGATCAGAATTAACAGGGAGAGTGGATAATACATTTCCATGCACACATACACATGCTCTTTGTCGGCAATACCCAAACGGTCACTTATTTATCTATGTGGAAAAGTGATGTAAATTTATAGTTTTCGTAATTTAATAAAATACTTGCATAATGACCACCGGGAAAACTCACGATCATAGATATGTATATACGTGTATATATTTCTGGCTGTGGATGGCCAGTCCTACACTGCACCTTGGTCTCACATTCATTTTAAAGGAGCGCTACGCTGTACTAAAATGCCAGCTCTATTGACGCATTCCTTCCAACAGACAACAATAGCGTAGGCGACATCTAATGTAAATATCTATGGCATTCGACCACATGTGCAGCAGCAGTCTGGTTGAATATATGTTCAACCACCTCCAGATGTGGTCTAAAGTGGACAAGTTGAAAACTTTCAACTCCTGTTCACATCTGTACTTACTGTTGTCCACTTGTGACTGGATCAACTAAAACACATCTTAATACCAGGTGTCAGCATGGCCTTTGTGTGTGTGTGTGTGTGTGTGTGTGTGTGTGTGTGTGTGTGTGTGTGTGTGTGTGTGTGTGTGTGTGTGTGTGTGTGTGTGTGTGTGTGCCTTTTATATAGTGCTATAGTAGAAGCTTCTTACTACTTACAGTCCATTCTCTTCTCAGCAGTGGCGTCAGTGAAGAAGTTTTTAAGGATGGTGTTGCAGAACTGGCAGAGGTTATCGAGCTGGTTCAGGTGCTTCTGAAGCTGTCCACTGGGCAGAGGGGCTTTAATGAGTGGAGCGATATGGCCAAATACAAACGCATCCAGGCTTGATGGTCTAGAACATAGAAAACATGCTGAACTGCAACATGGCTAATCTTAAATGATCCTATTTAAAGGCTTAGTTTTGTCATTTCATACCTATAAGACATATTTTGAATCAAATCGAAGAGATTTCTGTCCCTCAATTAAAAGTCTGGTCACTCAAAGCTCTTGACGTTCGCTTGGTTAACATGAGACATCATTTGTGACCACTAGACTACAAAACAAATTTGACAGGGATATTTGTGGGAAATAAAAAAAAAAACATTGTATGAGTCCATGCCACGTCAAGTTAAAATAGATCATGTTAAATGAATTTTTTTTTCCTTCCGTAAATATATGCAAACACAATTTTTGATTTAGTATCTAGAATTCCTTAAAACTTAAATTTGCCAATAATTAAGACAATTTTCTCTATATATTATTTTTTTGTAACTCAGATTTTTCATATAGTGTCATATCATTTCAGCCAAATGTTGTCCTATCATAAACAATACATTGACGGAAAGCTTCTTTATTCAGCGTTTGGATGTATAAATATTTTTTTTATTTTACCCAGACTGGTTTTTTGGTCCAGAATCACATTTCCTTATTTCTAGTTTGACGTGAGCAGCACATCTAAACAACAGAGCTGTACTAGCCATAAGTGCATGGTTATTTATGGAAATGGTCTTTTGGCACTACACCCTCTTATATTTTTATCTAGAGCCAAAGGCACTTTATTTAAGTCCTTTCAGCTCTATGCACGTTGTTTTTTTTCCCCCAACTAAAGACATCAAGCAGTACAAGAGCTCCAGGTGACAGCTATATTAACAATATGTTAGGGTTGCACAATACACTCTACTGTATGTATCAGCAATGGCATTAAGATGCAAGTTCAGGCAGGATTTATAACAAGATAGCACATACTGTTGGGCTTGATAGATTCTCATCATCATTAAAAATTTCAGACACTACTGCTTCTGGGTCTAAAGACTCAATATGATCATTTAGTACTCTTTCTTCTTGTTGCTCCCCAGATGGAAAGTTATAAATAATGCAAAAAAACACTGTCTAGACCTCTTGGAAGGAAATATATACTGTAGACTAGGACCTCTTGGAAATTTTACTGAATTTACTTAAATTTGGACAGAGACACTGCTGAAAAAGAAATCTTGTTCTCTTTACAAATAGTTTGTATCAGATTGAGGTAAAGAAATCTCTGATTAAAAAAAAAATCTTAAGTTTTGTTCCAAAGTCTTATGAGTTTGGAACGATGCAAGGATGAACGAAATAAAATTAGAATGTTCAATTTAGCATAATTACGCTACCCATTCAATTTTAATTATTTTCAAAGCTTAGTTTATTTGAGAAGTCAACACATAAAAAGTCTTAAAATAAGTATTTTAAATTATTTTAAATGACTGACTTCTATAGGAATTTGCTTTGTATGAAATGAAATTTAGGATGGCAAAGCTGAATTTTCAGGATCAATATAAAGACATTCTGAAGAACACAATTACTTCTGGAGTCCATTTACTTTCAATCAATTTTTTTTAAAGCATAAAACATTCATAAAATATCTTCCTTCGTGGTTCATGAGAGACATGCAGTAATAAAAGGTCATAAACGTTTGGAAGAGCATGAGAAGGAGTAAATCACAAAGGAAGCTCATTTTTATGGTGAACTATCCCAAATAGTAGAGTGATTAATATTATAGGATTTAAAAAAAAAAAAAAAAAAAAAAACTCACGTGTCTCCAAAGAAGAAGTTGAAGTTTCCAAGTCTGTGAGAGAGCAGATTCAGGCACTCTTTGGCTTCACTGTAGATCTAAAAGAATTTCTATTACTAACCATACAGTTTTATAGACGTTATTATGAGGAATGGATGGCATACTGTAAGTACAATAGCACAATTTTCTAAATCCTGTGGCTTCTCCACTTCACCTCAGGCAGACTTGTTCATAAGGACAGACAATCTTCCTGAGAGGAAAACTGTTTTCCATCTCACAAAGCAGAACCACAGACTTTTCCATTTCACCATTGAAATAATAGGGAGATACATTCAATGAAATGCATGAAACATAATCCCTCAGTTTCTGAAGAATTACAATTTACACACACCGATCACTTTATTAGGTCCAACTGCTTGTTAACACAAATTTCTAATCAGCTGCATGATGATCAGCTGCAGATCAAACCAAGCATCCGAATGGGAAAGAAAGGTCATTTAAGTGACTTTGAACGTGGCATGGTTGTTGGAGCCAGACGGTCTGGTCTGAGTATTTCAGTAACTGCTGATCTACTGGGATTTTCACGCACAACCATCTCTAGGGTTTACAGAGAACGGTCTGAAAAACAGAAAATATGCAGTGAGCGGCAGTTCTGTGGGCACAAAGGCCTTGTTGATGCCAGAGGTCAGAAGAGAATGGCCAGACTGGGTCCAGCTGATAGAAAGGCAACAGTAAATAACCTCTTGTTACAACCGAGGTATGCAGAAGAGCATCTCTGAATGCACAACACATCCAACATTGAGGCGGATGGGCTACAGCAGCAGAAGACCACACCGGGTGCCACTCGTGTCAGCTAAGAACAGGAAACTGAGTCTACAATTCACACTGGTTCACCAAAATTGGACAATAGAAGATTGGGAAACGTTGCCTGGTCTGATGAGTCTCGATTTCTGCTGCGACATTCGGATGGTAGGGTCAGAATTTGGCATCAACAACATGGAAGCATGGATCCATCTTGCCTTGTATCAATGGTTCAGGCTGGTGGTGGTGTAATAGTGGGGGGAATATGTACTTGGCACGCTTTGGGCCCATTTGACCAATTGAGCATTGTGTCAACGCCACAGCCTACCTGAATATTGTTGCTGACCATGTCCATCCTTTTATGACCACAGTGTACCCATCTTCTGATGACTACTTCCAGCAGGATAACGCGCCATTTCATAAAGCGTGAATCATCTAAGACACATGACTATGAGTTCACTGTACTCAAATGGCATCCACAGTCACCAGATCTCATTCCGTTAGAGCACCTTTGGGATGTGGTGGAATGGGAGATTTGCATCATGGATGTGCAGCCGGCAAATCTGCAGCAACTACGTAATGCTATCATGTCAATATGGAGCAAAATCTCTGAGGAATATTTCCAGTACTTTATTGAATCTATGCCAAGGCAGTTAAGGCAGTTCTGAAGACAAAAGGGGGACCAACCCAGTACTAGTAAGGTGTACCTAATAAAATGGCCGGTGAGTGTACAAATAAAATAATTTGAGTAACTTAACATAAATAAACATTTTGAATCATTTCAATTATGTTATTTCAACTTAATTTAGGCAAATTAGGTTTACACATCCATTTAGGCTAGCAGATTTAAAGGATTACTTAAACTAAAAATGAAAAATATGTTGTTAATTTCTCGCCCTTAGTTCATTCTAATCTGTTGAAAACAAATTAAGCTATTTTAATTAAATTTCAAGAGCTTAAGCATAAACAGCAAAAGTCCATATGCACCAAATAATAACTTTTGGGATAAACCTGAATGTTGTGGATGCAGAAAAACTGAACCCAATACTAAAAACACGTTTTCATAATTATTTGTTATTTTATTAAATAATATAAAGTAATTTTGTAAGACTCAGTTATTTAAATTATACTGATTTAAAAAACACACAAGCCCTAAAATAACCACATTGTATTGACAGCAACGTAAAATCAAGCAGAAAATATGCAGTGGCCAAAATTCTTAGAGCAACAGAGGTTTATTTTAGAGGTTTCAGTTGTTTTGAATTGGCCTTTACAATACTCATATCTACAAAGTCATTTGTAAGTTTGTAAGTAAGTTTTGTGCTCTATAAAGCACAAAATAAAGCCATCATAAGGTCATTTACTGTGGGTCATTTTACATACCAAAACAAGCTAAGAATATTCAGGCTGTCTATAGAGGATGAGAGAGCTCTTGAATTTTATCTAAAATATCTTAATTTGTGTTCAGAAGATGAACAAATGTCTTCGGGTACTGGAACAACATGAGAGTAATTAATAAAATAATAAAGAGAATTGTGTGAACTAACCTTTCAACATGAGCCCAGTTTACACTTGTTTAGCCATTTAGTCTTGATCAGTTTATTTGGAGAACTACTCCAGCTCAAACTAAACTACTTTAATAAAGTTTATTGTTTTTCTATGTAACATATGGACTGGGCAAGTGAAAAAAAAATTAAATACTGATCTCAGATCTGGCATTAGAACAGTTATGGCTCATTGAGTGTAGCTACAATCATTAACTTCTGTTGTAACCTCAAAACCTGAAACTCTTCTAAATCTTAGAAACAAATGAAGATGAAACTCTGAGAAATCTTTCTCTGTAATTAAAACACTTAATATTACAATACAACACATTCAGTAGACAGTTATTTACACCAACAAACATAATCATTAAGTTTATTAAAATTAAATAAATGTATAATTAATTAATAAATGGTTAGTTAGTTTCAAGAATTGTGTTCTTTCAGCTCATTTTAACCAAGTAATATGAACAAGCAACAAAGATCATTTTTAGTGCATAATCGGGTCTGTTTTTTCATACCTTTCCCTCTACTTCTGTAATATTCAGCAACGGCGACTCTGCTTTGGTCAGTAGGATACGAGACAGGGCCAAGCTGGCTTGTCGACCCGGTACAAAGAAGTTCAAAGGGAATGGAGAATGTGACGTGAACCAGGGCCGCGTCAGATTAGCATAGTTCTCTGCGTCCACCCAGAACGTGTGCAGCTACATAAAAACAATACAAATCACCTTTTCATTCATGAAATCAGCAAAATGAGGATCAGTAATAATACTTCTCAAGCAGTACGCGAATCTCACCAGCGCTGGCCGCAGCTTTTCCTCCAGCAGTGCGATGTAAGCCATTGTGTCAGCCCCTTGCTTAGCTGACAACTCAAAGTCAGCATTGAATCTCTGTGCAGATAAAGAGACACATAATCTATTGCCACTTTATTCATTCATTTTCTTTTCGGCTTAGTCCCTTTATTAATCAGGAGTCGCCACAGCGGAATGAACCACCAACTTATCCAGCATGTTTTACGCAGCAGATGCCCTTCCAGCTGCAACCCATGACTGGGAAACATCCATACACACTCATTCACACACATACAATACAGGCAATTTAGCTTACCCAATTCACCTATACCACATGTTTTTGGACTTGTGGAAACTGGAGCACCCAGAGGAAACCCACACGGATACGGGGAGAGCATGCAAACTCCACACAGAAATGCCAACTGACCCAGACGGGGCTTGAACCAGTGACCTTTTTTCTGTGAGGCGATTGTGCTACCCATTGCGCCACCATGCTGCCCTGCCACTTTATTATAAAACCCAAAGAGCATAGTCACTAGGGCTGCACAATATCGCAATGTGGGGCATCCGCAATAGTCATATCGCAAGATGTGCAACCTTGAGTTTATATGTTGGGATTATTATTAATGAGCAGCTCCACAGAACACATGTGATTTGTGGAGTCACTGCAGAGTTTCTCCATAATAGAGTGAAAGTTTATTATACAAATATATGGCTGGTACTGTGTGAGCATTTCAGGAGAGTTCACCATTTGTAACTTTAATAAAGATTCATTTTATGCATTTATTCATTTGATGAAACCATGGCATGGACATACTGTATGACACAAATCAATGATAAAGTGATATTTTTACATTTGATTATTCAAATTCTGTATCTGAATACTGTTAGACTCCCCAGAAACCCACAGTTTATTTCACGTTTATCTTTGCTCTATTGCATTTATCTCTGCTTTGTTTATTATGTTGTATGGATGATTTGGTCTCCCACAGAATCATCCTAATAATTCCTAATTGCAGTTTTTTTTTTTACAATCGCTATGACAGTTTTTTCAATACATTTAAGTTTCCTAAACTCTTAACACAGTTAGCACAAATCCGTCTTTGTAGGCTATACAATTAACACATTTCTTCTTGCTTTGATACAAAATGCATACAGTTAACACCAATTACAATTGCTTTAACTTCTTTTACACACAAGCTCAACCAAGACCAAAACAATGTAATTTTACATTCAAACTTACAAATGCTTTCACACTGTACTGTATGTCAGAACAGATAACATCATGTTCTAAACAGAACTTATATAGGTTAAATCAAAGAGAACAGATGTTCATATTGTGAATTGAATACAAATATATTCCCTGTATTTTATTCCATTGCCAATGAGAAACCGCTTATTGCAGTTTGTGAATATATAAATCAGAGCAGATTCCCATCTAGAAACCACACTCAGGTGTTGAAGTTTTTCCAATCACATGATCATATGTTCTTAAAGAGGACTCTTTGGGCTGATCTTGTGTGGAAACGGAACAACAAGAGAATTCTTCCCATGCCTTGATATCAGGCGATGATGTGGATGAGAAAATGTGGCCAAATGCATTAATGCAGAAGATTGCTTTGTTTTTTTTATTATAATTCCACTGCTTTTTTCTGTTTGTATATCTTGCAGTGATGTCCTTTTGCAAATAAAGTCTGTACTGCAGCAATTCTGTGTCTGTATTTTATTTTTTACATAAACTGCACATTTTATAAAGCTACTCTGAGATGGTCATTCATTTTTTGTATTGAATTTCTGTACCAAAAGAAACAAAATGCATGCATTCACTAAGCCCAACAAAACAAAAATGTGGAGAGGCTTCAAGTATAAAAGCAGACCTGGCATAAAATAATGCAGTTTCTGTCATTTCAGCTGATGATAGTGTTTTTTGTCGGAGTGTTATGATGGACTAAATGTTCCTGTTGGAAGAGAACATGTGTTAGTTTTTTGAATAATTATTTGATTTTAAAACATGTTTGCAGTGTTTTGTTGGACATGGTGTATTGTGTTAGTTTATTATTGTATTTTGAAAATTAGTTTTGGGGTGTAGTTTACAATGTGTGATTTTGAGCATGAAATTAACTGTTTTGCTAATTGTGTGTTTTAGGAGTCATAGCAATTGTAAAATAAACTTTAATGAATCCTTTCCAAATAGAGCTATTTAAGCCATCTGGTAAAACTGAATTGATTTTGCAATATTTGACGCATTAAAGCATGTCCAATATCGTGCAGCCCTGATAGTAACCCTCCGTCAATCACATCATACTTATAATAATCAACACTTATCATAATAACTAAGGTTGCCTCTCTGACCTTACCAGTTTTTGATTGACTATGTAAACATTTGATTTATTATTACCTTCATTAAATAATTATGTAACAAATACCTCTGAGATATAGATATTTATTTTTTTACTGTTAGAGATTATTATTATTATTATCAGTTCATCACTTCTTGCCTTATTTCACAAATATTGCATGATTTAATAAGCATACCTTATTTTACCTTGTTTATATTTATGCACAACTGGTCAAAGGTTTGGGGTCAGTAGGATTTTTAAATGTTTTAAAATAAGCTTCTCCTGCTCACCAAGGCTGAACTTATTTAATTAAAAATACAGTAAAAATTGTAAAATTGTAAAATGTCATTGCACTATAAAATAACTGTTCAAAAGTAGTTTACATTTTAATTTAATTATTTATTCCAGTGATTTTAATGATTTTTCAGCTTCATTACTCTGAAAAGTCTTCAGTCACATGATCCTACAGAAATCACTCTAATATTTGTTTTTATTGTTATTATTATTGTAATTATTAATGGCGATAGTAATAAAAGCAACAATGACTGGAGTAATAATTTCATTTGAAACTACAAAGAATAAGTAATAAATAAGTATTTAATAAGTATTTAACAATTTAACTTTTTTTGTACATTTAATAAATGCCGCTTTGATGAACAGAATCATTTTCTTTAAATTATTAAATAAAATTAATAATTGAAATAAAAAACTGACCCCCAACTCTTTGACCGTTAGTGTACTGTATATTATTTTATCATTTTATGTTATTTATTTATTTATTTATTTATTTGTCATCCATTCATTTATTTTACTGCTGGGCTGTATTATTTATTTATTAACACTTTTATATGGTGTATGCTACTTTATGGTAAAGCAGTGTAATAAGACATTGTACCTGGTTGAAATAACTTTGTTTGCATATGAATTATTAGTCTCATAGACGTGATTCACCTATAATAGTGACTAACAAACACTAAAAATACGAACAAATGTAGACACAAAAGGCAGCCCATATCTGTAATTGCCATGACTTTCTACCTGCTTTCGTAGAAAGTTCAGTATCTGGGTTGGCTCTGTGACTGTGGTTCCCTCATAGTGTATTTGTGGTACAGATGCTGTAGAGAAAAACATTACAGCTGCAGCTCAACCACACAAAAAAAACTACACACAATGTTACATGAATGCTTGCGGCTATACACTTTCACTAAATTAAACAATCCGCTCTGACCTGTAATAGTCCTCCATGTCCAGTCAACAGACTTCACTGTAAGTTCTGCACCTGCAAATTTTGCATATGCCTATAAAAAACATTAAACACACAAGGCGAGTGATTTAGGGTCAAGATAGGCACTGGGAAGTCTCTTCTTTTAAAAGCGCAACGAATAGGACTTTTATTATACATTTTTTGCAAAGGTTATGAGGACGCAGGCAGCTGCAAAAATAAACAAACTGCAAAAGCTGTTCTTTAACACGAAACACAATCGCTGTGAACAATCTATAATCTAAATGAAAAGCGTTTGAAAAGAACCTATACATTTCCTATGACCTTTAAGAAATAAAAAAAAACAGCTGTAGACAAATATCAGCTAACTCTTTAACGTATATTATAACTAATAACTAGCCAAAGCAAAGAAATGTAATTCAGTCGTGCTTTTTTCTTTTTCATAAAATATAGTGTAACAGAAAGCTTTAGCTGACAGCTGAAATGGAGCATAAACAGCAAGACTTTTATTTGTCAAAATGACTCGAAACCCAGGGACGTATCTCCAAATATGCATGGACAGTTTTTATGTTTTTATTCTACGCTATGGATATGCACTTATTATCAACGTTAAAGTGAGTCGTGTGTTTACCAGCACGATGAGGGAGTCTGTTTGCACGGACGGCAGATCCCAGTCTCCTCCCCAGCAGAGCAGCTCGATGGGTTCCGCCATGTTTGTTTTCATGCCCGAGACACATGAACAGCAGCATATAATACCATCCCATGGAAGATCAGAGGTGAACTTTTAGCTAGATTTTTTTTCTGAGAGGGGAAAGCGAAACAGTTGGCTTACAATAAATAAATAAAAAAAAGACACTTAAATTTTACAAGACATACAGACGGACGGATGGATGGTTTCTTTATAATTACATTTATATTGTTTTGAAAACTTGATCCATCATTCAACTAAACATCTCCTATTAAATGTCAGATTAACTAATTTCGGAAATAAAATAAGAGTAAATAATACATAATAAATAAATAATATTTATAATAAATAAATAATAAATATTGTTAATCACTTTTTACTCAGTGAATATATATATATATATATATATATATATATATATATATATATATATATATATATATATATATATATACATACATATATACAGTTATATATACAGTTAAAGTCAGAATTATTTGCCCCCCAGAATTATTAGCCCCCTGTTTATTTTTTTCCCAGTTTCTGTTTAACAGAGAGAATATTATTTTCAACACATTTCTAATCATAATAGTTTTAATAACTCATTTCTAAGTACTGATTTATTTTATCTTTGCCATGATGACAGTAAATAATATTTTACTAGATATTTTTCAAGACACTGCTATACAGCTTAAAGTGACATTTAAAGGCTTAACTAGGTTAATTAGGTTAACTAGGCAGGTTAGGGTAATTACGCAAGTTATTGTATAACGATGGTTTGTTCTGTAGACTATGGAAAAATATATAGCTTAAAGGGGCTAATAATTTTGATCTTAAAATGGTGTTTAAAAATTTAAAAACTGTTTTTATTCTAGCCAAAATAAAACAAATAAGACTTTCTCCAGAAGGAAAAATATTATCAGGCATACTGTTTAAATGTCCTATATATATATCATGTACAGTTAAAACCATGTACAGTTAAAACCAGAAGTTTACATTCACTGTATAAAAAGGCACATAACCGTTTAAATAAAAAATAAAAAATCTGATGTTAATGTGACTAAACTTTTTCTCTTTTAGGAAAGTTAGGATTATCAAATTTGTTTCTGTTATGCCTTATAGCAGAATAATGAGAGAGATATTTTTGAGAAATTGTTATAACTTTTCTTGAAAGTCAAGTTTACATACAATAAGATTATTATGCCTCTGAAAAAGCTCAGATGATGGCGTCAAGGTTTTGAAAGTTTCTGATTGGCTAAATGACAACATTTGAGTTAATTGGATGCACAACTGTAGAATAGTATTTAAGGAACACCTCAAACACACTGCTTCCTTGTGTGACAACATGGAAAAATCAACAAGCCAGGATCAACAAAAAAGCCCGATTACATTTTGCAAAATTACACTGGGAAAAAGAATAATTTTTGGAGACATGTCCTGTGGTCTGATGGAACTAAGATTGAACTGTTTCGCCATAATGACCAGTGTTACATTTGGAGGACAAAGGGGAAAGCTAGGAATACATCCCAACTGTGAAGTATGGGGGCGGCAGCATCATGTTGTGGGGTTGTTTTGCTGCAAGAGGGACTGGTCCACTTTACAGCATAGATAGCATCATGAAGAAAGAACATTATGTAGACATACTGTGGCAACATGTCAAGACATCAGCCAGGAAATTAAAACTTGGCCACAAATGAGTCTTCCAAACAGACCATGACCCTGAGCAAACTGCCAAATTAGTTAAAATGTGTTTTAAGGACAACAGAGTGAATGTTTTAGAGTGGCCATCACAAAGCCCTGAGCTCAATCCTATAGAAAATTTGTGGGAAGAGTTGAAAAAGCTTGTGCGAGCAAGACAGCCTACAAATCTGACTCAGTTACACCAATTCTGTTGGGAGGAATGGGCCAAAATTCCTTCAAACTATTGTGAGAAGCTTGTGGAAGGATACCTAAAACATTTGACTAAAGTTATACAGTTTAAAAGCAAAGCTAAAAAAATACCAAGGAAACGTATGTAAACTTTTGACTGTCTAAAAATGTATAAAAAAAATTCTCTAAAACATTCTCTCATTATTCTGCCATTTAGCAAATGTAAAGGATTTAGGCAATCCTAACGGACCTAAAATAGTAAATGTTTAGTATGATTTACCATCAGACATTTTTAAAAAAATGGTTATATATATTTATTTGGAGTGTATGTAAACTTCGGGTTTCAACTGTATATACCCACCATTTGGAGGAGTAGAGCGGCACCACATGGATGATGATCAAGCTTCCAAAATGGTCTTGCTTTATCTGAGTAGGTTCCCATCTAGATTCCACACTTGAAGGCTTCACAACTCTTATCAGAGATGGCAAATTATGTCTTTCACATGAGAGAGAAATCTGAGAAACATATCTGGTTCCTCTACAATGGAGCCACTAGGAGGAGCGATCAACTTCTTTCCCAGACATTGTCTCTGGAGAGCAAATCACCTCCAGTTTTCAGTCAGCTTTGCATGTGGACTGCTATAAGAGAGAGAAGTCTGTGTTGTGCTCACAGAAGAAGCCATCAAGCCATTCTGTAGTGTGAAATCTGAGGCTTCCCTTGTGGTTGTCAAAAGACGTCACCGTCAAGTTGTCTGACTGGTCTAAGATGTGCGGAGTCCTCATAAGGTGGAAGGAAAGTTAGGGCTAAGAAAGCTGCCATAATTTTGAGACAGCTGATATGCAGAAATGCTCCAGGGAAATCGAGAAACCAAACACCGATTTGCAATTCAACAGTGTGCCCCAACCTCATTAGAACCTTTTCTGGGAAGTCAGTTCCAGAAGGGCACCAGACAGGCCTGGCTCACTGTTTGACCACTTCTTTTGCAAGTAGAGTTTGAAGTTCAAGATGGGGAATGTGTACTTGACGTTGTCAATGACTGAAGTCTAAAGAACACCTCTGAAACAGTTCATATTTTTAAATTATTTTTGACTACCTCATTAGAGGTGTTGCTAGAAGAGGAGGAGTTAGACGACCTGATTTCATGGGGTAAGACAAGAACAAGAACAGACCCCTTTTTTTTTCTTTGTCGAACATCTCAAGAGGATTTCAGCGGCCCTGGATTCACCTATCAGACAGGAACAGGGCCTTTGACTCCTGGGATATGGGAAGCACTTTGTCATCTTAAACCTCTGTAACACACACTTGTGTTGAGGCAGAGACTGGATGTTCTACTGCTGTGCTGGTTTGGCTTGCTGATGAGGCGAACAAGGCTTCTGGAGGCTTCTGCTGTGCGCTAAAGCTAAATGCTTCTGGTCAGATACACTAAAAAAGGTGAAGCCGCTCACAACAAATGAGGAGCATTGGCCTTCATGTGCATATAAGGGCACACTCACACTATGCTATCAGAACCGTGCCCAGGCACGTTTTCTGGTTCGCTTGAGAAGTGTGAGTGCTCTGAATCGGCCTGAGCCCAAACCTGAAGACGAGACGTGACTTTTAAGGGACTGTTTGATATGGATTTATTAATCATTCTTAATTTTCAATGAACGCGAACTGTCGTAGTTTAGTAAAGATGCAAACCCCTCGCTGCACGTCAGCTGCACCTTCAGCAAACTTCCTAATACATGAAGCACGAGGACTTTAATGATAATTTATGAGCATCAAAAGTGGTGGATCTGTTCGGCAAAATGTCACTGCATCCCAAACAACTAAAAATAATACAAAACGATATAACCAAAGCAGTCTTCACTGTGCTGAGCGACAGCACTCCTCTTCCTGATAAACTGAGCAGTCACATCATCGAGGACGTAAACGTGCTCAGGTTCGGTAGGTAAAAATGCAATGTGAGTACAGACCGAGAGGGAGAGGGGAGGGGAGGGGGGACAATTGTGCTTCGGCACGGTTCAAGGCAATTGTACCTAATGTGAGTACGCCCTAAGACAGGGGGACTTAAATAGGGCAGAGATTGGAGGATATGCAGCCGCTAAGCCAGTGTGAGGCCATTTACAGGTGCACTGCTGCACTCTTTCTTTCTCAGCGAAAAGGACAGCAATGGGATTCTGTTGAATGGAAGAGCAGAACTGTGTCTGCCTTCAGGGAAGGGAATGACTTGCGAGTAGATGGGAGATGCTTATGTTCTTAAAGAATGAAGTATAAATGGGAATAGTCTCTCTGTGTGGGACTGGCCAAGACAGGAGACACACTTGGTGTGCTTACCTATCATCATTATTGTGCAGACTGGCACTACACAGGGAGCATTTGCGGTGTGACATTTGAAACAATGCCACTGGAAATAGGAATTCTGCTGAACATATTTGTTCTAAAAATGCTCTTTTTTAAGTCTGCATGGCCACGGGAGAGAAATCCATTGGCAGACTTTTCAAGCTAAGCTGAAATGACTTCGTATCTGAGTTTCACATCAAGTTATGACTTGCAGAAGGAGAATAATGTAGATGTGATAGGCCAGCTTATATAGAACTTGGCCCTACCCCTTCTTGTAGGCTAAAGCACCATTGGTTTGTGCAGTTACACAAAAGTGAACAAATCAGGTTTTAGTATGTTGAGTAAAACAGAAGTTTTCCCCATATGCTTTAACACAAAGAGAGTGAACTTTTGAAAGGGCACACTGTCGACATCTTGTCTTTCCTCCGGCATAAACTCTTCTAAAATGCACATTTGCTCAATGAAGTCATATCAGCAGCAGCATTAATTGTTTATTATTTAGCATATTTAATACATTGGGCCAGTAATTTTCAGCCAATACTGATATCTACAATGTATGCATGCAGTAAAAGTTGTCGATAGTTTATTGTTCACACTGCCAACTACTGTAATTGTGTCTGTCTTAAAGTGAACACATTTATGTTAATATAACTTTTTAGGGTCGGGGCATTGGGGCATTAGATATGCATCACATAACAATTCTGGCAGTAGTGGTACATAAAGTAATCTAGCATTCTAGAGTATAAACCGTATGATACAAATGAATTGTGACAAGTCCAAAGTGCCTAAAGTGTCTATTAAATGTTGTGGGCAATTGTTGACTTGGTTATATTTGGCAGATCCCCATGGATAAGATGTTGGTTGAAGTCTGCAAACCAGTTGTCAAAATTAGAATACCAATTTGGTGTTTTCTTGTTTAACTGCTGTATAAAATAAGTACACATGCTTGCAGTTTTATTTGAGAGCGCAGGGTACAATAAACATGCAGTTGTAGAGCTAATGTGCTAAATGCTTTCATTCATAGTTTAACTGATTTTCCATAACTCATCTGTTGTAACACTTAAACAGGCAAGACTCAGCAGGGACATGTCAAGCCAGATTATTCCTGTAATGTTTTTTTTTTTTTTTTTTTTTTTGGCAGGACAGTTTGTTTGGTTAAATGCAATCAGACTGTTAAAGTATGGCATGAATATCTATGTGTGCACATCTACAGTTGCATCTTTCATCGAAAATAATAACTAATGTAACAAAAGCCAGAACATATGCATCATTTACCATCATTACCAAAAAACTCTAGGAAAGTTTTGATCTCCAGTAATATGTGACTTCATTCTGGTAAAAGCACAGATGCTGGAGGAGGTGCTTGGTCACACCTTATATAAAGAGAGACATCTGAAAAGCGTAAATCACTGGAGCACCAGTCTGGTTCTTGTTCGTCTGCAGGGAACAGGCAGTTCTGTTTTGACGGCTACTGGTCAAGACTGAATCAGGAGGCAGAGGGGGGAAAACGTTTTTACAGGAATAATATTTTTAACTGGATTTCTTTTTTTTTTACATAAATCCACAATGGAAATGTGGACAAGAGTCATATTCAGTTTGCAATTAATTTTACAACTCCTTGACACAGTGAAAACCCAAGGAATTGGTAAGTGCTTAAACTTTATTTTGAACAGTTTGTAGGAAGTTAATTGGCATTTTGTCAGTGCATTTAAAGAGTCATTACCAGATTTACCTTTTGCATTACTTACTGTACTTGTAAATAATCACAAAAAACATTTATGATTCAGCATGAACATCATTTCCTGCTGCTGAAATGTATGAAAAAACTATTTGCATGTGTTAGGACAGTCAATTATCGCCGAATTAATGGTATTAATTGTCTGGAAATCCTCTAGCATGCAGTTGGATTAACAATTTTTGAAGGGAATGTCATTTAAAATGACCAAATGATCAAAAGCATGAGAAACTGATACAGATCTGTTGACAAGAATGCATTTTTTTCCCAGTTTATGACCTTCTGGTGTCACCGGATTGCTTACCAGACCTTCTGCAAGGAGGAATAAAGGCAAAGAATATGGACAA
Organism: Danio kyathit; assembly: GCA_903798195.1. Classification (NCBI taxonomy): domain Eukaryota; kingdom Metazoa; phylum Chordata; class Actinopteri; order Cypriniformes; family Danionidae; genus Danio; species Danio kyathit. Next base: position 62,192,456 of record LR812523.1, on the reverse strand, counting down.
TGTTTTTATCCTTGCAACCCTTCAGATGCAGAGCAAAACACCAACACGTGTCTTCCACATCTTCAATGCTCTAGACAACACAGATTATTTTGATTTCACTGTCCAGGGGAAACTCAACAGAGGTTTGTCTGACCATGTTCAATTATGGAATAGATACTTTGATGTGCAGTGCTGGGTAACACCTGATTACAATTAATCTGTATTGTGTGATCAGATTGAAAAAGTTAAATGATTGTAAGTGAAGTGTAATATTTGGTAACACTTTTTTTTTGATGGTCCATTTAAGTATTAGAGGACTGTCTGCTTAATATCTGTTGATATGCTCCTTCAACAGGCACTTAACTGATTATAAGAAACTTTGCAAGTACATGTCAACTTACACTAACCCCAACCCCCAACCCTAACCTCAACCTAACAGTCTACTTCTAATCTAATGAGAATTAGTTGTCATGTTGATGCAATGTAATTTAAATTCAACAAACGGACCATCAAAATAAAGTGTGATCAATGTTTTTAAAGAGTTTCAACCGAAATACCCATGATGTTTAAAGTAGATTTAGTGAAAACAGAGTTCTGTTAAATTGTTTTTTGGTTTAGTTTATAGGCAACCAAAACAACAATGGTGGACAACCATTGTATACAAGCACAGATTCAGTGTTTCAAAGTGCCATCAGCATTTATTGGCATGGCATGCACAATACAGAAACTGTGTTCATTTTCACAGATCTGTGAGAATGGGTATCATTAGTCATTTGTTGATCAAGACAAGTTGTCTTTATTTTAGATATTTTTTTAAAAAAATCAAATGCTCATAATCAGACTACAGTTCATTTGAACATTAATCTACTTGATTATGAAATTTGAAAATTATTCACAATTCATCAGAACTTTTTCCTTGTTTTCATTTTTCATTCTTCCTCTAAATTTCCTACTGAGAATAATTATTCTAAACATTTTTCAGTTTTCAGTTCCCACTCGATTTACTGAAATCATTTCACTTTTAAAGAAACAGGTGGGAAAACACTACAATTTGACGGTATTACGACAGTAAATATCCAATCACTTCCATTAAATCCTTCATCAGTTGAATTATCTGATTGAAATAATTAAATGAAATATTTTTTCCAAAATAAAATATGGTACATTCATTTATTCATTTTCCTTTTGACTTAGTCCCTTTATTAATCTGGGGTTGCCACAGCGGAATGAACCACCAACTTATCCAGCATGTTTTACACAGCGGATGCCCTTCCAGCTGCAACCCATCTCTGGGAAACATCCATTCACACACTCATATACTACAGACAATTTAGACTACCCAATTCACCTAGCGCATGTCTTTGGACTGTGGGGGAAACCGGAGCACCCGGAGGAAACCCACGCGAACGTGGGGAGAACATACAACCTCCACACTGAAACGCCAACTGACCCAGCCGAGGCTCGAACCAGTGACCCTCTTGCTGTGAGGCGACAGCACTACCTACTGCGCCACTGCGTCGCCCTAAATATGGCACACAGTAATCAAATCCATATGTGTAAGATAAACATTAATCTAAAAGTAATCCAAATGTAGCCATAATACATTACCTACTTTTTTTTAAATTATTTTACTGGTTACTGATTTCATTGTGTAATTTGTAATAAGTAGTCATAGAACTACTTACAGTTCATAAGACATCTGCCCAGCACTGTTCACTCAAAAACATTTTTGCTGCTTGTTCAAACTACTTATTTGTAATGAGCTGAATCAACACAATTTCTGAGGGTTTTTTGGGGGTGGACAACTTAATTGTTTTATGTTCAATCAACTTAAATTTGTTAAAACAATTAGGTTAACTTAAACGATTTTTGTTGGGACAACATGATGGATTTGTGTGGAACCCAGCACTTTTTACAGTGTTGATACACACAAAAAAAATGACTTTTGCTTACTTTTAAAGTACTTATTTAAAATAAGTTGAAACAACCTAACAACTTAAGTTGTTGGGTCAACTTACTTGTTTTATGTTCAATTAACTTACATTTCTAAAACGTTAAAGTTTTTGACCCCCTTGCACTAAATACACTTTCTGTTCACAGTCATTTTGAAATATCTGAAAAGCAATGGAAAGGTCGGGACAACAACTTTCAATAAGTGCCACTGACAGATGGTCAGCACCACCACATACTGCTCCACTTCAGCGGCCTGCAGCAGGGAAGCTCCGCCATGGCCCTCTATGTGGACTGCAGACTGGTGGACAGAGTGTTGGACGTCCCGCTGGCTTTCAAATCACTGCCACAAGGCCCCAAACGAGTCACACTCAAGACCCTGCCAACCTCGGCCCAGGTAAAGCAAGAAAACAGAACAAATATTGGCAATATTAGCATAGTTTACTTGTTAGTCACTTTTAAGTGTTCTCAGCGTATTATTGAACTGAAGTGAAAGCCTAAATGAAAGTGTATTTATGTAAACATTCTATTAAAATATTTTGGAATCTGAAATTGTAGAATCAAAGCCATTTGAGTAACTAAACTATGTTCTAAATTTGAAGCTGATATCAACAAAATTGTGGTTGCTAATAAAGGCCTTCCTGTCATAAATAAATAAAAGGCATCGTTTACACAAAATGTACTCATCCTCAAGTGGTTCCAAATTGTATTAGTTCTTATTCAGTTGAACCCAAAATAAGAGGTTTTTAAAACTTTTAGAAATGGGTAGCCATTTAGTTCTATAGTAGGAAAACAAATGAAAGTCAACAGTTACCGGTTTTCAACATTTTTCAAAATAACTTATTGTGATAACTCTAACAGGTTTGTAAATGGTGAGTGAATGATGACAGAATTGTTTGTTTTGGGTTGAACTATCTCTTTAATTGATATAGCACTTCTATCACAAAACAGTTGGAAAATATGCAACCTTGACTGCCATGTTTTGTCAAGATTATAAAAAAAATCATTGATTTTAAAATACTACATTTTAATAAGTAACTTGACACCTCAGGTGACGCAGTGGCGCAGTAGGTAGTGCTGTCGCCTCACAGCAAGAAGGTCGCTGGTTCGAGCCTCGATTGAGTCAGCTGGCGTTTTTGTGTGGAGTTTGCATATTCTCCCTGCGTTCTTGTGGGTTTCCTCCAGGTCCAAAGACATGTGGTACAGGTGAATTGGGTAGGCTAAATTGTCTGCAGTGTATGAGTGTGTGTGAATGTTTCCCAGAGATGGATTGCGGCTGGAAGGGAATCCGCTGCTTAAAAACGTGCAGGATAAGTTGGCAGTTCATTCCGCTGTGGGGACTCCAGATTAATAAAGGGACTAAGCCGAAAAGAAAATGAATGAATGAATGAACTTGACATCTCCTTCCTGGAGGTTAATAGATGATGATTACTAAAATACTAATATTTTTAAAACAATACTGTTAGTTTTTTTTAGTTATTAGCTATTTTTATTTATTTATTTATTCATTTGTTTAATGTATCAAGTTATTTAGTTAAAATGTTCAGTAATACTATTAAGAACTGAATCTCTTTTTTCATCAATTAAGAAAATGAACCTTGGATTAATTGTGTGTAATAACCATGTTTCTGGCACATTAATTGCCATTTGTGTGACTACATTTATACTGCAAAATGTCATAGTTAAAACATAATTAGTGTAGCTAAATCTTGGTTGATTTGGTTTTTTTTTTAATCATTGATCATTTTCTTAAGGGACAAGGTATCTGGCACTGTAAGCAGGATAAAATCTACAAAAGTCCTTTTGTAGGTCAGGACAAATTGAGTTGTGTGCTTTTATTTCATGTAATCTCATGATTTTGTTATACAATTTATAAAATACTACGGAAATAGTGTCTTATGCCAAATAAAAAAAAAATGGAAACTGTGGTATAATCTATGTGTGAACATGTCCCTGTGTTGCAGGATACCCTGTCAGATCTTAAACTTGTGCTTGATGAGTCCATTGATAATGTGGTGGAGCTTCAGGACTGCAGTACACTTTCAGAAATGACTGAACAGAAAGAAACGCTGCAACTGCTGGGTGAGGTCTGATGCTTCTTTGTCCATGTGCCATATTATTATTAAAGGTCCAATGAAATTAAAATTCAAGTTTTTTTAGATGTTAGTATCAGTATGTTAGTTTTAAAGATATCTATAAGCTTGTGTGCTCCTAAACATTGACAAAATTAACGTTTGGAAGATCCGAAGCTTGACAAGACACACAAGCTTGCAGTTTGATCAACATTTTTTTTTTACCTCATCTCAGTTTTTCATCAAATCTTGACCAATCAAATGCTCTCTATAGTATCTGACATCTCCCGCCTCCTTCAAGATGGATCTCATTTGCTTTTCATTTGATGTTGTTAAGCTCAACCACTCTCACTGGCAGAGCTGTGATAAAACAAAACGCTATTGGCTGTATTTTAAAAAGAGGAGAAGCTACTGATGTCCCACCCTCTCTTCATATTTCAGTTGAGGTTATGTCAAACATAGAATAAAACTGCACATATTTCAAAGAACTTGATGGGACCTTTAATATTATTACAGAAAATATCACATTATGTTATCTGTTTTTTGAAGGAACAACCTCGAAGGTAGAAGCTGGCCCGATGTTTGAGCTCATGCGAATGATTCAAGAGTTGAAACAGAAGGTGGATCAGCAGGTATCTTTCATTTGTGTCGAGAAATAGTTCCTTAAAGGATAGGTCACCCAGGAATTAAACTATGTCATCTTGTAATCACATTCAAGCTGTTATGAAACCTGTAAGATTTTTATGAGAGAAATACTTTTGTCAGGAATGAATTGTTCCTTTGAGTCCTCACTAAATCAGCTAAATAATTCATTAATTGGGCTTCAGTGATAATTTAGAAAAATGCATGACGGCTATAAGTGAATATCAACATACTTTTGAATCTAGTCATCACACAGTGCTAAAGAAAACTTGGAATATAGCATAAAAATATGAACTATCTTTTTGAATGACAGATTTGTTGCTTCAGCATATTTTTTAACGAATTTTCGACGAATTTTAAAGATTTTTTGAAAACTCCTAATTTATTAGTGAGTCATTATTAAAATGCTCTACACATCCTATTCAGGTTTGTACCAACCAAATGACATTCATTCATACATCCATGAAAGAAATATTGATGCTCAATCCAGGATCAATTTGTTGATTTTGAGTCTGATCTTCTCACTGAATCCGTTGATTCATTTGACAGAATCAATTTGAAGTATTTATTAATCAAACTTTAATTCTAATTGAGTAATTCTGTGATGAAAAGGTGATGATTATTAATTAATAGCTTAAATTTACATCTAGTCCTCACAAAAAATAAAAAATCTACAGAAAACTTGTGTATGAAAAATGTAGTATGAAAATTTTGTGAAGACTTCTATTTCGTAATAGAGACTTAAAACAAACCTCTAACATCATGACTTTATTTCTTTGAGAATTACTGATGTCATCATGTTTTTTTTTAATGCCAGATTTAGTAACTGAATTATTTTAGGCCAACAAATCAGTTGAAATGATTTATTGTGATTTGCCATCTCACTGATTCACAGTGTTGTAATTATGATTAGTGATTATCAAATGATAATTGTGATAAATGTGTTGTTTTTACACACTTTTTGAAGTTTAGAGACTTTAAATTCATAGCATTTGTGAGTTTAATAACTCTTAAAAATGCTCCACAAAAGTCATTCTGGTCAATAAAAACACAATGACTTATTTCTCTGTGTAGGAGAAATTAAGATTCCCAGATTAAATTTTTCTTTTGAGTCTGATTTCTTCAATGAATAACTCCATTCAGTTCACAGAATCATTCTCAATGATTCTCAGTGTTCATGAATTAGGCATCAAATCACTGATTGGAAAATGGGTTTTTAGATGCCTTTGAAAAACTTAAACTCACAGCATTATTGCTGTGATAAATTTGGAAAAGGTTTCCACAAATGTCATTTAACACTGAAATGAAGCAAATTATGACAGACTTTGCATTTTTTTGGTTGAACTATCCTTATAGTTTCTCCAGAACTTAACCATAATGACCATCTGTTTTCTTAACAGACCAAAGAAACTGCTGACCTGAAAAAGACCATCTTGGAGTGTGTTCCATGCAATGGTAAGATTATTATTAGAAAAGCAATAATGAGGAAACATTTTGCTTTAAAAATCATAACAGTGCTCAGCCAAGTAGAAGTCAGTACGTAGAAATATTTTTAATGAGGATGCTAAAGGTGTCTGATAAGTGAACTCAACTGTTTTTAAACATTTCAGGATTAGGAGGACAACTGCATGCAGCACTGCAGAATAAAAAGCCGTCCAATTGTGGACCAGGGGTCTGCTTTACACAAGACTTGTGTGTTGAAAAAGCTGATGGTGTGGACTGCGCACCTTGTCCTGAGGGTTACACTGGAGATGGAGTCCATTGTGATGATGTAGACGAGGTTAGACTTAACTTTCAGATTTATTTGTTTACTTTAACTAATCTAATGCTGATGATACACAGGGCAACTTTTTTGTGCAATGTTGCTGGGAAACTTTGAGAAATTATGCCATGAATGGGCAACCAGGTGAGACGCAAGCCCTGAATTACAAAAACATTGCTCAAACAGTTGCCCTGTGTATCATCAGCATTAGGAAGAATTTACATTTATTTACCAACACAATGTCACAGCAATTTGTAACTTTTTGATTTAGTGGCTATACAGTCGTACAATCTAATTTGTACAATTTAGTATTGCTTATCCTACAATGACAGTTGGGTTTAGGGGTGGGGTTGAGTGTCACGCCTCCTTTTTAAAATCATACAATTTCGTATAACTGAACTCATTAGCCACTAAACTGACAAAACACAAAATAGTTACATTTCCTCATGAGATCAGGCTGTTATTTACAGTATATATTTAAACAAAAGCTCAACATTTACTACTACAGTATATTTAACGTTATACATGAATCAAGGATGAGACGTCCCATTTTGGTGTCCACATCAAATTAAATCACAAAGGGAGTTTTTTTATATGTATTAAATGCATTTTTAATTTAAAATAAAACCTAGTGCTTTAAAGGAAATTAAAAAAATAGATATATTTTACAACGATTTATTTACAACGACCCAGCTGATGCTCGAACCAGCAACCTTCTTGCTGTGAGGCACCACGCCACCCTTATTTCTTAAATTATTTATGCATCAACACTGAGATGCTTTAATTGAGTTTTTTATTATATAATCAAATAATACCAGTTTAAATATGTCTCATTAACAGTTTTTTTTCTGGTATATAAACTCATTCAAACTAATGACATTTTATAGTAATGTAAGTAGTAAGCAGTGTTGGGGAGTAGCTAGTTACATGTAACAACGTTACGTAATTTAAATACAAAATAAAAGTAACAGTAATTTGTTACAGTTACTAAGAAAAAATGTGTAATTAAATTACAGTTACTTATGAAAATGTTAAAGATTACAAATGGGGTTAAATATAAAGCATCTTTTCTTTAAAAATCTGGGATATGTAGAATATTAATCTGTTGCTTTGCCTGTTTTTGATAGGCACGATGCCTTCTGCTAAGGCCATTTATTAAAGCGCTGCTATTTTGATGCTTTTGACTGGTTTTCTGGTATAAATTTGCAGCGCACCACGTCTACCAATTACGTTTATCCTCTTTGCCGCTGAAAGCATTAGGCTACTACAACCAGTCTGAGAGCTGCCACCATGGCGAGTGATAAAATGCATTTCATTGCTGGAAATTTAAAAATAATTTCACCCTGAAATCTGAGAAGGGCGCACATATAACAAATAAATAAATAAAAACAGACCGTTTTATTTCGAATGATATATTATGTAGGGCCTCGCACACGTAATACACAATTATGTAGTGCTTTAACTTTAAATTAGCTCAAAGGGAATATAACAGAACTTAAAGCGGCTCCAAAAGAATCGACTCTCTTGAACTGAACAAACGACTCGTCCAGCGCTCGTTTGAACAGACAGGGCTGTTGACTCAAAAATGAATATTACTATTCGAACTAAAGTAAAACACTTTAATATTTAAGCAGGGTAACAAGATCTAGGTATAAGGCATTAGCTTAAAAGTATACACAGGTCACTTTCCTTTCAATACAAAAGAGACTTTATTGACTACAAACAAAACTAACAAAAACACACACACACGCGCATTCATACTGGTTGCAGATAAGGAATAGAAGGAAAGAAGAGTTTAGGAGAGATGTGATGTAAAACCTCAAGATGTAAAACCTAACCAAGCGAACCAAATAATCAATTCAACCTTTACTGTGTCTAAGACAGGGTTATCTATCATTTAACATGACTAGCAGATCATACACCAGTTCAGCAATGGATCTGGAGATGTACTTGCGTTCCTTAGTGATGTGTTGAAATCCCTCCGTGGAGCTGGATTCTCACATGAGTTCGCTGGCGGTTAGTTTGGTCGTTGAAGTGACGTTTCTGAGGCTGCTTGTTACAGTCATATGTATATGCCAGTATGTTTTGCTTGTGTGTGTGCGCTCTCTCTCTTTCTCTTGCTCTCTCGCTCGCTCGTTCGCTCCCTCTCTCTCTCTCTCTCTCTCGCTCTCTCCCTGTGTGTCATTTCTCAGGTTCGCTCATTCCAGTACCCCATTCGTCCGTGAAGACGTCAATCATCATTACACCCTGTGACGTCATCACCTCCGTTTCCAATCAGGATGGGAGCTCATAGTTTAAAGGGACGCGAGCGGGGAAGCTCGTTCTGCTTGCTTTGTCATGCCTGTTTGCTATTGCTTGTTTGCCTTTGTGTGTTTTTGGCTTGTTGTTATGTGCTTTGATGTTGATGTGAGTTAGAGTTTTGATTTTGGTCTGGTCCTTGTTTTGGTTGCCGTTACCGTTTTTGTATGTGTATATGTGACCCTTCCCGTTCCCTAACATCTGGCGTCAGCCTTCCCCTGGGATTCGAGAAGTTTAGATGTCACGTGACATACACTTTGCATCACGTAGATAACTCCACTGTCTAAACACACTAGTTTAGAAGTGTGCGCCACCCGCTGTAAGTTTTCACCGTCTTTTTTGACTAGAAGAGCAGTATTAGTTATAGCGTGTAAACGCTGAAGATGTTTTGTTTGTTTGTTTTGTATTAGATAGTTTAGAGGGTAATTTCAGTTAGATTTGGGGTTTTGTTATATTGCTTTCATTTATTTGGCGCCACTTAATTCTCGTTTCCCCCATCCATAAAATACATTGATTTATTTTCTTTGTGAGATCTTGTAAATATTTTTGCTGTTTGACTTTTCACTATTGTAAATAAATTCACTTACTTTGCAGTATTTTGGTTGTCGTTTGTATTTTGCCACCAACTCAACACAATTTTGGTCACATTAAATGTTACATCTTTTAAACCCTAGAGAAAAAACTTGAAAGTCGTAACATTTAAATGGGGGCTCGTCCGGGATATCTTTTTAATTAAAGAAACCTGAAATTGTGATAATTTTTGTGTTTGTTGGTGGCAATTGGTGTTAGATTGTGTATTGCACATAATAGATGTATGCGGAAGGGTATATTGCTGTTTGTTTCGTCTAGTCTGTGTCATGGAGGTTTTTAGTTTGGAGAAATTTGTTACAAAACCAACCATAGAACAGATTAATGTTTGTAGGAAGCAGGATTTATTACTGATCGCTGATCATTATCAGATTGTTGTTAGCAAACAGAGTCGCAAGGCAGAAATAAAAGGTAAGATACTGTTGCATTTACATGAGAAAAATGTTCTTCCTCTGTCAAATGTTGTGGAGGAGACTGATGAAAATATTAGCCAGGATGACGTTGCTGTGGCGCATCTCAGTCCGGGTGCTGAGGATGATCTTAATGGTCAAGTTGATGTCGGCGCGGAGGCGAAGGCCGGCTTGCCAGCGTTTGATCCGTTCTCCCCGATTTCCTCTGGTTACAGAGATGACGCGCGACTGAAAGTCCGCTTAGCCCGTCTGCAGTACGAGGCTCAAGAAAAAGCGCACGCACGTCAGGCTGAAATGAACTTTCGTTTAGAAATACGCAAGCTTGAAATTGAGGCTGATAAAGAAATCAAGCTGCGACAGCTAGATCTGGAGGCGATGAAGATTTCTTCTGGCTCAGCTGCGCAGCCCAATTCGGCTCATGCCTCTGATGTGTCCTCTGTGTCCCCGCCTACTGATCCAGCTCCGACGGCATTTGACATAGGTAAGCACATTGCTTTAGTCCCACCATTTAGAGAATCAGAAGTAGATTCTTATTTTTGTGCTTTTGAGCGGATAGCCATTTCTTTACGTTGGCCTAAAGAGGTTTGGTCACTTTTGTTGCAGTGCAAGTTGTTTGGTAAAGCTCAAGAGGTTTGTTCTACTCTCTCAGTTGAGGATAGCTTAAAATATGAAAATGTCAAGTCTGCAATTCTGCGAGTTTATGAGCTTGTTCCGGAAGCTTATAGACAGCGATTCAGAGCATGTAAGAAAACGTCTGCACAGACTTTTGTTGAATTCGCAAGAGAGAAAGGAATTTTGTTTGATAAGTGGTGCAGCGCTAGTAAGGTGGCTGATTTTAACTCACTGCGGGAATTGATGTTAATGGAAGAATTTAAAAATTGTTTGCCCGAGCGAGTTGTTGTCTATCTAAATGAACAGAAGGTTACTTCATTGTCGCAAGCAGCTGTTCTAGCAGACGAGTTCATTTTAACTCACAAGAATGTTTTTGTACCTGCACGTTCTGAGAAATCCCAGCCTAATTCTTCACAAACCAGTCGACAAAAAAGTAACACAACGCGTGAAGAACGTGAGTGTTTTTATTGCCATAAATCCGGTCATGTTATAGCTGATTGTTTGATTTTAAAACGAAAACAACAGCCGCAAGTGAAAAGCGTAGGGTTTTTAAAAACTCATACTGCTTTTAATGCATCTGATGATGACAAAATTGATGACAACTACAAACCTTTTATTCTGGAAGGATATATTTCGTTGTCTGAAAATGGTGAGGATCAGATTAAGGTAAAAATCCTTCGGGATACAGGTGCTTTGCAATCTTTTATTGTTGCAGACAAATTAAAGTTGTCGGATGACACTTTCTGTGGCTCTAGTGTGATTGTGCAGGGCATTGAGATGAATTGCATCAAAGCGCCGCTACATCGTATACACTTAAAAAGTGATCTGTGTACAGGATTTGTGAGGGTGGCTGTGCGCCCATCACTTCCTGTGAAGGGCATAGATGTAATTCTTGGCAATGATCTGGCAGGAGGAAAAGTAATGCCGGTGTTAGAAGTAACGGAAAAACCAGATTTGTGTGCTCAATCGGATTTGACTGACGCTTACCCCGATATTTTCCCCGCGTGCGCAGTTACACGCGCGCAGTCGCGCAAGTTGGGTAACGTAATTGAGTTGGCTGATTCATTTTTCTCTCCTCTTCTAGCTGATGAGAAAATTCCTGATTCTGAGACATCCACAGAAAAGCAAAACACAGAGAACGTTGATGTAAGTGTGACTGATACTGAAACGTTAAAGTTGCCTGTATCACGAGAGAAAATAATGATTGCTCAAAAAGAGGATAAATCTCTTGCTCCTATTTTCAATTCTGTTGTCACAACGGATGTGATAAAAGAAATGAAAAGTGGATTTTTCATTGACAATGAGTTACTGATGAGGAAATGGTGTTCAAATGCGGATAGAGATTTTGACTGGGATGCTGTGTATCAGATTGTTGTTCCATCTCCTTATCGTCAACACGTATTATATCTTGCGCATGACCATCAGCTTGCTGGCCATCTAGGAATTACAAAAACATACAATCGAATTTTGAGGCATTTCTTTTGGCCAGGTTTAAAAGAAGATGTGGTTAACTACTGTCGTGTTTGCCATACATGTCAGATCGTGGGAAAGCCGAATCAAGTTATTCCGCCTGCGCCCTTGACTCCCATACCTGTGATTGGCGACCCTTTCGAACACATAATTGTGGATTGTGTGGGGCCACTGCCCAAAACAAAATCTGGTAATCAGTTTTTGCTTACTATAATGTGTACCGCGACTAGATTTCCAGAAGCTGTTCCCTTGAGAAAAATCACCGCACCTGTGATTGTTAAAGCACTGATAAAATTCTTCTCGACATTTGGCCTGCCTAAAATCATTCAAAGCGACCAAGGAACGAATTTTCTATCTAAGCTTTTTAAGCAAGTCCTACAATCACTCGACATCACCCATCGTGTTTCAAGCGCATATCATCCTGAGAGTCAGGGTGCGCTTGAACGCTTTCATCAAACACTCAAGTCCATGCTCCGCAAATACTGCCTGAGTACAGATAAAAATTGGGATGAAGGAGTCCCTTTGGTTTTATTTGCTGCGAGAGAAACAATTCAAGAATCGCTTGGATTTAGCCCAGCTCAGCTCGTCTTTTCCCATGAAATCAGAGGTCCGTTGAAAGTTTTAAAAGAACGCATGTTGTCTGTTGAGACCAGTAAGAAAACTAACATATTAGATTATGTTAGTCAATTCCGTGATCGTTTACACTCCGCGTGTAAACTGGCTAAAGAATCCTTGGCCAGTGCGCAGAAAGGGATGAAGCGCAAGTATGACAGAAAGGCTGTTGCGCGCTCATTCGCTGTTGGAGATAAAGTTCTCGTACTTTTACCAGTACCCGGTTCTTCACTTTCTGCTCGTTTCGCCGGTCCCTACGTAATAAAAAAGAAAATGAGTGAGACGGATTATATGATTCATACACCCGATAGAAAACGCCAAACCCGCGTGTGTCATATTAATATGCTTAAAGCATATAATTCCAAAGAGACAGGAAAAGTGCCCGTGTCGAATGCAGAATCCGTTGTTTCCACTGTTGTTGCAGTTGCGGAACAGACTTCTGCTGTGATGTCAGATGCAGATGATGGAGTGATTCTTCGTAACCTTCCTCAATCATCTGTGAGGTTAGTAAATTCTGAAATTTTGAATGATCTAAATTCCTATCTCAAACATTTGCCTGCTGATCAGAAAACGGATATCATTAAGTTGATATCTGATTTTAACTGTTTGTTTGGTGATGTTCCAACCCAAACAAACGTGTTAGAACATGACATTAATGTGGATGGTGCGCGTCCAATAAAGCAGCACGCATACCGTTTGAATATGGCTAAAAGATCCATTATGCGTCAAGAAGTGAACTACTTGCTTGAGAATAAATTGGCAAAATCTAGCAGTAGCCCTTGGAGTTCACCGTGTTTGCTGGTGCCAAAGCCAGATGGAACGTACAGATTTTGTACTGATTACCGAAAGGTTAACGCAGTCACTGTCCCAGACAGCTATCCTTTACCACGCATGGAGGACTGCGTTGACAATGTCGGTTCTGCTCGTTTTGTTTCTAAATTAGACATGTTGAAGGGATATTGGCAGGTCAAACTCAGTGATAGAGCTTCTGATATCTCAGCATTCGTCACTCCAGATTCATTTTCGCAATACACTTCGATGGCTTTTGGCCTTAGAAACGCACCCGCGACGTTTCAACGTCTAGTAAATATAGTGTTGGCAGACGTACCAAACTGTAGTGCGTATCTCGATGACGTAGTGGTTTATTCTATGAGCTGGCATGATCATGTGCATTCGTTAAGGAAAATATTTGAACGACTTTCTAACGCATCTCTGACACTAAATTTGGCTAAATGTGAGTTTGGCCAAGCGACTGTCACATACCTGGGCAAAGAGGTTGGGCAAGGTCAAGTTCGCCCTATAGAAGCGAAAGTAACCGCTATTTCGCAGTTCCCAGTCCCCACCACTCGCCGAGAACTACGGAGGTTCTTGGGTATGGCCGGTTATTACCGCAGTTTTTGCAAAAACTTTTCCACCGTGGTTTCCCCCTTAACATCATTGCTTAGCCCTTCTTCATCGTATGTGTGGTCTGATGCCTGTCAAAGTGCCTTTGATAGTGTGAAAGCACTTTTATGTAATGCACCTGTTCTTGCCGCCCCTGACTGTGCATCCCCATTCAAGCTTGAGATTGATGCAAGTGCTGTAGGTTCTGGTGGTGTACTCCTCCAGGAGGATGAAAATGGTATTGACCATCCTGTTAGCTATTTCTCTCGTAAGTTTAATAAACATCAGCTCAATTATTCTACGATTGAAAAGGAAACCCTTGCTCTGTTGTTTGCTTTGCAACACTTTGAGGTTTACGTTGGTTCCAGCTGTTTACCTGTGATTGTATATACGGATCACAATCCTCTTGTATTTCTATCCAGGATGTACAATCATAACCAACGACTGATGAGATGGTCTCTGCTAGTCCAGAATTATAATTTGGATATTCGACATAAAAAAGGCATCGATAATGTTATGGCGGATGCCCTGTCTAGAGTTTAATTTTTTTTTTTATTCTCTCTGGTTTATTTTAACAAACAGGTTTGTTCTTGAGGGTCAGGGTGTTACAGTCATATGTATATGCCAGTATGTTTTGCTTGTGTGTGTGCGCTCTCTCTCTTTCTCTTGCTCTCTCGCTCGCTCGTTCGCTCCCTCTCTCTCTCTCTCTCTCTCGCTCTCTCCCTGTGTGTCATTTCTCAGGTTCGCTCATTCCAGTACCCCATTCGTCCGTGAAGACGTCAATCATCATTACACCCTGTGACGTCATCACCTCCGTTTCCAATCAGGATGGGAGCTCATAGTTTAAAGGGACGCGAGCGGGGAAGCTCGTTCTGCTTGCTTTGTCATGCCTGTTTGCTATTGCTTGTTTGCCTTTGTGTGTTTTTGGCTTGTTGTTATGTGCTTTGATGTTGATGTGAGTTAGAGTTTTGATTTTGGTCTGGTCCTTGTTTTGGTTGCCGTTACCGTTTTTGTATGTGTATATGTGACCCTTCCCGTTCCCTAACATCTGGCGTCAGCCTTCCCCTGGGATTCGAGAAGTTTAGATGTCACGTGACATACACTTTGCATCACGTAGATAACTCCACTGTCTAAACACACTAGTTTAGAAGTGTGCGCCACCCGCTGTAAGTTTTCACCGTCTTTTTTGACTAGAAGAGCAGTATTAGTTATAGCGTGTAAACGCTGAAGATGTTTTGTTTGTTTGTTTTGTATTAGATAGTTTAGAGGGTAATTTCAGTTAGATTTGGGGTTTTGTTATATTGCTTTCATTTATTTGGCGCCACTTAATTCTCGTTTCCCCCATCCATAAAATACATTGATTTATTTTCTTTGTGAGATCTTGTAAATATTTTTGCTGTTTGACTTTTCACTATTGTAAATAAATTCACTTACTTTGCAGTATTTTGGTTGTCGTTTGTATTTTGCCACCAACTCAACACAATTTTGGTCACATTAAATGTTACATCTTTTAAACCCTAGAGAAAAAACTTGAAAGTCGTAACACTGCTGAAGTGAAGTCCGTTAATTTAAGTTGGAGACGGCCAAACTGTTGTCGTGTTGACGGGTTTCGCGACGCAACTTAACTTAACTAGACTCTCGCAGGAAAGAAAAGAAAGAAGAGTAAACGGGAGATGGGGAAGTTTGAGGCTGGTCTCAACCCATCTTAATGTCCAAGTCCAGCTGGACTGGACCCGGAGAAGAGTTGGAAGTGGAGCATCTCCACTTCTCAACAGCTGCTGCTGCTTCGCTTTTCTGCCGTTCTGCTCTCGCCTCGCCTTTCGCCTTTCTGCCGTTCTGCCCAAAGAATGTCTGGGAAAATGGGTTTTATCACCAATGTTTCCAGCCCCTAACAGAGCTGGATGAATAAGGCATTGTCCGTAGCACAAGGAGCTTTGGCGTGACTCACTCACATGAGCCATGGTGCTCAGACATATAGCATTAAGCATACAATTTTTATATGAACATGATACATTTTACATATCTATAATTAAAAAGGAATGAAAGGGAAAGGATTTCACTCATTCATCTCAAATAACATACACGTAATGGTACGTTTGTAATAACTCAAAGCATAATGGGTTATCCATGATTAATGCATTCTTAACATATACAGGATTCGGGTGTTATACAAGAGCAATAATATTACATTTCATTAAAAGTCCGCTATCATCGTTTTGAGGATGATCTGATGAACTTTAATGTTTGGTGATAGTTTTAAATTTCAGAGAGGATTTTGATTCTCTGTTTTGGACCAAAGTCAGTCAATTTTCTGTCTTGCATGGGGGCTGGAAAACCCCATTTCCTGAGGTCAAACACGAGCTCTTTGTTAAGAAAATTGTGTTCTCGTGATCAGTTACCCGTTCGTCTTGAGTTAACTTGATCAGAATAGTGGGTCCGATGACACTTAACTGATGATGATGAACCAGTCATGGGTCCATAGCTGCAGGGCTTCCGCTTCCTGCTCTACTGCAACAAATGTGGCCTGACCTTCTGATTTTGGTCAGAGACCAAAAATGGCTCTCGATCAAGGTGATTCTGATCACAGGTGTCGACTCAGTTATTGGTGTCTGCATTGAGTCCCCACAATTATGACTCACAAAGTTATCAATTTGTGAAATTCAGGGCACTAACATACTCTGGCCAAAGCGATTTAATCACATAACCCGTTTTCATTTTGAGTGTCATTTGTAAAATCAGTGTTTAGACTACTGCGTGATTTTCAGCTGAAACATGACTAATGATTTGAAGGATGAAATGAAAATCCGCTGCAGTTTTGTTTATTTTCCAAAAATAAAAATTACATGATGGCCCATTGATGATTCAAGTGAAGAAAGATTTAGAAATTCTAACAGTAACAGAGTACTAATGTAAGGTCACACTTATTTACAATTAGGTGTAAATGCTTGAAAATGAAATTATCCATTAGAAACAAAAGTAATCAAAAAGTAATCATATGTAATCATTCATTCATTTATTTTCTTTTTGGCTTTGTCCTTTTATTAATCTGGGGTCGCCACACCGGAATGAACCGCCAACTTGTCCAGCATATGTTTTACTCACTCTGCCAGAGTAGTGGCCCACCACTGAAGCCCCCCCCCCCCCTTCTTCACTTTCTAGATCGCATCAGATGTGGCCTGACTGACAGTTACTTTGTCCCAGTTGAAATTGCTTTCCCAGTGGCCCCTGGCCATCAAGGCTATTATGGGTAAGGGCCAATAGAGGGAATTTGGCCAGGACATCGGGGTTACACCCCTACTCTTTATGAGATGTGCCATGGGATTTTTAATGACCACAGAGAGACAGGAACTCGGTTTATCATTTCATACGAAAGACGGTGCTCACTGACAGTATAGTGTTACCTTCACTGGGATATTAGGACTCACACAGAACGCAGGTTAAACGCCCTTTGCTGGCCTTAATAACACCACTTCCAACAGCAGCCTAGTTTTCTAGTTTCTCATCCAGGTACTGACCAGGCTCAGTCCTGCTTAGCTTGAGTGAGTAACTGGTCTTGGGCTGAAGAGTGATATGGCTGTGGCTATATATCACAATGAAAAATGTATGATTTTTGCTCAGAAATAGGATCTTTGAATGAACTATTGTATGTTTATCTCTCCACTCAGTTTTTTGTTCGATAATTAGAAGAGCACCACTCATGAAGACCTTTATTTTAGACTTTTTTTTTCCATTACTCACTGCAGTATCTCTGTTAGCTCAGACTGTTCAACACTGTGCTCTTCTTAACTGTGGAACAATAAAACTTGTTCAGGAACACATAATGATTTATTAACATTTTATCAGGCTTTCAATTGGGGTTTTATTAGACTAATTATTGTTTAAATGATTGCATAAGTTCTACGGTAATCCCCCTGTGGGTTTCACATCTTGTATGACTTCATGTACTGCTGAGGATTGATAGTGAACACCATAAATCTAGCTAACTTTATAAATTGTTTAATTGCAGTGCCAGTTCAACCCATGTTTCTTCGGTGTGCGGTGTGTGAACACTGCTCCAGGGTTCAGATGTGAACAGTGTCCACGAGGCTTCGGCGGCCCAGAGGTCCAGGGTGTTGGCGTTAGTTACGCTCAGACAAACAAACAAGTGGGTATTTGGGACAATGCTTAATTTAATCACATTTTCACTCTCAGAAAAAAAGGTACAGAAACATCACTGCACTTTTAAGGTAATGATATGTATTATTCAGGGTTTTTTTACAGTCCTATTTTACATGTAAATACTATGTTCTTATATTGATTACTGGGTAATAAGGTGCTATTGCTCTTGAACAAATAAATGCAACACTGGTTGCATGAATGTAAGACTTCAAAATATATATATTCAATCTATACATATATATATATATATATATATATATATATATATATATATATATATATATATATATATATATATATATATATATATATATATATATACATTATTAGCCCCCCTGTATATTTCTTTTCCCAATTTCTGTTTAACGGAGAGAAGATTTTTTCAGCACATTTTTAAACATAATAGTTTTAATAACTCATTTCTAATAACTGATTTCTTTTATTTTTGCCATGATGACAGTAAATAATATTTGACTAGATATTTTTTAAAATACGTCTATACAGCTTAAAGTGACATTTAAAGGCTTAACTAGGTTAATTAGGTTAACTAGGCAGGTTAGGGTACTAACCAAGGCAAGTTATTGTATAATGATGGTTTGTTCTGTAGTCTATCGAGAAAAACAATTATCTTAAAGGGGCTAATAATTTTGTCCTTAAAATGGTGTTTAAAAAAATAAAATCTGCTTTTATTCTAGCCGAAATAAAACAAATAAGACTTTCTCCAGAAGAACAAATATTATCAAACATACTGTGAAAATTTCCTTGCTCTGTTAAACATAATTTAGGAAATATTTAAAAAAGAAAAAAATTTCAAAGGGGGGCTAATAATTCTGACTTCAACTGTATATATATAGGTCACACTTGTGTACTCGCTAACATGGTGCAATAATGAACAATACTTGTGCAGCATTTTTATAATCATAATTCAACATTTACTAATGCATTATTGACATCCAAAATCATGCTGGATAACATTAGCTAATGAACTCTGAGTTAATGAAGAAAAATTAACAACTTTATATTCATTAACTAGTGCTCACAGAGATTGTTCGTTGTTCGTTGTTTGTTTGTGTTAGTAAATAAATGCATTAATTAACATGAATCAATAGGACATTATTGTAAAGTAATATCAATGTTTGGTATTTAGCTGTGAATAAAAATTCAATTAAATTAAAGTTTACTATTATAGTGCATTTCACAATAACTATTGTAAGCATAATTTATAAGCAGCTTCACAAAAGGTGCACATCATTACAGTACAGTCAAAGTAAGAAAAGTTTAGTAGTTGTGCATAAAACTGGCAGTATATGTAGTCAGCCTGCAGTTATACAGTAGCCTTCCAAAAGAAATAATATGTAATTAAGATACGTTCATGTCACTTATATCAAAATTGTAACATTGTGATATGTCGTGATACTGAATAATTGACCTGTTATAAACAATGATATTTTGTGCCAGTCTTTCATGTCCACAACTATAGCACTATTATGTCCAAAAAAACATGGTAAATCAGAATACAGTTTTATTAGTGATTTTAGGGTAGCATTTAGTCCTGTTTTGCATGTTCCTACTCTGTGAAATATAAAAATATGAATAAAATATGATCAAAAATTCAAGTCATATAATAATAAGTGAATCAGGTTGTTAAAGTTATACAAATTTTAACTTACTATTTAAGTCAGTTTAACTGATGTAAGCAAATTAAAAATTTAAGGCAGCAACAATATTTTAAGTATCATTAAATGAGCCGCATAATAACCTTAACCCTGAGCTTAAACTCTACCAATGTAGTTAGCTTAAAAGCCCCTTATCTTTTTAAGGTGCATACACTGTTATAATACATTAAATAAAAATATTATAAAATAAAGTGCAATCAAATTTAGGGCCATTTAAAGAGCAACATCTGATTTATCAGTTTATCACACTATTGCACAATTTACGTTATATGCAAACAATTAAAGACTTTTAGCTCAATAAACTACCAACTAGCTGCTTATTAACAGTTAGTAAGCTAGCAGTTGGGATTAGGTATTTGGTAAGAATGTAAAATAAGATCAGTCTTTATAAGTGCTAACAAACACTTAATATCAGAAGTAAATGGTGCGAATTGTTGCTTAAACTAAAGTGTTACCTCCTTTTTCTTATCAGATCTGTAATGACATTGATGAGTGCCTGGTGGATAATGGTGGATGCACACCCAATTCAAACTGCCATAACACAATGGTAAGATTATAATATTAAGTGCGATCCTTGTGTGGCCAATGTAAAATGCCGTAAATGTGTTGACTTGTGAACGTGTCGCTGTATTGTAGGGAGCGTTTCACTGTGGAAGCTGTAAGGCCGGCTTCACTGGAGACCAGAACTCTGGCTGTAAAACTGCAGGCCCAGATGCTGCTCCTCTGATAGACAGACTGTGTGGAAATGGCCAGCCAAACCCCTGTGATATCAACGCGGAGTGTGTCGTGGAGAGAGATGGCAGCATCAGCTGTGTGGTGAGATATTGAGCATTAAGACTGGTGTTTCCTTTTCTTAAAGGTGCTGTATGTATGTTTTTGACTCTACTAGGTCTTAGAAATACTATGATATGTTTGCAGATATTTAAGAAACATGCTAAGTGAATATTCTTGTTTAACTGAAAAACAATGCTAAAGTCAGTTATTCTGCTTTGAAAATGTGCTTTCTGTCTGACTGAAGCAAGACAGAAACATTTAAATAGAGTCATGCAGGAGCACAGTACACTGCACTCCAAAGAAATGTTAAGGCGTATATTCTAATTAATGCATATTAAACTTTTTATCAGTATTACAAGTAAATGCGGAGTGACTTATATGACTATGTTTATTTTATTTTCAATATCCGAGGTCAACTATCTGCTGCTACTTTCAGTATGGCAATAAATGTCACATAAAAAGGTATTGAACTCACATTGGCACATTTAACAAGGAACACTTGGACATTAAAATAAACTTTTATTGAAATCTGTGTAAACAGATCAGATGCAGTCAGTCTTTCTCTTTTACAACTCTACAGCACTGTTATAGCTGATGTTGTGTTTAATAGTGTGGTACACCTGTGTTAACTCAGCTGCTGTAACCTAGAGGAGAGGAGAAAATACTAATGAACCTAATTTTAAAGGGTGGTATTGATAACAGATTTTGGCTAAAATATTTGTCATTATTTGCAGTAACACCTATCCAAACATGGAAACAGCACATACATAAACTAGCTACGAACATTGGCTCGTAAGGTTTTCAAATAGCCTATTTCTAATTTAAAAATATGGAAAGTTGCAATTTACTAGTTTCTTTACATGGGCATTATGTTCTTTATTAATGTAATAGGTAACACTTTATAATAAGGTTCATTAGTTAATGTATTTACTAACATGAACTAATCATGAACAACGCTTGTACAGCATTTATTAATCATAATTGAACATTTACTAATGCATTATTAACATCCAAGTCCATGCTTGTTAACATTAGTTAATGCACCATGAGTTAACATGAACTAACAATGAACAATTGTATTTTCATTAACTAACATGAATAAATACTGTAGTAAATGTATTGTTCATTGTTTGTTCATGTTAGTAAACGCATTAATTAACATTAACTAATGAACCTTATTGTAAAGTGTGACCATGTAATAAATGTAATGTTTCTTGTAATAAATTAATGCTTATGTGCCTGACTTAATCTTAACAAGCAAATCACAATATTACATTGGACCGTGATCCACTTACATTGTATTTACAGAATGTTTACAAATTACACTTTGTGAGCCAGTGTGTGAAATCCAGGCCAAATCTAATTCTGAGAGAAAGTTTGATTGTAGCCATTCGTTCCTTGTGATTCCAGTTGTTGATATGGTTTTACTCAGTTAATATTAAATACATATATTTTTATTATTTTCACAGACTGTTATTTATTTTATGTATAAAACAGTAAATTACAAAAAAAAAAATGACTCCAGCTAGATTTTCACATACTGGGTCACTGTCATTACCATGTCTGCTTCAGGAGAGACTTAGGGTACGAAGAACGGTCTGACTGTGCATTGATTTTTGTGAGCTCTGTCATTGCGGGAATGCTGCTCTGCGGAGGCATGTTGTCGCACGTCCCGCATGAGCCACAGAGAACGCTCTCCGACAAATCGTGCAGTTGGCTTGATAACAATTTCTACCACTCTGCAGCCAGATATTTGTTTACTCCCACATTCTGTGGTATTTTGCAGCTGCTTGCGTTTAAAATCTGAAACTTTAAGACGCGGGGGGTTACCTGGAGAAGCATCTGCCATTAGACTACTCTCTGTCAAGACTTGACAGACTCTGCTTAAAAGACACGCCCTCCTCATTGGATAGAGACTGATCAAACTAACGATGTCATCAAGTATTACCCAATCAAAAGTAGGAAATGAGGCATCTTCATAAAATGCGTGAGGAATGATTTGCATGAAAAGCTACTTTTAAAAAAATGAAAAAAAAATACGGGAAAAAACCCGTCCCGTATTGATTCACAACGGGACGCGCAATTTCATTCTCAAATACTGGACGATTCCGTATTTTAAAGGACGGGTGGCAACCTTACCTGTTGGTGTCATTAATGTGGTAAACTGCATTTGCGTGGAGTTGTCAGGGAAGGAGGGGCGGGGTGAAAAGGTGTTTTGAATTAGGAGTGCAATACCTAGTTCAACCACTGGGAGTCATTCTGACATACTGCATCTTTAAGAAAACATAAAGGTACATGACCAGATTTTACAGTCAAATACTGGATACCAGATATGTAAGGAATAATTGATGTAAGGCTTGAATTGAGTTAATGTAAGCTGTGCAAACACTGATCATTGCATTGGTCAGCACTGGTTGCGTTTTAACTTTGTTAAACTAGAATGACTAAAACTAAAATGGAAATGTGTACAAAATAAAAACTAAACTAAAACTAACAAAATTTTTATGAAATTAATTAAAACAAAACTGTAATGTACAGCAAATATAAAAAATAGTATCAAAATAAAAAATAATTTTAAAATGCTAAAATATAATACACTTGATTTGGTCCGTGTGATTCCCAGCAAAATTATTCCATAATTGTTCAACAGCCAAGCAGAATCATCTGTTCAACATGCCTGTAGTATAAATAGTTATGTTTCTACTGCATTGACGTACTGTTGAAATCTAAATAAATGGTGGCTATCTTGGTGGGGGTGGTAATTTTTGAACAATAAATGAGACATCGCATCCCTAACAAGTTAACACTTGTGTGTGAATTTACTAAAAGTTACACAGGGTCACATAGGACAAAATGAGTCAAAAATCAATCAAATATTATAACTACCACAAATTCAATAAGTTCACATATTTTAACCCTTTGAATTACAGCTTGTAATTTGTTTGTGTATACTAAAGGCTTTTGGGACTATTATAGTCTTGGATAAGTCAATGATTAAAAAAAAAAAACACCAACAACAATTTTGATGTATTGTTTAGAACAGTCACAACACTCGCACATTGCAATGACACGATTGGCAAGCAGTGAATAGACTATTTTCTCATGACAGAAACCTAAAACTAGTCCTCAATAATAAAGACATTTAAGAAAATTGAAATGAGAACAAAACATGACTTCTTTCTTTCCGGGACACTAAAGTTGAGCTGAAACATGAGACTGTCCTGAGAACATGGAACACTTTATCTTGGTGATTCTTTGTTTTATGTCATGACATGTTTTATAATCTTGTTGTTATTAGTGCAAAATTGGCTGGGCTGGAAATGGCTTTGTTTGTGGAAAGGACACAGACATTGACGCCTATCCAGATGACATACTTAAGTGCAGAGATGCAGCCTGTAGAAAGGTAAGATTCATGTTATTTGCTATTTCAGTTGTTATGTTATGATTTTTGTTCAGTTGTGATATCAAAACAGAGATATTTCATTTATCTTTAAATCTTTGTAATAAAGTTCAACAAGAACACTTTAGTTTGGGGTAGTTCACTATTATCAGTAACATTTGCTGCAGTAAACGTCATTTACTGCTTAATAGTAGTTATTAATTATTGTATTGCAGAGCTTAAGGTATTGTATTGGATTAAGGCACAGCAGTTCCTGGAGGGCTGCAGCTCTGCACAGTTTAGTTCCAACCCTAATTAAACACACCTGATCAAACTACCTGAGTCCTTCACACTTGTTTGAAACCTACAGGTAAGTGAAGCAGGGTTGGAACTAAACTGTGCAGAGCTGCGGCCCTCCAGGAACTGGATTTGACACCTGTGGATTAAGGGATGTACAGTATTGTCATGCTGATTAAGTCATTAATATATGCCTCATAAGTAATAAATAAAAAGCCAATATTCAAGTTAATAAGCAAATAGTTCAAAGTGAGAATTAGATCTACAGCATTTATTAATCCAAGTTAATTTATAAAGATATACAA
Organism: Danio kyathit; assembly: GCA_903798195.1. Taxonomy (NCBI): domain Eukaryota; kingdom Metazoa; phylum Chordata; class Actinopteri; order Cypriniformes; family Danionidae; genus Danio; species Danio kyathit. The sequence goes on along the minus strand of LR812523.1, from coordinate 62,168,089 downwards.
AATTACAGTTTTGTATAAAAATTAGTGGTGGGCCATTATTGGCGTTAACATGCTGCGTTCACGCGAGACTCTTATCGCGCGATAAAAAAAATATCGCCGTTAATCTATTCTCAAAGTTGGGTTGGGAGCTGGGTCTTTTCTACACAAGCTATGATGACTTTCACCTTGATATTTTAGCGCGGATGTACAGTATACCTGACCGATGAGCCGTCTGACAAAAAAAGTGCCCCTCTGAATCAAATCAGCAGGATGCCCTTCTGGATCTTTCACAGACATACTGACTACGTTTACATGGACATCTGTAATCTAGTTATTTGCCTTAATAGACAATAATATAATTAAGGTGTTTACATGAAGGGCTTTAAAATTTGCCCCTGAGAATTGGGACAGCACTCCAGCACCTGCACACGTCATCATATGTCATCACGATCTCTTGCTTCATATGAGAACAGACGATGGCAACTGCTGTTTAGTGATTCCAGTTGTGCTTTTTTTTTGGTATTTATATTCAGGAAATTACTGAAGGCATATATTATGTTATCATAACAGTCTAATGTGACAATAAGATCGTAACTGTACTGTATATTTACACAGTGGCTATATTCATCTATGTAAACACACGAAAACAACAGTAACATTATAGCAGACACTGTAAAAACCTCATTCCCAGCCACTAGACTTTTCTGACAGGGTATTCGAGTGTCATCGAGTTTCAGAATGTTGTGGGACTGCTATACAGGAGTTATGATTATGGATTATAGATCGTGAAATTTAGCGGATTTTTAGCAGGTTTTTTTTAAAGCATGACGGTAAAACACAAACACGGTTACTTATGTTAGTTTGTTGTAAAAATTCGTAATAATGATTAAAAAAATACTAGTCTGTGGATCTCCTTATTTCCGGGTTCAGCAATACTGCCGCAGTGGCTGGTGTATTCTGGGAAATTTTCTTATCCCTTGGTTTCGAGTGTGGTCCTGAAAAATCGTAGTTCTAAGGGCTATTCACCCCTTCCCCTTAGCTCTACGCCTTCAAGCTAAAGAGAATTGGGACACCCCTACCCCTTCACGGGAGCGCGCAAAACGAGGGGTAGGAGTAAGGGGAAGGGCTAAGGGGTAGAATTGGGATTGGGCCTTATTATGCCAAATATCTCACAGGCGTCGACGACTCATTGGCGATTCTTTCAGATCACGTCTTTGATAATTCACACTGTGTGATTGTCACTCGCGTGCACGAGCACCGATTTGCCTGTGATATCAGGCATTTATCTGCGATTTCTCACAACCTGTTGGTGAGTCAAAATCGGGGCTAGATTCATGCAGTCTGAACTCGGCATAAGTAACATTAAGGACAAACCATATTGTAAAGTGTTGCTAGTTTATCTCACTTTTTTTTTTCAGGATAACTGCATGTTTGTTCCCAACTCTGGCCAAGAAGACGCTGACAGAGATGGGAAGGGAGACGCGTGTGATGAGGATGCAGATAGTGATGGCATACTTAATGATCAGGCACAGATGGAACAAATTTTTCTTACTGTATAAACAAATCTTGCCTTCAGCTGAAAAGCTTACATAAATACCTATATTCCTACAGGACAACTGCTGGCTGACGCCTAACATAGACCAGAAAAACAGTGATAAAGATCTGCATGGTGACGCATGTGATAACTGCATAGAAATCAAGAACCCGGATCAGCGTGACACAGACAATGATGGACTGGGAGACGCCTGTGATGATGACATAGACGGGGACGGTAATTTCAGATTTACTCACCATCAAGTTTCTTTCTTTCTGTTGAACACAAAAGAATAAATATTAAAGAATTTAGGTAATCAAACAGTTGATGATATATTGATTTACATTAATCTGGTTTCTAACAATCATCAAAATATCTTCGACTGAGTTTGTTCTAAGATGTGAGAAAAGTTTGGAACAACCTAAAGGGATTGTTCACCCAAAAATGAACATTCTGACATCATTTTCTCACCTTTCAAACCCTTATGAGATTTTTGTTTCAGTTAATAACAAATATATTTTAAAGAGTGCTGTAACCTGTAACCATTGACCTCCATAGTATTTGTTTTTTTCTACTTTGTAAAAAGTCAATGGTTACAGGTTTTCAGCTTTCTTCAAAGTAACTTCTTTTCATTCATTCATTCATTTATTCATTTTCCTTTGGCTTAGTTCCTTTATTTATCAGGGATTGCCACAGCGGAATGAACCACTAACTTATCCAGCACGTTTTACGCAGCAGATGTCTTTCCAGCTGAAACACCCATACATTTTCACATTCACACACAATCTAATATAGTTCATCAATTCACCTGTAGCACATGTTTGGACTGTGGGGGAAACTGGAGCACCCGGTGAAAATCCACCCCAACACAGGGAGAACATGCAAACTCCACACAGAAATGCCAACTGCCCCAACCGGTGCTCGAACCAGCGACCTTCTTACTGTGAGGCGACAATGCTAATAACTGAGCCACTGCGCCACCCTATCTTCTTCTTTCGTGTTCATCAAAATAAAGAAAATCATAAAGGTTTGGGGTTGAGTAAATAGCGAGTGCATTTTCATTTTTGGGTGAACTATCCCTTTAAGGGTCAGTGCAGAATGTCAACTGCTAAGTGGCCAAAGACGCATTTATTATTCACAGAAATGGGCTGTTATGTTTTAAATATACTTTTTTGCACGTCAGGCCTGTTTCCTATCCTGATTTTCCAGAGCTTAGGTCATTTTTATGAGGAAAAACAGAAGCTTCCGTGTTTTAAAAGCTCAAATTAGAGCGCTCTTTAGCTTGTGCGGGTCATGTAAAACTGAAGTGACCTGTAAAGATATTAACTCCGCCACAGTGATCATTTTCTTTCAAATGCTCAATTATTCCTTCCAGTCTGAAACATGTAAAATCGAGTCCAGGTGGTGTTTGACATTTAGGGTCTGCTCATCAAGACAGAAATCCAGACACTTGATTAGATGCTTTAAAGCTTGGTCATGGCTCCTTCGAGCGACCACATTTCCACAGAGATCCTAAGCCAAAAGCTGCTGGCGTGTGGAAACTATTCTACAGAAGTCTTTTTTCTGAAACACTGCCACCTTGTGACATAACCGCACACAAAGACGTCACTGTATGCAAGTCTAAAACAGTGCGATGCTTTTCTGCTGATGGAGTTTGCTCCATTCAGTGACATTTTAGACCGTACTCCGTACACCTCTGGATAATTTTGTATGATGCTTTCATTTGCAGCACCAGAGCTGCTTCATTTTATATCCTGGCTGAACGCATCTGTGTTCTTTTCTTTCTGTACATCTGACAGGTTTGAAGAATATCCTGGATAACTGTCAGAAAGTTCCCAACCCTGACCAGAAAGACAAAGACCATGATGGTGTTGGCGATGCATGTGACAGCTGCCCTGATGTGCCAAACCCCAACCAGGTGACTATTCTATTCTATTCTATTCTATTCTATTCTATTCTATTCTATTCTATTCTATTCTATTCTATTCTATTCTATTCTATTCTATTTTCACTCACTCTCCTTTAGATTAGTCCCTGCTTTATCAGGGGTTGTCACAGCAGAATGAGCCACCAACTACTCTAACATATGTTTTACACAGCAGATGCCCTTCCAGCCGCAACTAAACACTGAGAGTACAACCTTCAGTGCTGTGAAATACCCACACACTCCTCCCATATGCACATTAAGGCCACTTTAGTTCATCAAATTAACCTACACTCACTGGACACTTTTTTAGGTACACCTGTCCAACTGCTTATTAACGTAAATTTCTAATCAGCCAATCACATGGCAGCAACTCAATGCATTTAGGCATGTAGGTCAAGATGATCTGCTGCAGTTCAAACCGAGCATCAGAATGGGGAAGAAAGGTGATTTAATTAGCTTTGAAAGTGGCATGGTTGTTGGTGCCAGACGGGCTGGTCTTAGTATTTCAGAAACTGCTGATCTACTGGGATTTTCACGCACAACCATCTCTAGGGTTTACAGAGAATGGTCCGAAAAAGAGAAAATATCCAGTGAGCGGCAGTTCTGTAGGCACAAATGCTCTGTTGATGCCAGAGGTCAGAGGAGAATGGCCAAACTGGTTCCAGCTGATAGAAAGGCAACAGTAACTCAAATAACCTCTTGTTACAACTGAGGTATGCAGAAGAGCATCTCTGAATGCACGACATGTCCAACCTTGAGGCGGATGGGCTAGCAGGAGACCATACTGGGTGTAACTCCTGTCTGCTAAGAAAAGGAAATTGAGGCTACAATTTGCATAGGCTCACAAAAATTGGGCAATAGAAGATTGGAAAAACATTGCCTGGTCTGATGAGTCTTGATTTTTGCTGCGACATTCAGATGGTAGGGTCAGAATATGGCGTCAACAACATGAAAGCATGGATCCATCCTCTCTTGTATAAACGGTTCAGGTAGGTGGTGGTGGTGTAATGGTGTGGGGGATATTTTTTTGGCACACTTTAGGCCCATTAGTACCAATTAAGCATTGTGTCAGTGCCACAACCTACCTGAGTATTGTTGCTGACCATGTTCATCCCTTTATGACCACAGTGTAGCCATCTTCTGATGGCTACTTTTAGCAGGATAACGCACGATGTCATAAAGCATAAATCATCTCAGACTGGTTTCTTGAACATGACAATGAGATCACTGTTCTCAAATGGCCTCCACAGTCACCAAACTCAATCCAATAGAGCAGCTTTGGGATGTGGTGGAATGGGAGATTCGCATCATGGATGTGCAGCCGACAAATCTGCAGCAACTGTATGATGCTATCATGTCAATATGGACCAAAATCTCTGAGGAATATGTCCAGTACCTTGTTGAATCTATGCCACGATGGATTAAGGCAGTTCTGAAGGCAAAAGTGGGACCAACCCAGTACTAGTAAGGTGTACCTAATAAAGTGGCTGGTGAGTGAGTGTATATGGCATGTCTTTGGACTGTGGGGGAAACCAGAGAATCTGCGCTTTTAGATTTCAGATTACTTTGTCTTTAAAATAAATATAAAATACTAGTTTTAAAAATACATCAAATATATGTTCTAAAGGTACCACAGAGTGCATTGATTCAATTAAATGATGTTAAATTGTTCTCTGATATCTAAATAGTAGATATGAGACTTCTAAATTCTAAAATCTCCCCTAAAAGGTTCTATATTATTTTCATTTACAAACATAGGAATTACAACTAGAATGAAAAGCTCGGTTTTGACCATTTTTGCAACAGTTGTGAATAATAATGAGCTCTGCTCTGACACTCTGCAGCTCATGTAGATTACTCGGAAATACACACATGCAAAATAATCACACTCGATTTGTCAAAAAAGTAGAAACTGTAGTAGATTCCTTGTAAACCGTCTTTTTAAATGAAGTGGTAGAGAGGTTTAATTTAGCCTAAAGCAGTTTAATGAGACATCTTTATGCAACTAGATTAACCATTTTTTGCTCTGTTGTGGTTTGGATGAAATAATCCATAAAATTTACAGTAAAAGATGGCAGCTGTGGTTGCCATAGTGTTACCATAAAAAATATGGTAGGAACATAAAAAGACATTTCAAACTTTTAAGGTGTATTACTATATTACATTAATTTCATATACCAATGTTTTGAGGTGCAACTATTAAACACCATCATGGTAGCGCACATAAAATTAAAGTAAAACAAAACACATAGTTTATCAACATTGTGTAAATTAAAACTCTAATGTATATTACTCATGAGGAAAAAAGAACCATAGTAATGCCAACAACAACAACAGAGCGTAAAATGTGTCAAGCAGGGAATTCTGGGAAAGTGAATTTGCAGTTATCCAGTGTATAAATGAAAGAAACTTAATGTTAACCAGGTTACAGATTTTTACTGTAGCATTTTTACAGTTTATCGTTGAAATCACAGACATTTCATTTCAGAAAGAGATGTACAGTATTTAGTCATGCATTTTAAAGCTTTAATCTATAAAAACAGCCAGGAATAGCTCTGTATAAACAGACACATTTTTTGGTGTCCTTTTATTTATAAAAAATGAGTCACAAGACACAATGCGTAAACATGTATTAAATACTAATACACAAAATATCCAGATTTTCATTCTATGGCACTTTTGAGATTTAGGATATAGAAGATTTATAGGTTATTTACCAACCCTTAATCTGAAAATGAACAGTATACATACCAGATTTATTATAGTTAGTTAACAAAAAAGAAAAAAGAAGTAAAATAATGGTTAACTGATTTAAAGTAACATTTCAGCTACATGCAAAGGCAACATCCCTCATTTTGTTTAGTTTGACATTCTAAAATTGCTAAACTTATTGTTAAGTGGAGGAAATAAGTAAAAGCATTTAGCTGGAAGCTGGAAGGACAATTATTAAGAATATGATGGAATATAATTTCTGAAGGGACATGTACATTCCTATTAAAATTAAGGCATGAAGTTTTGCAGAGCAATGATAAATGTGAATGCAGATTAAGGTGTATTATTATTAAGTTATGTATGCTGTATTTTATGTCTATATGTTTATGTTGAAACTTGTCTATTTTTTCTGATCAGTCTGATGTAGACAATGATCTTGTAGGAGACACATGTGACACAAATATTGACAGGTAGAGTCTTATTTACTTTTTTCTTTATACTCAGTATAAAAATAAGTTTATAACTTAGATCTTGTTCCAGTGATGGAGACGGTCATCAGAACACCAAAGACAACTGTCCCAACGTCATTAACAGCGAGCAGTTGGACACTGATAAGGACGGGCTCGGAGACGAGTGTGATGATGATGATGACAATGATGGCATTTTGGATGATAATGACAACTGTAGGCTGGTGTCAAACCCAGACCAGAAGGATGAGAACAGTAGGCTTAGTTTTATTAGTCTAAATCTGAGATTAATATTAGAGAACAATCTACAATTTCCTTAATTGGAGGCCACTGCTTAGTTATATTTGAAGTAAGTCTAAAAGCAGTTTTTAACATATTGCATGTTATGTATGTTATGACAGAAATGAACATATGTTATAACCAACTCAAGCTCATGCTGATTACGTACCCCTATACAGGAAGTGCAGAATTATTAGGCAAATGAGTATTTTGACCACATCATCCTCTTTATGCATGTTGTCTTACTCCAAGCTGTATCGGCTCGAAAGCCTACTACCAATTAAGCATATTAGGTGATGTGCATCTCTGTAATGGGAAGGGGTGTGGTCTAATGACATCAACGCCCTATATCAGGTGTGCATAATTATTAGGCAACTTCCTTTCCTTTGGCAAAATGGGTCAAAAGAAGGACTTGACAGGCTTCGAAAAGTCAAAAATAGTGAGATATCTTGCAGAGATGCAGCACTCTTAAAATTGCCAAGCTTCTGAAGCGTGATCCTCGAACAATCAAGCGTTTCATTCAAAATAGTCAACAGGGTCGCAAGCGTGTGGAAAAACCAAACCAAAAACCAAGGTGCAAAATAACTGCCCATGAACTGAGAAAAGTCAAGCGTGCAGCTGCCAAGATGCCACTTGCCACCAGTTTTGCCATATTTCAGAGCTGCAACATCACTGGAGTGCCCAAAAGCACAAGGTGTGCAATACTCAGAGACATGGCCAAGGTAAGAAAGGCTGAAAAACGACCACCACTGAAAATGACACACAAGCTGAAACGTCAAGACTGGGCCAAGAAATATCTCAAGAATGATTTTTCTAAGGTTTTATGGACTGGTGAAATGAGAGTGAGTCTTGATGGGCCCGTGGCTGGATCGGTAAAGGGCAGAGAGCTCCAGTCCGACTCAGACGCCAGCAAGGTGGAGGTGGAGTACTGGTTTGGGCTGGTATCATCAAAGATGAGCTTGTGGGGCCTTTTCGGGTTGAGGATGGAGTCAAGCTCAACTCCCAGTCCTACTGCCAGTTTCTGGAAGACACCTTCTTCAAGCAGTGGTACAGGAAGAAGTCTGCATCCTTCAAGAAAAACATGATTTTCATGCAGGACAATGCTCCATCACACGCGTCCAAGTACTTCACAGCGTGGCTGGCAAGAAAGGGTGTAAAAGAAGAAAAACTAATGACATGGCGTCCTTGTTCACCTGATCTGAACCCCATAGAGAACCTGTGTTCCATCATCAAATGTGAGATTTACAAGGAGGGAAAACAGTACACCTCTCTGAACAGTGTCTGGGAGGCTGTGGTTGCTGCTGCACGCAATGTTGATGGTGAACAGATCAAAACACTCACAGAATCCATGGATGGAAGGCTTTTGAAGGCATACTCAGACTATGCTATCCGAACCGTGCCCAGGCCCGTTTCCCGGATCGTTTGAGAAGTGTGAGTGCTCTGTATCGGGCCCAGGCACGGTACACTTGGCCGGCCCTGGCCCAGTTGGAAGAGGTGTGCCAGAGCGCGGTTCACTTGGGCTCAGGCACGGTACGCTTGCAGTGTGAGTGCAAAACGCGCCCGAGCCCGAAACTGAAAGCGAGACGTGACTTTTAAGCGACTGTTTCATATGGATTAATTAATCATTCGTACTGTTCAATGAACACAAACTGTGGTAGATTATTAAAGACGCAAACCCCTCACTGCACGACAGCTGCACCTTCAGCAAACCTCCTAATTCCTGCAGCACGAGGACTTTATGATTGTTTATGGGCGTCAAAAGTGGCTGATCTGTTCGGCGAAATGTTTGACTGTGTGTCGCCGCATATCAAACGACTTAAACGACATTATTAAAGAAATCTCCACTGTGCTAGGTGAAAGTGCTTACTGAGCAGCGCGTCATCGATGACGAAAGCGTGCCCAGGCCCGCATGTAATGTGAGTGCGGGCCGTCGGGGGAGACGGGAGGGGGGACAAGTGTGGCCCGGTTCAAGGCAACTGTACATAGTGTGAGTACGACCTAAGTGTCCTTGCAAAGAAAGGTGGCTATATTGGTCAGTGATTTGTTTTTGTTTTGTTTTTGAATGTCAGAAATGTATATTTGTAAATGTTGTGATGTTATATTGGTTTCACTGGTGAAAATAAATAATTGAAATGGGTATATATTTGTTTTTTGTTAAGTTGCCTAATAATTATGCACAGTAATAGTCACCTGCACACACAGATATCCTCCTAAAATAGCTAAAACTAAAAAAAAACTAAAAACTACTTCCAAAAATATTCAGCTTTGATATTAATGAGTTTGTTGGGTTCATTGAGAACATGGTTGTTGTTCAATAATAAAATTAATCCTCAAAAATACAACTTGCCTAATAATTCTGCACTCCCTTGTATACATTTCTGGAGAGAGCAAAATACATCCCAGGAGCTGTTTTTTTTTTTTTTTTTGCAGTTTTTGTTTTTGCGAATCCACCAGAGGCCGCTGTGTATGCTTTTTCAGATCTCAAATTTCTATTGCCAGTGCCATTCCTGCCTTCTGTTCTCACATAAATCCACCAAAGGCTGCTGTCGACTGACTGACCAACCGACCAATTCCCCCACCCTCCTCCTTCCCTAAACCCAACCAAAAAGTTTTTAAAAAGCAGACGTACGTGTCGAGCTACCGGACAAACTGTTAACAGTGTAACATACTTACTTCTGGCTACATTATTCGCGATCTCCAGAAATGTATATACGGCTACGTTTTCAGAAAGAGCCTGTGTTGGTTATAACATAAATGTAAAAAAAAACTGTATTTTTATTTTTATTGGCCATTCGTTTGGAATTACTGCGCTCTTATCAACAAGTCATCACAATGTTATTATTCGAAATCGAAAACATTGCTTAATTTAGTCTGCCAGTTGTTTAGACTTATCCCTCTAAATTACCATTAACAATAGGCTCTAAACAGCCTCATGCACCCTAAATGTCTTCAAAATGGAGAAAATTACCCGGATATTAGTCCAAAATATTGTTACTTTTGCTGCTGATGAATTTTAATGCCCTATTCATGCTATATTGTATAACAGAATATGCTTTATTTATCGCCAGGCTAAGAAACTCCATTGCAAGCAAAGCAGTTCTCTAATTTTGATCACCACTGTAATTAAATAAAATGCTAAATCAAAGAAATGTATATGTTTTTAAATGTAACTTAAGTCATTGTATCACAGTCTGTCTCAAAAAAAATGATACTGGAATCAGATCTGATGGAATATAAAATCAAGTGAATTTTGCTCTTTGTGTTTGACAGATGATGGAGTAGGTGACGCCTGCACTGGAGACTTTGACAAAGATCATGTGATCGACAGGATCGACACCTGTCCTGAGAATGCAGAGATCACACTGACTGACTTCAGAGCCTATCAGACTGTGGTTCTGGACCCAGAAGGAGAGGCACAGATCGACCCCAACTGGGTTGTTCTTAATCAGGGGATGGAGATTGTGCAAACCATGAACAGCGACCCAGGACTAGCTGTTGGTGAGTATGCTTATTTTCCCCCAAAACCATAAAAATGCAAGAATGAAAAAACACCTTGAGTATTTTTATGGTGAAAAGAGCCAATCCAGCCTGGAAATTCATACTAGTCATGATTTATTTCTTCAGAAGAATACAAAACAAATGTGTTTGGCAAAATAATCAGCACCTATGATATAATGCAAGTCTTTAAAAAAACTCTTAAAACAGACACTTGGCATTGTGGAAAGGGTGGTGGTCGAAGGTTAGGCCCACAACAACCCAATCGTCGGGCACAGAAACTGGCTCTTGAGACATGGAATGTCACCTCACTGGGAGGAAAGAAGCCTGAACTTGTGTGGGAGGTGGAACGGTACCGACTAGAGATAGTTGGGCTCACCTCCACGCACAGCTGGGGCTCTGGAACTCAACTTCTTGAGAAGGGCTGTACTTTCCTCTACTCTGGAGTTGCCCATGGTGAGAGGCAACGGGCTGGTGTGGGCTTGCTTATAGCTCCCTAGCTTAGCCACTAGGTGTTGGAGTTTTCCCCTGTGAAGGAGAGGGTCGCCTCCCTGCGCCTTTGGGTCAGGCATAAGTCTCTCACTGTGGTTTGTGCCTATGGGCCAAACACCAGTGCAGAGTACCCAGCCTTCTTGGAGTCCTTGGAAGGGGTGCTAGAAGGTGCTCAAACTGAGGACTCCTTTGTTCTACTGGGGGATTTCAATGCCCACGTGGGTAATGACAGTGATATCTGGAGAGGCGTGATTGGGAGGAACGGCCTCCCTGATCGGAATCCAAAAGGTTTTATGTTACTGGACTTCTGTGCTAATCACAGTTTGTCCATAATAAACACCATGTTCGAGCATAAGAGTGTCCATCAGTGCACATGGCACCAAGACACCCTGGAGCGGAGGGTCAATGATCGACTTTGTGGTTGTCTCATCTCATCTCATCTCTGACCATATGTCTTGGACACTTGGGTAAAGAGAGGGGCAGAGCTGTCAACTCTTGGATCCGCTGGCAGGAGGGAAAGCTGGACAGACCTGGCAGGCCCAAACATAATGTGAGGATCCTCTGGGAACGTCTGGCTGAACCTCAAGTCAGAGGGATTTTCAAGTCTCATTTCCGGAAGAGCTTTAACCAGATCCCGAGGTAGGCTGGAGACATTGAGAACGAGTGGTCCATGTTCTCCGACACCATTGTTAATGCGGCCATGAGGAGCTGTGGCCATAAGGTCTGTGGTGCCTGTCGAGGCAGCAATCCACAAACCCGTTGGTGGACACCGAAAGTAAGGGATGCCATTAAGCTGAAGAAGAAGTCCTACAGGGCTTGGTTGGCTTGCAGGACTCCAGAGGCAGCTGATGGGTACCGACAGGCCAAGCGTGCTGCAGCCTGGCCGGTTGCGGAAGCAAAAACTCAGCCCTGGGAAGAGTTGGGGAGACCATGGAGGAAGACTATCGGTCAGCCCCAAAGAGATTCTGGCAAACCGTCCTGCGCCTTAGAAGGGGAAAGCAGCTCCACACGACACTGTTTACAGTGGAAGTGGGGAGCTGTTAACCTCGACTGGGGATGTTGTCAGACAGTGGAAGGAATACTTTGAGGATCTCCTTAACCCCACTGACATTTCTTTCATTGAGAAAGCAGAGACTGGAGATGCAGGGGTGGGCTCACCCATCACCCAAGCTGAGGTCACTGAGGTAGTTTGCAAGCTCAGCAGTGGCAAAGTAGCGGGGTTGGATGAGATCCACCCTGTGTATCCTAGGTCTCTGGATATTATGGGGCTGTCTTGGCTGACACGTCTCTACAATATTGTATGGAGGTCACTGGACTGGGCAACTGGGTTGGTGGTTCCCATTTTTATGAGGGGGGGCCAAAGGGTGTGCTCCAACTATAGGGGGATCACACTGCTCAGCCTTCCTGGGAAAGTCTATGCCAGTGTACTGGGGAGGGGGATCCGGCAGGCCGACTTAGGATCCAGGAGGAACAATGCGGTTTTCTGTAGGCTGTAGTACATTGACCAGCTCTATACCATCACCAGAGTCCTCGAGAGTTCATGGGAGTATGCTCAATCAGTCCACGTGTGTTTTGTGGACTTGGAGAAGGCATTTGACTGTGTCCCTCATGGCATTCTGTGGAGGGTGCTCTGGGAGTATGGGGTCGGAGGCGCTCTAAAGGGCTGTCTCATCCCTGTATGAACAAAGTAGTAGTTTGGTTCGCATTGCCGGCAATACGTCAGACTTGTTTCCAGTGCGTGTTGGACTCCGACAGGGCTGCCCTTTGTCACCCATTCTGTTCATAGATTTTATGGACAAAATTTCAAAGAGCAGCCTTGGGCTGGAAGGGGTCCGGTTCAGGGACCACAGGATTTCATCTCTGTTATTCACAGACAATGTTGTTCTGTTGGCTTCATCAAACATGGACCTTCAGCATGGACTAGGGTTGTTTGCTGCCAAGTGTGACGTGGCTGGGATGAGAATCAGCACCTCCAAGTCCGAGGCCATGGTGCTCCACCGGAAAAACGTGTTTTGCCATCTCCAGGTTGGAGAAAAGTACTTACCCCAGGTGGAGGAGTTCAAGTATTTTGGGGTTTTGTTTACAAGTGAAGGAAAAATGGAACGTGAAATGGATGGATTGGTGCAGCGGCAGCAATAATGCAGTCAATCTACCGGTCCTTTGTGGTAAAGAAGGAGCTGAGCTGAAAGGCAAAGCTCTCAATTTACCGGTCAATCCACATTCCTACTCTAACCTATGGGCATGAGCATTGGGTCTCGAGCATTGGAGCTCGAAGCAGAGCCGCTGCTCCTCCACATCGAGAGAGAAATCAGCTGAGGTGGCTCGGGCATCTGTTTCAGATGCCTCCTGGACGTCTACATAGGGAGGTGTTCCAGGCATGTTCCACCAGGAGGACACCTCAGGGAAGACCCAGGACACGTTGGAGGGACTTTGTCTCTCAGCTGGCCTGGGAACACCTCGGGATTCCCCCAGAGGAGCTGGAGAAGTGTCTGGGGCGAGGGAAGTCTGGGGTTCTCTCTTTAGACTGCTGCCCTCGTGACCCAGCCCTGGAAAAGCGGATGAAAATGAATGAATGAACACTAATTAAGATATTTTAGGTGAAATCTAAGAGCTCCCCCATCCTCTATAGACAGCAAGGTACCAGACTCATTCAAAGAGGGTGAGAAATTAAAAGCATAATTTTCATATTTTGGAACTTTACTTTAAATACTTTAATAATAATAATCTAGTAAACACAGTTTACATGTTGCCTGGCCATCTGAATAAGCTGATTTTTGTGATTTATCAGTATTTTGGTGTGCATGTAAACATGCCCAATGTTTAACAGATCCAATATACTAATACACCTGCAATATCTTCGCCAACTGTTGGCATTCATAGACAACATTATGTGAACTTGTGTGTGTTTTTGTGTGCTTTTGACAACCTTATTTCTACTTGACAGAGGCATAAAACAAAACTTAGTTCAAAAGTCAAACAATTTGCCATCTTTTTGTATGTGTGCTTTGTGTCTCTTCGTTTAACTTGACAAGGCTTTAAAACACATGCAGATGCTTTATTTGATGCAGTTACAATATAAATAGAAAAGATTTTTACAACGTTTTACAGAATGAATCTCCAGTTCGCAGAAATTATGCTTTGTAGATGAGAGCCTAAAATTATTTCTCTCACACACGCACATGCCTATCCTTAACTTGCATTATGGAGTCACTGTTTTGCATGAGAATGAAAGTGTTTTTTTTACCTTTCATATATATATAAGTAGAAATAAGGTTGTCAAAAGGGCAACCCAGTGGCGCAGTAGGTAGTGCTGTTGCCTCACAGCAAGAACGTCGCTGGGTCGCAGGTTCGAACCTCGGCTGGGCTGGATCAGTTGGCGTTTCTGTGTGGAGTTTGCATGTTCTCCCTGGGTTCGCGTGGGTTTCCTCCGGGTGCTCCGGTTTCCCCCACAGTCCAAAGACATGCGGTACAGGTGAATTGGGTAAGCTAAATTGTCCGTAGTGTATGAGTGTGAATGTGTGTGTGGAAGTTCCCAGAGATGGGTTGCGGCTGGAAGGGCATCCGCTGCGTAAAATCGTGCTGGATAAGTTGGTGGTTTATTCCACTGTGGCGACCCCGCAAGGGACAAAGCCGACAAGAAAATGAATGAATGAATGAAGGTTGTCAAAAGCACACAAAATATATATTTATTTTTTTTTTGTTTTTTTTTATGAAAATCTAAGTCAAACATGATGCAATTTTACCACTCCAACAGGATACACTGCATTCAATGGCGTGGACTTTGAGGGCACTTTCCATGTGAACACAGTAACAGATGATGACTATGCAGGCTTCATCTTCAGCTATCAGGACTCCTCCAGCTTCTATGTGGTGATGTGGAAGCAGACCGAGCAGACGTACTGGCAGGCAGTGCCCTTCAGAGCCGTGGCAGAGCCTGGCATTCAGCTTAAGGTTCCCGTATTCTTCATCTCTATTATTGTCTGAATGATCCATGTGTGCTTTTATCATTACCGCTGCTCTGCTGAGCCCTCAGCAGACCTAGAAATATGACTTTGGCCAAAACTCTGAAGCATGTAAAAATACTCAAGACACTGAAGGCAAAAACACCCTTTTTTTCATTCAAGCAATTGTCAGTTTTCAGATTTTGGGCTTTTTGGCCATTTCAGTTTAAGGTAGAGAAATACATGAATTAAATTCATATACATCAATGTAATGTATAATACATATATTAGTGTTGTTTGTCCTGCTCTGAGCCATAAATCTGCTCTTCAGCAACACTTTCATAAAACTGTATAGTTTTGTCCACATTTTATTCTACAACAAATTATCCAAAATATTTGAAGGGTTCAGATGCAAAAACCTCTTAGTGCGGTCTAAAACTTTCATCTAAAATGAGCATTTTTCTCAGACTCCTGTGTGTAGGTCTTGAAATTTCACTTTAATGACAAAGAATCATTTTTTTCCATGGCCTTTAATCTGAAATAACTGACCAAAAACAAGGAATGCTCATTCTAGAAGAAAAATCCAGATGGCACAAGTTTTTGCATCTGCACTCTTCAATTTTCTATGTTCTGAATTATGAAGTGATGAAAAGAGATTCCAAAAATCCCCTGTGTACATTTGTTTGACTCTAAATGTCTATGATCTCTAAATGTCTAAAAGCATTGGTTATGTTTTTACCCTATTCACCTGTAGTGTCTTGCTTAAACCAGTGCTAAAGCTGTAGACATCTTAAAATAAAGTGTAACCTAAATTATTTTTAGTACAGTTTCAAATGTTCAGTACTAGTATCCAAGAAACATTTCCTGTTAGCTAATCAATATTCATTAATATCTAATAATTACCTAATAATAAAATTCTATTATGTAGTATCTGTTTAATAGCTAGCACTAGTACCTATAAATAACTGGTGTAAATACTGTATATGTACAGCTCAGAATTGGACTGCGTACAGTTGTTACTCTAGAAAAATTATTTTACTACTGAAATAGGTACTGCTATATAATGAAGTAGTAGCCTATTTGTATCTAATGACGAAGTACTAGTAGAAGGTAAAATAAGCACTAGTAGTAGTATATGTGCATATCCACAATACACAGGACTGACTAAAGTCATTGACACATTATTGTATATATAGTATTGGTATCTTGTTTCGTCATGTGTCATTTTGAAGTCATAATTTTGTATGTGTGTGTGTGTGTGTGTGTGTGTGTGTATATATATATATACTACCTGACAAAAGTCTTGTTGTCGATCCCAGTTGTCAGAGCAACAAATAATAACTTGACTTCTAGTTGATCATTTGGAAAAGTGGCAGAAGTTAGATTTTTCAGATGAATCATCTGTTGAACTGCATCCCAATCATCACAAATACTGCAGAAGACCTACTGGAACCAGCATGAAGCCAAGACTCACACAGAAATCCATCAAGTTTGGTGAAGGAAAAATCATGGTTTGGGGTTATATTCAGTATGGGGGCGTGCGAGAGATCTGCAGAGTGGATGGCAACATCAACAGCCTGAGGTGTCAAGACATTTGTGCTGCCAATTACACTACAAACCACAGGAGAGGGCAAATTCTTCGGCAGGATAGCGCTCCTTCTCATACTTCAGCCTCCGCATCAAAGCTCCTGAAAGCAAAGAAGGTCAAGGGGGTCCAGGACTGGCCAGCCCAGTCACCAGACATGAACATTATTAGGCATGTCTGGGGTAAGATGAAGGAGAGGCATTGAAGATGAATCCAAAGAATCTTGATGAACTCTAGGAGTCCTGCAAGAACGCTTTTTTTTCATTCCAGATGACTTTATTAATAATTGATTTGAGTCATTGGAGAGATGTATGGATGCAGTCCTCCAAGCTCATAGGAGTCATACACAATATTCATTCTTTTTCCACTGCACCATGGCTTTATATTCTATACTGTACATTATTTCTGTTAAGTGACAAGACTTTTGTCTAAGCAAAGTCAGACCTTACTGTCCTAATTAAGTCATTCAAACTATGAAGTCACTTCTGATATCAATTGATCAACTAGAAGTCAAGTTATTATTTGCTGTTCCAAAAACTTGGATAGGCAACAAGACTTTTGTCAGATAGTGTATATAACAATTTGTGCTAGAAATGCAAGCAAATTAGTGCTCATTTAAACAAAACCTTTTTATATTCACCTGCAGTGTTTTTGCTTTAACCAGTATTAAAGCTGTTATTTTGCTCTTCAACATGTCAGAATGAGGATTGATCATTCAAACAAAAGCAGGCACAGGTGAATATATTGTACTTTTCTAGGCTGTAAAGTCTAAAACGGGGCCTGGGGAGTTCCTGAGGAATTCGTTGTGGCACACAGGAGATACAAAGGAGCAGGTGCGTCTCCTGTGGAAGGACCCTCGTAATGTGGGCTGGAAGGATAAGGTCTCCTACCGCTGGAATCTGAAGCACAGACCCCAAGTGGGATATATCAGGTTAGATGGAGATGTCTGACTTTACTGGATTTGAATGAGAGGAGTAGTTCACAGAAGTATTATATATATTTATTCATCTTTGTTTTGTCACAGGGTGCAGTTCTATGAAGGCACTGACCTGGTAGCAGATTCTGGAGTGGTTATTGACACCAGCATGAGAGGAGGTCGACTCGGGGTCTTCTGCTTCTCACAGGAGAACATCATCTGGTCCAACCTGAGATACCGCTGTAATGGTGAGAGCAATGCTTATGCAATTACTGTTGCACCCAGGGGTGAGGCTAGCAATTGTGGCCCCTATGAATGAATATTTGAGGTTGACCCCTGCTAATACGGTTAAAACCAATAAAGCAGATCTTTTGGGCCCCCAAAGTGCGTGGGCCCTTAGAATTGTTCTAACTTACCCCTGCTTAGTGGTGGCCCTGATTATGACATACTAGAAAGTTATTGTAATACCATATGGCAAGCGTTTTACTATTTAAGTTAATTTAAAGGTGCACTAAGCCAATTTTGCCAAACAGTGTTTATATTTGAACACACTAAAACAAGCATGCCCATAACTCAAGTTTCACTTTGATATCTGCTCGACTATCGTTACTAGACACACCCCTTACTGCTGATTGGCTGCAAGTATATTAGGAAAGTTAGGCCCAATCCCAATTCTATTTTTGTACCCCTACCCCTTGAAACAGAGTGTGAACGGTGGTAGGGCTTCAAATTTTACCCCTAAGAAATGGCACATCGGGCAGCACGGTGGCGCAGTGGGTTGCACAATCGCCTCCCAGCAAGAAGGTCGCTGGTTTGAGCCCCGGCTGGGTCAGTTGGCATTTCTGTGTGGAGTTTGCATGTTCTCCTCGTGTTTGCGTGGGTTTCCTCTGGGTGCTCCGGTTTTCCCCACAAGTCCAAAAACATGTGGTATAGGTGAATTGGGTAAGCTAAATTGTCCATAGTGTATGTGTGTGAATGAGTGTGTATGGATGTTTCCCAGTGATGGGTTGCAGCTGGAAGGGCATCTGCTGCGTAAAACATATGCTGGATGAGTTGGCGGTTCATTCCGCAGTGGTGACCCCAGATTATCAAAGGGACTAAGCCGAGAAGAAAATAAATGAATGAATGAAAGTGGGACAGCACTACGACACCTGCACACGTCATCACGATCTCTAACTTCACATGAGATCAACGATCGCAGCTGTTGTAGGTATTCTAGTTGCGTTATCTTTTGTATTAATCTTCAGGAAATCACTGAAGGCAACGCTATCATGTTATCATAAAGATATAATGTGGTAATAAAATCGTAACTATACTGTGCATTTACATCGTGGGGATATTCATCTATATAAACACATGACAATAACATTAACATTATAACAGACACTGTAAAAGCTCATTCCCAGCCACTAGACTTTTCTGACAGGGTATTCCAGTGTCATCGAGTGACAGAATGTTGTGGGACTGCTATATAGGAGCTATTATTATGAATTATAGATAGCGAAATTTAGCAGATTTAGCATGACGGTAAAACACGAACGCCATTATGAATGTTTTTAAACATATGCTTGTTTGTTGTAAAAATTCGTATTAATGACAAATAAAATACTAATTTGTGCATCTCCTTCTGTGTGCAGCCATGCTGCCATTGTAGATGGTGTATTCTGGGAAATTTTCGTACCCGTTGGTTTTGAGTGTGGTTCTGGAAAATCTCAGTTTCAAGGGGCATCTAACCCTTCCCCTTAGCCCAACAACGTCAAGCTAAAGAGAATTGGAACACATCTACCCCTTCATGTGAATGCGCAAAATGAGGGGTAGGGGTAAGGGGAAGGGCTAAGGGGTAGAAAAGGGATTGGGCCTAAGTCTCCATTAGTCTAATTGCACTCTTTTGGAAATGCCATTACAGGGAAAAATATTACATTTTTATTTTTGGATAATTCATAATGTGCCTCAGCTGCCAAAATGTTTCTTTCTCGTGAACACAAAATAAAAGACAATAAGTCTGGAATGCACAGCCTACCTGGCAACCCAAAAACCACTGTAGCCTACCAAACTGTCTGACAGAATGTCACATATTAAACGAACGGAAGATCAATAAAGCCCACATCTGAGAAAGTAACATAAAATTGTTGTTTGGGGAGTGGGATGTCAGTCAAGTATGTGTATAAAAATTTCAGAGAAATGAGAAACCTTCCCTTTTGCTGGAAACTGGTTCCATTACTGGAAGCAATTGACTCTGATTGGCAAAGAAAAAAGGGGCTATCATTTCACTAAGGTTTCTTAAATTAAAATATAGATGACACAAAGTAATCACAAACATTTTTCACCAGCAAAGACAATGTATTTAGCAATGTATTCAGATGTAAAATAATAGTGTACAGTCTACATTGTATTATTATTATTAAAAACAAAAAAAAAAAAATGTTTGTGATTACTCAATGTCACTTATGTCATCTATATTTTGTCATTTATAATATTAGCTACATATTTTATCATTTATTGTGCCCAAATGGTTTAAATTATCTTGAATTGTTAGTAAATTAATTAGTTTGCAACAATGGGGTTAAACTTTGCTTGCGTTTTGTTTCCTGGTTAATTAGAATCACAACTAAACATTTCAGATTCTGCAATTCTGTGACTATTGCATATTTGCACATTGTGATATCAATAGAGAAACGACGTCTATATAGTGCAGACCTAACTTGAATTCACTCATTTTCATTCACTCCTTTAAGTAGACTGTATTAGCGGACCAATGTAGGAAATTGATAACGAGGGTAAAGGGAGCAATTTACAATAGTACATCTGCTTTTACTCATTTACTGTTTTGAGGCCACTGTTGAGTTTAATCATTAAAAAAACTAGTAACATTTCAGTAACATAACAAATATTTCCTGTTAGCTAATCAATAGGTACTTTTGGTTATTTTGACATTTACAGACACAATCCCTGAATACTACATCGAGGAACAAGACCAGCAGTGATGAGACTAACAGGAGAGCATTATAAGTGGGAAAAAGCATCCACAGAAGAGGTTCCAGCACCAAAGCGGATGCGAATGACATGTTGGGTATTCTTTCTTCTCATTAAACAAACACTATTTACTGACTTTTTGAATTTAAACACAATCTGTCTACAGTTATGCTGAATTTACACTCGCTGCCAGAAACCGCTTGTGTTCTACTGCACTTCAGGCTTCAGTATTAATAAAGTGGATAATACATTGTGAGAATTTGTGACAATCGTGTGACACTGAATTCGGGTTTGTCATCACAGGAATGAATAACATTTTAAATTGTATTAAAAAAATACACTGAAGAGTATATGTGTGTGTTTTTTTTTAATTTCCTCATACATTAACAATCATTTTGGTCCCAAACTTAGTATATATGTTACCAGCATTGTGTGAAATCCCGGTATTGTATAGAATGCCTAGGAAATGTATAGAATGCCTGATGGTTTTAGGCAGAGTATGCAATAAAAAAGATTTTGCATACTTTTCCTAGGCATTCTGTACAATTCCTAGGCGTATAACAAGTTTCATTTAGGCAAAGTGTCAGAAGAGCACAACAAAAGCATTTATTGATTATTATGTATTTAAAAAGTGGAAGGAATATAAAATAAAGCAGAAAAACAACAACAGCAGAACTGAGATTGAAGTAGGTAAGGTTGGAATGGCACTTAGAATGGCACTTAATTTTCCTTATTCCTTAAAAACACTTATTTATTTTTGCACTTTGGTCTTGCTAGTTCATATTTCATGAATTAGAGAAGAATTGCTAAATAAAAAAGACAGGATGTTGTTACCAGTGAAAACAAGTGGAACACAACTGGAATGAGCTACTTGTTGCAGCAGGGAAGACTAGAATGACATTTTGAATTGCACAGACGTTGTGAGAAAAATTATGGCAATATTGTCTGTGATGTGGTAATGCAACCTCGTACCAACAATATGCTGTCTTACAATAACGTTCAACACTCAAGTGCTTCAATCCCAAGCGCCACCGCCAACACCAGTGGTGGGAAAAATGGCAGGAGTAGGCCAGATACATACTTTGCCGCACAACAATTTGACATTTGATAGAATGTAATGTATAAAGTAGCCATCATTTCATACTTTGTAGTATGTATGTACAGGGAGTGCGAAATTAGGCAAGTTGTATTTTTGAGGATTAATTTTATTATTGAACAACAACCATGTTCTCAATGAACCCAAAAAACTCATTAATATCAAAGCTGAATATTTTTAGAAGTAGTTTTTAGTTTGTTTTTAGTTTTAGCTATTTTAGGAGGATATCTGTGTGTGCAGGTGACTATTACTGTGCATACTTATTAGGCAACTTAACAAAAAACAAATATATACCCATTTCAATGATTTATTTTCACCAGTGAAACCAATATAACATCTCAACATTCACAAATATACATTTCTGACATACAAAAACAAATCAGTGACCAATATAGTCACCTTTCTTTGCAAGGACACTCAAAAGCCTGCCATCCATGGATTCTGTCAGTGTTTTAATCTGTTCACCATCAACATTGCGTGCAGCAGCAACCACAGCCTCCCAGACACTGTTCAGAGAGGTGTACTGTTTTCCCTCCTTGTAAATCTCACATTTGATGATGGACCACAGGTTCTCTATGGGGTTCAGATCAGGTGAACAAGGATGCCATGTCATTAGTTTTTCTTCTTTTAGACCCTTTCTTTGCAGCCACGCTGTGGAGTACTTGTGATGGAGCATTGTCCTGCATGAAAATCATGTTTTTCTTGAAGGATGCAGACTTCTTCCTGTACCACTGCTTGAAGAAGGTGTCTTCCAGAAACTGGCAGTAGGACTGGGAGTTGAGCTTGACTCCATCCTCAACCCGAAAAGGTCCCACAAGCGCATCTTTGATGGTACCAGCCCAAACCAGTACTCCACCTTGCTGGCGTCTGAGTCGGACTGGAGCTCTCTGCCCTTTACCAATCCAGCCACGGGCCCATCAAGACTCACTCTCTTTTCCTTAGAAAAATCAGTCTTTGAGATATTTCTTGGCCCAGTCTTGACGTTTCAGCTTGTGTGTCTTGTTCAGTGGTGGTCGTTTTTCAGCCTTTCTTACCTTGGCCATGTCTCTGAGTATTGCACACCTTGTGCTTTTGGGCACTCCAGTGATGTTGCAGCTCTGAAATATGGCAAAACTGGTGGCAAGTGGCATCTTGGCAGCTGCACGCTTGACTTTTCTCAGTTCATGGTTCAGTTCTCAGTTTATTTTGCGCCTTGGTTTTTCCACATGCTTCTTGCGACCCTGTTGACTATTTTGAATGAAACGCTTGATTGTTCGATGATCACGCTTCAGAAGCTTGGCAATTTTAAGAGTGCTGCATCCCTCTGCAAGATATCTCACTATTTTTGACTTTTCGGAGCCTGTCAAGTCCTTCTTTTGACCCATTTTGCCAAAGGAAAGGAAGTTGCCTAATAATTATGCACACCTGATATAGGGTGTTGATGTCATTAGACCACACCCCTTCTCATTACAGAGATGCACATCACCTAATATGCCTTACTGGTAGTAGGCTTTCAAACCTATACAGCTTGGAGTAAGACAACATGCATAAAGAGGATGATGTGGTCAAAATACTCATTTGCCTAATAATTCTGCACTGCCTGTATGTATGTATGTATGTATGTATGTGTGTATGTATGTGTGTGTGTGTAATATATTTTGGGTGTATATATATACACACACACACACACACACACACACACACACACTACATATTCAGGGTTTCAGCAAGTCAAACTTGAGACTTTAAAGACCTTTTTAAGACCATTATGAATGTAATTTCAGACTTATGCAGGGCTTAATGCGAAGGATTTGTTCTAATGGCCTGTTGGGCCAGTGGAAAAGATTTGTATTGTTTCTTAGCCATGTCTTTTAAATAATGTCAATACAAGCAAACTACTAGTTGTATACATAAACTTTTTCCAACATATATTTTCTTAAAAAAAAAAGACAAGTTTTAAAAACTCTAATAAACTTCACAACAGTCTGTAATGGCCACTGTCCTACCCAGGTAGCTATAAAAACAACTTAACAAATGTAATTGTAAGGAAGATAATTAAACCATATTGGTAAATAGATTTAATAATAAACCTTTTGTTAAGTTTTATTGAAATGGATTGTTGGTGATTGGATTTTTACATGGAAATAGAAAATTAAAACCTTTAAAATGATTTAAGACCTACAACATAATATTTCAGTCAATTTAAGACTTTTTAAGCCTTGTATTGAAATTTAAGACATTTTAATACTTTTTAAGACCCTATAGACATTGATATTAGTCCATTTACCATGAATGTAAAATCTCAAACCTTAAAGGGCACCTATGGTGAAAAATCTACTTTTCAAGCTGTTTGGACAGGCATATGTGTAGGTATAGTGTATAGACCGTCATATTGGGGTGATATAAACACACTCAGAGCGACTGCAACTTGACATGGGAGTGCGGTCCCCCCGCCCACCGAATTGATTGACAGCTGCGTATTAACATGTCTCCGTAGTAACGTGTACAATCATACCAACCACAGGACGTGCGCAAACTAAGCAACCGTAAATAAAAGTCTGTTCAGTTTGCTAGGATCATCAATCATCATCAAATGTGATCAAGAGTGAGTTTTACAAGTTTAAAATGTTTTAAAACAGTGAACGTTAATGAATTACAGCGATTTACTTCAGCTTTACTTCATCAACACAGCCCCATGTCAGAACAATTATAAAAGACGCTTCAATCCCGGTGTGTGGAGGTTCAATCAGGTTTATTTTGTACGTTAACATATTAATATATTAATGTGTATCCTGTCACATTTGCATGCAAAAACAGTGCAAAGCTAAACGCGCGCTGTGTGTGTGCACGTGTCCACGCTATGTGTGTACGTGTGTATTTGTGTGTGAACTTTGTAAAGACATTGTGTGTGACTCATCCTTGCAACTCCACAACATGCATCAAATACATATTGGTAAGATTCTTACTGTAGTTTTTCTCACAAACGTTACGTGAGATCTTATTCCTTCTTGTTTGTCTGTTGTCTGATGCAGCCGAGGTAGCTGCTGCCAGGCACGTGGAAACGGTGGGCGTGAAGGACTAGCCTTAAAGGGGCAGTACACAAAAACCGCTAGCTGATGCAAAATGCTTCAAAATAGTAACTTATGAAAGGTAAATAAAAAATCTGATGGGTGTTTTGAGATGAAACTTTACAGACACATTCTGGAGACACAAAAGACTTATATTAAATCTGGAAGAAGTGGTAACCTAGGTGCCTCTTAAAGTTGACTTTTGACTTACCAGCCGTCTTCTGAAATAACATGTGATGCTTAGTGAGTAACAGTCTAAAATTTAACATCGGATTAAATATTTGAATCCATTGAAGGTCATAATTACCATAAATTATAGTGTTGTTTCTTTTTTTTATCCATCAAAGTTTATAAATCCATAGAAATGACAAGGATATGTTTTTCATATACAGTTGAAACCAGAAGTTTACATACACTCCAAAAAAAAAGAATATAACCATTTTTTTTTTAAAAATGTCTGATGGTAAATCATACTAAACGTTTACTATTTTAGGTCCGTTAGGATTACCTAAATCCTTTACATTTGCTAAATGCCAGAATAATGAGAGAATTTTTTTTGAGAATGTTTTATTAATTTCTAGACAGTCAAAAGTTTACATACATTTCCTTGGTATTTTTTTTTAGCTTTGCTTTTAAACTGTATAACTTTCGTCAAATGTTTTAGGTATCCTTCCTCAAGCTTCTCACGATAGTTTGCAGGAATTTTGGCCCATTCCTCCTGACATAATTGGTGTAACTGAGTCAGATTTGTAGGCTGTCTTGCTCGCACAAGCTTTTTCAACTCTGCCCACAAATTTTCTATAGGATTGAGCTCAGGGCTTTGTGATGGCCACTCTAAAACATTCACTCTGTTGTCCTTAAAACACATTTTAACTAATTTGGCAGTTTGCTTAGGGTCATGGTCTGTTTGGAAGACCCTTTTGTGGCCAAGTTTTAATTTCCTGGCTGATGTCTTGAAATGTTGCTTTAGTATTTCTACATAATGTTCTTTCTTCATGATGCCATCTATGCTGTAAAGTGGACCAGTCCCTCCTGCAGCAAAACAGCCCCACAACATGATGTTGCCGCCCCCATACTTCAAAGTTGGGATGGTGTTCCTAGGCTTGTAAGCTTTCCCCTTTGTCCTCCAAATGTAACACTGTCATTATGGCCAAACAATCTTAGTCTTAGTTCAATCTTAGTTCCATAAGTCCACAGGACATGTCAAAAAATTATTCTTTTTCCCAGTGTAATTTAGCAAATTGTAATTTGGCTTTTTTGTTGATTCTGGCTTGTTGATTTTTCCATGTTGTCACACAAGGAAGCAGTGTGTTTGAGGTTTTCCTTATATACTATACTTAAATACTATTCTACAGTTGTGCCTCTAATTAACTCAAATGTTGTCAATTAGCCAATCGGAAACTTCCAAAACCTTGACGCCATCATCTGAGCTTTTTCAGGCATAATAATCTTATTGTATGTAAACTTGACTTTCAAAAAAAGTTATAACAATTTCTCAAAAAATATCTCTCTCATTATTCTGCTATTGAGCATAACAGAAATGAACTTACCTAAAAGAGAAAAAGTTTAACATCTGACTTTTTTTAAATGGTTATGTGCCTTTTTATACAGTGAATGTAAACTTCTGGTTTCAACTGTATATATAAAAAGAAATCAGAAGTGACCAAAATTGTACTCATTTGTCTTTTTATTGAAAGATCTCGCAATATCAATAAAAACACTAAAAAGAAATAATCCTGCAACAGCTGAACTCATATGACCCTTCATGGAACGTTTTGAAATTTTGTGGAGGGAAAAAAGTAAATAACAACAACAACAACAATAATAATCAAAGAAAGTCAAGACATAAATGAGGAAAGGAGTTGTTTGTAAACATACTGTACATTTTTTGGGGATTATAATGTCTTCATGCGAAATTAGTGCGAACAACACAAAGCGCAATATTACTTTTTTCACACCTAGTGGTCATCTTTACAATGGACTATTTACATAAAGCACATACTGCAATGTTCATGTCTAGCATAAGTGTAAATAAAGGAAAGCATAATCCAGCCTAATGCTATTAAGCCAAATACTGAGCACCAAATGATTCACAGGTTACATGATGCTAATGTGCTAATAGCTTGATGCGGTTGTAACATATAGTGTTTAAGGCAATCATTCACTTGTTTAGATTGGCACAAACAAGGCCAACTTCTTATAAACAAGACATGAGATTCTTAAGAGAAATTCTTCAGACAACACACAGCTTCTGAGATCATCTAATCTGCTCAAAACATTTAGAGTAGCTACAACTGCTACACAGGAAATAACCCTAAAAATGTCAAATAATTCCAGTTCTAGATTGTATTTGTTTTATTGATGGCTATTCCAACTCACTTTTCTCTACCAGGGAGCATTAGCATTGCTGCTACATTAATGTACGGCTAATATGGGCAGCTCCTGTAACTATGTATTGCCGAACATGCACATATAGCAACAAAAACCTCTGAAAGATTAAATACAATAGCTGCACAGAGCTGAAAAAGCTTCAGAAGTATAAAAATGGTATAAACATGTTCTTTGATGAATAGCACGGTTGCTAGCCTAGTGCATGAGCTGAAATAAAATGTCATGTTATCTACAGACTAAAGGCCAAAGTATACTTTTTTAATGCATCTGCTAAAGTATGCATTCAGATGCTCATACTGTGCCCAATATATACAGTACACACGCATACAATCAGTGTTCGCATATATATGCTTTGGATTGTTTGCTTGTTGTAATGCACAGAGTTTATGGGCACTGATATAAATACAACCCAAAAACATGTGTATTCTCTGGAATCTC
Organism: Danio kyathit; assembly: GCA_903798195.1. Lineage (NCBI taxonomy): Eukaryota > Metazoa > Chordata > Actinopteri > Cypriniformes > Danionidae > Danio > Danio kyathit. The sequence continues at coordinate 62,140,817 of LR812523.1, read as the reverse complement.
TGTGTTAATGTGCATATGGTGGTCCTCTGCCATTTTGTGTTTTTTTGTTCATGATTATTGATAATAAGCAATTCTGGACCACAAAACTAGTCTTATGTTGAACTGGTATATTATTGGCAAAAAACAAATTGCATTGTGTGGGTCAAAATGATAGATTTTTTATTTTATGCCAAAAAATGATTCGAATATTATGTAAACATCAAGTTCCATTAATATATTTTATTAATTGAAAACCGTAAATATATCAAAACTCATTTTGTGATTAGTAATCTGCATTGCTAAGTCAAATTTAAAGGGGAATTTCTCAGTATTTTCATTGAATCTGATTCCAAATTTTAAAATGTTGCACATTGTCTGATCCTAACAAAGTATGCTTTAATGTAAAGCTGAATTATCCAGCTTTCAGATGATTTAAAAAATGTAAAAAGTTACAATTATGACTGAGGGTGACACGGTGGCTCAGTGGTTAGCATTGTTGCCTCACAGCAAGAAGGTCGCTGGTTCGGGTCCCAATTGGCATTTCTGTCTGGACTGTCCGGTTTTCCCTACACTCCAAACATGCACTACAGGTGAATTGATGAACTAAATTGGCTGTAGTGTCAATGCAAAAGTGTATTGGTGTTTCCCAGTACTAGGTTGTGGCTGAAAGGGCATCCGCTGTTTAAATATATGCTGGATAAGTTGGCGGTTAATTCAACTGTGGTGATCCCTGATGAATAAAGGGAATAAGCTGATGGAAAATGAATGAATGAAGGAATGAATTATGACTGATTTTGTGGTCCAGGGTAGCATATAATAAATGTAAACATGTTCAATACTTTACTGTTTGAAATGAATGAAGAATAAATTTACGTAAATCAGTCTAATAAAAAAAAAAAAAAAAAAAAAAATTTCTGATAAATTCTATGAAATTAAAAAGCCTAAAATAATATAATCAATTTATATATATATATATATATATATATATATATATATATATATATATATATATATATATATATATATATATATATATATATATATATGAAGTGTTCAGATGCAAAAGCCGCTAAACGCCATCTCCGCCAAAAATGAGCTAATGACACTGAGCGAATGCTTTAGGCACCTAGTACATGTTAAACAAATATTTTTGCTTCAAATCATCTGAATCGCAGCATTTAGAAATAAAATTTTGTTGGCAAAAGCTAAAAGTATAGTCAAAGTATAAACAAGAGACAAAAAAAAAGATCAAGAACCTTAAATATGGTGAGAATGAATGAATGGCAGCTTTTAAAAGTGTCTGAGAGACATCCCCTTTTTGCCCAGTAGTCCTAAGTTGTGTTTTATTTGCTAATTTAAGCTATTTTTTAAAAGATAAATATAATGTATAAAATTATTACATTATTTGCATTACTTCATATTACCTATACGTCTGATAAGCTTTTTATATTAATGAACAATGCACAGATGTTTCATAACGTTTTTACACATTTAAATGTAACAAGCCTGATTTACAATATTTACAATGTTTACATTACTTACATTAAATCTAAATACTAAATATCAGAAATGACAACAGATTGTTAAGATTTAATTAATGTCGGTTTTAAAGTTATTGATTAATGCACTTGACAGATTTCATAAATTTTCATTTTTCAATTTTCATTTGTCCCTGGTTTATCAGGGGTTACCACAACGGAATGAACCACTTACTTGACAGATTTATGTATTTTTAATTTTAGGTGGTTTATGTAATGTGCTTTATGTTTGGTAAAATAATTTCTAATGGCATCTTTAGTGATTTTTCAGCTAAATACACTGTCTTGTGCAAATAGTTGGATTTAGAGGTTTTGCAAAAAAAAGCACAAGTAGATTTAGCTGGTTTTGACGCAAAAGAAAATCTACCTTGTTAAAAAATAAAGAATTGTCTAAAGTGACATTTTTGAAAAAAATTATTTACTAGCTAATAACCTTATCATTATATATAAAATGAAACTTCTGAACCTAATCAGAGTAGCCTGATAGAAAATGCTCATTTACAAAAATGAGGTCTGATGGATTTAGAGGGTTTTGCATCTGAACTCTTCATATATATATATATATATATATATATATATATATATATATATATATATATATATATATATATATATATATATATAGTTTGGGCTTTCCAGCCAAATCCTGAAACTGCATGTACATGTACAAAAACATAGAGATGAAAAAAAAGTATACTTTGGGTTTTAAGCACCATTAAAAATAGTAACAAAATGTGAAAAAGAAAAGAGATATATACTTTCATCATTGCTGTGAGCTCTACAGTCTGCTGACAACTTATATGGCAGTTTTTGTTTAAATGTTGTGGCCCTGGCTTCACCTGTCCATTTTAGATCTTTGTAAAAACATTTACAGGGAATGGCAGTCGTATGCTTTCCTTGGAAGATTCCTAGTAAGTAGCATTCATCACTACCTGAGAAGCCAAAAGATAGGAACATTTAGGAATGTTGCTGACTTATTTGGAAATATTGTTTTGGTGCAGTCTTATAAGAAATCTATGAGGGTGCTTCAAAAAACAAAACAAAATCAGTATCAAATCCTCTCATAGGAGTGCATTTATTCACATATATTTACAGGAATAACCTCTTGCACATTCGTTTTTCAGCTGGTTTTTATCACGAGTGCAACCATGATCCTACTATAATCAGACCAGTTATTATATTAAATAAATACTAACATTTACTCAAATGAGAAGTCTTGTTACTTTAGAGAAACACCCTCGTAGTGAAATACATCAACTATAAAACACATTTCAAAAAGATTGACAAACAAAATCACGGATGTTTTTTTTTTTTTTGGATTTGCATAGAATTCTTCGGCTACCAAAAGAAAAGTGTAAAAAGCAAGACACTTACAGGTAACGTGTGAGCCTGAGCAATGCTTTGTTTGCAACACCTACATGTGGTTTTGTGGAAAAGAAATGAGAGCCCTACCTCAGTATGGGAGCAACCGCAACAAATGAGAGCCCTACCTCAGTATGGGAGCAATCGCAACATGATTTCTGTAACAAATCTCCATGAATACAAATCTAAAGATGTAGAACATAAGCAGCCTTTGAGAAATCAAAAGCCTTTAACTTATTAAAAAAACATAAAAACTCACTCGCTCTCTCACACACATAGTAGTTGTAACCAGACAGTGGTGATACTGGATTATAGCCGAAAGGTTTTTAAGCTTGAAATCTCTTTGGGAAGAGCATTGGAACCACCAGGGTCCACATGTAGAAAAATAAGCACACCCAGCTGGAGGCCATCTTGATCCAGAACACAGACCAACTTCCCTCCAGAAGCCTCTCGATCTTTGCGTTGTCATAACTGCAGACAGAGATGATAATAGGAATATTAATATTTATCTGTTACTCAAAACTGCATACTGGACTTCCATTTGGTCAGAAGAATTTGAAGGTAAATTAAAAATACTTTTAAAGGAAATAACCTCATTTTACAAGTCACCAAACAGTTCAGCTTGACCGTTTTTGAATCCATTCAGCCAATCTCCGGGTCTGTCGGGAGCACTTTTACAGTAGCTTAGCATAAATCTTAAAATCAGACGATTAGCATTTCGCTTGAAAATGTCAGAAAATATTTTCCCGTTTAAAGCTTGACTACTCTGTAGTACTAAGACCAACAGAAAAAGAAAAGTTGCTATTTTCTAGGTCGATATAGCTAGAAACTAAAGGAACTTTAGGCACAATGGTATTACGGAGTGTCTGAAAGTAGTCCCCAGCTAGGTGACTAGCCCTGTGTAATATCATTGTGCCTGCTGCAGACATGGTACAGCAGCAAAGTTCCTTGATTATTATGCAAGAATGAGAAGTAAAGTTCCTAGCCATATCAATCTAGAAAATAGATTGTTGGTCTTGGTACACATTGTAACTACAAAACAGTCAAGCTTTAAATAGGAAAATACTCAAAACTCTTTTTAAAATTTGAGCGAGAAGCTAATGGTCTAATCCAATTCAATGATTTGTGCTAAGCTAAGCTAAAAGTGGTCCCATAAAACCCAGGGATTGGCTGAATGGATACAAAAAAAATGGTAAAACTCATCTGTAGGTGACTTGTAAAATTAGCCTATTTGCAGAAATGTAAAGAATCTAATTGTATTTAACTTTTTAAGACGCAAATGCAGAGTCACAATTTTAAGTTTTAAGCTCACAACTATGAGTTTATATATAGAAAATTTGAAAACAAAAAAGACTTTTCTATGGAATGTTTATGGAATTATTAATATAACTTGATTTTTTAGAAAAAAAGTTGTAGCTGTGAGGTGTAAATTTAGAGTTTATGTCTCTAAATTACATCTTTATTTTAGTAGAATTCCAAGTTTACATCATGCAATTCAATTTTTCTTTCTCAGAACTGCAACTTCTATTCTGATTTTTAAAAGTTAAAACTGTTAAATGATAAGTCTTAACTACCTTTAATTTTTAAAAAGCCAACTGTGCATTTAATTTCTACCTATGCACCAGGAAATTCCCTTTCTAAAACAGCTCAACCGAAATAGCTGGCCTGAGACATTAGGATATTTGAGAAAATGAGAACAACAATTATTATATACTTACTGAAACCAGTTGGTTACAGTCATCATGACGTACAGGGAGCCGAGAAAGAAAACAAAGTGAAAGAAGCAGTAGCTGTAGACTGTGCCGTCTCTCTCATCATACTTCACGTTCTGCCCTCCAGAGGTCTTCTCATCATCATAATCCTCTATAAAAACAAGAAGTTTTTAGGAAGTAAGTACCACTTCTTGACCACCAGGAGGCTCAATATATCCTTCTCAACTGTGCATTAACCCACATGAACAAAAATCTAGGTTATTTCAGATCAACATTTGAAATGGAGAAGTGGTGTTCAACACTTTGAGCAAAACACTGCAGGCTAAAGCTTCTTTTCATGCACCTTTAATTTTTGACATTTTGGCTTTCCAAAAACTGTATCTTTCTGTCTAATGTAAAGAAAACATCCAAAATACACTTTCTTTTGTTGCACTTCATCAGTCTGCCTAGATTTAAATGCATATGTTTAAAGGCTGGTTTCTCAAAGTGTGTGGTTTTCTCCTTCACTGAGCCATAAATCTCCACTTCAGTAGCACCAAACCTCACAGTAATATTCATATCTATAATCGGAGTGTTTTTACAGGGGGATATGTTTATACATAATTTGACTAATTATATACAATGACTTCTGAATTATGGTGTGACAAAAAGACCATAATCCTCCTCTGCAAAACCTTTAACTCTAATGTGTCAAAGAAATAAATAAGACAACATGAAGTTTGTAACCGACTTCAGAAAAAAAAAATGTGTGCACGTTTAATTAAATTATGTCTTGAACTTAAACTTAAAATGTCATTTTTCATGTAAGTAATTAATTGGGTATGGGAATTCGTCGTTGGGTTTTTTTTTATACTTAAAGGTGCAGTATGTAAGTTTGACACCCAGTGGTTGAACTAGGTATTGCAGTCCTGAATCATAATAAAGGTACGCCGGGTTGCCAGTTTGAGGGATTTTAAACTGTGTTCTAAATAAAAGCAACGACACGCGATTGAGGGAATATTCTCCATATTAAAAGGAGTTTTGGTTCTAACCAACACCTCGAATTGATTTATTAGAAGCGGCTTCTATTTCTCACAGCTGAACAACAGAAACCTATGACAGATCACCTCAGGTAAGCCTCGTGTGCTTTATTCAGTGCTAAATGCTAACAATGCGAGTTTGAATGCATTTTACATGACGTGTATTACCATATACTGAAAGCAGAAAGTTCACTTCACCTTTAATGATGTTAAAGAGGGTTAACATGTATTAAATAGATTCTAAACCTTACCGTTTTGTGAGTGAGTGCATATTCTGTGCTTCTGAAAGGCTGTATTTAAATTTCTGCCGTGTTTTGTGGTGCAAACAGCCAAATGGCTCATCACTCATAACAATCTCGTCACAGCGTGTTGTTAGGACACGCGATGTAACCTGCTCACGTTCCTAATATTTATGTCATTTGCTAATTAACGTCATGTGGAACTGAATCTGTCTCATTTTGACATCTGATACTTTCCACTACACTGTAGCATTTCGCTCATGGACGCATGCTTTCAGAGTCTTTCTGAATGAATGAATGAAATATGCTGTTTTCCAACAAGGCAACCCGGAGTGCTGAATTATAATTGGTTAAACTGGCATGTGCATGTGAAAATTACCTAAACAAAGACATCGTTCCGGCATGGAAAAAAACATTTTCAAAGCAGAATATCTGACTTCAGCCTTGTTTGTCAGTTAAACAAGTATGTTCACTTGGGATGTTTCTTAAATATCTGCACACATATTATTGTATTTTTATGCTTTAGAAGAGTCAAAAACTTACATACAGCACCTTTAAAGGAGGCTTAAAAGAGGTTACCTGTATCCTCAACCCAGCAGAAGCAGCAGCGTGCTCTCTAAAAAAGAAAAAAGAAACAGATGAGGCATGCTTGATAATTTAGTTTCAGTGGTAGACAAATTACAATACAATAGGTCAGAAAGAGTAAAAGTACGATACACTAATAAATTATTACTCCGGTAGAAGTATAAAGACTTCTTTTCACTATTAATATTAATTGATTCAAAATACAAAAGTACTTAATTTTTAATTTACTTAAAGTCTGTGTAAACCGGAATTTGCTGTGACCTATTTCGTATGTAGATGTACTTCCAACTGAAACAGAATATTGAGTAGGGGACAGGGCTTTCCTTTTTGTACATCATTCAATCATAGAAAAGTCCCTTTAAGGCAAGTCATTTTACTCAGCGGCCATCTTTGAAACGCCTCTTGGGCAGTATGCTCGGGCATTCTGTTTGAATGGGGAAACATCAAATTCTCCAAAATTACGATTACATTTCATATTACGAATAACCAATAAAATGAAACAAGAACTATCTATTTAGATTCATTTCTAAATGTTCGTATCACATAAAATCTGCAGAAACTCGCGTCTGGTCCGAGCCCCTTCCCCGGAGATTTGTCACTCTATAGCGATCGCTGATTGGCTCCTGTACTAGAAGGCGGGCTTTATTTGCCATATAGCGATTGCTGATTGGCTCCTGTACTAGAGGGCAGAGCTTCATTCGCCATATTAACAGTTACACTTTTCCTCATTCAAAAAGTATACGAGTGACATGTCTTGTGTATTCTATAGTCTTTGATCATAGCAAATGGTAACAGGGCCATGATTAAGATGTCAAACTGACATCAACAGAGAAGGAACATTTCTCAACAGTCAGACCTTGATTGAAGTTTATCAGTACAAACTGTAAAGTTTCACATTAAGAACAACAATGTGCACTAAAGAAAATAAACATTTTGATTTCACTAAGTAATTTTCTAGTGCTGGGCAATGATTAATCGTGATTAATCGCATTACAAAAAATTATTTGTCATAGAATTTTTGTGTGCATTATATATATTTATAATCAGGGCTTTACATTAACACCCGCCAACCCGCCAAATGCGGGTAGACACCTCCACTAGCCACTTTGGCTGGTTGGAAATCCTTTTTAAATTGTAGTTTTCTTAAAAGCAGGGTTTGAAAATAAGCGTGGTGCAATATTCGTGCAAAAGTGATCTTAGAATCGAGGAGCTGCACGACTGACAATATTAACTGTGTTCGCGCGAGCAGAAAGCAGGTAAATACCGAACGAGAGGATGATCACTCGCACGCACAGATGATGTGATGCGCGCGACTGTTAAAAAGCGCGCGCGCTCCCGTTTACTTGCGCGAAGCAACCGTCACCGTGCCTAGAGGAAGCGCAACTGGTGCGATCGGTTTTCTTTGAAATCGACTGGACAAAGAGCGATGATCGTACACCCACAGTCCTGCTGCTTTCAAGAGCTCAAGATTAAAACAAAAATATACATATTCTTTTGTAAGCAGCAGCGGTCACTGCTTTCATTTACAGGCCTATATTAACCGTGCATGTGATTATCCTTTCATTAACAAACACGGAATGTTTCACCTGCTTTCTTTTGCTTACAGACTTCCTGCTTTGCTACTGTTCGGACGTCTTTGCCTACTGCTCCGCTCTTTGCACACTTGCTTTTATATTTTATACCCTAATTTTTAACTTGAGCCTATCAGCACAGTGCTCAAACAACACAGCTTGAAGATCAACATCGAATCTACGAACTTTCTGGAATATAGATTTACTAACAAAAGCGGATTTATCGACCAAACAATCCTCCCGCTACCAGCTGCTTACATTCCTGAGACTGGAAAACACGGCTGTGAAAATGGCTCCGGAGCGGATAACATCAGAATCTCACTGCTGTTCAAACTGCCACAAACTTCTACAAAAGATTGCAGTTCTTGAAACAAAGTTACTTGCGATCCGACCAGAACTGCCGGAACATACAGGACTGCTTTATTGTGGACCGTCGCAGCATTCAGCCGGTGAGTTCCACAAATTTACTCCAGCTACTGTTTTGAGGACAGAAAAACAGAATGAAACTATTGAAAATGAGCGAAACAAATGGCATAAACAGGGTGCGAGACCAAAGGGTACTCGCGGGGTCAGATCATACGCTGCTGCATTAGCGTGCTCTACCCCAAATACAGCTCGGACTCAAATACAGCTTCAGAACAGATATGAAGTTTTGAGTAATATGGGTGAAGAATCCCCAAATGCAGTCAGACAGAGATCGCATGTCTCAGCAGCTAATTCAGCATGGAACAGAGGCTCAAGGCCGACTAGACAGCGCCATTCTGCTCCGAGCGCACCTGAGATAAGAACACTAGTTGTAGGAGATTCAATAATCAGAAATTTTAGGAGCAGAGCTACAAAGACATACTGCTTCCCTCATGCAACAGTTTCTGATATAAACAAAGAACTAGAGGAAATTCTGAAAAAGCACGAGAATGCAAAACGGATTATCATCCATGTGGGGAAAAATGATATTCGGAAGGAACAGTCAGAACTGCTCAAGAAAGATTTCTGTGAGCTCTTGGAAACAGTTGATAGATTGAAGATTCAGTCATTTATCAGTGGACCACTCCCTGCAAGAGGGACAAATATGTTTTCACGGCTTCTTGGCCTAAATGTATGGCTGCAGAAAACATGTTACAGGAAAGGACTGAATTTTATTGACAACTTCAATCTCTTCTGGAACCAAAGACAACTGTTTACATCAGACGGCCTTCATCCAAACAAACTTGGTGCAAAAGTGCTAAAGGACAATATCTATTTCTCCCTCCATCATCCATCGGCTGTGTATGCCACTGAACTCACACACACACCTAGAAAATGCCTGAATGATCACAGGGCCTCAAATCAGCTCCCGAGTGGACTTGAGGCTGACGCATCACACAAGGACAGTGATAACGCTACGCAGCCAAAACAAGTACTATTGAAAGAGACACACTCACCTCCCCTGTGCTCAACACAAACAGACTGTGACGCATCAGAACAGCATCAAGTCTCGTCACTCAACAATGATCCTCAGGAAAACAGCCAGGAAAACTTATTTCAGCAGCCAGAATCTCCAGACCCACAGCCTCTGTCACCAGACACATTCTCACTGTCACCCTGCTCGCCTCTCTTGGGTTTTTCAAAAAAGATGGAGGAACTGGTGTATGCTGGAACTAAACTTTCACACTCCATTGCCGCAAGCCCCCAGCTATCAACCAAAAAGCGGCCTGCTCCACAACCGCCTCTGAGCCCACCTGGAAGATCCCTCCGACTTTTGCCACACCGCCAGGCCTCAACCAATGCCCCATCATCAGCTGGTGAACACAACAGCTCAGAGTGATGTGTGTCGGGGGCCTGCTTAGATAACAGTGTTTTTATCAAATGTTTACAGAACAAGCAGGAACCCAGTGTGGCTGTAGCCTCTACTCAGATATGTGTTATATTACGTGACAGAAAACCGAAGACTTCTTCAGGCCGTATAGCAAATCATTCAAATTTGGTGTCTATTAAATGTAATTCTGAGACTACTGTAGGGAAAACAGCTAAAACTGTTAAGTTAGCACTTTTAAACATCCGATCACTTAACAATAAGTCACTTTTAGTCAATGATTTTATCAATACAAATTGCCTTGATTTTATGCTTTTAAATGAAACTTGGCTAGATGACAGTTGTAGCGCAGCAGTTCTGAATGAAACAGCTCCTTTAAACTTTGATTATTTGAGTGTTTGCAGAGTTAATAGGAGAGGTGGAGGCATCGCTGCCCTATTTAAAGATGTCTATGAGTGTAAACAAGTGTCATTTGGTGACTATTTGTCCTTTGAATATCTGAGTATAGCACTAAAGGGTGCTCCACGCATTTTACTGATCATTATCTACAGACCTCCAAAATATTCTCCAACTTTTATTGATGATTTTACAGAGTTGTTATCAATAGTAACCTCTGAGTTTGACTATTTTACTATTGCTGGGGATTTTAATATTCACATTGATAATCCAGAAATCAATGCTGTAAAAGAACTCATGAATGTCTTTAACACTTTTGATCTGACTCAGCATGTTCAAGGACCCACACACAATCGTGGACACACTCTTGATCTACTAATAACTAAGGGTCTACACATTTCATCGACTATTGTTAAGGATGTTGCACTATCTGATCATTTCTGTATTTTCTTTGATATATTGATCACTCCAGCCATTAAAGACAGATCTGTCTCTGTCAGAAAGAGATGCATAAATGAGAACACTAGTGAGCAGTTTATGAAGGCCATATCGCTAGCACCAAGCATATCTGCAGACTCTGTTGATTCTTTTCTTGATTTGTTTAACTCTAAAGTTAAGAATGTCATAGATGACATTGCTCCTGTTAAAGTCAGGAAGAGAACTGGGATGAAAAATGTGCCTTGGAGGAAAACAACAGCAGTTCTAATGCTGAAAAGACAGTGCAGAAAAGCTGAGCGTATGTGGAGGAAGACGAAACTAGTAGTCCACCATAATATCTATAAAGACAGTCTTCATGCTTTTAATGTGAAACTAAAAACCGCTAGGCAGACTTTCTTTTCAACCCTTATAAACAGCAATCTAAATAATACTCGCTTCCTCTTTGCAACGGTAGAGAGACTCACAAACCCCCCCAGTAGGATTCCCAGTGAACTACTCTCGGAAAGTAAATGTAATGAGTTTGCTCATTTCTTTACTGATAAGATCAATAATATCAGAAAGGCAATCAGCTCATCCAATCAGCCAAGTTGTGTCGAAGTCAGACAAACTCAACCACAACTTAAGAAATCAGACATTATGTCTGATTTCATGGCAATTAATGGTAAAATCTTAGAGGAGATCGTGCAAAGTATGAAAACATCAACCTGCAGTCTTGACACGCTCCCCACATCATTCCTCAAAACGGTGTTTAACTGTTTAGAAATGGATCTCCTAAAAGTGGTAAATGCTTCACTTCTCTCAGGGACTTTTCCAAACTCACTTAAAACTGCAGTTGTTAAACCCCTCTTGAAAAAAAGCAATCTGGATAACACACTATTGAGCAATTACAGACCGATCTCAAATCTCCCTTTCATTGGAAAAATCATTGAAAAAGTTGTTTTCAACCAGGTTAACACATTCTTAAACTCCAAGGGGTGTTTAGACAATTTTCAATCTGGTTTCAGAGCACATCACAGTACAGAGAGCGCTCTTATAAAGATAATCAATGATATCCGCCTAAATACAGATTCAGGTAAACTAACAGTGCTGGTATTGCTCGATCTTAGTGCTGCATTTGACACTGTCGATCACAGCATACTTCTGGATAGGCTGGAAAATTGGGTTGGGCTGTCTGGGACGGTCCTCAAGTGGTTCAGATCTTACCTTGAAGGGAGAGGTTACTATGTCAGTATAGGTGACCATAGGTCGAGGTGGACACCGATGACATGTGGAGTCCCACAAGGCTCGATTCTGGCACCTCTCCTGTTCAACCTTTATATGCTCCCTCTGAGCCAAATAATGAGAAAGAACCAAATTTCCTACCACAGCTATGCTGATGACACTCAGATCTACTTAGCCTTAACGCCTAATGACTACAGCCCTATTGACACCCTCTGCCAATGCATTGATGAAATGAACAGTTGGATGTGCCAAAACTTTCTTCAGTTAAACAAAGAGAAAACTGAAGTCATTGCATTTGGGAACAGAGATGAGGTTCTCAAGGTGAATGCATACCTTGGCACTAAGGGTCAAACAACAAAAAATAAGGTCAAGAATCTTGGTGTGACTCTGGAGTCAGATCTGAGTTTCAGTAGTCATGTCAAAGCAGTTAGTAAATCAGCATACTATCATCTCAAAAACATTGCAAGAATCAGATGCTTTGTTTCCAGTGAAGACTTAGAGAAACTTGTTCATGCTTTTATCAGCAGCAGGGTGGATTACTGTAACGGCCTCCTCACGGGCCTTCCCAAAAAGACAGTCAGACAGTTGCAGCTCATCCAGAACGCTGCGGCCAGGATTCTGACCAGAACCAGGAGATCAGAGCACATCACACCTGTCCTCAGGTCTTTACACTGGCTCCCAGCTACATTCAGAATAGATTTTAAAGTATTATTACTTGTCTATAAATCACTAAATGGCCTAGGACCTCAATACATTACAGATATGCTTACTGAATACAAGCCTAACAGATCACTCAGATCTTTAGGATCATATAAACTAGAAATTCCAAGAGTTCAGTCAAAGCAGGGTGAATCAGCTTTCAGCTACTACGCCCCTCGCTGCTGGAATCAGCTTCCAGAAATGATCAGATGTGCTCCAACATTAGGCACATTCAAATCCAGACTGAAAACACATCTGTTTAGCTGTGCCTTTACTGAATGAGCACTGTGCTACGTCCGACAGATCGCACTATTATGTTTTTCTCTTTTTTTTCATTCTTTTTTAACCTGTTTTAACACGTTTTTATATGTTTTTATCTGTTTTTTTTATTATATGTTTTTATTTTTTTTTTATTTTTTTTATTTTTCTTATTCTTGTTTCTTTTATTCCAGTTTATGTTAAGCACTTTGAATTGCCACTGTGTATGAAATGTGCTATATAAATAAACTTGCCTTGCCTTGCCTTGCCTTACAGTTATTTTTGTTAATATGGTTATAATTTTATATTTCTTTATAATAACATTGCTTTAATGGGAGATTACTCCTCGTTTATGTTAACTGGTGATCTGGGACTTTTAGCCAGGACAGGTTACTGTGCATTTTTTAGATACATGACAATAATTCTTTTTTAAATGTAATGTTTTTTTTTAAAGAAAAGTTTTGTTGAATTAAAAAGTGCACCTATACAGCTATATTTTCCTTGTTTTGACACAATAAAAATTTGTGGCTAAAAAATACTTATTTGGTGTGGTCAGAGATCAATTTGGTAAATCCTTAACTTTGAGCCCTGAAAAGTCATGTGAAATAAAAACTGATTGCATTGCGACACAACCCATTTGCTCATGCACACGGAGCAAGCTAATACACAATACACACAAGAAGTTAAATGAATGAGAAGGCATGTGGACATAACACAACATCTAAATCAAGTCATTTTACCATGTCAAAGTCAAATTTATGCATATAAAATATATTTTCACAACAAGAAAATTGTGGCTAGTGAAAATGGCGAGTGGCTAGTAATGTTGGAAATCTACTAGCCACAGTGGCTGGTGATCAAAAAAGTTAATGTTAAGCCCTGTTTATAATGTATATGTAATAGAAACAAAATTATACAAAATTGTTACAAAAAAAAAATCTAAAATGTACATATAATCCCTGTCATACACATATATTTTATATAAATCTAAATAATATATTTTTTAATATATGCATGCATATATATACACACAGTTGAAGTCGTTGAATTATTAGCCCCCCTGATTTATTTTTTTCCCCAATTTCGGAAAAAATATTTTTTTCAACACATTTCTAATTTCTAATAACTGATTTATTTTATCTTTGCCATGATGACAGTAAACAATATTTGACTAGATATTTTTCAGTGCCATTTGAAAATGGATTTAACAGGTTTGCAGATAAAATTCAGCTTGTTTTCAAATTAAACAGCACAATCTGATTTCTAAACAGATAACAATTTCCCAGCATTCAAATGAACTTACTGGAAATGTAGTTGAGCAAAAACTACAATATTTTGTTTTTTGAATTCAGTGAAGAAAGTTTCCTAAACTAAAAAAATACTCAGCTAAAGTACATAAAATATGTACTTAAGTACAGTAGTGAGGTAAAAACACTTACTGTCCGCCACTTTTTAGTTTGAGTTAATCTTTTAAACACAACACAGAGGTAGCACAGCACATATGTTTACCTCATTTTCAGGCATATCGTTCCTGTACACTTGCAAGGCTGCCGAGCTCCTCTTGGTGGTGGAGATCAAACTGGAGGAAAAGAGTTTATGAGTGGCATCAGACACATGAGGGCAGTGTTCTTTTACAACTGCTAAATATAAAAACAGAGCATTCCCAAGAACTCTTAAAAATACACACATTCTGCTTCAAAGCTTTGTTTTGCCTCACAAAAGCTGAAAGTATGGCAAAAACATTTCAAACATCACAATGAATCACTGGGCTGACAACTTGCGCATATTGCTGTAAAACTAGCTTTGATGGAAAGAAGCAACTCTAAACCAAGAGCTTCAGCAGACATTTCTGCAGTTAATGAGAAACACATGCCAGTTCACAGCTTCTAATCTTCACTCCCTTCCTACCAGACTACCTGCTTTTAAACCTAAATGAACATCTTGTCATAGCCAGATAATTACATGTTTCTACCCTTCCTAGGACCGCTTTTTTGGGATCACCCATTTAAATGACAGGTTATACGGATATGAATCCAAGCTAAGAATGTTAGTTTATTTAAAGAGACAGCTTAGCCCTAAAATCTATCTGAAAGGCTGCTTCCTGAAAGTGCATACTTGCTTACTATTATAGTAGGCAAAAAACATCATGCGAGGGATTCATAATAAACATTAAGCAAAAATAAAAGATCAACTAGATTTTGAATTGTGTGTCTAAGGGACACTTTACTATCACCTGACGAAACAAAAGAGGATTTGTGAATGGTATTGTGACACAAAATAGCTGTATATCACAAATATCTTGACATCACAAGCAAAAAGTGTGGTATTTTCATAGCAAAAATGTACTGAATTATTTATTATATTACCATGTGCCTAATATGAATAAAATATCAGCATTTGATTTTTAAACTACCTCCATTATTGCCAATCCCAGTGTAATGCAACCCCTAGATTAAATATCTTGTTTCTAAAAAAAATAAAAAATAAAAAAACATGTTTGCTTTAAAATAAAATGAAAACAAATGCTAATTTCTGATTAATCATTCATTTAAATGATAGTTCACCCTAAAAGTTCACTCATCATTTACTCATTTTTTCCATTTACTTTTTTCAGTTGAACACAAAGGATATTTTGAAGAACATTGGAAACTGATCATTTACAACCACAGTATTATAAAACATATTGATGGAGATTAAAAGGCCCAATCTCCACTCTTATCATGTTTATTGGTGACGTTTAACACCTCGTGACTAAACAAAGAGTGTCAAGATGAGCGTTCACACCAATGTTCAAATGACAGGCGCAAAAGCTTAATTTAAAAAAAATAAATAAATTTTAAGCACAGCGGCTGTGGTCTACCAATGAGTTTGCCACTTTTGTTCATGTGGCTGGAGCCGCTGAAGTTAAAAATGTAAACACGATTTGCTGGCACTCGAGCACCAAAGACGAAGAAGATCATCAATGGAAGATGAATGTGGAGCTACTCGGTGTCTGAACACAACTCTATTTGAACGATCTAGGCGCAAAGTCTCAAGCGTATGGCCCAAAAGCATTAAGGGCATGTCCGAATCCACTTTTGCTATTTTGAGGATGGAAAAATACGCTCAGCGTCCTGGCGCATGGTCTAACAGGCTTGTGCTTATTCTCTTAATGAGTTATGGGTGTGTTTTGAGCATAGTGTGCAATAAACCCATCAGAGTCTCATCTCCCATTCCCTTTAGGAGTCAGTTGCGTTACGCCATGGTGCATTTGCTATTTACAGTGCGGATTTTGTAAGTGTTAAAATTGAACGCTTCACTAGCGAAAACAGTTCAAAAGAGCATCTGCAGCGCAGGGATAAAAAAGATGTATATAATAAATAATACTGCTAATAATAACATTATTCAAATGCAAATTGTCATGAATAACTTAAAAGCCCCCTGAGGTGAAGAAGGCATGGAGGTAGTGGTTTTTATATTTATGTAGAAAATAATACTTTTTGTAACATTTCAATCCTTTTTTTTTCAAATGTAAAGATATTTGCAGTGTATTGCTGTACATCCTGTATGTATTAAGCAATGTGTAAGTGTTTGGATCTGCATAGGTGCATTATTAACGCGCTCGTCACTGGACTTTAGACCAGCTTTCAATTGGTTAGTGGTGCAGTCAGTTCCTCAAAATAGCAACATGCCAACAATGCGCCTTAACACACCTCCTTTAGAAACTAGCACACCCATGAGTCCACAAAGTGGCGCAAATGAATTTAAACAACATGGCACAAACCGTGCAAATTAAAAAACGAAAAATAGCAACACACATCTTGTGCCTTATTGCATTGGGTGTATGATAGGGCCCGAAGAGTTACAAAGAGGAACTACTAATATGAGTGACTACAGAAAATGTTGCAGAGGTATTTGTTAAGGAGAGAAATTGCAGATCACACAGGGTTCAATATTGGGGTTCATTTCACTTAATTAAGCTCCATCTAACATCAGGATTTGATGTTGCACGTTCACTCTGCTCATCGCCATTGAAAATTGTTTGAGTATAAATGCCAAAAAACATCTTGAAAACTCAGACAATAACTGCGAGCACATTTTTCTAAATATCTTTTTGTGTTCAATAGAAAAAAAGAAACTCCAACAGGTTTGGAAGTAGAGGGTGACTAAATGATGAGGGAATTTTCATTTGTTTGATAAATTGTCACTTTATGGTGGGACTGAGAAACACAACTGCACTTCCTCATACCAAGAGTAGAGAATACAGCAGAAGAGAATGGCCGTCCCCACACCGGTCACTATGTTAGTGTCGCTCTTCAGTCCTGACTTGAAAGGAAAGACGCAGACGGTAATGTTGCCCTTGATATTATCCTCCACCACTGAAAGAGACAGCACAGAGGACAGATTTAAAAAAGGGTGTGAGTGAGCAGTGTAAGACTGTGTGAAATCCCACAAACCACTGCGACACACCCAGCCCAGCCAGAGACATTGAGTGTGTGTGTGTGTGTGAGAAAGTGTGAGACGGACTCACTTTCAATGGGTTTACTGGCCAGAGCGGAGAAGGTGAGGTACATGACGTAAAGGGTGATGACAGCAGGCTGCAGAAGACCTGAGGTGGGCTGGACTGTGTGGAGAAGCATAGAAATAAGTCACATTCATTGAAGCACATGTAGATTTTTACTGTGTCTGTTTGATAGCATATGCATATTCATTTAGTATGTTTTTCTTCTTTAGAAGACATCTTCTATTTTTATCAAGATAGCATTTATTACAGCAGCCAAGCATTGTGAGAGTTTTTAAAATAAACATTTAACGAACACGATAACAAGCAATATTATTTATTAGGGCAGCACAATAAACAAATTATGCACTACTGGTTTTTTAGTTTTACTGAGGCAAATCATTTCTTCATCCAGTTCTTGTTTTATGTACATGTATCATTGCAGTCCATTTCTATTAGTCACTAACCTGTCAATTTGTCAATCAAATGAAAATGTAAATTACATAGCACTTTTGTACTTAAAGTATTTTCAACTATCCTCAGGTTCCCTTTTAAAACTTTGATTACATTTACCTCTACAAATGTGGTTATACTATTTATTAATCTAGTGTTTGCTTTGGATTTTATGGTATTGATGTTGGTGACTTCACAGGTGATTACAAGTAATACAGAGAGAACTGTAGATTTGTTGATTTTGCTTTCTGCCATTCAGCATTAAAATCTCAATCTGTGATTTTTGTCATCACAGACATTACAATAATCTATAATACAGACAATAATTCAAATACTAGTTCTATAGTAATTTTTTTAAATTAGCAACAGTCTTTGCTAAGCTGTTAATATGGTCATCTGTGAATTAGTGGCTTAATAAAGTAGTTCTTCACACAAATAATTTTTTTATTTACACACTGGTGCCATGGAACTGTGCAATATCACACAAGTAGAACTGCGGTATGGCTGTTTACTTGCACATGAATGACAGCAGTGCTGATATACAGCCCTATTGTATAGGCCTGTCACAAGATTATTGCATGAACATAACCTCAATCATTTTTGTGATGAACTATATATCACCCATACAAAAAAAAAAACTGATTCTACCAACATTTTAGCTGATTACGCAACATTCTATTGGAGGTTTCAGTGTCAGTATGGGTAAAAACACTGTAGTATTTACTATAAATTACTACAGTATATTTTTATGTGTGTGTCTGACATCTGAAAATAGACCTGGTAGCAGATATCGCAGCCTCTGTTAGTTTTTAACATCTATTATTATTTATTTATTAATAACAAATTAAGAATCCAATGGCCAATTATTAAATTGTTAAAAGGACAATACTTAAATATTGTTAAGAATAAAATATGATGTGTTCTTTGGAGGACTGTATTTGCGTTATGATGCTATTATATTGTCATTCTGGCATTATATAATGAGTCTTATAATAAAATGGTCTTAAAATGACAATATTATCATTTATCGCAATATATTTTGGTGCAATATAACGTACAACAAAAAGATATGACAGGCTATTGTAGTGCTACAAGGTTGATATTTCTCATATGTGTGATATATTCTCTTTTAGCTTTTGCATTTTTTGTGATCTTCAATTATTTAGACAAATTTAACAGATTTCAATAACTAGCACTTAAATTTCAACCAAAAAGATACTTGACACTTTATAGACTTCAGACATTACCTACTTTGTAAAACAAACAGAAAATACTTTTTAGAATAAAACATTAATAAACGTGTTAAATAAACATTCATTGTCATTACAGGGTTTCTGCAGAAATCATAATGTCAAATTTAAGACTTTTTTTAAGACCTTGTTAAGACCATTAAGTATTTAATTGAAGACCTATATCACAATATCAAAAACACGCAGACACATAAAAAGAAAATACAAAATCTCAAAATTAGTGGTAAAATAAATGTATTAAAATTGAACAGCACTAAAGACAGGTTAGATGCACCATTAAACTATAAAAAACAAACATCTTAAGTCTGATTTATACTTTTGCCTGGCGCCACATCGTGCACCTCATGAAACGGACGAGGCTTTTATACTTGACTCGTTCCCATTGAGATATTTATATTATAATTCTTTTAAATGACAGGGGCCGGTCAAAAGAAACAGACAGTAAAATTAGACGGATAAACAGAGAAGTAGAAAGTTTTCCGGAACTAGGTCATATCACTAATATCATTTAAGATAATTGTTTTTTATCATTTTTATAATTTGTTATAAAGATTTTTATAACCATTTAAGATTTTTCAAATCTAAATGATGCATCACTTGCTTTTGTTCATATCTCGGACAGTTCTACCCATTAAAGGTAAATATTAATGGCAACAGAACTTGGGTTGCTCTACAATTATATTTTTTTATTATGGCAAGAATAAAAACAAAAAAGAAGTACACTTACTAAAAACACTGACGTTTTTTTTTTTTTTTGCCCACTCAACAACTCACACATTACTGTCTGGCTAGTTTCTGTCCTCTACTTGCTAAAAAGGCAATAATGGTCCAATATCACCAATAAAGCCTAGAAATTGGGCATCTGGTAAACTGATAGATTCATATATTCCTTTCCAGTTACAGTCAGAATTATTAGCCCCCCTGTTTATTTTTTCCCCCAATTTCTGTTTAACGGAGAAAAGATTTTTTTCAACACATTTCTAAAAATAATAGTTTTATTATTCATTTCTAATAACTGATTTATTTTATCTTTGCCATGATGACAGTAAATAATATTTGACTAGATATTCTTCAAGACACTTCTATACAGCTTAAAGTGACATTTAAAGGCTTAACTAGGTTTATTAGGTTAACTAGGCAAATTAGGGTAATTAGGCAAGTTATTGTATAACTATGGTTTGTTCTGTAGACTATCGAAAAAAATATATAGCTTAAGGGGGCTAATAATACTGACCTTAAAATGGTTTTTAAAAACTTAAAAACTTTAAAAACTTAAAAACGGCTTTTCTTCTAGCTGAAATATAACAAATAAGACTTTCTCCAGAAGAAAAAATATTATCAGACATACTGTGAAAATGTTCTTGCTCTGTTAAACATCATTTGGGAAATATTTAAAAAAAGAAAATTTCAAAGTAGGGCTAATAATTCTGACTTCAACTGTATCAAACACATAATTTATTACTTAATTTTAGTTTGTAACTTATTAATTGTTTTACATTCAAAATTGTAATATATACATCAGTGTAAAACCTATGAATGGTGGGAAAACATATTCTGTAATATTAAAATCTCCACTTTTGCATGGCCTTGTTTTTTTTAACAAACGTATCCCTTAGGTTTTTCCAAACTTTTCCAAAAACCTTCCTCCTTTTCCACTGCTGTTGCAATTTCTAGCCAAGTATTATTGGTCATCTGGTTATCCCTATGATCACGCACGTACGGATCATAAAGTAGATATGTGTACATACGTACCTGTTTCAGACAAAATCTCTTCAAAGTGTTTCACATTCAACTCAAATCAAATGCGGTTCACTCCGCTGTTCACTCGAGTCTCAAAACATTACATGAGCTCCGCCAGCCAAAATCATGTTGCGCGCACCCAAAGCGAACGTCCGCAAACACAGCGATGACGTCACATTCGCCGCGCGCACTGAGTTCAATAGCAGAAAGTTGATTGGCTATTGCATGTTGGTCTCATTTGTAGTTGTAATACCGCAAATTACAATTGGACTAGTGAAATGAAGAACTACAACACCACGAAAACCAAGCAACAGCAACAAAAAAGAATTGAAATGAGCATTAGATGTAGCGTTACATGGACATCGGAAAAATAAGACCTGTGCAAAAATATTTAAGGCCTAGAACAGCGAATTTAAGACTTTTTAAGGCCTTAAAT
Organism: Danio kyathit; assembly: GCA_903798195.1. NCBI lineage: Eukaryota > Metazoa > Chordata > Actinopteri > Cypriniformes > Danionidae > Danio > Danio kyathit. The sequence goes on along the minus strand of LR812523.1, from coordinate 62,119,649 downwards.
TGATTTTTAAATTTTAAACTTAAAGACTTTAAGTACGCGCGGAAACCCTGCATTAATAAATGTTTCTATTATTCATCCTTACAAAGGGATGACTATTATGCTTAACCATCATGTTAAACTAAATAAATGAGAAAAAAACAACTTTTTTTTGAATAATGGCTTACCAAGCCTTACCAAAAAACAAAAATGCTTTTGTGAATGCAATTAAAGAAACATTTCAATCTAAAACATCACATCATTGCAACTAAAATGCTTGCTAAAGCAATTTCGAACTTTGTTCTGTTTAGTGACAATCCTTATTGATTGTGTAAAACTCTCCGTCTTGCACACACATGGGAAAAGCTCCAGCTGCACGCTGTATGCATAAACTTGTTTGTCTGACATCAAACAAACATCTGCTTGTCTGTACAAAAGTAGGTCATTGAAGTGGAAGCGTATTGGTAAACTCACAGGTCTGAATGCAGGGTGAGATGGCCAGCAGAGACACGATGAAGCACAGGCCACCGTTGACCCCTAGGAAGATCTTGTTGAGAAAGCAGGCCTCTGGATGAGTGTAGTACATGAACATGAACACCATGCCACCCACTGCCACCGAGAACAGCACAAGCGTGACCAGAGCCAGTGCCGCATACCACAGTTTATTATATGTGGCTCCTGAGCTCCTGTGGAGAGATACAGTGGAGATGGCTTTAAGAAGCTTTCTGGGTTCAAGACAACCACTGCATTAGTGGCAGTTGATTACAGCTGTTTTATTCTTCTGACTATGGCTGAGCAAGATATAACAAAAATAGCAATGGCAAGTCATTTTATCATTTAAAGTCAGAAATAAATAACAATTAACTTCTTATTTTAATATTCATATAGTAGATGTATCTGTGCACTTCATTATTTTGTAAAAATAATTTGTCCCCAGAATATTTAATCCAATATCATAAGCTTCTCTACGCAACGGAACAATTTTTCCTCACTTCTGGTCATGTGGAATGCCTTTGGGGCACATCTCGTTTCTGCTCTGCTTTCATCCATGTGTCAATCTTATTTCATTTTGTTAGCAACACTCGTCCTACAACAATACAATCGGTTTCTAAAGGACGAAATCATGCACCACCCTACATTTTTTTTTCTCATTTTAGGACCGTTTCAAGTGGATAGATGTCACAATCGCAGAAAATAAGACGATCTTAACTTCTGTTTTATGGTGACTTTAAACCAGCGGTCCTCAAACCTGGTCCTGGCGTACCACCAATCTGCATATTTTGCATGTCTCTCTAATTTAACACACCTGATTTAGATAAACAGCTCGTTAGAAGAGCGCACCAAGAAGGAACCGTTCAGATCAACATGTCCCCGACATAGTGTTCACTGCTCTCTATCCCTTGCACACAGAAAATTTTCTGAACTTTAATTCACCTTAAAAAAGATACTCTAGTATATTTTGTAATTATACTTTGTAACATTTCTCATCTTACTAGTCAGAACTGTAGAGAACTATAACATTTCGAACAAGTACTAGACGTTTTAGAGATTAAATGTTAAAAACAATCACCTTAAAAACAATAATTAGCACTCTATATTTTTTCCTGTGAACTATAAAACACAAAGTTTGCACTAAACATTGCATACATAAGTGTTATATGTATCTGAAAATGTTTTGGATGGCTTAAAATATTGACTAAACTGAATTTTTTTTTTTGCATTGATTTTGTATTGTGTATTGTTTTTGTCAATTATAAATGGCATTACTGGCCAATATAAATCATTCAATTTATGAAAGTATCATAAAAACACATTCTGATCCCATACAGTAGTGCTGGGGTGTCAAACTCAGTTTAGTTCCAACCCTGCTTCAATACACTTACCTGAAGGTTTAAAACAAGCCTGAAGGACTCAATTAGTTTGATAAGGTGTGTTTAATTAGGGTTAAAGCTAAACTGAGCATAGCTGTGGCCCTCCAGGAACTGAGTTTGACACGTGTAGTAGCGTTTATAGAAAATACCACCAGTATTTAGCCATGTTTAGCCGTAGTTAAATTATTATGTATTTTATTCAGAACATTATGAATGTCATGAGACAACAGCTCTGCATTGCAGATAATCTCTCAAGATTTCAAACAGATGGTCATTTATTATAGGACTCAGAATCGGTCAGGAAGGGGCCATTGAGACCAACAGGTAAAATGAACAAACACATTTTTAAAAATCAGATTTAAAGGCGCCATAGAATAAAAATCTGGATATACCTAGACATTGCTGACTAATGAAAGTTCTACACATATAAATGACAGAATGAACCTGAAACATCATTGTTTCCTCATGCTCATGCAAATCATACGAGTATAAAATCTCTGTGAAAAACAGGCCAATGGCGTATATGCAAAGCTAGTGTTTTTCAGCCAATAGTAAACTTCCAGTGGAAGCTTAATGTGACTATTTTCAATTTCACAAGGTTGCTTTTACAGCATTGATGTTGTAAAGTAATTACAATACATTCAGTTAAATAGACTTAAGCATTTATTTAGGTGTTCAAGTGTAAAAGGAGATGAAAGACTGCATTGAAAATACTGGGGTAAAATAAATTGTCATATTTTATAGACATGGTGGGGTAAAATGGAATTTAATGCAGTGCTACTTGTCTGGTCTGAAACCCACTTCATATCGCATATCTATCAGGCAGTGAAGATCATTGATTTTTAAAGAAATCAGATCTTAAACTTGGCAATTTTATAACGAAAAGACGGATCACCGGAAGCCTTAGAGCTGGCTTGCTGAAATTAAAAGTCTGTGTGCATATACCCCATTGGATTAAAACATTCACTTAAGTGATTCACACAGTATCTCAGACAGTGTTTTATTTGCCATAACATTTGCTAGTGCGTTTTATCTTCCTTTTTTTTTATTTTAGCTAAGCTTGTGTTTTACTCACTATGTATGTGTGACTCTTATTTTGAAATGAAACAGGACAGGCTTTAGGAAACAGTAAAGGAGCAGTTTTGTGAAGCAGGGATCTGTTCACAGTGCGTCAGTATGCAAAATGTGGGATACATGAATTATAAATTTTTTCAGCGCCACCCTGAAGTGGCATACGTTTATATTGAACATGTATATTGAGAAATTTGTTTTGTACTATTGTAATAAGGAAACAGACATATGTAAACTGCTTAATATACATGTTTAATATACAATTATGCATTGTGTCATCACTCAAAGTGTTTTTTGGTGAATTGTTGCACTGTAGATATCAGACAACAATTTAATATACAGGCAGTGCAGAATTATTAGTTAATGAGTTTTTATTATTATAAATGAGTATTCTGACGACATCATCCTCTTTATGCATGTTGTCTTACTCCAAGCTGTATAGGCTCGAAAGCCTACTACCAATTAAGCATATTAGGTGATGTGCATCTCTGTAATGAGAAGGGGTGTGGTCTAATGACATCAACACCCTATATCAGGTGTGCATAATTATTAGGCAACTTCCTTTCCTTTGGCAAAATGGGTCAAAAGAAGGACTTGACAGGCTCCGAAAAGTCAAAAATAGTAAGATACTTGTGAGATCTTGCAGAGGGATGCAGCACTCTTAAAATTGCCAAGCTTCTGAAGCGTGATCATCGAACAATCAAGCGTTTCATTCAAAATAGTCAACAGGGTCGCAAGAAGAGTGTGGAAAAACCAAGGTGCAAAATAACTGCCCATGAACTGAGAAAAGTCAAGCGTGCAGCTGCCAAGATGCCACTTGCCACCAGTTTTGCCATATTTTAGAGCTGCAACATCACTGGAGTGCCCAAAAGCACAAGGTGTGCAATACTCAGAGACATGGCCAAGGTAAGAAAGGCTGAAAAACGACCACCACTGAACAAGACACACAAGCTGAAACGTCAAGACTGGGCCAAGAAATATCTCAAGACTGATTTTTCTAAGGTTTTATGGACTGATGAAATGAGAGTGAGTCTTGATGGGCCTGTGGCTGGATCGGTAAAGGGCAGAGAGCTCCAGTCCGACTCAGACGCCAGCAAGCTGGAGGTGGAGTACTGTTTTGGGCTGGTATCATCAAAGATGAGCTTGTGGGGCCTTTTCGGGTTGAGGATGGAGTCAAGCTCAACTCCCAGTCCTACTGCCAGTTTCTGGAAGACACCTTCTTCAAGCAGTGGTACAGGAAGAAGGCTGCATCCTTCAAGAAAAACATGATTTTCATGCAGGACAATGCTCCATCTCACGCGTTCAAGTACTCCACAGCGTGGCTGCAAAGAAAGGGTCTAAAAGAAGAAAAACTAATGACATGGCCTCCTTGTTCACCTGAACTGAACCCCATAGAGAACCTGTGGTCCATCATCAAATGTGAGATTTACAAGGAGGGAAAACAGTTCACCTTTCTGAACAGTGTCTGGGAGGCTGTGGTTGCTGCTGCACGCAATGTTGATGGTGAACAGATTAAAACACTGACAGAATCCATGGATGGCAGGCTTTTGAGTGTCCTTGCAAAGAAAGGTGGCTATATTGGTCACTGATTTGTTTTTGTTTTGTTTTTGAATGTCAGAAATGTATATTTGTGAATGTTGAGATGTTATATTGGTTTCACTGGTCAAAATAAATAATTGAAATAGGTATATATTTGTTTTTTGTTAAGTTGCCTAATAATTATGCACAGTAATAGTCACCTGCACACACAGATATCCTCCTAAAATAGCTAAAACTAAAAACAAACTAAAAACTACTTCCAAAAATATTCAGCTTTGATATTATTGAGTTTTTGGGGTTCATTGAGAACATGGTTGTTGTTCAATAATAAAATTAATCCTCAAAAATACAACTTGCCTAATAATTCTGCACTCCCTGTATTGTATCAATGCATCCTATGGTACCTTTAAAGGTGCAGTATGTAAGTTTGACACCCAGTGGTTGAACTAGGTATTGCACTCCTGGATCATAATAAAAGTACGCTGGGTTGCCAGATTGTGTACAGGAGCGAGTGATTTAAACTGTGTTCTAAATAAAAGCAACGACACGCGATAGAGGGAATATTTTCCATATTAAAAGGAGTTTTTGTCCTAACCAACACCTCGAATTGATATATTAGAAATGGCTTCTATTTCTCACAGCTGAACAACAGAAACCTATGACAGCTAGGTCACCTCAGGTAAGCCTTGTGTGCTTTATTCTGTGCTAAATGCTAACAATGCGAGTTTGAATGCATTTTATATGGCATTTGTTGCCATATACTGAAAGCAGAAAGTTCACCTCAGATCTTGAAAATACAATAAACCGTCTGAAATTGAACTTTAGAACTAAACACATATGAGTGATTCAGCATCTACATTGATGTTAAAGTGGGTTAACATGTATTAAATAGATTCTAAACCTTACCGTTTGGTGAGTGAGTGCATATTCTGTGCTTCTGAAAGGCTGTATTTACATTTCTGCCGTGTTTCGTCTGGTGCAAACAGCCAAATAGCTGATCACTGCCTCTCTCGTCACAGCGTGTTGTTAGGACACGCGGTTACAATGTAACCTGCTCACCTAATGTTTACGTTCGTAATATTTATGTAATTTGCTAATTAATAACCTCATGTGGAACTGCATCTGTCTCCCATACTGTTCTTTTTGGTCACGGACGCATGCTTTCAGAGCCTTTCTGAATGAATGAATGAAATTCGCTGTTTTCCAACAAGGCAACACAGGGTGCTGACATATAATTGGCTAAACTGGCATCGTGCATATGAAATTTATCTAAACAAAGACAGCGTTCCGGCACGGAAAACCCATTTTCAAAGCAGAATATCTGACTTCAGCATTGTTTTTCAGTTAAACAAGTATGTTCACTTGGGATGTTTCTTAAATATCTGCACACATATGGTATTTTTATGCTTTAGAAGAGTCAAAAACTTACATACAGCACCTTTAATCACACTGAGACCAAATTTAAATACTCAGATGCGTTTAAGTATATATGTATTACAACAGTTCAGAAGTTAAGCTCTCTCCCAAATAATGCTGATTCACCATACAGTAAAAAAATATTTTTACAATTAAAAGTAACGGTTTCAAAATGAAAATGTATTTACTGGATGGCAAAACAGAACATTTAACTTTTGGAAAAACTTTATGGAAATCTTTATTAACTTTTTAACTGTTTAAAACTATTAAACCTGCTGGTTGTGAGTGTGAAATCTGAGGCTGTGCCATAGGTGACCAGTCACCACTGAGACCCTAATGCTCTCACTAATGTTGTGTCCTTCATGCTCATCGACCTTAAAGCCAGATTAAAACCTTAAAATCAGATAGCTCCAAGAGACTGTCCCTGTAATTAATCAACTGTAAATCACTCTGGATAAAGAGCCTCTGCTAAACGACAAGTTAATCTGAAAGGTGGATTGCTCTTATCATAAATGTATACGACACCAGAGCATGATTACTGTGAGTGAGTGAGTGAGTGAACAGTGAGGAGAGGGAAATGTTTCAGTAATGCACAGGAGAAGTGCTGACAGCAGTAACTTCCATCTGCTGGGCAGCCCTCCAGAGTCTGCTTCATCTCAACATCTCAATCAACATACACTGCACTTCTTACATCTATTATTTAGGCATTTGTCATTTATTTAGACTAAACCTAACCAAAAAAAAAAAAAAGACAACGTTTAGAATTTTCTCTTTAAAACTCAAAGCAGAAAATCACTGTTAGCATTTTATAATATTAATTATAATATATAATAATAAATATTATTGTGTGGATGTTTCCCAGAGATGGGTTGTGGCTGGAAGTTCATCCGCTGCATAAAACATGTGCTGGATAAGTTGGCGGTTCATTACGCTGTGGCGACCCCGGATTAATAAAGGGACTAAGCCAAAAAGAAAATGAATAAATGAATTATTAATAATATGATAAATAATATAAATCTTTTTTTCATATTATTATTATTATTATTAGTTATCATATTAGTAATAGTATAAAATGGTTACTGTAATCATTTTATAATATTGTTAACAATAAAATAAAATAATAAATACTATATTCTCCAGCATGTCCTCATTTAATATAAAAGTAATTTAAGTAAAAAAATAGAATGGTCACATTGATTCATTGCAGAATATTGAAAAAAGAGAGCATGGTTTCCACAAACTTAAACGTATATAAATATAATATATGATATGATATAATATATGATATGATATGATCCTCCGGGTGCTGCGGTTTCCCCCACAACTCCAAAGACATGCGCTATATGTGAACTGGGTAAGCTAAATTGTTCGTAGTGTATGTGTATGTGTGTAAATGGGAGTGTATGGGTCTTTCCCAGTACTGGGTTGCAGCTGGAAGGGTATCCGCTGCGTAAAACATATGCTGGATAAGTTGGCAGTTCATTCTGCTGTGGCAACCCCAGATTAATAAAGGGACTAAGCCGAAGAGAAAATGAATGAATGAATAATATAATATATTATTTTGATATATCTTTTAAGTTTGTAATATAATATAATATAATATAATATAATATAAAATAATATAATATAATATAATATAATATAAAATAATGTAATATAATATAATATAATATAATATAATATAATATAATATAATATAATATAATATAATATAATATAATATAATATAATAATATATTTTTTAATTATTACAATATATTTTTTAAGTTTGTAATGATATTACTAGGCAAAGTTAACAAGTTATATATACAAAATTTCAGCTAAGGACATCTTTATTGCTCTTGCTTTACTGAAAAAGAGGAAAAAACACCTAGATTTCAAAAGGCCTGAGGATGACTAAACTACCAGCAATTGCAAATGTAAAAAACTTTTGGTGATTTATCACTTCTAATTATTTTGGGATCATAAAGAATATTCCCAAAGGAATCTTTTGTCAAATTTAGGTTATTTCTTGAGGCACAATTCATGCGATACAAAATTCCCCATGACAGTCTCTGACGTTTCTGGCCTTTTGTGCTGAGGTTTCCATTTGTTGAGAGAAAGCAGAGAGGAAACTATGATGCACGTTGAGCTCTGCCATGGGTTTCCTGTCCACAGACTGGAGAGCAGCCAAAAACCTCTTACTTCAACTCTTTCTCCTCCCTATAATGTCAACAGCACAACACAAGGCCATACTCACACCGCCACAACACACATTATTTATGAAAACACACCCTTCAGAAAGCTCTGTTCGCTGTTCTCCTTCAGTGTGACTGTAGTTTGAAACATTTCATGTCTTGAAAACTCCCACTGAAATAAATCCCTGGTTCTCAGAATGAAAAGGCTAAAATGATTCACTAGTGCTGCTTTAGTGGATCTTGCTCTGCTTTAGTTGAAACTGTGGTTGTGGGAATGAATTAGTTCAGGTAATGCCCCAACCATTCATGTGATGTGTACATCACACCTTGTCCACCACAGTGCCCAGTGACTAAAATTAGAATTGACTGCACTGAAACTTTCAACGTGGTGTTAAAATGTCTCCTTTTGCTACAACAGCACAATGTTAAAGCCACAAACACAGGCACTTGACACATATAACTAGTAAGATCCTTCATTTGTCTGTTTGATGGATGAACTTTCATTTGAAAGTTTGATTTTTGCATCTTTGCACAGTAAAAAGTGATTAGCTGATTTTAAAATAGTAAACCTGATACTTTTAAAATGATTACTTGACTTTACATAAAGTGAGTAAACCTGTTGCCTTAAAATCAACAAGGGGACTTTACTTAAAAAGGAAGTAATCCCAATGTAACTATTAAGTACTTAATTTTTTTATAATTATGCATATAGTTCATTTGCATAATAGTTTTAAGGCAACTGGTTTACTCACTTTTTGAATGAAAAAAATTAACTTAACAGTTCCAAGTTTGGGATTTGTCCATTTTTTAACTCACCATGCCACTATTTATAGTGTAGGCTCAATTTTTAAAATGTAAGCAAGCCAGGACTAAATGTATAATATTTGTTTTTGGTTTGGACTAAACATACTAAGTGTGTTCACACCTTAAAGGATAGTTCACCCAAAAATTCTACTATAATTTACTCAGCTTTTACTTGCTCCAAACTAGTTTTTGTTCTGTTGAACACAAAAGAAGATATTTTGAAGAATGTTGAAAATCTGTAACCATTGACTTCCATGCTTTTAGTTTTTTTCCACCAATAGAAGTCAATAGTTTTAGGTTTCCAACATTCTTCAAAACATCTTTTGTGTTCGACTGAACAACTTGTGTCATAAATACTGTCTGTATACCTTATGTACACTTGTAAAAAGCAAAGTGTACATAAATCAAGACACTGTTCCTGAATGCATCAAGCATTTGTGTTAATTGTACATCAAGGCTTGTCCACAACAGTGACTGAAATAACAATTGCACAAAAAAAATCCCCAAATCTTTCAACGTGGCATTAATGTCTCCCTTTCCTATATCAGCACAATATTAAGACCACCCCGGCTGGCAACTTTGCAACCGATCTGACAGTGGAAATTAAAAGCGGCCAGAATACACTATAGTCTTCATTTCCAGACTAATGATTTCCAGTCGTAGGGATTCAAATTACACACCACGCAACAGTTGGATATGATGAAGGAAAGTACTAGGGGAGTTCTCCAAAAGCCAAATAAGTTTTCCACTTGGTGAATGAAAAGGGGGAAGAAAGGAAAAACAGACAGTTATTTGGCTAGCGCTAAACGTCAGCTCACCAGTTTTGGTTCCATCTGTGGGCAAACTGAACAAGAAGCATCAACTGGATGATGATGAAGAGAAAACCTCCAGCTGCCCCTACGTAACGCCAGACTGAGAGAGAGAGAGAGAAAGAGAGAGAAGTCAAAGGTCATTCCCTCCGGCTGATACTGTATGACAAAACATTCTCCCCTTTCTGCTAAAAGCCAGGAACTAAAAACACTCTAGGAAGCACCCATCCCTCAACCAGACACCAAAGAGAGATAATCACTCAGACTTGAGCTCATTTAAAAGTGTGCATGAACTTCTCGTCTGGCACACTGACCTTCCTGTACAAAGTATATCCAATTAAAAAAAGGTAATAGATTACATGTGACCAGGGCTTGACATTAACTTTTTTTATTTTCAGCATTACTAGTCACTCGCCATTTTCACTAGCCACAATTTTGTTGTTGAGAAAATATATTTTATATGCATAAATTTGAATTTGACATGCTAAAATTACTTGATTTAGATTTTGTGTTATGTTCACATGCCTCCTCATTTATTTCACTTTTTGTGTGTCGTGTATGAGCAAATGGGTCATGGTTTCATAGTGTTGTATTACAATTCGTTTTTAATTCACATCACTTTTCAGAGCTCAAATTAAGGATTTACCAAATTTATCTCTGACCACACCAAACATAAATAAATTATTATTTCGTATCCACACATTTTAAATGTGTCAAAAATATAGCTGTATACTATTTATTTAACAAAACATTTCTTAAAAAAACAAAAACAATTGACATTTAAAAAATAATTGCTGTCGTATATCTAAAAATATGCACAGCAATCTGTCCTGGCCAAAGGTCCCATATCACCAGTTAACTACTCATAAATGGGGAGTTAATCTCATATAAAAGCAATGTTATTGTAAAAAAATGCAAAACCATATTAACAAAAATACCTGTAAGCAAAAGAAAGCAGGTGAAAAACATTCCATGTGTGTTAATAAAAGGATGATCACACACAGGTTAACGCTAGGCCAAATAATAATCTGTTCAAAGAATGGTTAAAGCGAAAGCATCAGTGCTTCTTACCAAAAGACAAATCTTGAGCTCTTGAAAGCAGCAAAACTGTGGGTGCAAGACCATAACTTTCTGTCTAGTCTATTTGAAAGAGAACCGATCACACCAGTTACGTTTCTAGGCACAGTTGTTTCACGCAAAGAAACGGGAGCGTTTTAAGCAGTGATCATCCTCTCATTCGGTATTCAACTACTTTCTTTTGCTCGAGCAAACATAATTAGTTTTGTCAGTTGTGCTGCTTCTCGATTCTAAGATCACATTTGCATGCATATTGGGACATCTTTATTGTCGAACCCTGATTTTAAGAAAACTACAATTTAAAAATTATTTTCAACCAGCCAAAGTGGCTGTCTAACCCGCTTGAAAATCTACCCGCATTTGGCGGGTGTTAATGTCAAGCCCTGCATGTGACACATTGAAAATAAAATTAGTTTCTTTAATTTCTTTAGTTATTATATTATTATATCTAAATATTTATAATAAAATGTTTTAATGCATAGTTTTATATATATTATGGCACCCTGGACCTGTAAGTGTCAATTTTATGAAAATGAGATAAATACATCACCCAAACGCTTAAAAGTCCTGTGAAGTGCTTTGAAATGTGCCTTTTTTAGTTGGATGTTTGCCATAATCTCAACTGAAACATGAAGAGAGGGCGGGACAGAGTAGCTCCTCCTCATTTAAAAAAACAGCCAATACGCTCATTTCATGTGGCCGCCATTTTGAAAAACAAAAGCGAGGCTGCGGTGGGAATAAACCCGGAAGTAAAGGACCAGCACTGTAAACGTTGCATCAACATGCTGTGAACTACAAACCTCCAGCTGGTACTGTGATTTTAAATGCAGATATGGTGTAAACATTATTATCGTTCAGTTAGGTTTCATTTAAACAATTAAAAGCATATTAATCAAACACGATCACAATCTCTTTAAGAGTAGTACGCTTAAGTGTCCTCCTAGACTTCAGTTCATGGCACCAGGTAAACACCGTGAGGACGCTTCCCTGCTTCAGCCTTTGTAACCCGGCGAGCGATAAAACAAAGCAGTTTTGTGTAAAATGTTTGGAGCACACCCTCATGTTGTCTGTAATAGTGTTGAAACGATACTGGAATTTTAAAAACGTCCATTCCCCACTAACATTTAAGCTTGTTCATAAACACCACTGATTTGCCATTGTGCTCAACAAAATTAACTGTGATGGGCCATAAAGGTCATCAGTTCATCGCTCTTTACTGAGTGCAAACACAGATACACGAACAATGGATCGTTTTAAAGCCACGAAATTCAGTATCGTGACAAGTCTAATGTATAGTGAAAGATTCAGTTCAGTTTAACTTGAGGTAGATAATGGCATCTAAAACATGTGTTTGGGAAAGATAACGTTAGCTAAATAGTGCCATTTCCGTTAGCTGAAAATGAGGTCCGATATCCATTTTTATTCAATCAGAACGGACCTTTGGGTCACTCGGAAAGCAGTGAAATGATAAATTTGTGTTCTTTTTGCTGATAAGATATATAGCCAGCTACACAACAATCCGCCATAGCAGACACCGTTCCTGTGTGACTCTAGGCAATACTTCCGGGTTTCTTTCCACGGCAGCCTCGCTTTCGCTTTTCGCTCTTAGCAATCCATATTACTAATCAAAAATAGAGTTTTTAAGTATTTAAAGCAGGACATTCACAAAATGTTTTAATGAAGTTTTAATGATCTTTACTCAATATTCAAATGGTTTTTGGCATAAAAGAAAAATCTATATTTTTGATACATACAATGAATTTTGGTTATTGCTAAATGTTGTCTTTGTTATCCAGGATCACATATTGACCAAAATAAATCTAAAAGTCTCATGATATTATCATCTGTTTATGATGCTATAGTACTACCACAGAAAGTTTATTGATGGATTTGAGATATACTTTTTTATTTAATCAAGTGTGCTAATTCTATTAATCTTTAACAGGATAAAATCTATTCTGTCAAATGATTTGCTTAACAAGCAGGTTTTAAACTGAAGATTTATCAACAATGTGCAACATTCATCTAAATATGTGTAAACATGTCTGCAGTTAGGAGGTCATTTATACAGTGTTAGAGTTTCTGGAGTTTATGAACCACAAAGAGACACTTACAGTAGATCAACTGTGTTGCTCTTGGATGAAAAATATCGCAACACTACAAGATCAAAGCAGAAATAATAAAACTTTCCAAGAAACTCTCAACTCCCCTTTAAAAAAAATTCAATCAAATTTCGCAAGCTTTTTTGTGGTGCAGAAAAATAATAGCAGCAAATGTTTTAAAGTGAGAGCATGTGGAATATGTCATACTGAACCTTCAAGAAACTGGTCTTGATTGGGGAGAAAGAATCCGCCTGCACAGCAAGCCAGCAGAGCCACAAACTTAAAGAACCAGAACCTGCAAAGAACAGGAGAAATTATTGATATTTCACAAACTGGTAGTCAGGGTTTAAAACACACTTTATGACATCAGTTTTCAGAAATGGTTTTGTGTGTCAATTAGGGTTTTTTTTTTGGAGGAGGGTTGTCGGAAGCTCACAGGGAATGGTGTTTTGTTGTTTGTTTGTTTTTGTTTTTTTCATTTTGTTTTGTTCTTATGTTATTTTTTCAAATGACATGTCTATATTATAGAAATGTGCTGTGATGTGGAAAATATATATTTTGTTTTATGTGCCTTTCCAGAGACTTTGTGACTAATTGGTCACCAATATTAGTACTTCTAGATGGTATGATGTTTCCCTTTTTTTTCTTCTTTTTTCCTTTGCTCATCTATATATTGGCTTATTTACTTATTTTTAAAAATTACTTTAATTTCTACAACCCATTGCACATTTTTTTGTAAAACTTGCCTTTGATTATGTCTGTAAAAGCACATTGTACATTCATTTTGATAACCTTAAATAAACATGTTACAAAAAAAACATCAGTTTTCAAACTGTTCTAAGAGAAAGTGTAATTGTACAGTATATACAAAATTACATATTTAACTAAACAGTAAAAGAAAGGTGTTAAAATGACCTCAAAAACATTACTAAATCAGTTTGGGTATTAATAATTTTACATTCATTTTACAATATTTATTAATCCAAAACCATTTTTCTCTAAAATCAAAAACCTAGTTTAAAAACAATAGTTTGGGGTCTGTGAGATTTGTATTTATTTATTAATTTACTTAATAAAAAATACTTTAATTTAACTATGATGCATCAAATTGACCAGTAAAATCAATAAAGACATTTATATTATGTTACAAAAGATTTCTATTTTAAATAAATGCTCAGAAATACTTAAGCAGAAAATAATATTAGTGATTCATAATACCTACATTAACCACTAATAGAATAATTGTATTTTTTTATAAAAAAAAAAAAAAAAAAGAAAAGGAAAAGCAATAGAATGTTTTTTATTTATTACAAGAACATTTGGGTTATTGCTAGATCAGATACGGTTGCGGTCAGAAGTTAACAAAAATGATTTATATTATTTATTGAATTTCCTTTTAATTGTATTTTATTAACATTTACCCCTACCCCAACGCTAAACCCAACCGTCACATTAATGTAAAAACAGATTTGGATCTGGAGTCTTCTCTATTAGTACAGCTGATTAACCACGATAATTATTTATATTATTTATAAAACTTCCCATTAATTGTATTTTATTTATGTCGACCCCTACCCCTACCCTAACTGTCCCAGTAATGTAAAAACAGATTTGGAGTCTTATCTATTAGTATAGCTGACTAACCACAAGAATTATTTATATTATTTATTAAATTTCCCATTAATTGTATTTTATTTATGTCTACCCCTACCCTAACCATCACAGTAATGTAAAAACAGATCTGGATCGGGAGTCTTCTCTATTAGTATAGCTGACTAACCACAATAATTATTTATATTATCTATTAAATTTCCCATTAATTGTATTTTGTTAACGTCTACCCCTACCCCAACCCTAAACCCAACCATTACAGTAATGTAAAAACAGTAGCTGTACTGAGTATTATTTATGTTATCTATTAAATTACCCAATAAATTGTGTTTTTAATTCGTAGCCCTACCCTAACCTTAAACCCAACTGTCACAGTACTGTAAAAAATAATCATTATTGTTATACAGTGTCATAAAAAACGCTGCTATATTGATGGGCGTATCGCTCTTCTGGCCGGCTATGTATGGAATCGATCATTTTAACAAAAATAAATTAAAAAACAAATGAAATATTATAAAAACTATTACACAACTATATCATATTTATATGTATATCCTTACTTTATAAATCAATTTTGGCAGTAAAATGTCTTAACTAATAAAATCAAATGATTAAACATATTAAGAAAACCACTAGATAAAGAAAAAGAGTGTAATTAATGTATACAAATGCTAAACTGTACACCAATAATATTTTTGTCTGGCATTTTGTCTCCTTGTTATCTAGTGTAGGATTTCCTGTTTGTCCCTGTTATCATGTCATCACCAGATGGTTTCAGGAATAAGTGAATGAGGATTTATCAAGTGGTGTTTTGTTTGTGTGTGTGTCTGTGTGTAGAGCAGGCAAAAGCTGCATACAACGGTGAGTTCAGCCATGTACTTTCTCAGCCAGCATTTGCATACAACACAAAGGTCCGATTATTACAACATGAAGTGCCTAATGTGGGGCCAAACCATCCCATTTGTAGGGGAAAAGCTCGTCACCATTTCCGCTGGACAGAGCTTTAAATTAATACCTCCATTCAGGGCTTTAGATGTGGGTGAATAATGGAGCATTAGGAGGAGCATACAGATGGAAACAGCAGGCCAAACAATACACACTAGTCGTTGAACCGGGGCTGTGTCCAGTGTAAATAGCACTTCAAAAGTGGCCGGGTGACCCGCTTACCCATTGTGAACCGCTGCCCGGCATCCCGTGCTGTTCTGCACACGAATGGTGAAGACGGCGAAGAAGAAGAAAAAACAGGCCATGCCGAAACAGACTTTATAGACAGCTGAATAGCCCACTAGGGTACTGCAGTTCTCTCCAGCATTGAGCTGCTGACACATTTGTGTGTAGAAAGGAATCTGAGAAAAGCACAAAACAATAGAGGAATACAATTACAGAAGTGTTACAGTCGCCTCAGGGTAAGGATAAAGTTAAAGTAAGCCAAACTTTGAACACACCTATTCATGCTGACCAAAATCAGGGAACAACCTAAATATATACACACCTTAAATAGAAATTAAACTGCTTACAATAACCCAATTACTACCAAATGCTGGTTGTTTCCAATACAAGTCATTGTATTATTGTTGGATAACACAATGATTTGTATTATTGTATTATACAATATTGTTGGATTTGTTTGGATTTGTTTCATTGATCCTATACTATAACTCTACACTAACTCATACAATCCAGTGTTGGAACAACATGAAGGAATTAAGTTGTTAAGTTTTACAGGTTTAAGTAGATTGAACATAAAACTTTTACGTTAAAACAAATAAAGTTGACGAAAAAAAAAAACCCTCAAGAATTGCGTTGTTTCAGGTTATTTCAAAAAAGTAATCTGAACAAACAGCAAACGTCATTTTTTAAGTGTAACTTCAAAGCTGTAACTTTAGCTTTCTTTTTGATAAGCTATAAGAAGCTATTAGAAGTTGAAATTTTCTTTTGTATTTATCTCATCTGCCATATTAATATGGGCTTCCATATTAAAATCATCAGTAGAGACAACAATTATACATACAAAAATAAAAAAAATGTCAAGAAAAAGTTTATATACAGTATCATCATTGAGCTTGGGAAAAAAAAATTCAGTTCAGGTTACAAACCAAAATACGCAGCACAATTGTTTTCAACATAGATAATAATAATAACAATAATAATAATAATAATAATAATAATAATAATTTAAGAAAATATAATAATAATAATAATAATAAAAATAATGATAATGATTATTATTATTATTATTATTATTATTATTATTATTATATTTTCTTAAATTATTATTATTATTATTATTATTATTTTTTTTTTTTTTTTTAGCCCTCCTGTGAATTTTTCTTTTTTTTTTATCATTTCCCAAACAATGATTACCAGAACAAGGAATTTTTCACAGTATTTTCTATCATTTTTCTTTTGGAATAAAAGCAGTTTTTAAATTCTTTAAAAAAACATTTTAAGGTCAAAATTAGTATTATTATCTTAAGCAATATATCTTTCTACAGAACAAATCACTGTTAAACAATGCACTTGCCTAATTACCCGACCTTGCCTAATTAACCTAATTAACATAGTTAAGCCTTTAAATGGCACTTTTAGCTGAATACTATAGTGCCTTAAAAATATCTAGTAAAATATTATTTACTGTTATCATGTCAAAGATAAAATAAATCAGTTATTAGAAATGAGTTAAAACTATTATGTTTAGAAATGTATTGAGAAAAAAAAAATCTCTCCGTTAAACAGAAATTGGGGAAAAATATACAGGAGGGCTAATAATTCAGAGGGGCTATTAATTCTGACTTTAACAAAACAACTACTATAAATTGAAACAATCTTTTGCAACATCACTGTTTAACAGTATATGATTAAATAAACTTACTTTGAACAAAGTACAGTAACATGCATTCATTCATTTTCTTTTCGGCTTAGTCCCTTTATTAATCCGGGGTTGCCACAGCGGAATGAACCGCCAACTTATCCAGCACGTTTTTACGCAGCGGATGCCCTTCCAGCCGCAACCCATCTCTGGGAAACATCCACACACTCATACACTACGGACAATTTAGCTTACCCAATTCACCTGTACTGCATGTCTTTGGACTGTGGGGGAAACCGGAGCACCCGGAGGAAAACCTCGCGAACACAGGGGAGAACATGCAAACTCCACACAGAAATGCCAACTGACCCAGGCGAGGCTCGAACCTTCTTGCTGTGAGGCGACAGCACTATACTGTGCCACTGCGTCGCTCCAGTACAGTAACACTTAAGGTAAAATATTTTAAGGTCTCCTTGTTACATGCGTTCCATCTACTTACTGAAGAGTATTGATTTCGCAACTAACCCTAAAAATAAAACACATTCTAACCCTAACCATATAGTAAGTATACAGTTGAAGTCAGAATTATTAGCCCCTCTTTGAATTTATTATTATTTTTAAATATTTCCTAAATGATGTTTAACAGAGCAAGGACATTTTCACAGTGTGTCTGACAATATTTTTTCTTCTGGAGAAAGTCTTATTTGTTTTAATTCAACTAGAATAAAAGCAGTTTTTAATTTTTTAAAAGCCATTTTCAAGTCAAAATTATTAGCCCCTTTAAGCTATATTTTTTTCCGAACAAACCATTATTATACAATAACTTGCCTAATTGCCCTAACCTGCCTGGTAACCTAATTAACATAGTTAAACCTTTAAATGTCACTTTAAGCTGTATAGAAGTGTCTTGAAAAATATCTAGTCAAATATTATTTACTGTTATCATGGCAAAGATAAAATAAATCAGTTATTAGAAATGAGTTATTAAAACTATTATGATTAGAAATGTGTTGAAAAAAATCTTCTCTCCTTTAAACACAAATTGGGGAACAAAATAAACAGGGGGGCTAATAATTCAGGGGGGCTAATAATTCTGACTTCAACTGTCAACTATGTAATTAATTAATATTACTCAGCAGTTAAACTATAACAAGCACACCTTAAAGTGCAACCTATAGTAATGGTGGCAACCAAACATTAATACAATGCTACTGTAATTTTAGTGTCTTTCTGTAATTATAATATTCAAAATCATACACATTTCATCCTGAAAACTACCCTTTTCCATTGTACTGGTCCTAAAACAGTGTTACCATGGTTACTCTGTAAGTGTACAATATAACTTCCATAGTTCTAAGATCTGCTAAAAGAAGCAGTCAGATTCAAACCAGCATTTATGCATCTCGTTTGTGGTTTAGAAGAGAAAGCTGGCACAAACTACAGGGCTCTGGTCAATTCCTAAAATATACGCCCATTCCCAACAGTCCACATTTATGCAGACCTGCTATAATGCTGAGAGGCACTGCTATTACAACATAGACCATCACATAATATAAGGTTATTAAGGTGTACCTCCTCAAACAAGTCACATTTCATACCCCGTTTGCCCTGAAACTGCTGTAACCACCAAAGACCACCAGGAGGGGATTTTATGGGCTTTTAAATTTTAAACGACTGTGTGTGAAAACCCTTCAGCCGCTGTAAATCTTGCTGTTTTGGGCACCTGAATGGCAGTTCTTTTGTGCCTCACCGGGAGGCAGTGTTTTTTATAACTGCGCTGTTCTGTTTTAATGTCTGGCTTTTTATACTCATGGCATTTACTCAGTAAGTGCTCATTGTGGTGCTGAGAACAAAAAGAGAGCTTGAGCTCACGTTACACACTCTTTAAATGTGCTTCGACCGATTTCTTTAACCGTTTTTTGTGTGGCTACAGAAAAGCAACATGTAGCTTCCCTAAAAAAGTTACGATATTACACATAGAGCGTGCAGTGATTCCTGTGTTAGATGAGGTGATGGAGCGCTAATATTGAGTTTTACATTCCTTCCATGCTTTGAGGCAGAAGAGTCATGCAGCTCCTTTTTGTGTTTGCCTGAATAACATGGGCTCAATGCCTGCAAATAAACCCTTGATCCCCCTATTGACCTTTTCTTTAAAGAATGAATGAATGCACAAACGCTGTTCCTACAAACACTGTAAATATTCCCTGTGGTTTTAAAAGGTGTGAAAAGAAAGTGTATGTGGTAACTTGGGCCCCATTTAGACTAATATGCTTTAGTTTAAAACGCATAACTTTTTGCAGTTATACTACCCGATAGTTTTTGACCCCCGAAAATTACTTTTTTTACTTTTAAAAAAAACCTTGCAGAGGCTATTCTATTTTGTTTTATTAGCTGGTGCTCCATGTCAGTGTGGACAGAAAAAAAAAAGGGGACATTTGAAAACGGAGGCGAGGCTAGCGACATGCGCTCCCTGATTGGGTCTTTTGGGAGATCGCGTATACTTTGTCAAGCATGAATTACATGACCGTAATGATACTGGAAGATGACAGACCAGTCGTGATGACCTCTGAGTGACAACATAGACTCGAAAATTGAAGCTCTGTTCACATTGTTGTCATTTTTGCCAATGTGTGTATGGTCACCTCATGTATGTTTTCAGTGCTATAGTGTGGACGGAGATCTTTTCAGAAATACTAATAGAGAATGGGAATGTGTCATAATAATGCAATGCATAATGTGTATTTAGGACAAGGGAGTCTGATTCCTATTGATCTTTATAGATTTACAGTGCATCAGGAAAGTATTCATAGCGCTTCACTTTTTCCACAATATTTTATTACAGCCTTATTCCAAAATGGATTAAATTCATTTATTTCTTTAAAATTCTACACACACTACCCCATAATGACAATGTGAAAAAAGATTTTTTGAAATTGTTGCAAATATATTCAAAATAAAAGACCTGAAAAATCACATTTACATAAGTACTCACAGCCTTTGTCGTGAAGCTCTAAATTGAGCTCAGGTACATTCTGTTTCCACTGATCATTTTTGAGATGTTTCAGCAGCTTAATTGGAGTTCACCTGTGATCAATAAGTTGATTGGACATGATTTGAAAAGGCATACACCTGTCTATATAAGGTCCTAGGGTTGACAGTGCCTGTCAAAGCACAAACCAAGCATGAAGACAAAGGAATTGTTTGTAGACCTCTAAAACAGGATTGTCTTGAGGCACAAGCCTGGGGAAGGTTACAGAACAATTTCTGCTGCTCTGGACGTTCTAATGAGCACAGTGGCCTCTATCATCCGTAAATGGAAGATGTTTGGAACCACCGGGACTCTTCCTAGAGCTGGCCGGCCATCTAAGCTGAGTGATTGGGGAGAAGGACCTTTGTCAGGGAGGTGATCAATAACCCGATGGTCACTCTGGCTGAGCTCCAGTGTTCGTCTGTGGAGAGAGGAGAACCTTACAAAAGGACAACCATCTGTGCAGCAATCCACCAATCAGGCCTGTATGGTAGAGTGGCCAGACGGAAGCCACTCACCGCCTGGAATTTACCAAAAGCGTCTGAAGGACTCTCAGACCATAAGAAACTAAATTCTCTGGTCTGATGAGACTAAAATTGAACTCTTTGGAGTGAATGCCAGGCGTTACGTTTGGAGAAAACCAGGCACCGCTCATTATCAGGCTAATACCATCCATACAGTGAAACATTGTGGTGGCGGCTTCATGCTGTAGGGATGTTTTTCAGCAGCAGGAACTGGAAGACTAGTCAGGATAGAGGGAAAGATGAATGCAGCAATGTGCAGAGACATCCTGAATGAAAACCTGCTTCAGAGTGCTCTTGACCTCAGACTGGGGCGACGGTTCATCTTCCAGCAGGACAATGACCCAAAGCACACCATCAGAAAATCAATGGAGTGGCTTCACAACAACTCGGTGAATGTCCTTGACTGGCCCAGCCAGAGCCCACACCTAAATCCTATTGTACATCTCTGGATAGACCTGAAAATGGCGGTACATCATCGCTTCCCATCCAACCTGATAGAGCTTGTGAGGTACTGCAAAAAGAAATGGGCAGAAATTCCCAAAGACAGGTGTGCTAAGCTTGAGGCACCATATTTAAAAAGGCTGTAATTGCTGCCAAAGGTGCATCAACAAAGATTTGAGCTAAGGCTGTGAATACTTATGTACATGTTATTTTTCAGGGTTTTTATTTTAAATAAATTTGCAACAATTTCAAAAAAATATTTTTTCACATTGTCATTATGGGGTATTGTGTGTAGAATGTTCAGTAAATAAATGAATTTAATCCATTTTGGAATAAGGCTGTAACATAAAAAAATGTGGTAAAAGTGAAGCGCTATGAATACTTTCCGGATGCACTGTATTGTTTCATATATACACAACTGTAAGCACTTGCACTACAAATAATGAAGAGAATCATATCTGGAACAGTTTTCTTGCTGCAGCTCATCAATACCCTGTCAATTATGGATAAACTTGATCCGCTCTGGATCCACCCCCTCTGCATCTGTGCTCCGCTTCTCTATTTACACTTCCCCACTGGAGACAGAATGTTATGGGGAAGCATACATTATCAGCTTCTAAGACACAGAAAGAGACACGTTTGTAAATGTATACAGACGTTAATCCATTTTATTCTGAGTGCTTGTGAAATGTAATTCATAAAATGTTACAATAAAACACACACATTGTGCACTCCTGTGTTTGTCCACCAACATGGCCGACTGCAACTTAACATGACGTAGATTCCCAAACTCTATAGAAACATCAGTATGAACATCGTTTTTGTTCTAAAATGCCATTTTAAAACTAAAATTAATTAGTGTAAACAGGGCATTACTCTGGGTGGTGGTAGCCTAAAATAGTTAGTCTAAAACCACAAGTACACAAACCTTGCTTTATTTCAGCACAGTCTGAAATCATCAGCAAAAAAAAGAACCTTTTATGATTGGTTAGACTTTCTCAATCATTTATTTAAAAAAAATGGGCTCATAAAAATCTGTTATAATTGATAACTAAAAAAAAAAATTTACTGTTAATTAAATGTAAAAATAATGAAATTAAATTAAATATGAACACAAGTAATTCAACTTATCTTAAAAGTTTTTAAAAGTGATTTAAATGATTAAATCTAGAGCATGTAACGTTTTTGTTTTAAAATGACCAAAACATACAGTATGTATTGAGTAAGACCATCAATATAGCATCTTCCAAACTATGTTGTTGTCTTAACCTGAATATAATAAGCCTTTAAATAATAAATATTTATAAATGGGACTATATCTGATGTGGACTAACCCAAGGAAAAGAAGCTTTGCAGTTACATTTATTAACCGCTGGAACAAAAAAAGTTACAAAACTATCCCTTTAAAGCTGACGTACAGAACTTTAGTCTTATTTGTTTTAAACATTATAGTGCAAGTTACAAACAGAGTTCTTGTTTGTTTTTTAAAAATTAATCTGCCACTGTACTTTGAGACAACTGTAAGAAGTAATAGGATAAGGTTTCTCAGCAGACAAATATTTTAAATAATTCTCCCACAGAGATATTTACAAAAATGACAAAAATGAGCATGCACATAATTGCCACTGATGTTGCTGTTGTCGCTATTACGTAATTTTTAAATTGTGATTGTCACTCTTATGCAGTTTCTAATGTGGGCTGATTTAATAATAATATACTGACTGGATGTTTGCACAAAAACGCTACAGCCCCATTTTCAGATTTATCCACTCTTGGTCCATTTCCACTGACTGGTACGGTTCGGTTCTGAACCATACCATACCACTTTTTCGGCACCCTTTCGGGTACCAAACACAAGAAAGGGTACCGAAAGGTGGAGCTACACACGCAGCTGAACGCTGATTGGTTACAGAGATACTTCACGTGGAGCTAGCCAGAATCAAAACAATGGAACTGCCATGTTTTTAAATACACAGCCGAGACATTATCGTAATACTTTATACATATAATAACGAGCCATGGTTGACCCGAGCTCAAACAAACCTTGTCGTTGTCTTGATAAACAGCTAAAGCCAAGAATAACAAATTCTGGCGTGTCCTGTTGTTGTTGAGCTCATATTAATAACGTGCGCGTGATCATTGAAGTGTTCTGATATCCGATCCACTCAGATGCGGAAAAACGCGAGAGTGTAGAGCGAAAAAACAAAGGAGAAGCCTGACAAAACAGCAGCAAATGATGCTTCTGCAACCTAAAACATGAACAAACGGCCATGTTTAACTATTATCATCACCTTATGGACTATTATGAACTCTGAATGACAGAATTACTTTCTAACAAGAGGCTACATGTGCTGCTGAAGATTACAGACACATATGAGAGGTTTGCACTGACTGTGGGCTATATTTTGTGTTGTTTTTTAACCCAAATAAGGATTAATGTATGCTGTATGTAGTTTTCTGTAATTGGTAACATATAGGAGACTGTAAAGGTCTGTATGTGTTTATTTATGGTGCATTTATTTTATGTAATTGCAGACGTTACAGTAGGCTATTTCACACTATCATTGATCTGCTGTTATAATCAAATCATGTTCATAGAAAAGTTAGTAATAAACATTTATACACAAGTATTTATGTGTATAAAGCATCTGTGTTGTGAGACGTGCTTCTCATATGATATGTGAACGACCTGTATGGTGTTACTGTGACATTTCCTTGAGTAAACATGACGTCGTCTGCAACTTTTTGTCGTACACCACACCCACCAAAAGGGTACCCTTGGTAGTGGAAACGCAAGCTTGATAAAGGTGACCCGTACCGACCCGAACCGTACCGTACTGTACCTCTCAGTGAAAACGAGCCATCTGAGTCCCAATCTGTCAGTTTTCTGTCTGAACAAAATACATATATGATAAAGTTTTTGAATATACAGATCTGTATCTGAATATCCGTATCTGAAATATAAAAGGAGTTTAACTTACAGGTCAGTGGTTTTTAAATGGATAGGATTCAAATGGATTTAAATGGATTCACCCAAAAATGAAAATTCTGTCATCATTTACTCACCCTTTACTTGATCCAAACCACTTTTAGTTTTTTGTTTTATTGAGCACATCAGAAGATATTGAAAAATCTTGGAAACCTGTAACCATTGACTTCCATAGCATTTGTTTAATATAGTTACACAGGTTTCCAACATTCTTCAATATATCTTCCTTAAACATTTTTTTTTACAAATAAAACTGTTTCACAACAAGTGAAGGGTGAGTACATGATGACAGAATAATTTTCAATTCAGGGGTGACCTATCCCTTTATTTAAATAGTCTCAAACTTAATTCTTGGAGGGTCACAGCTCTGCATAGTTTAGCTCCAACTCACACCTGCTTAATAGTCTCTAGCAGTCTTGAACACCTTGATTAGTTGCATTAGCTGTGTTTGATTAGGGTTGGAGCAAAACTGTACAGAGCTGCGGCCATCGAGGATTCGAGTTTGAGATGTATGCTTTACTTGCTTTTCATTTATTCAGCCTTTGCTCACTGAACATTTTCAGAAATATCAGTTAGGATTTGTATTTAATCTATGTTCCTTTTTTATTATTTATATAGCCCTTTTTTATTTATTTCATTTAAAAATAAAAATCTAGTTTGCTTTCTGGTGCTGGTTTACTTAAATGCATAACTGAATTGATTTCACAATCAAAAAAATATTATTTCTGGTCACATGGCTGTTTTGATCACTGAGAAGCAACAATGGTGTCATTTAACTGGATATCTGTAAGTCCAAACAAGTATTTCATCTGACAGTCAATGTTTTAAACTTATATATGGGATATTATTTATCTATAATAATGATTCTCCAGTTATTACTTCACTGCACTTACTTATTGCACATCAGTTAATACAAACTAATTCCTAAAATTGTATTCTTAAAAATAAAAAAATCCTGCTAGAGTTTAAACAGAGGCAGAGATGCAAGGCCCACACAGAATCTGCGCCCACAAATCTCCACTAAAAATTCCACAGAATTGCAACGCTTGTCATTCACAAAATGACTAACATTTCTTGCCACATTATGCGTTCATTTACTATTGTTTTTAGCGAATGAATAACTTGATTATCCTTCAAATAATCAACAAAAATCTGTCCTCTAAGTTCTGATACTGTCACTTTGAAAACATGAATGAAATATGCCCAACCAGCAGGTCTGTTTGACATGGAGCCCACTCCTGCTGACCCGAGACCTGATTTAATGCTCTACGCATATTAGGAAACCCGATACTAAAAAAATGCAAACGGAGAAGACTCACATGTTCTCGCATTGCCATCTCCACAGTGGGGGACATCATGATGACACAGGTCACCGTGACCAGCATGAAAAAGAGGGCGTACATGAAGCGTGTCGAGGTGGACTGTTTGATCTTGGGACAGCAGCCGCAGCACAGCGAGCAGGCCGCCGATCCACAGCAGCAGGCCAGCTGCAGAAAAACAACACGTATTACAGCTCACAAACAATTACAATCCAATAAATGCATTTTAAAGCACTTTTAAAAGTATTTTTAAGTAAACAAAAAAACAGAGAACATGCTTTAAATAATTTACATAATATATAATAAACAATCTATTAATTGGAGCTAAAATAAACCAATGCCATGTTTGTAATGTAATGTCAAACTGAGAAGATTGAGGGGGCTACTAAGATCCTATTGGCTGTTGTGTCCTTTAGCAACACAAATGCCGCATTCTTATTGGCTGTACCCAGTACTACAGTTGGGCTGTTACTATGAAGCAGCTTGAATCACATGATGCAAGACACAGACATAACAGGAGGCTCTGAGATCAGTGCTGATACAGTATCGAAACAAATGTCTTTCGAAATCTCTTTTCTGGTTCCTGCAGAAAAGATTGTGCAAGAAAAAGGTTGAGGGACATTTTTGGTTTAGATGATTTTGTTTAGATTTTTGTTTAAATTTAAAATTTATCAAACTGAAACAAACATTTATATAGTTTTTTTACACATATAGTCAAGCCTGACATGTAAAAAATATATACAGTTGAAGTCAAAACTATTAGCCCCCCTTTGAATTTGTTTTTCTTTTTTAAATATTTCCCAAATGATGTTTAACAGAGCAAGGGAATTTTCACAGTATGTCTGATAATATTTTCTTCTGGAGAAAGTCTTTTGTTTTATTTCGGCTAGAAAAAAAAGCAGTTTTAAAATTATATCAATAAAATAAAAAATAAAAAAATTATTAGCCCCTTTGTTATATATTTTTTTCCAATACTCTAGAAGAAACCATCATTATACAATAATAAATAAATTACCCTAACCTGCCTAGTTAACCTAATTAACCTAGTTAAGCCTTTAAATGTCACTTTAAGCTGTATAGAAGTGTCTTGAAAGATATCTAGTAAAATATTATTTACTGTCATCATGGCAAAGATAAAATAAATCAGTTATTAGAAATGAGTTATTAAAACTATTATGTTTAGAAATGTGCTGAAAAGATCTTCTCTCCGTTAAACAGAAAATTGGGAAAGAAATAAACAGGGGGGCTAATAATTCTGACTTCAACTGTACATTATATGTATACAGCCTAAAACGTTTTCATTTAAGTTCTTGCACATTTTAGCAAATTTATTATTATGTTTTAATAACATAACGACTATTATATAGGTTTCTACACACAGTTTGTCTCATTCTGTTGCTATTATCCTTGATTTTTATTTAAACTGACTAATCATTAATGTTATGTTATAGATTAAATTATGTATACATTCACTGCATATAAAATATAATTTTGTACTAATTAAGCAGATAAGTTAAAGCTTAGCATATTTAAGAAAATATCTATAAAGAAATGATATGATTTGTCAATATGAAAAAAAAATGTTACGCTCCTAAAAACTATGAACCCATTATATCAATGTGGTCTCACCTCTAGAAAACATCAGAAAGCTAAATGTTCAGTGTCTAAAACATGTTGAGCTTGTCCACATTTGACCACTTCCAGAGGTAGTCAAAAGCACATTTGTTCAGATTGCTTTTGTAAATGCTCATGTGGTCCAATGCTTTTAAGCTGCCATAAAAGACCAATTGCTTACTCTCTGCAGTGCGTTCTGATCTAATACATGACTGTTATGGGACATGTTTTGGAAAAGTGTATCTCTTCAACACTGTACTAAAAAGATTATGATCCTTTACTGTATATTCACATCATTCAGAAGTCCTTGTGCTCTGCATTAAATGCTCCAGAAAAAGTGACGTAAATGGCCTCAACAAAATGTAAAGTTGTCTCAAGAGATGCATTTGAATGCATGTTAATACCAGAAGCAAACGATAATGCATCAGCTGACCGCTTGAGTGACGAAACCGCATGTTATGCTTCTCAAACTTTCGTGGTCACACCCTTGGTTAAAGTTAGAAAAACTAAATCTGGCACCTCTCCTTACATATTAAAAAAATAATTTGAATTTTTTTCTAAGCTTCATGAAAATAGAACTGTTTCTAATTGTATAAAGTGCAGTTCATGAAACACCTGAATCATCAAAAGAAAAAATATTACATAAGTACATCTTTTTATATACATAATAATAATAATAAAGAAAAAAAAAAAACATTTTGATCTCAACTGGCAAGTCATTCCAAAGGCCAGGAGTCAAGTGGGGAATTAAAAGATGATTCTGGTCACAATATTTTAGACTTCAAGGCGAAATATTGATGCAGCAATTTGGACAAATAGTTGGTTGAAAACGCATTTGATCAGATTGCTGTATTAGTGTGACCACCTTTGTTGAACACCACCTTCTCTCTGCCAGTGAGCACATTCATAAACAGCAGGGCTTGCTGCTGAAACATGCCGGAGAGACAGATTTAACCTTAATCTTAGGATTTGTATCAGAGGTGGAAAAAATGTATAGGGTAGAAGGTTCTTTAAGCAGTCCCAATTAATCTATTAATAAAAAAAAAATCTTATTTCAAAAATAAATACATACATATATTACATACATAAATAAATATTTTACTGCAAATGAGATTTCTGAAATAATATGGCTGTTTCATCCTCTTTAAACTGAAAATCTCGCAGCACCCGTGAACTGCTGTTTTTCATTTGAGAATGTATTAGTTAATGTTTATTCTTAGTAATGTTTTTGAAATCATTTTATTCTATTCAAAGCAATGTATTTTATTTTTTTTATTTAATATAATGTCAGCAACCAAGGCTATTTTCATGGCAGGAACATTCCAATAATAAATATACAATTAAAAATCAACAAACAAATGAATACATAAATTAAATAAGATTTGTTTGTGTTAATACATGATAAAAATTCTAAAATCTTTTCTGGTGTCACTTTGCTAAATATGTCCTAATAAGTGTTCATTTCATAAAAAAGTCTTCTGGAATCATTAAAAGCAGGAGAGTCCAGTAAAATATGTTTTATAGTAAGGGGACACACACTGAGTAGGGTTTTCACCTTGGAGCAAAAAACCATGGGTTATTCTTGTATGTAAAATACGACATCTGGTAAAAACCACTTGATCAAATCTACTCTTAAAATGTCTTAAAATACTGTGTGAGATTTGCATTCAAAGGAACATTTCTGAATGTGAAAACTTGATATTACTTTCAATCTTCACTTTTCGATGTTTACTACAGTCAAGGCTTAAATTATTCATACCCCAGGGGCTTGTCTCTACATGTCAAAACTGTTCATCAGAATCAGAATAAAGTGTTTAGGTCTATAACAAAGCCCATAGAAGTTGATCAGAAATGAAAGAAATCAGTTGTTTATAACTGAATTAGTCATTAGTAGCTTATCCATAAAGCGTGTTTAATTAATCTGGGACTTTTAATAAAATGCTTATATTTTTGTAAATCATGAAAATTGTGCCAGCTTTTGCAGTATTAAATTAAAAGATCAGAGAAAGGAAATACCACCCCATACACCCTCCATCATCAGAAAAATGGCCGAAAGTGAACAAAACATCCGTTTGCCATTTACTTTTATTTTTTTTTCTGCTGATGGCCAGCGTCCTCCCTGTAGTGCCTGTGTGTCCTCCACTTTGAGAATCACTGTGTTAAATCCAGAGGAAAACAGGGTCTCTGTGACAAGACAGAGATCAGAAGAATCACAGCAACAATCTCCAGCAATCAGAAGAACGCTTCCCCCCTCACCAGACAACAGGTGGTCAACATGTACGAACCCAACCCATTCCTATACCGCACCATGGTCAACCCTGGGGGAGCAGGACACAAACAAACCATCCCCCATCCACTGCCTCTGAGACACTTCTCAGCCCCCTACAAAGAGCCCTTCTCTAACCTCCTCCCGCAACCAGCAGGGGTCTGGGTGAAAGGTGACGGTCCCTGAGAAAGGACAATAACCTGGACATTGTTTTCCTAACAATTCGGCTGGGGAATTTCTCGAGCTCATCATCAGAAGCGTGTGGAGGGGCTTGAAAGAATGTGGTGGTATAGCAAGCAGATTTGTGTCTGCTCTGAAAGCTATTGAAGAACTGCTGGGCGCTAAAAACAAAAGAACACTTACTTTTACTTCCTTTAATAAAACAAACAACAAGTCAGTCCAGGTTTTGCAACGTTTTGGAAGTCTGCAAACGCAGTCCGCTGTGTACTTTTGAATGCTAACTGAAGCGCTTGCTAGATTAAATTTACAAATTGTACTTTTTTTTCATCCTATGGTAACTACACTCTAAAAACTGCTGTGTAGTTGTAATCCAACGTTGGGTCAAATGTGGAAAAATTAAGCCAACATTCTGACCCAACGTTGGGTTACAACAACCTATCATTTTTTAGAGTCAGTGTATGGTTCTAAAACAGGAAAGAAAGAAAAATACAATGAGCCACTTGACATAATGACACTAATAGTCAAACAAATAATCAGATTGAGTTTAAAGCGATCCTGGTTAATGTTACAAATGACCAAGAGCATAAAACATAGTTGCACTGATATATTTCACTGAGCTCAAGTACTATCAGTTTCGAAACTCGTCAGACAATTATCCTATAGTCTCCATGTCATGAATAGCTGCTTTGTGGGTCTGCTTGCCAGGCAATTGTACAGCTGAGGCAAAAATGTATTACTTCACTGTTTGAAGTGTACACAAAAAAGTGCTCTTTTGTGCGGTGCGAACAGTACCCATAGTAACACCGAAGAGTCAAACCTTCCCTACTAGAATTGCACTGCACTGAACGTTGATGGATGGATGGCGATCGCTTGACAGCTTTTTCAGTTGCAAATACAGAGTCATCCAAAGGCTCAAGGGACAAGAGTAAACAACCTCTAAAATGGTAATTGGAGAGTGAAAGAGATGCGTAAAAGCTGTGTGAAATTCACAAGGGTGAGAATGTCTCACTACTACCCACAAAGTCAACACAGATAGTCCTGGCACAAACGCCACCTTTCAGCTGACAAAGAGAAAAATCACATGCCGAGAGATGAGGAATGTGTAAAAATTCACAAACCTCCTATAGCTTAAATAGTAGAGATGGCACTAACAATGGTCAGTGGCAGGGCTGTGAGTTTGATTCCCAGGTAAAACGAGATGAGGCTCATAAAATGTATTCTTTCATTGCAATAAAAGTTCCTTTTGAATAAAAAAAAAAGCATTTGGAAACACTGCCTAAATGCAGAGATTTTTGAATGTAGGGTGCATTGCTTGATTTTAAAATAATCGAAGGAAACACACACTATCTACCAGAGATGGGGGACTCGAGTCACATGACTTGACTCGAGTCAGACTTAAGTCACAAAATTTAGGACTTGAGACTTGCTTGACAAATATCCAAAAAAGACTAGACTTGACTTGGACTTGACTGTCATGACTTGAGACTTGACTTGGACTTCAGTTAAATGACTCAAAATAACTTGTTTTTGTTAAATACACAATCGTTTGTTACATATTATGCATTTAAAAACAAAACAAAACCGAAAGTTCTAAGTCACGCATGCGCAGTATTAACAACTCATCGGTTCTCAGATTGGTCCGAAAGAATCAGTTGAATTTGCTGTATTGGACCATTCGGTTTATTAAGAAGAACTGCTTTAAATGATTCATTCGATTCATTTCAACGATTCATTTGCTATTTGGCCATCAGATAATGAGGTGATGAAAAACGGAAGGCGATCCGCCAAAGATAGCCTATTTTACGGGTTTAAAGATTACAAGCAGGACTCCTAATAAAAGTTTTTACTATTTAGCATAGTCTGACTCGGTGCTTCCCACACATATACTTTACCTGTGCGGGCCGTCTAAGTATATTTAGTGACACGTTTTTTTACAGTTATTATCATTCTTCTACACTGTTTAGTATCTGCCTAATTTAACCAAACATCCGCCATCGATGTAGTGGAAAATCCTCTCTCGTTACTCGTTTCGTTCGGTGCATGAACCTTGGCGGGAACTGTCAGCACCCCTGCACTGCAGAGACGTGCCTTTTTGGCACTTAAAAAATTCGTCCGGCCGGGTTTCTAAATGTCCTAAAATGTCCAGGCATTGGCTTTTGCTTTCTAAAGCTGTCGTTCGTTAATCATATGCGTTTTTGCACCATCTTTTATTTAAGGCTACTGTTGCTTGGCTTTGCAGCTGACTGCTTGCACAGTCGCGAGAGAAACATTCAATAATTCATTCTTGAATCTAAATGACTCAGAAAAACTTTACTGTATACTTGGAGAAGACAAAATGACTGGTCTAAACTGGCTGCAAAATATACCTACATCATTAGGAATGGTTAATCAACGCATTTGCCTTCTTTAAATAATCCAAACATTTAAAATGTGAATATGATACTTTTTAGAGATATTCTGTTTTTATTCCATTTTCTGTCACTTATTTCTCATTTGCTGTATATTTTATTAATTTTTACTATCATTAGGCTAATACATAGGCTATATTATATACATATCTAAAATGCTTTTGCATTCAAGTTTGCTTTGAAGTTGAAAGAGAGAGCAGCAGATTTGACATGTCAGCGGTGCACATGGCTCCTGAATAGGTAAGAGAAAGTGGATGTCTTTTTAAGTTTTTTTACTTTAACCTATTGAAAGTAAACAGTGGATAACATTGTCATAATAAATAAAATTATTGTAAAAAATTGAATATGTGGGTAAATGGTGTTTCAATCCGGCTGCCACCGCAAGTATATTTCAAACCTGTGAAAAGCACTGATAGTATTGTATTTGTATGCTAATGTTTAACATTTTTTGACATGTTAGGGGTTACGTTTAATCAAAAAAAGATTGCATTAAAACAATCTGTTAAATGCTATATTCCAGTTTTTTTACTCACATGCATCATTTTTCCCCCCGATAATAATAATAAAAAAAAGAATTAAGTTAGGCAAAACAAAAAACCATTCAGAACATGGATCTCAAAACCTGTCTGTAACGTATGTGTGAAATGGACAATATATATTATCTGGAATCTAAAGGTTCAAAATTGCCTTTAGAGTTCATTCTTAGCAATGCATGTTACTAATCAAAACATTTTTTATTGGAGTTATTGAAATGTACAAAATGTCTTTGAGGAAGATGATCTTTACTTTTAATACAATAATGTTTTTTGTAATAAAAGAAAAAATAATAAGTTTGATTTAATATTTTTTTCCCCAAAAATGTACCTGTGAACTATAAGATTTTGTGATAAGTTTTGTGATTTAGGGTCTTATTTAATTAATAGTATAATATTTTAATGGCTTTGAAGTAAGCACACACATTCCCCTAAGCAGAAAGCAATCTGATTCACTAGTGATGAAAGTGTAATTTCAAAGGACAGTTTATATAACTGTATGTGTGTGTGTGTGTATATATATAAACACATATATACACACACACATATATATATATATATATATATATATATATATATATATATATATATATATATATATATATATATATATATATATATATATTGATAATTAGATTTGAATTAAATTAAACTTGAAAGTGACTTGCTAGGCCAAGCTACGACTTGACTTGACGTGAAATAAGCAGTGACTTGATTTTACTTGAGTCTGACAAAAATTGACTTGACTTGCTTGAGACTTGAAGGTTATGACTTGAGACTTGCTTGTGACTTGCACATGTGTGACTAACTCCCACCTCTGCTATCTACTATATATGATTATTTACTGAAAATCAATGTTGAACAACTGAAATTAAAACACACATTGCCTAAAAGAAACAGTCACTTTTTTTCTTATATAAACTGAAAATAAATAGCTTGCACTTTGGGAAACAAAATGAATTATTTTCTGTGCTTTTCATATTAAAAGTATAAAATAAGCAGTATCTCTTCTAAATAAAATAATTATTGTATACCCTTTAAATAACAGTTTAAACATTGCATCTCTTGCATCTTCTGTAAACAAATATTTTAAATGTAAAATCATTTTAATGTAATGGAAAATATGGCGTCTCAGGGCATCACTGGCGCAGCTTATAATCATCGTCACCATCTCCCTACCTAACCAAAGATCAGATGTGGCTGCAAAGTGGCAGCAGAAGTATAAATCAGCCTCAGGCCCAGTTTACACTAATACGTTTTAGTTTTAAAACGCCTAAGTTTTGCTACGGTTACGCCATCCGTCCACACTACGCCAGAGTTTTCGAGCCCCGAAAACGGAGCGTTTTGGAAACGTAAACGCTCAATAAACGCTGGAGAGGCCGTTTTTATTCTAAAACGCTGCTGCTGGTGGAAAATAGAGGCATCTGAAAACGGAGGTAGGGCTGTAGACATTCGCCTATCTGATTGGGGCTTTTCCTCAATATTAAGTAGCCTTCACACAGTTCAGTCCTGCATCCTCTCCTTGTAAGCTCAGACTTCGCAAGTTTGATATGGAAAACAAACTCCTGAGTGTGTACTTTACAAAGTCATTCACATCACCCTGGCTATGCTGTTTCACTATCTTAACAATAAAATGAAAACATGATGTGAAGAACTGCCCATTTTCATTTTGATATTAGCAACTTAACAGACATCAAAAATGTTGAGGCGTCGTGTAGCTGAATAATATGGCTGTCGTCTTCATGCATATTTATAACAAAACGGAGCCTATAACATCACTGCCTCCTTTCATTTTCATTGAAAATACCAAACATACCCTCTCTTTCACTGAATATTAGTTTTAATAAATAATAATGGCCATTATAAAAGTATAACGCACAATAGGTTTATACAATTGAGAAAATAAAGGCAGGCAATCAGTCAGACGTGCAGAATCGGTGTCCACGGTTAAATTAATTAAGATAATAACCTAACTTATCTTTGCGCTCAGCCAAAACACGTTACCTGAGAACAAGTAATAGATTCAAAAGACCAAAGTCGGGGAATATGTAGTTAGATATAGACAACAAGATGACTTAAATGCTAGTGAAGTTAAATGTAAAACGCTAGTGTGTACGCGGATCGTTTTCATTCTAAAACGCCGTTTGAAAACTAAAACGTACTGGTGTAAACGGGGCCTCAGACTTTTAAGGCTGATTTATACATCTGTATCGAGTGATTGGCGTGACCTACGGCGCCTGCCTTGCACGTAGCTGTGCATTGATATACTTCAGTAAGCTGTTTGTGTTGCTCTGCGGGTTTTTATGTTCCTTTGTGTTGAGTTTCTTCGTGAGTGTTTTGTTTTTTCTGAACGCTACCTTAATGTACAAGAAGTTAAAACCGGCTGACATGCAACTACTTTAATCATAAGGTAAACGCAAAACAAAAGTTTCCATCTGTAGCTCCTCCACAGGACTCCACACTTCTAAACACTCGATCCAATGAAGGGCTCCCTGCTGTCCCGCGGCTCTCCACGCTGCCCACATGTGTCAACACTACCAAACTGACCAATCACAGAGCTTGTGATACGTGTCGTTGCAATATGTAGGTAAATTTTTAAAAGGTGCATGGGTATGCGACTGCGCGAAGGCTGCGCCGGACTATACACATGCTCTCAATGCAAAAGTATACTGTAAATCAGCCTTAACAGAGCAAGTCACGTGACTCCATACACGGTAGCGAAAATAATTGAAAAAAATTGACCTGGGAAAAGTAGATCGATTATAGGTTCTGAATGTCGATTCTGATTATTTTTGGATTAATCGCCCAGCTCAACAGTAGTCGTGCATTTATACGTCTGTGTGCGGTTTGTGTTGCTAACACTTCTAAAACAGGGTAGCTGGCAGTAGGTTTTTATGTTCTTCTGTGTCGAGTTACTTCACTGGTGTTTAGTTTTTTTCTGAATGCTACCATACAAGTAGATAAAACTCGCTCATTCTGAGGTGGGAACCGGCAGACGTGCAACAACTTTAATTATAAAGTAAACACAAAACAACAGTTTTCCCTTCACGGGACTCAACACTTGTAAACACTCGCTATATCAGGCTAGCTGCTATCAACATCTCCCACACTTGTCACCGTTATGAAGCCGGCTAATCACAGAGCGTGCAATACGTGCCGTTGCAACATGTAGTTACATTTTTTGAGAGGTTGCAAAGGCTGAGCTGGACCATACATGTGCACTTGACGCAGAAGTATAAATCAGCCTTAAGAAGAAAGGTGTTCAGATCAATATGCTCCCTAGATAGTGTTCACTGTTCTCAAAAACCTTATTAAAAAGAGATTTGAACTACTTTTTGCACCATTTTCAATGATTAAGGAAGTGTGAAGGATTATTTCACTGTAATCATGTGATTAGCATAGAAATCACATTACTCTTAAATTGAGCACACTTTCCAACTGAAATCATTGCAGATTATACTGTGATGTCCACTTGGCAGGGCACTTATGAAACAAACCTCTTAAGAGGAACAAGCCTCTGAAGCAGTAAGAGAAACCACTGAAGCGATAAGAGAAACATACTAAATATGCATAATGTGTGTGAGGGTTAAAGGAGACCAGGGTTAAGACCTGCTATTGACCTTACTCTTCAGTGCAGAAGTGCGCTCGTTTTGGCGGTTGTTTTAGAACCTCAGATTCAGTTGCCAATGGGAGAAATG
This sequence comes from Danio kyathit, assembly GCA_903798195.1. Lineage (NCBI taxonomy): Eukaryota > Metazoa > Chordata > Actinopteri > Cypriniformes > Danionidae > Danio > Danio kyathit. The sequence goes on along the minus strand of LR812523.1, from coordinate 62,083,387 downwards.
ACTATAATAAATGGCAGAAAACGGTCCAACTTGCTCTACAAACTACTATGTTTATGACCATACATAAAAAGTAGAATAATGTAATACTAAAATATAAGTTTGTAACATCAAGCAGCATAACGAGCTGTTTATAAAGTCTAAAAATCAATGGAAGTGAATGAGACCAGAAGTCTCGAGCCAAAAAGAATCCAATGGCTGCACCCGTCCTACATGAAGAATAAGGTCAATAAAGGATGTGGTGTTTTGGCATATCATGGTGACATCTCCAACCACTTACATGAAGAGATATTAATCTGTCAAAATTGAACAGAATGCTGGAGAGGCTTCACAAGCACTGCAAATTTCACGTGGGACAGAGAAAACAAGGGTACTTTGAGGCTTGATCAAGAACAGCGTGTCATTAAATTAATTACTAACAGACAGTTTGAGATAATGACCTTCCCTTATAAATAGTGCTGCAACAGTCATTCAGATATGCTTTCACGCTGTTATATTAGTGGGCAATAAAACTGTTTTATAAGATTGCATCATCATGACTGATTCACAGCAAAGACATGCATGACTCAAGGCGAGACATCTGAAGAAGAAATCGCAGAATAACATCTCCCTCTATGACAACAACTGAGAAGCTTATCAGACATAACATGACACAAAACATCAAGATTGTCTGCTTCTTTCCATGAATCATCTCAGGTGTTTGCCGTCTATATCCATAAAACTTTCTTTCCATGATTTATACATTCATTTAGCAATCACCCTTATCCAAAGCAATACAAAATGCAGAATACAGCCAGCTAATACAATCACAAAAAATGCTATACAAAATAAATACAAACATAAAGGAAAACAAATCTATTTTCAAATCATTCGTTCATTTTCCTTCGGCTTAGTCCCTTTATTCATCAGGGGTCGCCACAGCGGAATGCACCACCAACTTATCCAGCACATGTTTTACACAGCGGATGCCCCATCAGCTGCAACCCAGTATTTTGAAACATCCATACGCTCTCATTCACACACTTATACAGTTCGGCCAATTATGTTTACTCAATTCCCATATAGCGCATGTGTTTGGACTGTGCAGGAAACCGGAACACCCGGAGGAAACCCGCGCCAACACGGGGAGAACATGCAAACTCCACACAGAAGCGTCAACTGGCCCAGCCAGGACTCGAACCAGCGACCATCTTGCTGTAAGGAGACAGTGCTAACCACTGAGACACCGTGTCACCCATTTTCAAATCAATTTAGTTTGTTTTTAAAATTTGAAGTTGGCAATTCACAATCGCAGTAATGGAAACTTAAATAATATAATATTTAATAATCTATTTATACAAATAGGAAATACCACACCACAATTATAATTATGACAACCCATAGTAACAGTTTTGGGGGGGAATTTTGGAACCATCAGATGTATTCTAACTATGAGATCATGCATTTAAAGTGGCAGATCACATAATTGCATCTGTAATAAAGAGAATAATAATAAAGAGGATATCATTGTCTGATGATGTGTATCTGGTTATAGTTTTTATTTTTAGAGTGTATGGGCCAGTCTGTCAAATCCCCCTAAAAAAGTGCATGCATATTTTGAAAAGCCATGATGAAACTGAAAAGAAAACTGACCAGAAACCCACACAATGAAACAGACAGAATAAAGCTATAAAAAGGACAATTGACCAATATATTTTGTCATCAGTTACAATTAATATTCTGTTATTAGTTACATGTCACTCCAAAACCTGTTTCACTTCCTTTCTTTAAATTTGCTTTTTATTATCATTGCAATGAGTGTTGTACAAGTCAATGGGTTGTTTGTGCCCCATTTACTCACAAAAACAGATAATACACTCTCCTAAAAATACCCTCTTACACTTTAAAATATGTTTATTTATTTAAACTTTATTATCTGTTCTGCTTGACACAGAAAGGAAATTTGTCTTTAACACTGGTAACGTACAGTACATACAAACATACATCAAGCACATAATAGCAAGACAATCACATGAATTAAAAACAAATTATTAGCCCCATACATATTACTGCAGGTCATTCTTAACAACTGCACCATTCACATTAAACAGTGATCCAATTTAATACAACAACTGCAACTGGGATAAATTTCTTTTTATAAGCATTTCTTCGGGCTCTAGGAATTTTAAGCCTGCGTCCTGAAGTTAACATTTCAAAAACGTTGAAATGAAGGGGCTGTGTATTATCTTTAAAAATCGCGAATGTTGTTTTTTTTTCAATTAAGGAGTCAAATAAGATCTGCAGCGAATGTTGTTTGTAGCCAGTTATCTGTAAAAACATCAGGGGAAATGATCACAGTTTCTGTCCTTTTTGTAATATATGCCATACATACAGCTGAATTAGACTGTTCACCTGTGTTAAAGGCACACATACAACATAATGACTGCACAATATATTGTTTTAAGATCGAAATTGCAATGTGCACGTTCGCAATAGTCACATCGCAGGATATGTAATGTTGAGTATGAATTATTTTTGAGAATTTTTGACTTGTTTATAGACCAAAAATCTACATTTCAAACCGACAACAAAATAAATTTCTCGTAACATTGGCACATCATTTCACTTGTAACATTAGCTTAAATTTCACCTCTGAAAGTAAAATTAAATCATTTAACTTCATTTAAGAATGTAGTTATTTATACTTGAAAAGAGATAAAAACTCTTAAGTCAGAAAAGCATTTTTTTTTTGCAGTGTGCTTATTCAGTTTCTGTACCTGAATGCTATTATACTCTCCAGAAAAATGTTAAAAGGAACTGTTCAAACCATCTGCTGACACTGTATTCATATTGCAATATATATTGCAAGAAAATAAAATATTGCAATATCGGATTTTCTCAATATCACGAAGCCCTACACAACATGGTTTTTGTTTTTTGTAAAAATTCTGCAAATTTTTGTGACATAGGGCTGAACAATATATCATTTGAGAATCGATATCGCAATGTGTGTATCCACAATAGTCACGCTGCAGGATTAAATTTGTTGGTAAAGATTAAAAAAAGATAAAGATATTTTTAAATATATATTTTAATTAATTACACAATGATAACCATGTTTTTTACATTTGATTGTTTGATTTCTGTACTTGAATACTGTTACATTCCCAAGAAAACCATTTTTATCTATATGCTTGTAATTTATTAAAATTTATGCAAATACACTTTATAAAAAAAGACTTGATCAACCCAGTCGATTGAAAAAAAAAAAAAAAAAAAATATATATATATATATATATATATATATATATATATATATATATATATATATATATATATATATATATATATATATATATATATATATATATATATATACACACACAGTGTTTCCTCTAAGATTTTTCCCAGCTGTGGCGGCAGGCTTTTTTTTTACACAGATCTGCCAACTATTTCAAAGACAAATATTACACGCAGTATTACAAGTCGAGAACGCATTCATGTAATATGAGCATGCGAATCTCTTTGCTTGCGCGGCGATTTCCTCTTCGTGCACAAAACTTCTTGCACGCACTCAAATTTACATGCTCAAGTGCAGATCTTCTCGTGCGCTCTCCAGTAAGCGCTGCTGAAGTGCGATTTAGTGCGTTTTCCGACATTAACGCATCCTGAAGTAAAGTGAAACGACTATAAACTCCAGAAAGATAAGTATACTTATGGAAACTGTGTTCATCTTAACTGAAAGCTACGCCGTGTTTGCTGGCGCCCCACGCATCACGCACCTGTCAGTCAGTCAGCATGTCACCTTAAAGGGTTGAACAAATAGCGCACAGCACTACTACGGTTACAGAAATGTTTGCGCTGTTATAATTCACTTACCTTTTAATATGTTTTGGTGCGATTATAACCCGCTATAAAAAAAAACACGACTAAATGTTTTAAATGAGAAGTTGTAATCTAGCCGTGGCGGGATGAATTTTGGCGTGGCGGCCCGCCACGGACGAATGAATGTAGCGGAAACCTTGTATATATATATATATATATATATATATATATATATATATATATATATATATATATATATATATATATATATATATATATATATATATATATATATATACTGTATATATACTGTATTTATCGCAATATTAAGGTTTGCAAAGCAAAATCCATTTAGATCCACTTGTTTGATAAACAAAGCAAGTGTCTCATATAATGCATCTGAAAAACAGTAAGTATTAATTTAGAAAATATATATTGTAACAAAAAAATACATATTAGTCCATAATATAACTGAAATAATATAAGAACTGAATAATTACATATTTACACACATTTACATAAGAAATATAGCCTCAATGATAGTCTAGAAAACACTGCAATCTGTGTGCACCTGGTTATATACCACATCAGTTGCTTTGACAAAAAAATGACTATGATATCAGCTAATTTAAACTGAAGACACAATGAATATAGTGCAGTCTTCTTCTGGTGAGGTTGGTCATTTGAATTTGGAATCTACAAATGCTAACAACTGCTGCTGTTGATGTTGCTGCTGGCGTAAAAAGGGAATAAATAACCCTAAAAGTGGATCAACAGTTAAAACAAAGTGGGTTATCTAATGATAGCAATTATTTAACAAAGACCGAGACTATGCAATGCCAATCCCCCCTCCGACTCCACACATTTGTGGGGCCACTAGCTCCTGACAAGCTTAGCGCTAATGAGACAACACTATTGATACCGAACACTGACTGCAAGCTCTCCCTTTCCACTGCTAATCTAATGCAAACAAGCAACTGCATGGATCCAACCAGGAAATAAAAAGACCACCCGTGGACGCCACCACGTACAAGACAAAGTTGATCCTCTGAGAAATTTGTAGACTCGAAATGTGGAGAAGACAATTATACAGCCATCCTATTAATTTCCATATCTAAATGATCTAAATAAAGCCCTAATATTTCCATGATGATGACCTAATCAAAAAAGAATTAACGCAGACTATAGTGTCTGTGAATAGGAAATCCTAAAGACTCTTCTTTGTGGCTATGTGAATGAATGGCAGAGTTTTGTTCACCACACACACATGATTTTCAGTGTCTGCCATCTCCCCATTTCAGGACATGAACAAAGAACTTCATAAGAGTCCCTTCACCAGCATTGAACCCTTTCATTTGAGGAAAAACTCAATCATCGCAGAAACACACAACATGAATCGCAAATTCATAAAGTTAACAGTGTGGTCTGACTTGAAGAAAAAAAAAAGTACTTTAATATTGTAAAAGTAATAATAAATGAAAACAATAATACAAAGTTTATTTTTAAGGAATAGCCAGTTTATATATATAATGAATTCCAGCGTTATGGATGTGACATTTGCAGTAAAATCTCAAAACTTAAATTCACATAGAAAGTATATGTTAACATTATATTGAAACATCTGTTTATAGTTTACAAAACAGCTAACCAGACAAAGTTATGGGAGCAGAAAAATATCAATCTGTAAACATTTTTATATTTTAAATGATGAAAAAAACATGCATTATGGATGTGAAAAAAAGACTGCGAGTTTACAGTCTACAACATACTTTGTAGAAATTCTGTGAATTAAACTGCACAACCCATAAGAAGCAATGCTAATCAAAAGGGTAAGAGTTGGCTGTCTATAGAACAAAAAGTATTGATTTTATTTTACATTTTTGCATTTATAAAGAAAAAGCTGTTTTTGGAAGTGACACCTCTCTGTTATGGATGTGACGGATGTGATATTGCCACTTGTGTGACTTTTGTAAAATCAAATATAACTGTTTGAAAGCATTGACAGAAATATTTTTAAGTATTTTGAAAGCACTGTAAAACACAAGCCTACACAAAAAATGCAAAAACAGTTTTACTATTGCATGTTTATTTTCCTCATTTAAAATATAATAAATGTTTACAGATTGATATTTTTCTGCTTCCACAACTCTGTGGTCAGTTGTTTTGGAAAATATAAACAATTGCTTCAATATAATGTTAACGTATACTTCCTCTGTCAATTTATGTTTTGAGATTTTACTGCAAATGTCATATCCATAACGCTGGAATTCATTATATATATATATATATTTCCTTTACATTTTGTTATCATGCATATATAACAGAAAAAGAATAAAAGGGACTGTTCACTTTATAAACATACATTGATATTACATATATCGACATACTCAACTCAACATATATTCAATATTTTATTTCCATTCATTTAATCAAATTTGTTCAAAAAAAAAAAAAAAAAAAAAAAAAAAACAAGAGGACAAATTTGCCATGTGGAGAATGCGAAATAAAGACAAAAGGAAGATAAACCAAACCATGATCTGCAATGATAGCAATGCTGATATAATTTCCTGACTGTTGGAGCACAACATAATAAAAAATACTGGCTAAAAAGAAAAGAAAAAAGCCATAAAGGGATAGTTCACCCAAACTTACTTTCTGTCTTTTTCATCCTCTCGTGTTCCAAACCTGTTTGAGTTTCTTTCTTTTGTTAAACACAAAAGAAGCTATTTTGAACAAAGCTGTAACTGCTGACTTCCATAGTAGGATAAACAATATTGAAGTCAGCGGTTACAGCTTTGTTCATATTTAGTGTTCAACAGAAAAAAAGAAACTCCTAACGGTTTATAACTACCTGAGGATGAATAAAATAGTATTTTTATTTTTAGGTGAACCATCCCTTTAAACCAGTCTAAAATATCTTGTTAGACTTAGGTGGTTTATGCTTGTTTCTAAACTTAGAAACTGGATTCGGTGTGAAAATGCCACAAAAACCTCTAAAATCAGACAACAGTACAGTTTTATCAGATTGGGTGACCAGGCTGGTTTAAGCTGTTTTCACCGCATTGTCTGGTCATAATCATTTTTGAATTAAAAAAACTAGTTCTGTTAAATACAAGCAAGAGTTCATGTGGATGAGATTTAGCATGTTTATAAAATTGTTATGCATGTTACTATCCAGAACTCATGGCTGTTCACCGACACAGAACAAACTAAAAAAGCTGCGTTGTGTCTGTTTTGTATACGTAAACTGACACATTTACAAACAATACAAAGGCGCAACTTGAACGTTTAAACTTCATCCAAATATAAAAACTAAAACATAAAAAAAACAATATGCAGACAATATGAGCATCAGACAATACAGGTAATAACATGAAACATTTTAAAAGGAGAAGCAGAGATCTCTGCGCGGTTAACGATTCATATTGACACGGTGATGTTAATATATGCCAATGCATCATCACTCACCTGAGATACACAACATGGGGTACACATGCTGACAAAGAAATAAATCCTCCTTTACACACAATGGTCCGGTTATAATGTTTTGCTCGTTAGATTCGGAATAACGCGACCGTGGCTCGTGCCTGCTGTTGTCTCTCGCGTTCGCGTTCTTCTGTCCAGCACGCGCGTCGCCGCTCTCACAAAAGATCAGATTGACGTGCGCGCGCAGCAGAGATGTCCGGAAATCGGAGAGAAGATGATGACCTACAAATTAATCCCAAATCTAAATCGAGTTGAGTTTCGCTTAAGCTCTGATGTTTATTCACATTCTGTATTGATTTCGCTTATAAATCTAATCGAACCGTCGTTGCATATCACTTCCGCTATCGTCATTAATGTGAGGGTTTCGAATTTCCCCTGCCTACAATCACAATGAAACCCATTTAAAGTCATTATATTTTCGGATTATATAATTTTTTTACTAGAATTTAGAAAGAAATTTATATTATGTGTTTTGTGTTTGTACCATTGTGTTTTTGTTTTGAATTATGCCAAAAATGCAGTTCTGCTTGTTTTGTTTACAGGCTGTATATCGGTTGATGGGTGGGTGTTTTAGTTGGATCTGTCTCTAGTTTGCTGGGAGTGACAGCAAAACAAATGCCTCTCTTTCACTGTGTTTGACACCATGTGTGAAGTATGCAAGTTACAGAAAACATCTGTTTTCAGCTCAAACTGGCTGGGTTCAGTAAACTACCTGTAGGTTGATACGGAAGGTGTTTACATAATACTAATTCGTTTTAAATTGTCTCTATTTACTGAAATGTTGTCTGTAAATATCATACTCTCAACATATCAATGTGCTGGTGAAATGAGGCCAGATACTGGCTTTAGAAATTAAACAAAAAGAGACTTTGACAACAGCGCCTCGCTTAGGGCTACACATGCAACTTCAAAACAATTTTTATAATAAAGTCTGAAAAGAAAAAACAGATTGAACAGACCAGTCTGTAAGCTATCTAGAACAATGGTTCCCAAAGTGGGGGTCGCAGGACAATGATAGGGGTCGCTTTGTGATTTCCAAAAGTCAAATAAATTTTATTAAACTATTAGAATTGCCATATTTTATCCATAACCTACAGAAGATAAAACTTGTAGTTAACGGTTACATAAAAAAAGCAACAACATGCAAATAAAATGCCATCAGCATTTCAATTGTTTTCATAGGATTGTGCGTTTACGTTAGATTAACTTTGACACCTTCATGGTAATCAAATACATTAAAAAATAATACAGGCCACAACTGAACATTCAGGATGATCTCTGAGTGGCGGTTTCCAAAATTAAACCAAGAATAGACTTGTGCTAAAAACATTGTGCCCACCATTGTCATTAGGGTGAGGTTTTAATATTAAAATCAGCAAATTAATAAATGACTATATAAATTATAGTCTATGGTTGTTAGACTGTTGCACATTTTTTGTGTTGTCAATATGCTCGTGTTTATATAGGCCTATTGTTGTGTGCACAACATTTGTATATTTATAACCACTTCTGAAGAATGTGGCGGTCGCAAGTCACTGGCATTGTTTTTTTTGGGAATCGCAAACTGAAAAGTTTGGGAATCCCTGATCTAGAATGATCCGACAAACTATATAGTCATCAGATCATTTAATTTAGCATTACTTGCATTAAAATTGCATTAAAAGGTAAAGGCAAGTCTTCATTTTTGTTTTTTTATGAAAATGCTAAAACCACAATCAAAGCATATACTAAAGCAGGGATGGGCAAACTTGGTCCTGGAGGGCCGGTGTCCTGCACAGTTTAGCTCCAACTCTGATCAAACACACCTGCTAATAGATAATTAGTGATCTTGGAGACACTGATTAGCATGTTCAGGTGTGTTTGATTAGAGTTGGAGCTAAACTATGCAAGCCACCGGCCCTCCAGGACCGAGCTTGCCCATCCCTGTACTAGTGGCATAAATTGGGTGGTGTATATCCGTGTAAAGCAGACACAATGGGCAAAACTATATATATTTTTCATAATTTTATTTCTTGTATTACATAAAAAAATAATTGAAAAACTAAATGACACATAAATACATCCATTCATTCTGTAACTCTGTTAAGCACAGCATTCAGGACCACGGCAACACCAGTGGGAGAAGTCAGCATCACTTAAAACACCAGCTTCTTTTTAAGGGTACCTGAGAAAAAAATGAAAATAATAAGAAAAAAGATTTAGAACTAGCATATGTGATTAAATTCCCTGTATATATATTATACCAGCTTATTATAGAAAATTATTATCTAAACAACTTACATTAATCTCATTTTCAAAAAGTGTTTACATTGTGTTTAAAAAAATTAAAAGAAAATGTAAATAACAACTGATGTCAATGTCACAATGTCAATATGATCTCATAATGTAAATGTCCAAGACAAGTCAGTTGTATTATCAACACTCCATGTTATGAAATTACTACGTACATTTTAGGGCCATAAAGATATTAATTTTCTTAAATTGGGTTTTATTTATTATATTCTGTTTTGGTGGCTCAGTGGGTAGAACTGTCGCTTCACAGCAAGAAGGTCGCTGGTTTGAGACCAGTTGGCATTTCTGTGTGGAGTTTGCATGTTCTCCTCGTGTTGGCATGGGTTTCCTCCGGGTGCTCCGGTTTCCCCTACAGCCCAAACACATGTGCTATAGAATTGATGAACTCAATTGACCATAGTGTATATGTGTGTGTGAGAGAATGAGTGTGTATGGGTGTTTCCCAGTACTGGGTTGCAGCTGGAAGGGCATCCGCTGTGTAAAACATATGCTGGATAAAGGCTGATTTATACTTCTGCGTCAAGCGCACGCGTATGCTACGGCGCAGCCTACGCGTAGACGCATAGCCCCTCGCTGTGGCCGTCGGCGACGTTGACGCGCACCTCTCAAAAAATGTAACGCGTAGCGCAAGCTCTGTGATTGGTCGGCTTGGAAGCGCTGACGAGTGTGGGCGGAGGTGAGAGCCGCGCGCTCGATTCAGCGAGTGTTTACAAGTGTGGAGTCCCGTGAAGGAGCTCTGGATGGAGACTGTTGTTTTGTGTTTACCTTATGATTAAAGTTGTTGCACGTCCGCCGGTTCCCGCCTCAAAATGAGCGAGTTTGAGCCACTTGTACATTAAGGAAGTGTTCAGTAAAAACAAAACACCAACGAAGAAACTCGACACAGAGAAACATAAACACCTACTGCCAGCTAGTGTATTGCAGAGCAACAGAAACAGCGCGCAGAAGTATAAATGCACGGCTACGCGCGAGGCTTGCGCCGTGGGTCACGCCGATCACTTGACGCAGAAGTATAAACCAGGCTTTAGTTGGCGGTTCATTCCACTGTGGCAACCCCTTATGAATAAAGGGACTAAGCTGAAGGAAAATGAATGAATGACTATTCTGTGTCCTCCATTTTAAAGTAAATTAAATCTATCTACTTCATTTGTTTACAATAATAGGGCCCTGTGGATTTGTTTTCTTTTAGAAATTTTGAAATGAGAGTTTTGAAATGAATACAAAAAACATAAATGTATTTTTTACTCAAAAGAAAATAAATCACAAAGGTTAGCAGGCAGAGAATAGCTGATCTTTTGTGGCAGATTGAACACATTCAACCATGTTATCGTATGTTTATATATAATAAAAAAGGTAGCCAACCGTGTTTGGCTAATACTAGAAATGCAATAAAATAACTTTTTATTTATTGCCACATCAGCAACTTATGACTATTTCATGGCAAAATGGATATACATAAAAATATTACATGATAAAAACAAATTCATGTTACAATAAAAAGTTACTTAGACAGATATATAAAATATAAATAAATAAAATTCACACAAAAATATAATCAAAGTTTAGATTTTTCAGTTCAATTTTTGATAAATAATTTTAGACTCTCCCTGGTGATACCTTTTTAAAAATGTCCATCAAAGTACTCTCCTTATAAAAATTTTGTCTAATTGTATTAAAACTTCCACATTCCAACAAAACATGTTTGATAGTAAGAGCAGCCTGGCAGTAATTACATTCAGGTGGGTCTTCGTTATTGAGTAAATGCAAATGAGTCAACCTAGAATGTCCAATTCCACATATAGTATAGACAGTTTGATCATGCCTGGTCTCAAAATTATAATTCTTTCATTTATTTTCGGGTTAATTTCATGTAATTTATTATTTATGCAAAAAAATAACATTGTGTGATACAAAATTAAAAGTACAAAGCTCCACCTTTGTGTGGCAAAACAAAAATGATTTTGTCTATATATTGTCAGGATCTTATTTTCATAAATCATATTTTCAGTTTTTTGCCTTACAAAAATGTTCATGGAGCTGTGCATGATTTCAGTTAAACCCTTGAAGTCTCATGGAATGTTTTCGTATCCTTTTCTGGATCTTGAACATCTCTGGAGTGTTGTGGTCTGTGAACTCTAAAATATTTTCATTTATCTTTTAATGGTGAACGAAGGTCTCAGGGGATTTTCATTCATGGGTGAACTAACGCTTTAATACCTGGTGTAAAAGGGACCTCACATTGGTAGTTTGCTTTATTGATTCTGTTATTTTGCTGTTTTTCCTGTGGAACTGTTTATGAAACAATATGTATTGTATAAGGATAGTTAAAATAACTTGCCTTGGAACACTATTTAATATAAACAACACTGCTAAATCTAATTATCATACATTATCATCATATATTGTCTGATTTATGAAGCGTTTCTTTACCCTGTTCAATACTGTCACGTTTCCTCTTGATTCCGATCAGCAGGTTTTCTTTCTCTTTCAGGGCTTCTGTTGAGGAGTTTGGTCTGGGTAGTTGAGGGCCTGGGGTTGGTCCTGGTCTATTACTGAAATACTTCATTTTCAAAGCCTGGAACGAGTATATTTATTCACTCAGATGCTCTTTCAAGAGCAGACTAGCTTTAAAAGGTGGAATTAGAAGTTAGTTAACTGCAACTGGTCATTGTTACCTGTGTAGCTGTGGTGCGTGAGCAGGGGTTATAGGTGAATAACCCCTTAAGAAGCTCCAGCAGGTCATCACCAGCAGCACTGAAGATGTGCTCCAGTGGAGTGCCAGGAAATGGCTTAAATGACACATAGTCTGGGAGACTCGACATCCCCTAAAACCACAATCACAACAAATCAATGAATTCATATATACATTTAGAATTGGGTAAGCCAAAAAAAATAAAAATAAATCAGTGGTACCTGTCTGCAGAATGCAAGAAAGTGGCATAACAAGAAAAATAAACTAGCAGAGGCATAACTTGAAGTTATCGAGATCCCATTGAACCATGTGAGATGTCAAAATGAGATGTTGTCGGCAAGACGGCACGCCGTCAGCCAAGGCTCCAAGATCTCCTCCTTGCAAAGGACAATCTTAGGGGTACTCACACTATGTACAGTTGCCTTGAACCGTGCCGAAGCACTCTTGTCCCCCCCTCCCCTCTCCCCCCACGACCTGCACTCACATTGCATCCGAGCGCTTATGTCATCGATGATGCTCTGTTCAACAGAAGAGAAGCGCTCTCACTCAGCACAGTGGAGATTTCTTTAGTTATATCATTTTAGTCATTTGGGATGCAGTAACACGCAGTCAAATATTTCGCTGAACAGATCAGTCACTTTTGATGCTCATAAATTATCATAAAAGTCATCGTGCTGCAGGAATTAGGAGGTTTGCTGAAGGTGCAGCTGTCGTGCAATGAGGGGTTTGTGTCTTTGACAAAAACTGCGACAGTTTGCGTTCATTAAACAGTAAGAATGATTAATAAATCCAATTGAAGCAATTGCTTAAAAGTCACATCTCGTCTTCAGGTTCAGGCTCAGATGTGCTTTGCACTCACACTACAAGTGTATCGCGCCAAAGCCCAAGTGAACCTCGCTCTGGCACATCTCTTCCAACCGGGCCATGGCCAGCCAACTGAACCGCGCCTGAGCCCGATTCAGAGCACTCACACTTCTCAAACGATCCGGGAAACGTGCCTGGGCACTATTCAGATAGCATAATGTGAGTGAGCCCTTAGAGGACTATATTGTTCAATCAGATACATTACATAATAGACATTGTGCACATGCTTTCTGTGAGGGGTGGGTTTTGGGGTGGGGTGGGTGTAGATGTTAATAATACACAATGTAACGGGCAATTTAATACATACAAACAACTAATTTCTAAAAACAACAGCCTGCATGCGTGTTACAACGTCTATAGTGTATTGGAGGGGATACAGTACATCATTGTACTACACAGTCGATTAAGTACAGCGCCAACATCTCGTTTTGACCTCCTGTATGGTTCAATGGGATCTCGACAAATTCAAGTTATGCCCCTTCATGTTACACCCCTCTCTTGCAGTCTGCAGACAGACCCTACTCAAAAACAAAAAAAAAATTGCACATGCATAATTTCCTTGCAGAATATCTTGAGCTATGTTTTTGTATTGTTTTCTTATGCAAATTGGGAGGAACATTTAGGGGACCATCCTCCCATTACTGGAGCAGGTTGTACCAGCAGTGCGTAAATTAAAACTTAGCATAGGTGCCATGTAAAGACACAAGTTACAACTTATGCACTGGTAAATAGTTTTGCATCGCACCATTAAACTTGGTTTAAAGCTAACCCTCTACATTCCAAGTGATATTAATGGAAACCTCTGTCCAACTATAAAAGGTAAAAAGAGCTGACAGCAAGATTAGATTGCATTGATGAGCCTGTGATGATAATGAAGAACCACTTTTATTTATGCTTTTTATGTCCTGTCACTTTATTTTTCAGTTTGTGACAAATGAGTTTCTTTTCTTTTTTTCAACTGTTTTGTTTAGTTTGTATCCATCAATTAAAATGACAATAACTTCTTGCCTGCATTTTGTCTTCCTTTTTTCTTACATTCCTTCTTCATTAAAATAAGTTTAATCTTTGATTTTGAAAACTTTATGTTCAGTTCATGTGCCTTTCAGACTATTTTCCCGTTTAACAATTTAAAGGCTTCTGATTGGGTTTTACTTAATTCAAAGTAACCATTTTACAGAGAGCTTACCAACTATTAACTAGAGTATGTTGACATAAGAACATGTGGTGCATTCAAGTAAGTACAAACTAACTAGTTACTAAGATTCGAGTCTGGACTTTATGCTTCAGTTTAAGCAAGACAGGGTTTCTGCAGGCTTCACAAAGTCAAATTTAAGACTTTAAGACCCTTTTAAGACCATTATGAATGAAATTTTAGATTTATACAGAGCTAAACAAGGATTTTTTCTTAGGGTCCAATTGAGGGAATATTTTTTTTTACTTGACAAAAAAAATCACTTTTTCTTAGCCACATATTTTAAATAATGTGTTAAAACATGCTAACTTTAGTTGTATACATATACTTTTATATACTTTTCAACAACAGTCAGTGTGCTCACAATATATTGTCAATGTTCCATATATGGAGACAATTCAAACTGTTATTGTAAGAAAGATAATTATCTATACTGGTAAATGGATTTTAACATTTTAGGGAGATGTATTGTTGGTGATTAAGTGTTGGCCTGATTGGATGGCTTTACATTGATATACGACCCGTTGAAATGATTTAAGACCTATATGACAATATTTCAGTGAATTTAAAGGGTCACGAAACACCAAAACACATTTTTTGAGCTGTTGACAGTCATATATGAGTCCCACGCTGCTATAAACACTATTAGGACACCTATATTTCACTAAAAAGTAAAAATTGGTTGTTTTTGCGTTATTTTGAGCAAATTCGTTCTTCCGGTTTGAAACAAATTTTTGAAGCTGCGTCACGGCCATGAGATACTTGCTTGTAAATCCAGTGTGGAGAGTGGCTGTCTGTACCTGGAAGTTCATTGTGACGTCTCTGAGGGTGCGGCATTGATTCATGAAAAAGACTTTGTTCAAACCAATCACTGCGCTCTATTGTGTATGACGTGCAACTTCATTAATATGTATGATAGCTTCGGAGACCTGTTACAGTGTTCAGACGACAGAGAGACGCCACGCTGTGTAGCCAAAACAAGTGAAAGAACAAGAATTTGGAGACATGAGTCGTCAATGTTGCATTTATAAGTGTGCTGCGTTTATTATTGGGCTGCAACAAAGGTTTTGTTTGCATTTTCCCGCTGTGAGAGCGCAGCTGGACTCACATGTGAATTACAGTGCAAGCGACACGCGACAGAAATGCGTTTGTAAGGAACATTTTTACCAGAGACCTTTTCGCATCTGGAAATGATGAAATCCGGATTTGCTGCTCGTCTCCTTTTAAAACAAGACAGAGTTCCAGTGTGATTGTCCGGTCTCTACAGATTTGGTAAGTGCGCAATCAGTTCTTTGTTCATTCAGATGGCAAAGTTACTTCATATCATCAGCAGTGCTCTTTCAGTTTTTAAAGACACACCATAGTCAAAATGATTTAGTTACTAAGTTTACAGTATGTTAATATCACTGCAATATTATAGTACAATATTATAGACTGAAAGATCCGCTGTAAATGCTGCTCTCCGAATGTAAACACCTTAATCAAATTATTCCCGTCGTGCAGGATTTTTGCCGCATTTTGTGACAGGATAGTCCATATACACACGGCATTCTGACGCTACCTACAGAGTCATCTAAGTAACCGAGAAATGCAGAGGATTTTTTTTCTCCCATTTGCAGTGCGGTATCAAACATTGCATTAAAACTCCACTCTTCCAGCAGTTCCTCGCTTTCAATATCTCTTTTGTCACGGGCGACATGCAGGAAATGTTCCTGAATAAAAAGTGAAAGTGCCAAACTAGTTAAAGTCGACACATTAATAACTTGGCAAGTAATTCAATTACTGATGTCCATGCAAACACAGTCACTGTCTTTCTTCTCTGCGTCTGCGTGCCCAAACGGAAACTCCCATATTTGCAAATCCTTCCCTCTTTCCCTCCCCCGACACTCCCACCTAAACGGAGCTGGACACGCCCATTTTCCTGACTTTTTCCAAACTAGAGGTGTAAAAACACCCTGCTGAGACAGGGGGGTTTCATGGCCCTTTAAAGAGCACCTTATTTGACCCCTTATTTAAGATGACTTTTGTGTCTCCAGAATGTCTGTAAAGTTTCACCTCAAAATCCCCATTAGATTATTTGTTATACATTTCTGAACATGGGGGTTTTCAACACTGTAACTGTTTTTGTTGTCTGTGCCTTTAATGCAAACAACATTCTGAATCCTAAAAAGAAGCTGAAGTAAAACTCTCACTCACAGGCCAGATCTCATCTGTTGGTGTTCCCAAAGCTTCAAATATCTTTGTCAGCTGATCCAAGTCTGAATCTCCAGCTAAAAATGGCACCTGAATAGAAGATACAAAGACAAGTTACTTTTAAAGATAGTAAAAAATATTACATCAAAATATATTCTCTGAACCCACATTATTGATGTCGTTGACAACTTTTAGTGTGCCATTCATGGGTTTATCTTGGCCAAAAACTTTTTCTCAGGTAATAAAGCTTACGTAGACCTTTTTGTCTGAAACATTTCAATATTTCCCCAGGGAGTCTACAAAATGACAATATAAATGCAATTGTTGGAATGAGTTTATCTTGCAAAAAGTCAGTTCGGCATCTTAGGCTACTCTCCAAAAGTATTTTGTGATAATTTTAGGTTTGACACTACGCAGCTAAATAACACAATATTGAGATTCATTTAGCAGATGCTTTTGTCTAAACCAACCTGCAAATAAGAATAATAGAAAAAAGAGCTACAATTTGTTGCTATGACAAGTCCCAGTTCATCTAAGACAGAGTTCATACCAAAGTTGTTTTTTGATAAACAAATAGAAGAGGAGACCAGATAGTGCTGATGAAACAGATGCATCTTTAGCAATTAAAAAACATTAATCTGCTGCAGACTCGAATCAAACCACAATGAAAAAAAGCCTAATTGGATCAACTTTAATGAATTACTTCAGCTTCTCACAAATAAAAGAATGAAGTTTTTCTAACTTATTTATTACTGGAAACCATAATGAACAAATTTATTCATGAAGTTGTAACAACCTAAAGTAATTTAAGTTTTCACTATTTACAGTGGCGCTATGAACAGCGAAAGTCGACGTAAAGGTCTGTAAAAGTGATTATGGACATCTTTGATGGCACCACAATGTACTTTTCACTGAATAAAATCAGATACTCACTCGGAGTAAAAGCTCAGCAAGAATGCAGCCAACTGCCCACATGTCCACACCTACACCATACATCCTGGCACCAAAGAGCAGCTCTGGAGCCCGATACCATCTAAAGAACACAACATCAAACAATAAACAATAGTATGAAACATAAGATCCAAGTATTAAAGGAAATGTATACAAATCTGAAAGCTGTACAAACCTTGTGACAACTTGATGTGTATACACTCTGTTTGGGCTTCCAAATGCTTTGGCTAAGCCAAAATCAGCAAGCTTCAAGACTCCATTCTCATCCAGCAGCAAGTTATTGGGTTTCAGATCCTGAGAAAAGAAACAATGATCACTAGGCATTCCAGACTCTTCAGGAAGTTTTTGGAATGAGCTTTAAAATTTTGGGGTTAAAAACATTTTTACTTTAACCAAGGCTGCATATAAGCATTTGAAAAGTGCAAGGGACAATAAATGGTATTTTAAACAATAATTAATTACTTCAATATAGTTTAAACTGTCATTTATTGTTGTGCTTTAAATGGATTTCCTGCAGCATACTATAGTCTTATGTAATCATTGAGAAATCATTCTAACAGTTGCTCAAGTAAAGGTTCTTACTACCATTAATTTAGACTGTTAATCATTTTAAAAACAAAGTACAAAGAACAGCAGTTACTTTAAATTATTTCAGAACAGAAACATTGAAAAGTTTTTTTTCTGTAACTTACTTATGATCACTTTAATGCATATTTGCTAAATAAAAATCATATTCACCAGTATTGAACATAAGTCATATGAATCCTTTATCTGTGATATAGGTCTCACCCTGTGCAGGATCCAGTGATCATGCATGTATTCCAGACCCTGTAGTGTCATGAGGATGTATGCCTTTATATTTGCTGGCGTAAGTACGAGACTGGTGTCCTTTATGATTACCTGAAAAACACCACAATACAACAGTTTTTGTACATCTACAAACACGTGTATATATATATATATATATATATATATATATATATATATATATATATATATATATCTGTATGTATATATATATCTGTATATATATACAGATACAGATATACAGATATATACAGATATATACAGATATATATATATATATATATATATATATAAACAAATATAAACAAATAAGACTTTCCCCAGAAGAAAAAATATTATCAGACATAATGTGAAAATTTCCTTGCTCTGTTAAACATCATTTGAAAAAAAAAGTTCAAAGGGGGCCTAATAATTCTGACTTCAACTGTATGTATGTATGCATGTGTATATATATATATATATATATATATATATATATATATATATATATATATATATATATATATATATATATATATATATATATATATAATTATTAGAATCATTGTCAGAATTATTAGGCCCCCTTTGAACTTTTTTTTTTCAAATGATGTTTAACAGAGCAAGGAAATTTTCACATTATGTCTGATAATATTTTTTCTTCTGGGAAAAGTCTTATTCGTTTTATTTTGGCTAAAACAAAAGCAGTTATAAATTTTTTAAAAACCATTTTAGGGACAAAATTATTAACTGAAAACTTGAAAAAGATCTGGTAAAATATTATTTACTGTCATCATGGCAAAGATAAAATAAAGGAATGAGTTATTGTAACTATTATGTTTAAAAATGTGTTGAAAAAATCTTCTATCCGTTAAACAGAAATTGGGGAAAAAACAAAACAGGGGGGCGAATAATTTATAATAATTCTGACTTCAACTGTCTGTGTATGTATATGTGTGCATATATATATATATATATATAAACCAAACAATTAAGACTGATAAAAATCAAATTTAGCGGTGTTGCTGTGTCATTAATTGCTTGATCAAGCTCTTAAAAGTTTTGCTATGTGAGGTTAGAAATTACTGAGATAAACAATAAATGTCCAAGTTGATTACTGTGCCATCACCTCGAGATCTGTCTCCATGTAATCAAAGACCAGACTAATATTAGATTTGTGTCCGAAAGCATCCAGGAGCTGAAAGAGAAACCAGGTTCATTGATATCAGCATTAGTACACAATCAAAAACTGTGCATCTGTGTATAATTAACAAAGAAGCGCGCACACACACACACACACACACACACACACACACACACACACACACACACACACACACACGTTTGTTTTTGTGAAAAGTGGGTACATTACATAGGCTTCCATTTATTTTATACAGATCAAACCGTGTATTGTATTGCCCTCACCCCACCCTACCCCTAAACCCAACCATCACAGGAGACAGTGTACAGCTTTACTCCCTGAAAAAACTCATCCTGGGTGATTTATAAGCTTTTCGAGAAGTGAGGACGTCACCAATGTCCTCATATTTCACCTCGTTTTTGTAATACCTGTGTCATACCTATGTCATTATACAGATTTGTGTCCTGATATGTCACAAAAACACGTACACACACAGACAGACAGACAAACACACACGATGACTTACACCAATAATGTTTGGATGACTGAGCTCTTGCAACAACTTAATCTCTCGAAGAGCTGTTCTGTTGATGCCTGGATAACAGTAAGATATTTTGCGTAAGACTTCACTCAATTACAATCAAAAATTAATAAAGATTAAAAAAAAAAAAAAGGAACAGACCATCTTTAGCCTCTGTTCTGTGTCCCACTTTAATCTGCAAACAGGAAACTTACATTTTAACATGACAGTTTGAATTAAATAATAAATAAAAATCATAAGGTGTCCAAAAGAAATTTTCCATTATATACAGTACGTTTAGCCTTTTTCATGCATGATATAACACACTTTGCGACTGAATTCTGATGATAAACATAAATATATACACTTAATGATTGTTAGATTAATGATCTATTGCACCAAAAACAATAATCCAAAAAGATAACAGTTGAATGACATTGTCTTGTTAGAAATATAAATGAAGGTGTGAATACTGTTTTTAAGTAACCATGAGCTAAACAGAAACAAACAAACAAAAGTATGTCACAACAAAAACAACTCATCTGGAGTTAAAACATTGGTACTGATGTTGTCTAAGACAATAAATCTAAACATATTTATTACTTTTTATTTTACAGCCATTCATTAATTAATGTTGCTAGTAAGTTTAAGTTTAAGAATATTCATTATTTTACTAAATTATAACGATCATTAATACATATACTGACCCGTAAAACCAAAATAATATATAGATTTTGAACGCATTAGAAGAATTATTAATGTATGGTGGTTTGCCACAACATATGGATTAAATGCAGTCTCTTACCTTTTTGATAGCGACAATGGTGTTTGTGGTTTTGTCTCTTGCCTTATAAACAGTAGCAAACTGCAGCAAAATAATACACGATGCATCAGTGAAACCGAATATTAATATACTGCTTCGGGACTTGAAATATTATGAGATCAAGTCGTTTACCTGTCCTTCACCCAAAAAGTCCAGCTTTTCATACCGCTTCGCTCTTGACTTCACATCTAATGCCATGATATCAACTGTAAACTTGTTCTTTGTGAAAGCACACTTCCTTCTGTATTAAAGAGCACTCTAAACTTCCGGGTAAAATAAAAGTCACACAGGACAAAACGGAAACGTAAAAACTGTTTTACAAAGTACACTACATTTATATGTTTATTAATCCAAAATAATTGTTTAATCGCCAATATAAATATCTGTTATCTGGTCATTCTTAATTTATTTTATTTTGATGTATTATTATTGATTAAGTTTTTTATTATTTGCTTATTTGATTCATGTCATATGGATGCTTTCATGGAATCAGATCTTAGAATCACTTTGATTCTTTGCTCTTTGATGGAATCAAAAGTTGAGCTGCAGTCATTCCGTGTCAAACCATTCAGAAACATCTTTGCTTCTATGTATGTATGTATGTATGTATGTATGTATGTATGTATGTATGTATGTATGTATGTATGTATGTATATACAACACCGTTATGTGTTATATGTTATACAACACCGTTAGTATATTTAAGGAAGTGGTTAAATCAGTTAATTATACATTTTAAGGATAGTTTTAGGGTCAGGTTAGTGTACCAAGTTACCTGGTAATATTTATTAATATAATTAGAAATAGAATTAGACTTAAAAATATAGTGACTGAATAAGTTAATTTCGGCAGATGGTGCTGTTGTCAATGCAAAAACACGCTCGACCGTCCTTCACACATGCACGCGACACGCGACTAACCGATTTATATGTATTACAGTTTTTTCTGAATGCTTAAACCCTAACCAAGATTCTTATAGCACATTTTATAAAACGATTAATTCTTATAGCAAAACCACTCACTGAGTTTGCAAAATTAAAAGCACAAACACTGCTTTGCACTAAGTTTGCAATTTTGTAACACACTTTGCAAAATTGTAGGAACAATCCACTGCACAGCACTCTTTTTGCAGAACTGTAAACACAACTCACTGCGTTACACTGAATTTCCAAATGATCAACACACTCCTAGCAAAGCTATACACATGTATGGCTATAATTTACACTATTTTGCCAACCGTCTGGCACACTGTCACATGTGAAAACTGATTTAGATAATTAGTTCACTTTGCAATCAGATACTTTCCCCGGTGCCTTGGACTAGAGGACATTGCATGTGATGTAGATGAAATTTTGTGGCCGGACCCAGAGAGACGACACAATGTAGTCAGATTTTTTTTTTTCTCAGTAAAATTACTATATTGTGTTTTGATTTGGAAAAACACCTGTGCTTGTTTTGATGTGTGTAAATAAACACCAGTACTTGAGGTTTGCATCCCTGTATGTTTACAGAACTATGAGAAAGGTATGACCTCAAACTGACATAGCCTGGCTTATGCTCTGAGAAGGCAAAAGCCAGATGTATTTTTTTTTTTTTTTTTTGCCTTTCAAAAACAACAATTTAGGCCAAACTCAATCCAAACATAATCTTGCACAAACTCACTGAGACATGTCATACACTGAATCAAATATAAAGCCATAAAATTACACACAAAAAATAAAACAAACAAACATACAAATAAACCAACAAACAACAAAAAATATATATAAAATAACTTACAGTAACAAAAAAGAACAACATACCATGCAGACATCAAATAAAAATTCTGTAAGGGGTTAAATACAGTAAAACCATATACTTGAAACAAATCATACAATTGTTTAGTCATCTCACTCTCTTCTACATACAGTAGGTGGCAAACTCCTTTTTAAAGACAATCAGTTGAGGAGCTGTTTTCAAAGCAAAAGCCAGATGTAGTTTTTAGTCATTCCATCAGTGTGTAGTTGCCGCATTACGTGCTTATTATTAATGTAATGGCTTATGTTAAATGTTTGATACAAAAATACAATTTTTACGAAGGTTTGAAGAGTTAAGCAAGGTTTATCAGCTTTTGCAAGAGAACTAAAATGTTTTGCAGATTTGGTGAAGGGTTTTCTTATTGGTGTGTAGAGTTTTGCAAAAACAGCCAATAGTTACAAAAAATGTGCTTAAGCTATCAGAAAAAAACGTAATATAGCCTAATATACAATCTGACTCAAATAATGTCGAGCATCGAGCAAATGTTGAGTGAAATACTAATTCCCTCCTTTTCTCTGTAGGCTATTATTTTGTCTTTCCCTTACAGCATTTTTTTTTTTAAATGTTTGAGGACTATCTTTCTTTGCTTTCAGAAGTTTTTCTGGCCGGATACTACATTGTCAGCTGCATATTTAGAGTGTATTATTAAACATTCAACCAGCAGTCATATTATATTATATTGACACAATCATTAGGGTCACAAGATTTATAACTCATGCTAGTGTCTGTGAGTACGCGCAAGTGTTTGTCATGGTGTTTGTGTGTGTGTGTCAGTAGATTACTTTGTGCAAGGTGTTGTTCTTCTACAACAGTTTCCCCCTTCGATAGTTTTTTTGTGTGACTTGTTTACTGTACACCTTCTATCACCATCAGAAGTTTCTCATCTCAACAGGAAGTGGTTAGCACAAGCTCTTTTCTTATGAAGACGCCCACTTCCTCTGACTTTGATAAACACATCTGTGGTTTTGTGCACTGAAACCCCATCAGATAAATTTTCTTAACTGCTGCTAAACCAAATGCCCCAAATTACAGAATGATTTCTGGCCAGCTTGTAATGTTGGATCCAGTATTTTAAAAACGAATGTTTGAATTGAATGAAATAAATTTTTTTAGTTTATTATGATGAACTAACTTGAGATACAAGACTGATTATCGGTTGTATCTAATTGGCTTCATTTAGAACGAGAGATTTTTTTTTCTTCAGTGCTCTGTTTATTAAACAAATTTGTAAAAGTAAAAGTCATTGGAAAGAATTCTATATAGAATTCGTATATATATATATATATATATATATATATATATATATATATATATATATATATATATATACAGTCAGAATTATTAGCCCACCTTTCAATTTTTTTTTTTTATATTTCCCAAATGATGTTTAACATAGCAAGGAAATTTTTACAGTATGTCTGATAATATTTTTTCTTCTGGAGAAAGTCTTATTTGTTTTATTTCGGCTAGAATAAAAGAAGTTTTTAATTGTTTATGAACCATTTTAAGTTCAAAATTATTAGCCCCTTTAAGATAATTCTTTTTTTTTCGACTGTCTAGAGAAGAAACCATCGTTACAATACAATAACTTGCCTAATTACCTTAACCTGCCTAGTTACCCTAATTACACTAATTAACCTAGTTAAGCCTTTAAATGTCACTTTAAGCTGTATAGAAGTGTCTTGAAAAATATCTAGTAAAATATTATTTACTGTCATCATGGCAAAGAGAAAAGAAATCAGTTATAATGAGTTATTGAAACTATTATGTTTAGAAATGTGCTGATAAAATCTTCTCTCCGTTGAACAGAAATTGGGGAAAAAAATAAACCAGGGGGCTAATAATTCAGGGGGGCTTATAATTCTGACTTCAACTGTATATATATATTGTCAAGTGTTATCATGTTACGTTTATGATGCATAGAAATGCTGATACTTTGGGTTGCAATTATGCAAACAAAAACTGCACAATATATATATTTTATCAGTATCAGCATTTCTATGCATCATAAACGTAACATGATAACACTTTTGACAATTACTATTTTATTTTACCCTATGTATATGTATGAGTGTGAATGCAAGAGTGTGTGTGGATGTTTCCCAGTGATGGGTTGCGGCCCGAAGGGCATCCGTTGCGTAAAACATATGCTGGATAAGTTGGCGGTTCATTCCGCTGCGGCGACCCCAGATTAATAAAGGGACTACGCTAAAAAGAAAATTAATGAATAAAAGGACAACTAGGGGCGGCACGGTGGATCAGTGGTTAGCACTGTCGCCTCATAGGAAGTAGGTTGCTGGTTTAAGTCCCGGCTGGGTCAGTTGGCATTTCTGTGTGGAGTTTACACAAGAGGCAACCTCCCGCTCTCCCTCGTGAAGCAAATACAGAAGTAACTGAAACTGCAATTTAGTCCTGGCTCCATAAGGAGCAAATTTCTATTGACAACACTTTTAAAGTGGCCAACTTTACAGCAGAAAAAAGGTGTTTACAGCCTAGTACAAAGAACGATTTTGATTTCATATAGCTAACATTACCCTTCATGAATTTCCTTTATATTAGACTATATTAAGTATGCATAATTAAGCTTCATTTATATACATGTATTTATAATATATTTTTAAGTTTCATTTATATATTTTTCTTTAAACCTGTAATGCACTCCTGAATCTGATAGATTGATTAGCTGTAGGCTATAGAACAGTCATCTGAAGCGTTGTCGTACAGTGTTATGCCTGGATTTCATAATTAGTCTTGCATTTACACAGACTATATTTTAAGTGTTTGGAAGTAATTTGGGTTTTCCTCTTGTATAAAAACGTAATAAGACCAATTTTTAGTGGCTCAATGTATTACAACAGTGTTTTTAAAAGTCTAAACACTTTTTTAATATAGTGTACAACCAAGTCCAAGTGGTCAGAACACAAACGAATCGCAGGTACAGTAATGAAGTATTAAGAGTTTCTCCCATAGAAAAGCCCGTCTAAGCAAAATGCTAGCAGAGTCTGTAGCTCCGCCTCTTTGCCCTTGTTTCGTATCCCCCAGTTGATGCGATGACGTGCGAACAAAAATGGCGACGGTTGGCCATCCCCACTAGTAGCTTTCCTTGCCTTCTTCAGAAACCTAGGAGTGACGTCACGGATACTACGCCCATATCCTTTACATTCTATGGGTTACATGTTCTCACCCTGTTCGCATGGGTTTTCTCTCGGTGCTTCTGTTTCCCCCACAGTCCAAACAGGTGAATTGAATAAGCTAAATTGGCTGTAGTGTATGTGTGTGAATGCAAGAGTGAATGGTTGTTTTCCAGTGTTGGGTTGCAGCTGGAAGGGCATCCACTGTGTAAAACATTTGCTCGATAAATTGGCGGTTCATTCCACTGTGGTGACCCCTGATGAATAAAGGGATTAAAGCTAATGAAAATGAATGAATGAATGAATGAAAAGGAAAACGTAATGATTAAAACTTTACAACTAAAATGAAATGTAAAAAAATATAGCTCAAACTATTGATAAAAGTTAACTAATATCTCAATTAAACAAAAGTAACACTGGTTTGAAGACACTTTATGTCAAGAATATTTCATGTTTCAGTCATCATCTTCCCTGAGGGACGCAAGATTATTCATTCTACAACTATCAGATTTAATGGTGAGAGAAGGCAGAAACTGTTGAGTAAAAATGAGAGTCTAGACAGAAGAATCATTCTCGGTCTGAACACTTATACTGAAGAACAGGTGAGCACAGTTATATAATTGTGAAACTGCAAATGAAAACTTAAAAACTTTTTGACAACAGTTACATATACATATAGCAAAACCTTAAACCAGTTGAGTCTCTTCTGAAACTGAAATGAAAATGTAAACTGCTTTATGTCCAAACTGTTTAGCCACAAAACTAGCCACAATCCTATAATGATACATAATTAATATCTCCCTCAAACTTTTTAAAAATGTCAAACAGTACTCCTTTAATTGACAGTGTTCTGCAAAAAGCAGCAGTTGCTTCTTGAGACTCAGCATGTAACATGTCTGTCACGTGTCATGTTAGAACTTACAATAAAACCACATATTTGTGTGAGAAACAAACTGTGCATCAAACCTCTCACCTCTCACATCTCTTCACAGATTTTTAATGCAACATTCGGTCTCACTTTCTGTTTCATACCTATATATCCATTATGATGATCCAGGCCTGATCATCTGATGATAGCTTAGTTGTTGTTTTAATGATGTGCAAACTGACATTACCTAGTATTTGCCACTCACTTTGCAAAACATACAAACAAACAAACAAACAAACAAACCACATCTTATAGTTCAAAATTTTACCTATAGAACAATTTTATTTTCTTTGTAATTCAAGTCAAAGAGGCTTTTTTTAAAGACATTTTTTATATACGATGTTCAAGTAATACCACACAAGCAAGAATTTTCTTTTGAAAAGTTAACCCTTTGATGCACAGCATGGGTCTAAAATGACCCGAATGCATATCCTATTCTTTGAAAGAAATTAATTTATTCCATCTATTCCTTAACAAACTTGTTTTTGTTCATCACAAAATCCTATTTTCTTTATTTTTTATAAAACATCTACTTGCTCTTTCATTAAAAATGTACTTGCAAAACTAAAAATAAGGTTCATTTAAGGTTGAACATTTAATAAATCCCTTATATAATAATTGATAAAATTGCTGATTATAAACACAGCAAAACAATAACAGATGGTCTTTTTACACCCTATACAGGGTCCCCAAAAGACCTATTTTTTGCATTGGAAAGGGTTTTCATGTAGTGCATCGAAGGGTAATCATTCATTAATTTTCTTTTCGGCTTAGTCCCTTTATTAATCCGGGGTCGCCACAGCGGAATGAACCGCCAACTTATCCAGCATATGTTTTACGCAGCGGATGCCCTTCCAGCTGCAAACCATCTCTGGGAAACATCCATACACACTCATTCACACTCATACTTTATGGACAATTTAGCTTATCCAATTTACCTGTACCGCATGTCTTTGGACTGTGGGGGAAACCAGAGCACCCGGAGGAAACCCAGCGACCTTCTTGCTGTGAGGCGACAACACTACCTACTGCGCCACTGTGTCGCTTTCAAAGGGTAATATTATACCAAATAGGTTTTTTTTTTTTTTTTCAGTTTTCCCAATAAAGTTCTAGTTCCCCTAAATTTAAACAAAGCTGGTGCATCTAAGATTGGTGTTTCTGTCCTGAATCAACCTGTTTTTGAGCAAATCATTTTGAATTACAGTTTTTCCTAATTGTTTACACACAATTACTTGTACTTCACACACAATGACTACAACATGTAACTGATGCACCAACCCCCTGAACCAATTCTGCTAAACTACAAGCACAATTCCTGATTTACACTCAAATTGCAGATTTAAAACACTTTTTTCAAAACACTACACACAATTCTCTGCATTTGACACAATTTTCATGCAGAAAATCTCCAAGTAATTGTGTGTAAACAATTGGGAAAAACTGTGATTTATTTATTTTTTACTGTAACTGTATTCTGTAAATACTTCTGTTGATGGCATATGTAGACCATGCTATGTGCAATATTGTGTTGGTTGGGATGAACACTGTGTACACTGTTTTCGTGGGACAAATACAGTCAAATATATTTGGTTCCGTGTATTTGTGTGTTTTGTATAAAAACAATATTTTGAAATATTTTACAATGCACTTCTGTAGGCCTGTGTACTGTCTGCAGTAATTGTAACACTGAACAAAAAAGGCTCACAGTAAGTCATTATGATGAATGGAGAAGAAGTGGTCATAGTGTTTTACATTAAGCAGTGTTTACAGTGTTCAAATGGTTCTTATAAATGTCTATTCATGTGATGGCTTGTGTGTGTCATTTGAAAACAAAACACCATTTTGAGAAGAAAGTACATTGTTTTGAATGTAAAGTTTCATTTTGCACGAGAATTGAAGGGTTTTAACCAATGTGTGTGTGTTGATTTGTGTGTAGAGTTCTGACAATATGAGACATGCTTTCAGAAAATGTGTGTAAACAATTGGGAAAAACTGTAATGACTTGTTTGGAGTCAATGAATGATTTCTAGATGAATCAACCATTTTGAATGAATCATTTAAATTAACAATTTAAAGAATCATTCATTAAGGCTGGGAACACATAACAAGATAATTGAGCAGAATTTGAGCTGATTTCTCCCCTTCTGACAATCCAATCATGTCCCAATTATGAATGTTATATTTTAGCAGATTTTCCTGTGGTGTGAAGTGTGTTAAGAGCAGAGGTGTAAAGAGTACCTGAAAACCATACTTGAGTAAATGTACAGATACCTTACTGTAAAAATTACTCCATTACAAGTTGCAAGTCACCAATTCCAATAAGACTTGAGTAAAAGTATTAAAGTATCCGATTTTAAAAGAACTTAAGTATTTTACTCATACTGAATGAAGGCTCAAAGAACACCAAGAAAGGTTTACAGTTTTTTCTGAATGCTTAAGCACATTTTTTGTAACTATTGGCTATTTTTGCAAAACTCCACACACTAATAAGCAAACCCTTCACCAAATCTGCAAAACAGTTTAGTTCTCTTGCAAAAGCTGATAAACCTTGCTGAACTCTTCAAACCTTCGTAAAAATTGTATTTTTGTATCAAACATTTAACACAAGCCATCACAATAATAAGCACACAATGGGGCAACTACACACTGATGGAATAAATAAAAACTACATCTGGCTTTTGCTTTAAAAACAGCTTCTCAACTGATCTTTAAAAAGGAGTTTGCCGCCAATGTAGAAGCTTTAAAAAATAATGAAGAGTGAGAAGACTAAACAATTGTATGATTTGTTTCAAGAATATGCCTTTATTTAACCCCTTACAGAGTTTCTATTTAATGTCTGCACATTATGTTGTTCTTTTTTTGTCAAGTTATTTTATATATATTTTTGTTGTTTGTTGGTTTATTTGTGTGTTTGTTTGTTTTGTTTTTGTGTGTAATTTTATGGCTTTATGTTTGATTCGCTGTATGACATGTCTCAGTCAGTGTGTGCAAGATTATGTTTGAATTGAGTCTAATTTGAATTGGCCTAAATTGTTGTGTTTTTGAAAGGCAAATATAAAAAATTATAAAGAAAATAAAGGAAAACGTCTGGCTTTTGCCTTCTCTGAGCACAAGTTAGGCTATGTCAGTTTGGGGTCATACCTTTCTCATAGTTCTGTAAACATACAGGGATGCAAACTTCAAGCACTGGTGTTTATTTACACACATCAAAACAAACACAAGAGATTTTCCAAATCAAAACACAAAATAGTCATTTCACTGAGAAAAAAATAATCAGACTACATCGTGTCGTCTCTCTGGGTCCGGCCACAAAATTTCATCTACATCACATGCAATGTCCTCTAGTCCAAGGCACCGGGGAAAGTATCTGATTGCAAAGTGAACTAATGATCTAAATCAGTTTTCACATGTGACAGTGTGCCAGACAGTTGGCAGAATAGTGTAAATAACAGCCAGACATGTGTGTAGCTTTGCTAGGAGTGTTTTGATCATTTGGAAATTCAGTGTAAAGCAGTGAGTTGTGTTTACAGTTCTGCAAAAAGAGTGCTGTGCAGTGGATTGTACCTACAATTTTGCAAAGTGTGTGTTACAAAATTGC
Source organism: Danio kyathit (assembly GCA_903798195.1). Taxonomy (NCBI): domain Eukaryota; kingdom Metazoa; phylum Chordata; class Actinopteri; order Cypriniformes; family Danionidae; genus Danio; species Danio kyathit. The sequence goes on along the minus strand of LR812523.1, from coordinate 62,053,192 downwards.
AAACTTAGTGCAAAGCAGTGTTTGTGCTTTTAATTTAGCAAACTCAGTGAGGGGTTTTGCTATAAGAATTAATCGTTTTATAAATTGTGCTATAAGAATCTCGGTTAGGGTTTAAGCATTCAGAAAAAACTGTAATATGCCTAATCATTCATTCATTTTCTTGTCGGCTTTGTCCCTTGCGGGGTCGCCACAGCGGAATGAACCGCCAACTTATCCAGCACGATTTTACGCAGCGGATGCTCTTCCAGCCGCAACCCATCTCTGGGAACTTCCACACACACATGCACACTCATTCACTATGGACAATTTAGCTTACCCAATTCACCTGTACTGCATGTCTTTGGACTGTGGGGGAAACCGGAGCACCCGGAGGAAACCCACGCGAACCCAGGGAGAACATGCAAACTCCACACAGAAACGCCAACTGACCCAGCCCAGCCGAGGTTCGAACCTGCGACCCAGCGACGTTCTTGCTGTGAGGCAACAGCACTACCTACTGCGCCACTGGGTTGCCCTAATATGCCTAATATATAAATTAAATTTAACACCTTAATGTTTCAAAATGGCAGAACGAAATATATTAAAAAAATAGAACAAAAAGTCTCAGTCAAACTCAAATGTTCAAAAAAGGCACAAACAATTTATCAAAAAAAAAAAAGTAGTAAAACGTAGTAAAAAAAATCAGAGCTGACTTTGATGTGATTCATCTATCTGTATCAGAGGGGGGCACTATTTTTATTTTGAGTAGTTTTTCAATTGATTAAGATGTTTTCTCTGTATTAAAATTAAACAAAGAGGAGCACTGTTATTTTTCAACTTAGTAAACTACATATAAATATACATATACATATCAAGCTTCGGATTCATCACTGGCTGCAGCCATGTCGCTAATTAAACACCTGGTATTAGGCAAGCTGATAAATTACGTTCACATGATTTAGCTCATAAATAGCTTACAGTATCTTCAGCACCCTGCAGATGGCGATATCCCCTCATCCGCCCAACAAATTAGCTGTGGTAATGGTAAGCATCCGTTCAAATGTAGTGGAGTAAAAAGTACATATATTCAATTAAAAATGTAGTCAAGTAAAGAGTAAAAGTTGCTTATTTTTTTGATACTCAGTACAAGTACAAAGTAGCCAAAAAAGTACTTAAGTAAAGTAACGAAGTCCATTTACTCAAGTACTTTACACCACTGGTTAAGAGTGACTTAATCTGTTTGGAGAACATCTGAGGTACTCAGATTGCAAATTGTAAGTAAACAACATGTTGAATATTTATGATCAGAAGATCAGAAATCCTGATGTTTGGCAGGAACCCAGAGGACAAAGACGCATTTGAGCTTGAGATTGTTATGTCAAATGAAACAATATCCAGAAAGCAATCTGACAGAAGATGATTTCCGGAAGAATAACATCATGGATCATTACAAAGTGACATGGATTTAGCCAGCAGAAATGGATCAGCTTGTCGATTTGTGGCAACAGCACAAATTTTATATTCGTTTATTTGTTTATTCTCAAGTCTCGAGAGATTTAGCAAAATTTCCTGTGTTTACATTTGGGATTCTGGTTGAAAATTTGTACAATACAAGCAAAGTGGAGAAATCTAAGATTTTTTAAAGATATACAGTTTTTTGTGATATCTACACTGTGATATGAATATATATTCATATCACAGTGTATATATAATATATAAGGGGGCTAATAAAATTGACCTTAAAATGGTTTTTAAAAGCCAAGATAAAACAAATTAGACTTTCTCCAGAAGACAAAATATATTCCGAAATCCTTGCTCTGTTAAATGTAATCTTTGAAATAATTAAAAAGGAAACAAAAAAATCACAGAAGGTCTAATTGACTTTAACTGTATATTTATTGTGATTTATTGCAATACAATTTCACATGACTCTATTTGGAAAGAATTCATAATTTTATATTGATTGGAATGATTTTGTGCATCTGTATAAAATATAACATTCATTCATTTTCTTTTCGGCTTAGTCCCTTTATTAATCTGGGGTCGCCATAGCAGAATGAACAAACAACTCATCCAACATATGTTTTACGCAGCGGATGCACTTCCAGCTTCAACCAATCACTGGGAAGCAATTTAGCTTATCTAACTCACCTGTAGCACATGTCTTTGGACTGTGGGGGAAACCGAAGGAAACCCACGCCAACACGGGGAGAACATTCAAACTCCACACAGAAATGTCAACTGACCCAGCCAAGACTCGAACCAGCGACTTTCTTGCTGTGAGGCAACAGCGCTACCAACTGCGCCACTGCGCAGCCTTAAAATATAACAAAATATACATAATAAAATTGTTACGTCGGAAAAGAAGCTTAGTATCAAACAGACGGGTTATTTGCAGATATTGTACAGATGGATACAAGCAATGGGAGTCAATACAAGCAATGGGAGTCAAGAGTTATGGAGCAGGGTGATATTACTAGTGCATTTACAGGAGCTGGTATGCTGGAAAATTCCAGAAACACAACGCATACAGGAACACAAGGATGACATGAGGGAGATTGGGATTGCTGGAGCATAGGAAGAGGTATTCGCTTGTAGCATATGACATGGAGATTCCATGCAAGAAATCGGTTTCAGGAGTTCTGGTGTCCGTGACAGAAGGTACAGAGATATCTGCCTATTTCCTGGATTTTCCATTCTGTTTGCCCATTGCTCTGGGAATGATAAGCAGAAGATAGGTTAACTGCCAGGAGCAAGAAGAATGCTCTCCAGACTCTGGAGATGAACTAAGGACCTCGATCAGAGACAATGTCTTCTTGCATGCCATATTTTGAAACACATAGTTAAACAAGATTTTTGTTGTCCCTATAGCTGTGTTGGTTCTTTAATGGTAGGAGATGACAGGCTTTGGTAAATCGGTCCACTGCAACAGAGACACGTGTTACCATCAGATAGAGGTAAGTCAGTGAATCCCTGGAATATAGACAGTGTTAACTAGTCTGTAGGATATAACCAAATACTAATAGTGGCAACTAGGGGTCACAAAAGCAGTCTTCCACTCATCACCCTCATGTATCCGGACGAGGTTGTAGGTGCTTCTGAAGTCCAACATAATGAATACCTGGGCTCCCTGAAGTTGTTTGAGGGCAAGTGGATAGCGATACTTGACTGATTTTATTTAGTGATTTTTATTTACTGATTTTATTTATCTATAATCAATGCAGAGCCTCTAGCCTCTGTCTTTTTTCCCACAAGGAAAAAGCTTAATGCAGCAGGGGACATGAATGGTGGATATATCCCTGTTGGAGAGCTTTACTAATGTACTTCTCCATGGCCTTCTTTTCGGGGATGGTAAGGGGGTATACTTTACCTCTGACACTGGTTGATCAGGCATGTACTTGATGGCGCAGTTCCATGATCTGTGAGGTCGACTGCAACAAAGACAATATGTGTTACCATCAGATGGAGGTAAGTCAGTGATGAAGTCTACTCGTATGTGTGACCAGTGATGCCATGGAATGGGAAAAGGTAGGAGCATTCCAGATGGAAGATGATGAAGAGCTTTAGACATTGCACATTCTTGGCATCCCCTCACATAACTTCTGATGTCCATGGCCATTCCAGGCCACCAGAAGCAATATTTTAGCAGTGAGAGGGTTTGATTGGTCCCAGGATGACCAGTGCCCAGAGAAGTGTATGTGTATCAGAGGTACTTTGACTGTGGGGAACATAGGTGGGATTGGGTGGACACCTCAATGGAGCTGGATCAGAGTTTACTGGCATTTTGTATTTCCATCCAGGGTCCACTGTATCTGACTTTCAATTATCTTCTCTGAAAGAATGGGTTCAGGATCTACAGGGCATTTGTCTGAAGCATAGATGCTGGACAGTGCGTCAGCTTTATTCTTGGAGCCAGGGCAATGAGAAACAGTAAAATTAAATCTGGTAAACAACAAAGCCCACGTGGCTTGTTTGGGATTGAGACATTTACCTGAGGTACTCAAGGATACAGTGGTCCATGTATACCAACAATGGATGTTTCGCACCTTTCAACCAATGACTCTATTTCTCCAGAGCTGTTTTGATAGCCAGTGATTCGTGATGTGACAAGTGTCACGAGTGAAAACATGATTCTCGATGTTGTTGTTCTGCTCTGCCAAGGAGAGTTTTCCAAAAGTAGAATGCACATTGATGGCGTTGTGGTGGAGTTCCCTGCTGCTGAGACAGAACAGCTTTCACTCCTGGGTTGGAGGTATCTACTTCCACAGCTTTTGAAAATCTGGATGAACCAAGTGGAGATCTGTAGATGAAAGCCGTCTGTAGGGTTTTCATGGCTTTAGAGGCTTCTGGAGTCCAGAACAGAGACTTGAACTTATTTTTAAAGGAGGTCAGTCAATGGAGAGGTGATAGAATTGTAATGGAGAATTCATTTTCTGTAGAAGTTGGCAAAACCTAGGAATCATTGTAATTCTTTGATTGTGGAGGGTGTTTGGCAATTCTTGACAACTTCCACTTTCCCGTCGTCATCTTGATGCAAAGAGGAGTAATGTGATAGCCCAGAAACTCAGGGGATGACTGATGAAAAGTGCATTTCTCTGCCTTGAGATACAGGTGGTGCTTGCAGAGATGTTGGAGGACCTCAGAAACAGGTGGCCATGTTCGGTTTTGTTCCAAGAGTGGATCAGAATGTCATTGATGTAAACCAGCACAAAGATAGTCCCGAACACCTTGTTCATGAATCCCTGAAATATGAAGGGGACATTAACTAGTCCATAGGGCATCACCAAGTAGTCATAGTGGCCAGTAGGGGTCACAAAAGCTGTCTTTCACTCATCCCCAGATGAAGTTGTAGGTGCTTCTTGGGTCAAACTTAGTCAATACTTGGGATCCCTTGAGTTGTTCGAGGGCTGAGGGAACAAGGGGAAGTGAATAGCAATACTTGATTGTGATTTTATTTAGGGATCTATTATCAATGCAGGACGTTAAGCCTCCATCATTCTTTCCAAAAAAAAAAGAAAACTTGAAGCAACAGGGGACATGGATGGTCATGTAAATCACTATTGGAGAGCTTCACCAATGTACTCCTCCATGGCCTTCTTTTCGGGGATGGTAGCAGAGTATACTTTACCTCTAGGCCCTGGTTGATCAGGGATAAGGCAGTGAAGACCTTATCCTCGGCCTAAGGAACTTCCGATAATGGAGTGGATCTGGTAGGCGTGACATTGAGACGTTTCTTTAACTGGAGTTGATTGCATAAGTCGGCTGATATGAAGTTACTGGCTGACCCAGAGTTGAGGAGAGTGTGAACTGAAACACAGCAATGAGCAGTAGTGAGTTCAGTAGAAATAACAGTAGAAATCACACTCGCCACAGGTCATGGATGACTGATGGCACATGTCTTGATTACATGTCCATTAATTCCACAGTAAATACATCGCTGGGTAGGCCAACAATATCGTTCGGGTGAGGACAGTCTGGTGGTATCAACCTGCATGGGCTTATGTTGGGGTTCTGTAGGGCTGAGATACTCTAGTTGGTGGAGGGGAAGAGCTGGATGAAACTTAGGGGATTTAATGCAGCTGTGAATTCTGTTTGCTACCCAGCTGGAGAGCTAGATGAAAAATGCTTGAGTCCAATAGTGTCATCTTAAGCAAATAGATGCAAGCATAACTGGGGTTCCAGGTCTAGTTGATAGGTGATTAACAGGGAGTGTTCATCCCAGCCACTGGAGGCTACTAGAGTGCAGAAACAAAGAATAATTTTTGACAGAATCGTTTCCTTGACTTAATTGATTTAATTTCTCATCTACTGATGTATCTCCTACTGGTCTTCCGAAAACTTCCGGGAAGTGTTTGGTGAAATCATTCAGCGATTGGGCGAATGGGAGATTCTGCCCATTGTAGCACTCAACCTGTTAACAAAGGGATGATGAATGCAATTTTAGACCTGTTAGAAGGGAATCAGTGCAGCTGCATCTGCACTAGCAGCTAGCGAACATTGGAGTAAAAACCATGGCAATCCTCTGCTGAACCAGAGTAAGGTGCCGGGTTGACTATGGAACTGGCGGAGTGGATGGGTGTTGTTGGTGATGTGAAGACATGCTGGAGGGAATCCACCAACTCCTGGAATGGACCTGCATCTGCTTGATAAATGTTATGGTCTGGACTTCTGTTACAGCAAATAGGTCTCAGACAGGCAATTAGTATCAAACAGATGGGTTTATTGCAGATATTGTACAGATGGATACATGCAATGAGAGTCAATGGATTTCTAGACTTATGGAGCACGGTGATATCGATAGTGGATTTCCAGGAGCTGACATAACGCAGGTGAAATCCAGGAACACGACACATACATGAACACAAGGATGAGACGAGGGGCATTGGGATTGCTGGCGCATAGGAAGAGGTACTCGGCTGTAGCATAGGAGCAAGACAAAGAATGAGTGGAAATTGGCTGCTCTTATACAGGGTGTGCTGATTGGGGAGTGGCAATCAGGTGTGCATGAACTCAGAACTCATCAGATTGGTAGGAGAGCCTGGAATATCCAAGACAACAAATTAAAGCACAGAGGGAAAACATATAACAAAAATAAAATGAAATAAACAATGTTTTATGGTTTTTAGTGGAATCTAGCAGTATTGAGGTATATAAATTCAATAACCAAATATAATATAACACTGTATAGTCAAATCAAATCAAATCAAATCACTTTTATTGTCACATCATCAGCAGCACGTGTGCTATGATGAGTGAAAAGCTTAGGTGCTGGCTCCAGACAGTGCAAAATACAGATAGTGCAAATACGACAGTGCAAAATACAGACAGTGCAAATACAACGACAGTGCAAAATACAGACCGTGCAATATACAACAACATACTCACAAAAAAACGAGACAATGTAAAATTGGCAATGTTGACAGCGATACGTACGATGGATAGGTGTACACATAGTTGTAGGCAGTATTGTTTTAAGTATGGATTTGTTAAAGTGCAGTGCATGCTACATCTTGATGGTGTGCAGTGCGGGGTATGGAAGAGTTTGTGTGGGGTGTGTTAAGTGTTCATCAGCCTGATAGTCTGAGGGAAGAAACTTTCCTTCAGTCGGCTGGTGCGTGACCGGATGCTGCGGAACCGTCTGCCTGAGGGTAGCAGAGAGAAAAGTCTATGGCTTGGGTGGCTGGAGTCGCTGATGATTCTCTTGGCTTTCCTCATGCACCTCCTGGTAAAGATGTCCTAGAGGGAGGGACGCTCACCTCCTACTACGCCTCCAGCAGTTCGCACAATCCTCTGTAGACCTTTGCGATTGCTGCTGGTGCTGTTTTTGTACCAGGTGGTGATGCAGCCAGTGAGGATGCTCTCCACAGTGCAGGTGTAGAACGAGCAGAGGATGTGGGGGCTCATTCCAAACCTCCTGAGATGCCTAAGGAAGAAGAGGCGTTGTTGTGCCTTCCTCAGCACTGCGTCTGTGTGGGCAGTCCATGTCAGATCCTCAGCAATGTGTACTCCAAGAAACTTGAAAGTGCTGACTCTCTCCACTGGTGTCCCGTTGATGGTGATGGGAGTGTGTTCTTTCTTCTCTCTCCTGAAATCCACCACCAGCTCCTTGGTTTTGCTGATGTTGAGTGAGAGGTGGTTTTCCTAACACCACTGTGTCAGAGCGTGCACCTCCTCTCTGTAGGCCGTCTCATCATTATCGGTGATTAGGCCCACCACCGTTGTGTCATCAGCAAATTTAACGATGACATTGGAGCTGTGTTTGGATGTACAGTCATATGTGTACAAGGAGTACAGGAGTGGGCTGAGAACACAGCCCTGTGGAGCACCAGTGTTGAGGATCAGTGTGGATGAGGTGATGTTGTTCATTCTGACCACCTGGCGTCTGCTTGATAGGAAGTCCAGGATCCAGTTGCACAGAGAGCTGTGTAGGCCGAGAGCCTGGTGCTTCACCACCAGCTTGGCAGGCACTATGGTGTTGAATGCTGAGCTGTAGTCCACAAACAGCATTCTCACATATGTGTTTTTGTTTTCCAGGTGAGACAGAGCAGTGTGCAAGGTGAAAGCAAATGCATCATCAGTGGAGTGGTTGTTTCGGTCACACTTTATTTTGACGGTCCGTTTGTTGAATTTAAGTTACATTGCAACTAATTATCATTAGATTATAAGTAGACTGTTAGGTTGGGGTTAGGGTTGGGGTTGGGGTTAGGGTTAGTGTAATTTGACATGTAATTGCAAAGTTTCTTATAGTCAGTAAAATGTCTGTTGAAGGACTGTTAAATGTCAGTGTCAACAGATATTAAGCAGACCGTCTACTAATACTCAAATGGACCATCAAAATAAAATGTTACCGTTGTTTCTGTATGCAAATTGCAGAGGGTCAGTGTTAGCGGGCAGTACAGAGCAGATGTGGTTTTTAATCAGCTTCTCAAAGCACTTGCTAAAGATGGGTGTCAGTGCAAGGAAATGCGCGCCCGTAGCTCTCAAAGTTTGTTGTCCAGTGACTGAACGTTATCTAGCAGAATGGTGGGGAGCGGAGGTCGAAATCCATGGCGTCTTAGTCTGACCAGGACGCCGGCTCTCTTTCCTCTTTTCCGGCTGCGTTTGCGTCGTCGTCTCGGTTGTGTGGCCCAGACAAAGGGCTCTGTTGTTGTGTTTGTAAACAGAGCGTCGTTGAAGAACTTAAATTCCGGTCTTCGGTGTGCAACGAGGGAGCCAATTTCCCGAAGTGTGTCTGTCGTAGGCAATAGGAGTGTGTACATCCAGCACGAAAAACAACAAAAATACAAGTAAAAAATACAAAACACAACAAAGTTTGATGGGAGTTCGCAACACGGCGGCCATGCTGGGCGCCATCTTGTCTTATAGTATTCATTGTATCAATAATAATAAAAGCAATTCATCTTTGTAAATGTGTACTTGGGGTCCTATTGTACACCAATCAATTTTCCTTAGTTCAAAAAATGGTATCATCTTATTGAAATGAGATTTTGTGACTTTTCCCTATTATATATTTATATCTACATCAAAAAACAAAACAAACAAAAAAATCAGGGTTTGATTTGGTTGTTCTGAAGTTATGTAAAAATGTTTTGGCTATATTCCAAAACACATTATTAACATAGAGATGAGAAGTTAAAAAACTCAAGAAAAGAAATGTTATATGGGTAAAATGTATATAGTTTTACAATTACTTTTTAAGTTGTAGGGGTCATGTAGACTACACATACAAAATTAGTAAACAGGAAATAAATGAGAGTTTGTGGGACAAAGTGACAAGCTTTATTTTTTTGTGCCCAAATTGTTTAAATTGGTTTGAAATCTTTCAATCACAGGCCTTAAAACACTTCTAAATAAAAAGCATATTAGATTAAAATTCAAGTTTCCAATGACTTCACAAATAATGTGCTCTGAAATGTGGTTCCTGCTTATTTTTAATCCCAATTTAACTTTGCAGATCTTCTGATGTGACTATTGCAGATTCCCTCATTGCAATATCGATGCTAAAACGATATATTGTGCAGCCCTAAAGGCAGATGGCCCTAGCATACAGTCAATAAGGCGCAAGTCCTGTTTGCCCTGACATGTTGCTATTTTCAGACCAACGCAACCTTAATTTCCCCGTTTTCCGCCACGCTCTTTAAATAGCAAATCCATTTGACTCACTTTGTGGACTCATGGGTGTTTCGGTCTAGAAAAGAGGTTACACATTGCTTAAAACAGACAGGATGTACAGCAATACGCTAATATCTTTACAAATGAAAAATAATTAAAGGATTTAAATAATTAAAAAAATATTACTTTCTATATATATATATATATATATATATATATATATATATATATATATATATATATATATATATATATATATATATATATATATATATATATACACAGTAAAAACCACTGCCTTTATGCCTTTTTCATCTGGGGGAGATATATATATTATTATATTAATATTTATTATATGCATATTTATATTTGTTTTATTAAAAACAAGCTTAGATTTGTCCACCTGTCAGGTTTTAAACCATATGGGGTATAGCATGTGTATTTGGATATAACTCAAAGTGAAAGTGAAAGTAAAGGCCGATTGGAGGAGGCTCATTCTTTATCCTTGCGCTGCAGATGGTTTTACTGTTTTCTCGCTAGTGAAGTGTTCAGTTTTTCCACTTACAAAGTAATTAGCAATTGCGCCATGGTGCTACGCAACTGACTCTTAAAGGGAATGGGAAATGAGACTCTGATTGGTTTATTCTCAAAACCCACCCATAACCCATTAAGAGAATAAGCACAATTAGACCATGTGTCGCAGCGCAGAGTGTATTTTTCTATCCCTGCGCTTTAGACTTTGCGCCTAGATCGTTAAAATAGAGCCCAGAATTTGCCGTTCCCATCTGGCAGTTTTAACTTTTATTTAAAAGAACAAACAGCCTGATCTCATGAGAAAACATAAGTATTTTACATTTTGTCAGTTTAGTGGCTAATTCGTATGAATTGGTAGTGATGAGCAAATCGTACTAAATTGTATGAATTAGATCGTACGAATTAGACACTAAATCAAAAAGTTACGAATTGCTGTGAGATTGTGTTGGAACAAACCTAAACTAGTACAAGCACTAATTGTAAACTCACCAAAATTATGTTTAATTACCATGTACCCAAACATTTTAAGTGTCATTTATTTATTTTTTATCAAAATTGCACACTTACCTGAGACAGAAGTAAACATTTTTCACTATTCATTATTAAACTGAGCACATTACACAAACCTCTTAAACTGCATGGCAGTTCATTTATTTATTTATTTTTACAAGAAAATCATTGAACCTCTCTAAATAATCAGCAGCGTCATTGATTTTCAAGGTTGACCAATGAGAAGTATTTACTAACACAGTTGAGACATTGATTGGCCGTCAAGGCAGCAGATGCTGACCTCTATATTGAAGAGGCCTCAGACTGTCATTAGATTCTCTCGCAATCAATACACAGCTCAAATATAAACACCCATCCTGTCTAAAGGCCAAACCAGGTGAACAGCGTGATGACAGTGAGTGATGACAGTTTACTAATAAATAGCCTTGCTTTAAATCAAATACAGAGTTCTTTTCTTTTATTGATATAGTTTGCAAGCAGTGTAAATGAAAGAATATTTATTTATTTATTTTATTTCAGCATTTCACATTACATGAAAAGGATGTAGGAATAGATGAGCTAACAGTTAAGATTACATAGATTTTGCTTATTGATTATAAATATGAATTAACTACAGTGTGCTGATTTGATGGAGTTACTGTAATTAAATAATTAACCTTTTGCCCAACATATAAAAAAATATAGATGTAATATCAGCTTAATATTTTGCAGCACAAGCAAATGAATATAAACAAAACAATAAATACTATTTAGTGGTATTTTCAGATATAAATAAATAACTAATTAATTATATACAAATAAATAGGCGATGCGGCTCAGTGGGTAGCACGTTCGCCTCACAGCAAGAAGGTCACTGGTTCGAGCCTCGGCTGGGTCAGTTGGCATTTCTGTGTGGAGTTTGCATGTTCTCCCCGTGTTCGCGTGGGTTTCCTCCGGGTGTTCAAGTTTCCCCCACAAGTCCAAAGACATGAGGTACGGGTCAGTTGGGTATGCTAAAATTGACCGTAGTGTATGAGTGTGTGTTTGAATGAATGGATGGATGTTTCCAGTGATGGGTTGCGGCTGGAAGGGTATCCCCTGTGTAAAAACATGTGCTGGATAAGTTGGCAGGTCATTCTGCTGTGGTGATCCCAGATTAATAAAGGGACTAAGCCGAAAAGAAAATGAATGAATGAATGTACATACACAAAATTATTTTGAGCAACAAACAAGCCAACAGAAACAAACAACAAAAGCAAAACATTAATTCATTTTCCCTCGCCTTATGTTTTATGTAGCGGATGCCTTTTCAGCCACAACCCAGTACTGGGAAACACCATTACACACTCATTCATACACACACTTATACACTGCGGCCAAATTAGTTCATCTTTGGACTGTGGGAGAAAATCGGAGCACCCGGAGGAAACCTACACAAACACGGAGAACATGCAAACTTCACACAGAAATGACAACTGGGCCTGCCAGGACTTGACCCAGTGACCGTCTTGCTATGAGGCCACAGTGCTAACCACTGAGCCACCATGTGGCCATACACACACACACACACACACACACACACACACACACACACACACACACACAAAAAAGAATATATTTAATGATATTGATTGATACTGATTAAACAAGAAAAATCTAATAAATATGATTAAATATTTTGCAATACAAATAATAAGTTATAAAAATTAACAAATGTTTTGGGCTCAAAAAAGAAAAACAAAAATTAATAAACAAAAAAAATGAAAAAATATATTTTTTAAATACTGCAAAAATTGGCGGCACTGTGGCTCAGTGGTTAGCACTGTCATCTCACAGCAAGAAGGTTGCTAGTTTGAGTCCCGGCTGGGTTAGTTGGCGTTTCTGTGTGGAGTTTGCATGTTCTCCGCGTGTTGGTGTGGTTTTCCTCTGGGTGCTCCGGTTTCCCCCACAGTCCAAAGTCATGCGCCATAGGTGATTTGATGAACTAAATAGGCTTTAGTGTATGAGTGTGTGTGTGTGAATGAGTCTGTATGGGTGTTTCCCAGTACTGGGCAGCTGTTTTGCAGTGAAATAAACAACGCTTAAAATAAATGTTCTGGAGTGACATAAGAAACAGAAAAAATATATATTTTGAGCAGTAAATACATTTTTTTTAACATTTTGTGGTTTAAGCAGAAAGATATAAATTAATACAAATTAAAAAATACAAATAAATATACAAAGTTTTAGTAGTCATACAGATAATTAAAAATGTATTAAACATGTATACACACATATGCACACTGTATATGCAGATCTACAATCAAACTAAAAATGTAGATTATTTATTCATTCATTCATTTTCTTTTCGGCTTAGTCCCTTTATTAATCTGGGGTCGCCACAGCGGAATGAACCGTCAACTTATCCAGCATATGTTTTACGCAGCTGCAACCCATCACGAGGAAACATCCAAACACACTCATTCACACACACATATACACTACGGCCAATTTAGCTTACACAATTCACCTATAGAGCATGTCTTTGGACTGTGGGGGAAACCGGAGCACCTGGAGGAAACCCACGCGAACACAGGGAGAACATACAAACTCCAAACAGAAATGCCAACTGACCCAGCCGGGGCTCGAACCAGCGACCCTCTTGCTGTGAGGCGAACATGCTACCCACTGCACCACCGTTACGCCCCTTGAGATTATGTAAAAAAAAATAAATAACGGAATTTTATTAACATTGATAAAACAGATAAACATTTTGTGCTGAAAAAAAAAGCAAATACAAACAAACATTTTCAGCAATACACTTCCAAATGGACAAAATAAACAACAAAGCAAGCAAACACGCAAACAGACAAATAAATATATTGCTCTGAGCAAACAGACAAGCAGTAAAATAAACAAATAGAAAAATAAATGTAGTGAAATAAACAACTGTTACAGTTTTTCTCAGTCGATTTGGTGCATTTCTCACAACACTATTTATATACCACTATTTATATAACAGTTAATGCATTTCTTAAAACAATTAGTACAAACTGCAAAACTTAATTGATAACCTGCAAAAGCGTGTCACTTGCTCAAAATGGATAGCTCATTCCTCAAAAGCAAGTATTGATGTCAATGAAAGTGTCAGTGTCATCAAGATGAAAAGCCCTGACACCATTGTTTATGAACAAGATAGTCAAATGGTTTTGTCATGTTTTCATTATGACACTTTACTCTGTACATTTTTTCAAATGTAAAAAAGTCAGATTTTGGTGACACTTTCTGAAAATGCTCAAGACAGCACTGTATACTATTTGCACAGCCATTTGAAAACCACAGTAAAGTTAGACATCACTGCATTAGTGAGGTATCTGAGTACAAGACACTGAATTTGTATGTTTCACATTTTTACTGCATTTGCTCTTTACAATTCTAATTTATTCACAGCATTGTGCAAAAGAATAAATTCACCCTTATTTACAACACACATAAACTTCCTTTGGGTAGAGCTGTGCACAACTGTAAACAATATTGCAGTACATATTGGAACTGAACCTACAACATACACAGGTCTGTAAATCATTCATGAAATTGTTCAATTTAGAAGACATTTTCAGGGAAAAAAAGATTTAAAGATTTGTATAAAATTAGCTTGACAGATTTTGACAACTAGTTCAACATTTTTGTATGTAATAACTAGGGCCAGACGGAATCTGCGGACGTTTTTTGCTATTTCTGCGGAGAATTTTGGTAAAAATATGCGGATTTCTGCGGAATTATTTTGGGAGTATCATAACTAAAACCTTAATATGTTAAATAAAAAATAATATCTTTTTAACTTGTATTTAATGTTTAAAATGCAAATCCAATTAGATTAACTGTAAATAGTTAACTTTAAGTAAATAAACAGAATTAATGATGGCCTAAAAATCTGCGGAAATCTGTGGAAAATCTGCAGAAAATCTGCGGAATTCTGCGCGCGCAGATTCCGTGTGGGCCTAGTAATAACTGAAGTGATGAAATGAGGACTATTAGTTTTATATGGAATGACTATACAGCATCCACAAGTTTAGTTCATTTTGACTGACATGACATAAGCAAATGATAATTTTACAAACAGCAGAGAGTTGTATGAAAGCAATTGATGCATGTCCAAAAGCATTTGCAATTTGTTGGAAGGAATGAGAAACTGCTACTATGATGTGCACAAATGACTAATTGTTTTGAGAAATGCATTAACTGTTGTGCAAAAGTAAATAGTGTTGTGAGAAATGCACCAAAGCGACTATAATGTCCTGTATAGTGGGATAAGAAATGGAAATATATATATATATTTTAGGTTTAAGCAGAAAGGCATAAAAAGAATAAAAATATGTTGTAATTAAACATGTACAATCAAACTGAAAATTGCGAAAAAAATAATAAACTAACAAATAAATAATGAAAAAAAAAACAATATGAAAAATAGTATACAAAACGCTTTGACAGACAGACAGACAGACAGACAGACAGACAGACAGACAGACAGACAGACAGACAGACAGACAGACAGACAGACAGACAGACAGACAGACAGACAGACAGACAGACAGACAGACAGATAGATAGATAGATAGATAGATAGATAGATAGATAGATAGATAGATAGATAGATAGATAGATAGATAGATAGATAGATAGATAGATAGATAGATAGATAGATAGATATCTTGTTCCACAGGTAGATGGCGCAGGTGAGCGTGCAGCAGGACAGGTCTGTCAGTCAGAGCGTTTGCCCAGATCAGAGAGCAGAAGCACACACACACACACACCGACCATCAAAAACTACTGCGGGAGTCCAGTAAGAGTCACATCACACACGCTGAAGTCCAGAAAGCAACACACGTCTAGCAGCGGGAACGCCGAAGTCCGCGTTTCTTCTGGATATATTTGCCCTGCACGACCGGCGAGTCACGGAAAGCAGGACTTTGGATATAACTGTGGATCGTAAGAGCAGATTTGTTTTCTCCGCAGTGGGAAGGCTCGATCCTCCCCCCGAGTCTGAGGATTTGAGAGGGAAGCAATGCAGTGCCGAGAGTGACTGTTCACCATATTCCTGCTCCAGTCCACATTTCATCTGAATCTGCAGACGCACTTCACCCATCGACCGCAGATCGACCGCTCTTCATTTGTTTCTTTCCTCCTGAATAAGAAATCTAACTCGAGATTAGGACTGACGCCATTTTAAAGCGATAAAAAACCGCTTGAGTTTTGAGGGATTGTAAAGTGCTTGTCATGATCTAGTAAATGGATTTACTCTCGTAGACTTCAGCAGCAGCAACAGCAGCAATGGGTGAGTTGAACCACAACACTATGCCATTTTGATCACATCGCTATTTATTTTTGTTTCTGAGGCATGCGATTGACTGGTTGTTTTGGATTAACGTGACGTTATAGGCGATGCACTTAAAATCTGCAGAGCTTTTTTTTACCTGAAGAAAAGGGTAGACCACCCCCAGCATTGCCTGAATTGTTTAACATAAACAAGTCTTAATCTCCATTATTAGTAATAATTAATTAGTAACAGTATCATAGATGGTAAGTGTTTATCTAACTCACCGCGACGCTGCGATTGCAATACCTTTAGAATACCTTTAGCTGTATCATATGTTCTGATATATAGTGTGGCATATTCATAGGAAGAGGCATTATTCAGCGTAATTTACTGTAATCGTGGCCATGCATCAGTTTCCCGCTGATAGAGAGTAGGCGTGTGTTTGCACTGTCAAGCGCCTATAGTAATTTCCACTATAAGCCACCGTGTAGGCTTTGCTTTCCATGTCATTTGTGTTCTTCTTACTCATCGCAGACGGAATGTGTCACAAAAACCTCGCTAGCTGTCTACCTAGACCGCGTTTTTTGGGGCGTTTTGGTTCCCTAGAATGCTGTCAAGAAAGAGTCTCGCTAGGTTTTGAGACACCTCAGCGTTTTTGTGTTTAATGGGTAGTAATGATGCAACTGTTGACCTTAGTGTTAGGTTTCCTATCTGATCTGTCATGAGGTTGCATGGTCAAATTACCCTTTGCTGACATTTGCCAAGATCAGATACTATTCAGAACGTGAGTTGCAGTTATTATTAATGTTTTCTATATTTAGACTATCCAATTTGTAATGGTGTCTCTGGTTTGGTTGGTGTAAATCTGTTTCTAACTGCAAAAAGGGCAGTGTGATTCAGGTGGTTTTGATAAAATTTTTGACCTGGGTCAGGATTTTCTGTTCGGTACAAACAAACAAACAAAACAAATTAAACAAAATTGCTTTTATTATTATCGTTATTATTATTTTATTTAAACATTGCAATCTTTACAGGTAGACGACAACACTAATAAATGACAGAATAAATGACAGAATTATTGGTGGTTTAAACAAATTGGTTATATTGAAGTACTGAGCCATGAAAATGTACTGAAACAAATATTAAATATCAATTTTAATATTTTAATTGATCATTTATTTTAGTTCACACTACATTTTCCCTATAAATTATATCGATATGGAATTTTAAAATGCCAATATCTGAAAACTCTTAATTTGGAGGTATATATATATATATATATATATATATATATATATATATATATATATATATATATATATATATATATATATATATATATATATATATAAAGCTTTCTAAAAGCATTGTTAGCAAACTGTTGTGGAGATTTCTCACAAACATAATTCAATGATTCAGTGTTTCCCAAGTTCCAAACTAAATTTCCAATCAGCATTGTGGTTGGAAGTGCAGCTATTGACATTTGGTTTTTAAAAGCCTCATGATACGCTAAAACATAAAATTTAACAGAGTTGTTTGTGTAGTACATCATAGAAGACAACGCTAGGATTGCTTAATTTTATTTGTTGGACTTCTCCTCATCCTAAGAGAAGACACTTTGCTTAATTATTCATGACAGCACATGCTACTTTCCTGACAGACGGTGCAGTCTGTGAGATCGTTTGCAGTGACACATTCATGGATCAAACCTTTATTGACACTTTATTACATATAAACCTAAATAGACCATGAATATTATTGTGACAATAACACCTCCAACAACTTGTCTCTCACATGAGATAACAAGCAATTAGTAAACTATCCAATCAAAACAGAAAAAGAACAGAAAAAAATCAAGTCCCAGCCTTTTTGAGAGCGTTGGGAGACCAACTCAGTTTCCACCTATCACGTTGCCTCAGAGGCGTGGGCGGAGTTAAAGACCTCTTTTGGCGCCCTTTGCTCCCTATTACTCTGATTGGTAAAGATTTCTGCACAGCATCATGGGTAATGTTGTTTGCTGCACAAATTCTGCTATTAAACACTATTGTTAAAATTGAAGTTGAATTAATAAGTTCAACAAAAGCATAAACAATTGATTAAGTATGCATTTGGAAGACATTTCTATACAAATCGAAATTCATTGAAGCTACTCATTTATCAGTATCATATCCCTGGGCATTGGACCCACAACCTTTACCATGCTCTACCACTTGAGCTACAGAAAGGCATCAATAGTAATGTCTGGCTACAGAGTCAAAGTATTTTATTTTGTTTTCCACAGGAAATTTAAAGTTATACAAGTGTGGTATACATGAAGATGAATATGATGGTATTACTTTTTTTTAAATGTCCATTCCTCCATCTTCTCTTAGCAAATGTACCAAGTGTTGTTGCATATCCATATTAATGTCTCAGCAGGCATACGCTGACCTTCTGAAACAGAATATAAATGCAAGTTTGGCATTTGGCCTGAATCAAGAAAAATCAATGCTTTGGTTGCATTAGAGTTTGGTCAAAAGCATTGGTTAAACCTTTGTCCTCACTTAGACCTTCTGAAGTAGTTGAACTGAATTGATGGTCAGAAATGGAGGGAGTTTTGTGGGTTGGCGAGCTTTGGGCCAAATCTTAGTTTTAAATGCTGTGGGTCTGGCTATGACGGTATCTCTTCATAGTTGTTTCAAAATGGAAGAGCTGCTAGCAGGTCTTCATCTTTTCATAGAAAGCCAATGGAAAAACCCAGGTCAGATGAGGAGACCGATCACGTTTATCAAAACACAAACACATCTACTTATGGAGCGCTTGCCCACAAAAAGATTCCAGAAAACCTATTGTATATGCAGAGTATACGATTACACAAAAGAACCACAGTATTTGAGCAAAGGATAAATCCAAAGTGATGTTTATATGTGTGAATGGAGCTCCCTCTGTTCCTGGCTATGGCTAGTTGCACTGGATGACGGCCAAGTCCTGACAGGAGACAAAGGAAAGAGGGAGATATCCAAGGACATATCTAATTTTTGGCAGTCGTTCCAAACCAAATATCAGAACAAGAACACCTTTTTGGCAGCGAGCTACAGCGGGAGGAGGGCTGTTCCATTTTTATTTTTTTGACTACAGCCATTTTGTTTTCGCTGCGGTTGAAATTCAGATCTTTCCTCAGTTTAAAATTTACATTTTGGCTGAAATCCATTGACTTGAAAACAAAACAAGACGGCTGGTTTTCTGCAAAAGAGGGATTGACTTCACGTTTGGAAACTTTGACAGGGAGGGATGGTATCAGATGTGTTTCAGTTACTCAGTATATCTGGCACTGGGGATTGTGTTGAATAAGGAGAATCTGCCAGTATTAGAAGTAGTCTAATTCAGAGTGCTAATTGAGTAGGGTTTGTGCTTGATCTTTAAATTTGAGTAAGTCTATCAGTACAGTCAGGGAAATAGTTTGAATCTTATACAGTGATGCAGTAATTGTGAAGCACTGACCCTCAGTTTGATGTTGCTGAGTAGGTAACATTTCAGAAGGGCATAGGATCACGTTTTATCTGCAGCTCTTATCTGTAATAGAGTATGAATTGAAATATCCACTAGCAATCAATATCATTACAAAAATTAAATACCTTAAAATTCACCCTCTGCAGTTGATAGTTCAGGCAAGATTTCAGTTAACAGAGTTGTTTTTCTGTTAATTATGCTCATGATGTAATTGAATATCTTTCTCATGAGGTCTGAAATGAAGTGCAGCATTGCTAAGTGTTTTCATTTCCTGTTTTTATAATTTATTTATTTACCTAAAAATGACCTAAACTGTAAGACTTTAAACTATATAACAAATAATTTTTTATGACAATTAATGAATTTATGTCCATCAAAAGAAAGTTCACCAAAACTTTCAAATGGTTTTATAAAGAGATTGTTTAAGCCATCCATATGAATCAAACCTTTTTATCCAAGTCTTCTGAAGACTTATAATATAATTCCTTACATTTATATAGCGCTTTCCTGGGCACTCAAAGCGCTTTACACATAGGGGGGGGAATCTCCTCATCCACCACCAGTGTGCAGCATCCACCTGGATGACACGACGGCAGCCATTTTGCGCCAGACTGCACACCAGCTGATTGGTGGAGAGGAGATAGAGTGAATGATGAAGCCAATTATGATATGGGGATGATTAGGAGGCCATGATGGACAGAGGCCAGTGGGCAGATTTGGCCAGGATGCCGGGGTTAAACCCCTACTCTTTTTCGAAGGACATCCTGGGATTTTTAATGACCACAGAGAGTCAGGACCTCGGTTTAACGTCTCATCCAAAAGACAGCACTTATTGAGCAGTATAGAGTCTCCCTCACTATACTGGGGCATTAGGACCCACACAGAGCGCAGATTGGGCACCCCCTGCTGGCCTCACTAACACACACTTCCGGCAGCAACCTAGCTTTCCCATGTGGTCTCCCATCCAGGTACTGACCGGGCGCAGCCCTGCTTAGCTTCAGTGGGCGACCATGTGAGAGTTGCAGAGAGCTAGCTGCCGGCATAATTATGTAATTGCCCAATTCATAAAGACCTTTAATTTTATTAAACTTTTGGTTTCATGGACTTTAAATATCTAGTGAAGTGCTTTGAAATATACATTTTTATTTGATATTTGACGAAATCTCAAATGAAACACGACAAGTGGGTGGGACATAGAGTAGCTCCTCCCTTTTAAAAAATCAGCCAATAGGATTGTTTTATCACCACTCTGCCAGTGAGAGTCGTTGAGCTCAAGTGCATCAAATGAAATGCAAATGAGAAGCTTCTTGAAGCGGGTGGGGCATGTCAGATACTAGAGAGCATTTGATTGGTTATGATGTGATGAGAAACTGTAGTGTGAGTTGAAGTGAATAAAACTGTTGATCCATTTGGCCAATTTTGTCACTGTTTTGGGGCACACTAGCTTATAGATATCCGAAAAATGAATAATACTGATACTAACATCTAAAAAAACTTTATTTTAATTTCATAGCACCTTTAAATATAGGCAAAAAAGGTTAAATTGTCTTCTTTTGTGTTCAAAAGTCTTATGGGTTTGGAATGACAGCAGGGCGAATAAATGATGACAGAATTTTGATGACAGATGACTGAATTGCTTTTCCTTGAATTCTCAGACTTGTTTGAAAAATGCAAACTGGTGAAAATTGTGGATGGCAGTTGTAAATAAATGTTTAATAGGATAATTAAATAAAAAAAATAAATCAGGTTTGCTGTTAATTTACGCCACCTCAGTGATCAAGTTTCACATAATGAATGTCAACGTTTACTGCCACAAAAAAAATCATAAAGGTAAAACTAAATAAATACATGTGGTACCAGACACAAATACACTGAGGTCAAGAGCATTGAAGAACATTATTTAAAGTTCACAATACACACGGTTTGCACTCAATAAAAAAAATTCAGTTTTTGTATCCGTAGTTTGATTTTATTCAGATTACTGCATTATAAAGATAATTTCAGCCTTGTGTCGCTTTTGCACCTTGTCTAATTAGCCCTGTCTTTTGTGTGACGGCTAAGCCATTGAAGAAATGAGATTTCCTAACTGGCCTTGAAATTAACATCTTGGTCAAGCTCTCCTTTTACTGTGTCACTGTGACCGGTCAAAGTGCTCGACAAGAAAGCATGATTTTTAGACACCAGACACATTGGCTTTAATTCTGTTTTAATCCCGGCAGCCTTATGTGACCAGTGAGTGTTTATTTTTGTCTTGCCATTGATGTAGAATATACTTAGCATAGCCGGCGCTATGGCACATAGAGTGTGTAATTCAGCCGTGTTATGAGAATTGATGTCTGTCTTGAACAAACGTGGCCATGATTGTGAAGTTTCCTTTCGTTTGTAGAACTGCAGGGCATGTGCCACTTCTGAGGGTCCTGTTGATGTTAGCCAGAGTAGACGCCTTATTTGATTTAACACAAGCTAAAATCAGCTTGTGAGGGAGAAGTACAGTCTGGTCAATATGGTGTGCCACTGTGAGCATGGGTGTTGTTTTATTTAAGCTGACAAAATACAGTTTTTTCAGAAAAAATCCACTTGATAGAAACTCCATTAAATAGACTGCACATCTATCCATCATGGCTGCCTTTAGCACCATGGGAAATTCATCTGGCAGATGTTTCTCACCAATACTATTAAAGGCAGGAAGCTGTATCCAGTTTTTACACTTTATATTTTAATTGATTAAAAAGAAAAGGTTCCAAAAGAGAGGCTTTCATATGGCCCATTTCCACAGAGCGTTATGGTACGATACGGTCTGGGTCGGTACGCTTTTATGCCCGTTTCCACTGTCAAAAGATACCAAAAAGTGATGCGTACCATACCACTTATTTGGCCCATTTCCACTGAGTGGTACGGTACGGTTCGGTTCAGTACGCTTGTATGCCCGTTTCCACTGTCAAAAGGTACCTAAAAGCGACTGCACCGTACCAATTTTTGGGCTCCTTTTGCAAAGGGTATCTAGCATGACAAAAGGGTACCAAAATGTGGAGTTAGACACGCAGCTGAACGCTATTGGTTTACAGAAAAGCCTCACTCGCGCATACACAAGCAGAAGAATGAAAACAAAGAATCCGCCATTTTTAAATACACAGCCGAGACATTACATCATAATACTATATGCATATAATAACGAGCCATGGTTGACCTGAGCTCAGACAAACCTTGTCGTTGTCTTGATATACAGCCACAAAGCCAAGAAGAACAAAATTAGCTGTGTCCTGTTTTTGTTTTATGGGGCCGTCTAAAAGTGTAAGTGGTTTCACTTTCTCCAGGGAGCTCGCGATCGCTTGTGTGCTCATCTATATTTGAAATAACAAACTTCTTGAGCTGATGATAATAATGTGCGGGTGATTATTGAAGTGCTTCTGACATCCCATCCTTTCAGAAACATACACGAGAGTGAGCACGAAAAAACAAAGTAGAAGCCTGAAAAAAACAAACGAGCGGATGATTCTTTCATCAAACTAAACATGAACAAACTGCCATGTATAACTATTATCATCGCCTTTTGGACTATTATGCGTGTTGTTTTTGAAACCAAATAAGGATGCATGCTGTGTGTAGTTTTTCTTTAATTGGTAACATAATGGAGACTGTAAAGGTCTGTATGTGTTCATATATGTTGCATTTATTTATTTATTTTATACAATTGCAGATGTTACAGTAGGCTATTTCTCACTGTCATTGATCTGCAGTTATAATCAAATCCTGTTCATAGAAAGGTTAGTAATGTGTATAAAGCATCTGTTTTGTTAGAAGTGCTTCTTATGTGATATGTGAACGACCCGTGCAGCTTTACTGTAGACATTTCTTTAAGCGAGAATGACGTCGACTGAAATTTCTGTCATACATCACACCCACCAAAAGGGTACACTTGGTACCCTTTAGGCAGTGGAAATGCAAGCCTGATAAAGGTGACCCATACTGTACCAATCAGTGGAAACGGGCCATTAGGGTACCTAGCACAACAAAAGGGTATCAAAAAGCGGAGCTAGACACGCAGCTGAATGCTATTGGTTTACAGAGAAGCGTCACTCGCGTGTACACAAGCTAGGAAAATGAAAAAGGAAAGCTATTTTTAAATACACAGTCGAGACATTACATTATAATAATATATACATATACTAACGAGCCATGGTCAAATCAAGCTCAAACAAACCTTGTAGTCATCTTGATGAACAGCCACAGAGCCAAGAAGAACAGAATCTGCCGTATCTCCTGTTGTTTTTCGAGGCCGTCTAAGCACGAGTGGTTTCACTTTCTCTAGAGAGAAAGTCTATATTAGTCAATATTTGAAATAACGAACTTCTTGAACTTATGATAATAACGTGCACCTGATTATTGAAGTGCTTCTGACATCCGATCCTTTCAGAAATGAACAAACGCAAGAGTGAAGTGCGAAAAAACAAGGGAGAAGGTGTCAGATGACTTGATTTATGGGATCTTAGATTAAGAATATTATTATATAAGATATAGAAAATATTATTCTGTTTTCTTTATGATCACTTGTTTTGCACTCCTTTTACCTATCCTTTTTAACAGTTCTGTATTATAACCTATTAGCTAGAAATGCTAAACGATGACAGTAAACTAATAAATTTAGGGCTACTGTACTACTGTAGGGCTGCACGACTAGTCAGAAAAAGATCGCGATATCGACCCTACACTAGGCTTGCCACGATAGACGGTGTTGACGGTGTTACCGGTTTTAAGACGCAACACCGGTGACATCACTTTTTCACCGTGACACCGTGCTCTCATTTTTTTAAGTATTCCTTTTTTAATTCAATATTTATTTAAATTAAATGGAAAATATAATTCCAAATAATTTACTTAAGACGATAGCATGCAGTAGGCTGTAGTTAAAATCGGAACATAGCTACATTGCTTCATATTTCATTTATCATGTGAGGAGAACAAGATGAGTCGAATTTACAGAAAGAGAATGGCGGAGGATTTAGTGTCAAAACGCAAAGCAAAAGCACCTCATTTAAAAAATCCCGCGACCATCATCTCACAGTGTTTAGTGATAAATAATCTTATTTTTTATTAAACTGAAAGTGATTGCCGCGCCACTGACAAGCTAACTGCAGAGAAACAAAGCAACCTCGCCGCAACCGCAGTGATCACTTTTTCCGAAGTTCATCTGTTCTTTTGTGCACTTGATTATTATGAGTTTAATGTTAAAAAAATCAATAATGAAAAGGCCGACAAGAGTGTATCCTGTGTGTGTGCGCGCGTCTTCACTGAAGTCTCTCTCTCCCAAAACCGAAAGTTGCTTTGTCTGTCTGGCAATATTTCGGCTTTTAATCGAATGAAAAGTTAATTTAGATGAGCCTAAATTAAAAACTTGCAGTAAAGTAAATGTGACTTGCGGCCACACATCGAAACTGAGGTGTGATCTCATCTCTCTCTCTTGCTGTCATCCATGAAAGACGACACACAAGTCAAGTCGCCTAATAATTATATTAATTTTAATAAAATGTAAACCAAAATAAACAATTCATTGCATTTTTCGTTTGATAAAAAATATACGAAAACGAAAAAAAATCAAAGGATGGCTAGTTTGTATTCATGTGTTTTAATATTAATGAAAATATGCTTAGCCTATTTAAGCGTGGTTATATACACTACCAATAGGCAAGCCATTGAAAAAAAATATTTTACTGTGTACTGAGTTATAATGTATATTTTACAATAAAAACTAAATGTAGCATGTGTCGCTGTCATTTAAAACACGCAAATGATAACACACCCCACCAGAGCTATCTATAGTCTATCTGTAAACTTACAGGGAGGTGTTGGCCAAAAGTCATAGCTACTGCGCACCACGTTATTGAACTCCAATATCTCTGAGGGAGACACGCGCGCGGTGACCGCACAGTGATGTTCAGCTCTGATGAGGCACTTTTATTTAGACTGTAGTAGATTTTTTACATAATGTTCCATTACTTAAAATTTCTTTCATTTTTTTTATTCATAGTTTATATATAAATTGAGTCCTAGCTTGTTTAGCTGTGATCATTATGCAAGGATCATATTTCATATTCGGTCTATTCTTCAGTAACCTATAGATTCGTTAATAATGTATTTTATAAACGAAGTGTTTATAAGGACTAAGCTATTAATATATAATACATTAGGCTAAATAATACATAAGACATTGAAGTCAGCTAGGACAGCAAAAGACAACTAAAGTAGGTTCCCTCTGTTCGCAAAGGTAACCAAAAAGTATCTTTGCGTGTGCGCAACAAGCTGCGCACCCGAGAGTGTTCAACACGATGGGGAACATAGTGTGCCTCAAGATCCCATCAGAGATGGTCAACATGGGTTTCCTGGCAAAGACCATGTAGACTGCACTGTTAATAAAACAAATGCAGTGTTTTTGTTTATTTTATTTTTTTAAAGACTGCCGACCTGTCATTTTTGTAGCCTAATGTCATTTGGAAGTTTTTTTATATTTGTTTCTTGTTCATTCCTTTAATCTTATTTAAACTTTGTGCTATTTAATCACTTATCTTTTTATTTTATTTTCTTATTCGTTTTAAAAATATTCTAACATAAGTAATAAACGTGCTATGGTTGTTATTTGTTTGGTTCCAATTTTCAGTTTTTTTTTCAGCCTGTAGCATTGTTGTTGTTTTTTTCATTATGTTAATAAAAGTTCTGTGTTTAATAACAGTGATTTTTTTGTAGTTTGACGCGAGTTGCCAATTCCCGAAAACCGAAAGTGAAAGTATAATACGCACTCATTTATAAGCTATTTAAAAGCAGAAAAAAAGAGGAAACGCCCACCCCCACGGTGATACCGGTATTACCGGTGTTGTCACATGTCGATTAACCGGTGGGGAAATTTCCTCATCGTCACAACCCTACCCTACACACGATCTTAATTCAGCTTTTCTACGATTCAGCCAAATATATTTTCAAGGTCAAGAGAGAAGTGTAAAGGCGGGCGCACAAGTCTTCACATTGTTTTACTTTGCTCAGCAATATGGACACCTCCAAATGGTGTTAAAATATCACATACTGTATTTATAAATTATAATTCACTCAAAAATATAATTTCTGTCTTAATGTAATAATGTATTCACGGCAGCAAAGTCACGCATGAGCTGATGCACTGTTTGTTTACTGTTTGTTTACCCAACCACCCTTTAGTGGTTGTTTACCACTAAGGACGTGCCCGCCATGTCTACTTTAGTGAACAGAACCTGTATAGGCTGTAAATAACAGGTAATAAAGTAGTAAATGACGTTCAGTTTGTTGCAGAGAACGATAGTTTGGGAGCCGCACGGGAAGTATGATTTGAATGTTTTTTTTTTCTCAGAGTGACGGCAGCCATGACATGAACGCACACGGAAGTGAAAGTGAAACCGGCGCGCACATAATTAAAATGATCATCGCATTTTAGGGTTATGATTACAACAAGCATTTGATATGGTTTTTTTTGGTAGCGAACAGAGAGGGTCATTATAACTACTCTAGCCTTTATAATGTAAAGGTATAAGATATTGACAAAAGTCTCATTTTACCAGTGAAAACAAATAATGTTGTCAATGATTAATGACAAGCATATGTCTCAAACATAATAATTCAACTTTAGATTTATGAATAGTTGTATTCTAATGTCATCTCTTTACTGTGAATTAAAAAAAAACTGGACATATTTGAAGTCTATTCAAGTCCACTGTTCCATGTCTAAACAAAATTGAGCATTTTAACCAACAGTAGACCTACACATAAGTAGGCCCACACGGAATCTGCACGCGCAGAATTCCGCAGATTTTCCGCAGATTTCCACAGATTTTTAGCCCATCATTAATTCTGTTTATATACTTAAAGTTAACTATTTACAGTTAATCTAATTGGATTTGCATTTTAAACCTTAAATACAAGTTAAAAAGATATTATTTTTTATTTAACATATTAAGGTTTTAGTTATGATACTCCCAAAATAATTCCGCAGAAATCCGCAGATTTTTACCAAAATTCTCCGCAGAAATAGCAAAAAACGTCCGCAGATTCCGTTTGGCCCTGCACATAGGCCTAATATTATTGTTGTTTTACCATATGTTTGAGAATAACAATAATAACAGCCTATTCATATTAACCTTTATTTTAGGTCTACAGAATCTTGAGAACATTGTGATCTTGATTTTAAGCAAAAAAAAAATCGTGATTCTCATTTTAGCCAGAATCATGCAGCCCTAGCCTACTGTTAATAAAGGCGGTTCAAGTAAACCTCCAGCATGTGTGTTTGGATGATTTTACTACACAGAGTCAGAGTATCTTGCTATGTATCTTTTTTTTTATTTGAATTCAGTTTGCATTGTTTCTCAATAAAGTATGACTATAGTAAATACTGCACGTGACATTACAACAAATAATAACATGATTTTACTCCAAACTCATCTTAAAACTACAGTTGAGTGTTTGAAATAAATCCTTCTCTGAGACTATTCCACAGTTGTATGTTTATTAATCAATGAAAGCAGTTAAATCTTCTGTTTATTCAGCAACTACTATTTTGCCAATATTTGTGTGTATTTAGCATAGACTGTAAAAGATATGGACGTAGTATTTGTGACGTCCCCCATAGGTTTCTGAAGATACATTTCACATATTGGTCAAACTGGACAGAGAACAGAGAGTTGTTTCTGTCCTTCACTTGTTGATTGGTCACTGAATCACTCAATCATTTTAGTAAGTAGGGATGTGGTATATGTTGCATATGTGTTTTTTATGTCTTTGAAATGTAAACATTTATATATTAATGTGTCTTAGATGTCTATGTGCGGGACCGCACAATCAGCTGCTACTTTCACATTTGACTTGAATGCCTGGCTCACAAGTTTGCACTTTGGACTTGTAAGTGTAGTTTCATTTTACGCGTGCTAACACTGAGCGACACATGCATCTAATTGTCACAAATGTAATGTAAAAGTTCAAATGAATGACAGAAGAAAGAAAAAGGTTGTAATATAGCCTTTCTGTCTGTGACTAAGTTTGTTTTCTTGTAGCTTATATTTAACCCTATTTAAAATAGACAAAAGCTCTTTTTTTAATTTTGATTATTTATTTTCAGTGTTATTATTTATGTTGGGCGTCACGGTGGCGCAGTGGGTAGCACAATCGTCTTACAGCAAAAAGGTCGCTGGTTCGAGCCTCGGCTGGGTCAGTTGGCATTTCTGTGTGGAGTTTGCATGTTCGCCCCATGTTCGCGTGGGTTTTCTCCGGATGCTCCGGTTTCCCCCACAAGTCCAAAAACATGTGGTATAGGTGAACTGAATAAGCTAAATTGGCCGTAGTGTATGTGTGTGTAGAGAGTGTATGGGTGTTTCCCAGTGTTAGGTTGCGGCTGTAAGGGCATCTGGCTGCGTAAAGCATATGCTGGATAAGGTGGCAGTTCATTCCGCTGTGGCGACCCCTGATTAATTGTGTTTAAATCAAAACCCCTTTTTACTTTTCTTTAAAACCAAAGATTGAAATAGATTTTTGTTTGCTTGTATTATTATTATTATTTAATAAACTAATAGTGTTTTGAAATTAATAAATGTATAATAATCGTGAATCTTATGCCAACTTTAAGTTTGCTAAAAGACTCTTCAATTGACTGGATCATATCTTTCAGTTTCTGTGAATAGATGTCTCAGCATGGCATTTTGAATAAATTAACATTTTAATAAAGTAATGATGTTGCTTGTTTTACTTTATAGTACAGCTCTCATACTGACACCTTAATGAACAGAATATAACAAGACCTAAACTAAAGGCCTCTTTGTGATACAGCTGCTCTTTGAAGGTAGAATTAGACTCAAATGACTTTGTGGATGCAAAACAAATCCTTAACAATTAACAGTATTATCTTAAATGAGTTTAAATACTTTCATACTTATTATACGGTCATCAATTTGACTGTCAAAAGACAGTTTGATATGTTATCAAAAAGAGAATGATAGAGTTACTTTGAGTTTCCTGTGTGTTTACCACAGGACCTCAACAAAGTGTGAGCATGTGGTTGTTTGGCAAGGCTATTTGTGAGTGTACCTCATGCCTGCTCTCTGTTCATGGCCTTAAAAGGGACTGGGACAGAGAGGAATCCTCTCACCACAGCACTTGACACCCGGCTGCAGATTGTGTCAGTACAAAACTTTTAGAACATGCTGTCAAGGAAGCTACATCTTGTTAACAATATATCACAACATAACAGTTCAGGAACACTGTACATCTGTAGCTTCAGATATTATTATTTTCTTTTTGGCTTAGTCCCTTGATTAATCTGGGGTCGCCACCGCCAGCTTATCCAGCATATGTTTTACGCAGCGTCTCTGGATGTACATTCACCTATGAAATCTTGTTGCGTTGCATCGAGGCATTGGGCACAAATACATGCACAAATCTGTCAGGAGAGTGTAATTATGCTTTTATAATGTTTTATGATGAGCAGTTAATCAAACGTTATCTTCTTGGCATCATCTTTGACAGCAGCTTATCGCCAATAACCACACACTGGTGGTTATACTGTTGACTTCAAGGGGACCAATTGTTTCTCTTTTTTACAAGATGTAAAATAGGTCTCGGATGTCTTTTAAAGTATGTATGAGAAGTCTCAGCTCAGTTTATAACTCTGAAACTGCCACTTTAGGCTTTGATCCAAATTGTGCCATTTTGGTAACTGTCGCTTTAAATTCAAATGAGATTTCGATGGAGCTACAAATGTCTGTGCGTCACCATAGGGGTAGATTCAAAACAGTTAATCACTACATCCCAAATGGCACACTGTACACTATGCACTATGTACTTATCCACTTACACACTCAATGGTATAGTATATGAATGTAGTGGCATCCCAAATTGATAGCTAATGTTTTTTTACCAACCGTAAATTCAAACCGTTTCCCAATGTCCCAGATGGTTGCCAAATTAGTGAAATAAATGACCAAACTACCAAAAAGAGCCTGGCACGAGTTTAACCATATTCATCATTGGGAGACATTATAATCACTCACATAGGAGAATTTTGCTTGCACGATCCAAAATAAATAAAAGTAATTCAACATCAATGTCTGATAGCTCCGCCCCTTTTGCAAGTGAGCAAAGCTGTGGCCACTGAGTGTGAAGTGTCCAATATTCCACACTTCTTTTTAATGGTTGAATAAGTACATCATCTGGGTATTTAAAGTGCATTTCAGTGTGAATGCACTGCTTATACTATTTATCATTGGTGGAAAGAGTACTGAAAAATCATACTCAAGTAAAAGTACCATTACTTGCCTAAAATGTAGTGCAAGTAGAGTAAAAGTATCTGTTGTAAATATTACTCAAAGTATGAGTAAAAAGTACTCATGAGTAGTTAGTATTATGCTGTTAAAAGCTGATGCATTTACATGTAGTTTGTGCATGTGTGTGTAAACATAACAGTCTGTAGTGCATCTAGTTATTGCCCAGCAGGCACTCAACGTCATAAGACGTTAATATTAGATTCGATTTAGGTTGTGATGTCAGGTGACCAAAATTCAATGTCTAGCCAGCATCTAGGGACATTATTTTGATGTCCCAATAATGACGTCAAATGACGTTGATATTTGGTTGATTTTAGGTTGTTAAAAAGTGACCAAAATCCAACGTAGGGCCAGCATCTTAAACCAACGTCATATTGACGCCAAATACTGACATTTATTCATCAGGTATGGCAACCACAATCCAACATCTGATAGACATCATAGTGGTAACGTCCACACAATGTCAAGCTGACATTAGACGTTGATGTTTGGTTGGTTTTAGGTTGGACATTGATGTTGGCCTGAAGTTGAATTCTGACGTCAACCTGATTTTAATTTCCAAACAAAATGCAACGTCCCTGTGACGTTAGGGTACAACGCCAATCTGACGTCATGTTGATGTTTTGTGCCTGCTGGGTGTTTAAGACTTTAGGTCTTTAGGTCTAATGCTTCCAAACAGTTTGCTGCAATTATAAAGCATGTCTTGAGGTAGTTCATTATGATGTGATTTACCTTCTATGTGCAATTTGATTAGACAAGGAATCCCTGGACTGATTTTTCTAATCCCCATAGACAAGAAAAAATAAAGTAGTGACTGCAGGTTAAAGGAAAGTAGTGGAGTAAAAGTACCAACACTGCACTAAAAATGTGCTTAAGGGAAAGTAAAAGTACAAATTTAAAACTACTTAGTAAATTACAATTCCTGAGAAAAACTACTCAATTACAGTTATTTAAGTATTTGTAATTAGTTACTTTACACCACTGCTGTTTATGTTAGAAGTATACGATTTGGGATGCACCTTAAGTTATACTGTTATCTCTGCGAAAAACTGAAATGTGAAAAGAAGTGTCTCAGAAGACGTTAGTCTATAGTAGGGGTTTCGATATAGATATTCGATATAGTTTCAGTAATAATCACCGCATCTACTACGGATTACCTGTGATAACCGTGAATTATGCGCATATAGACTGTAACCGCGGCTGTTTTTCCCACGCCACTCATTGGTGAACATCGCTTTCGTTTTTAAAGCCAATCACAGCCCTTTCTGTTGACCGGGTGAAGACAATGACCAATCATAGGAGTGTAGGAACTTGCCAGCGCTCAAAAAGCAAGCGGGATAATATTTACATTCGTTTATTTGCTATAAATGCTCATGTTGTTCTGTGAATGTATTGGAGTTTTGTCTAAAACATTCACAAAGAGTGTTTTTTTGAGCAGGTAAAATTAAAGGTACAGTTCATATTTCTGACTGCTTGTATTAAAGGACAAAATTGTATTACAAATAATATATAAACATAAATATATTTATAGATTTGAATACAGTTTTTTTTCTTGTGTTGTGAAGAAAAAAAATCTGATTATGTATGGAAAGCATCGCCAATGCACCGTGATGCACCGAGATATCGAATTAAACTGAATCGATGGCATAATAATCGTAACCGAACCGTGAGACCCCAGCGTAGGTTCACACCCCTAGTCTATAGACTCTGGTGTAAAACACCACATGTTGCTAACATTATCTTCAACAGGTGAAAACTCTTAATGGTGGATGGCTGCTTCTTACTCAGGGCCGTCTATGCTAATGAGGGAGAGATCATCACTAGTGGGCGGGGCTTTCTCCTCTGACTATACAAAGGGAGAATGTGCATCAAAGTGTTTCTGCAGACCGTTTTTATGAAGCGTGATTATAAAAAATAAAATTAATTAATGAAAGTCTTATGAAAGTGTTTTTGCATAAAAGCTTCCCTTTAAATTAGACATGGTGGAACGGTGTTAATGTTTAATTTTCATGTGTATATAATAATATGGGCAGCACGGAGGCGCAGTGGGTAGCACAATCGCCTCACAGCAAGAAGGCTTCTGGTTCAAGCCTCGGCTATGTCAGTTGGCATTTCTGTGTGGAGTTTGCATGTTCTCCCCGTGTTTGCGTGGGTCTCCCCTGCGTGCTCCGATTTCCTCCACAAGTCAAAAAAACATGGTATAGGTAAATTGGGTAGGCTAAATTGTCCGTAGTGTATGTATGTGAATGAGTGTGTATGGATGTTTCCCAGTGATGGGTTGCAGCTGGAAGGGTATCCGCTGCATAAGACATATGCTGGATAAGTTGGCGGTTCATTCCGCTGTTGCAACCCCAGATTAATAAAGGAACTAAGCCGAAAAGAAAATTAATTAATGAATATTATAATGTATTGTATTAAATTCTTTATTGTCAAATCTGTTGAATGTAAACGCCTCTTAAGTATTCACCATTCATAGGGGTAATTAAAGAAATCTACTCAGAGATTGATCGATGCGTATGCCATCATCTAAAATCCGTTTGTGGCACACCAAAGTGTTGTGAATTACCTCTAAAATTACCTTCAAATTACGACTGAGCTGGCTTTGAAGTTTTATGCGCAGCGTACTTTACTTTTCTTTTCTTTACTTTAGAGTAAAGAAGTTTTTTACTCCCAAGTCAATTCCTAGTAGAGCTGCACAATTAATCGGAAAAAGATCGCGATCTCGATTCGACCCCTAGACGATCTTAATCCAGCATTTCTACGATTCTGCCAATCATGTTTTTAAATTCAGGGGAAAAGCAAAGGCGGCTGCAAGAAGAAAAAGAAAGTCTTTTCATTGTTTCACATGCGTTGCTCAGCGACATGGACACCTCCAAATGATGTTAAAAAGTCACATTCTGTATTTATAAGTTATAGTTCACCCAAAAATGTCATTTTTGTCTTCATGTAATGATGTATTCGCGGCCGCAAAATCACATGTGACATAAGCTACTGACCGTGAGCTGTTACCACAGTGAGGGCAGGCGCGCGCGTCTACTTTAGTGAACAGAACCTGCATAGGCTGTGAATAACAGGTAATCAAGTTGTAAATAATTCAGTTTGTGGCATAGAGTGATCGTTTGGGAGCAGCACGGAAAGTATGAACCGCACTTAGCAGTGGAAATGAAACCGAAAGCGCGCACATCATTTAAATAATCATCGCATTTTAGAGTTATGATTACGACAAGCATTAAATATGTTTTTCTTTCATAGCGAACACAGAGTGTTGTGCATGAAAATAAATGTTTAACAGTGTCAGTATACCTACTCTAGCCTGTATAATGTTGAATGTAATGTAAGAGGGAATCTGATAATGACAAATGTCTAATAATTTTACCAGTGAATAAATGGTTTAATAATGTTGTCAATGACAGATTGCAAGCACATGTCTCAAACATAATAATTCAACATCAGAATTATGAATAATTGCATTCTGATGGCATCACTTTACTGTGCATTAATGACCAGGACAAATTTAAAGTCTGTTTAAGTCCTCCATTCAAAGTCTATTCAAAATTTTATA
Source organism: Danio kyathit (assembly GCA_903798195.1). Classification (NCBI taxonomy): domain Eukaryota; kingdom Metazoa; phylum Chordata; class Actinopteri; order Cypriniformes; family Danionidae; genus Danio; species Danio kyathit. Next base: position 62,018,904 of record LR812523.1, on the reverse strand, counting down.
TTATTATGGTTGTTTTATCATATGTTTGAGAATAACAATAATAATAGCCGACTCATATTAACCTTTATTTTACATCTACAGAATCGTAAGAAAATCGTGATCTTTATTTTAAGCAAAAAAAAATCGAGATTCTCATTTTAGCCAGAATCGTGCAGCTCTAATTCCTAGTGCTGTTCTTATGAGTAATTCTCAGTGGCTTCATTAAGTATGAGGCCAGGTTACAATTTCATTGTGAATTTTCAATAACTATTAAAACACCAGGCATTTGATTGATTTTCTTCAATAATATGTCATTGTTAACCCAGTTGAGCTGACTTTGTTGAGCTGATCTAGATGAATTCCTTCAGATAATTGCCCCCCATTGCTCTGATCATCTTAATTGAGATGCAACAGAAAAGAGGGCAGGAGCCCCTCGAGTATGAGCGTCTGAATATATCCCCCCTTCGAGTCTGCCACAGGCTGACACAGAACTGCTTTCTGTGTTGTAGCTACCCACGGTCTGCCCGGGGCGTATTTGTTATAATAATAAACCTGTTTATGAGCCGACTGTTTTCTTGTACAATTAGCATGCAGTTAGCGTGCCCACTCTGCCAGACAGGGATTTCTGTTACATAAACTGGGTGTTGGGGTTTAGTATTGTGTAAGGGGCATTATGTTTGTGAGCGTATGGATTAGACTTGCACAACCAGGAAACACTAATTCAAGAAAAATCTCTAGGCTTGCTTATTGACTGGCTATGTGAACAACCAGATTTATTTGCGGAAGGGAATCGTTATGTGTACAGAGAAAAGTCATTTCTATTTGTTAACAAAACATGAGAAAAAGTTGTGTTCGCTGCATGTTTTGATGTTTTGATGTTTTGGTTCTAGCATACGGAATATTTGTTAGGTGGTCACTAGTTTGTTTTATTGGGTACTATATACAGGGAGTGCAGAATTATTAGGCAAGTTGTATTTTTGAGGATTAATTTTATTATTGAACAACAACCAAAAACTCATTAATATCAAAGCTGAATATTTTTGGAAGTAGTTTTTAGTTTGTTTTTAGTTTTAGCTATTTTAGGAGGATATCTGTGTGTGCAGGTGACTATTACTGTGCATAATTATTTGGCAACTTAACAAAAAACAAATATATACCCATTTCAATTATTTATTTTCACCAGTGAATCCAATATAACATCTCAACATTCACAAATATACATTTCTGACATTCAAAAACAAAACAAAAACAAATCAGTGACCAATATAGCCACCTTTCTTTGCAAGGACTCTCAAAATCCTGCCATCCATGGATTCTGTCAGTGTTTTGATCTGTTCACCATCAACATTGCGTGCAGCAGCAACCACAGCCTCCCTGACACTGTTCAGAGAGGTGTACTGTTTTTCCTCCTTGTAAATCTCACATTTGATGATGGACCACAGGTTCTCTATGGGGTTCAGTCAGGTGAACAAGGACGCCATGTCATTAGTTTTTCTTCTTTTAGACCCTTTCTTGCCAGCCACGCTGTGGAGTACTTGGACGCGTGTGATGGAGCATTGTCCTGCATGAAAATCATGTTTTTCTTGAAGGATGCAGACTTCTTCCTGTAACACTGCTTGAAGGTGTCTTCCAGAAACTGGCAGTAGGACTGGGAGTTGAGCTTGACTCCATCCTCAACCCAAAAAGGCCCCACAAGCTCATCTTTGATGATACCAGCCCAAACCAGTACTCCACCTCCACCTTGCTGGCGTTTGAGTCGGACTGGAGCTCTCTGCCCTTTACTGATCCAGCCACGGGCCCATCAAGACTCACTCTCATTTCATCAGTCCATAAAACCTTATAAAAATCAGTCTTGAGATATTTCTTGGCCCAGTCTTGACGTTTCAGCTTGTGTGTCAAGTGGTGGTCGTTTTTCAGCCTTTCTTACCTTGGCCATGTCTCTGAGTAATGCACACCTTGTGCTTTTGGGCACTCCAGGGATGTTGCAACTCTGAAATATGGCAAAACTGGTGGCAAGTGGCATCTTGGCAGCTGCACGCTTGACTTTTCTCAGTTCATGGGCAGTTATTTTGCGCCTTGGTTTTTGGTTTGGTTTTTCCACACGCTTGCGACCCTGTTGACTATTTTGAATGAAACACTTGGTTGTTCGATGATCACGCTTCAGAAGCTTGGCAATTTTATGAGGGCTGCATCCCTCTGCAAGATATCTCACTATTTTTGACTTTTCTGAGCCTGTCAAGTCCTTCTTTTGACCCAATTTGCCAAAGGAAATGAAGTTGCCTAATAATTATTCACACATGATATAGGGTGTTGAAGTCATTAGACCACACCCCTTCTCATTACAGAGATGCACATCACCTAATATGCTTAATTGGTAGTAGGCTTTCGAGCCGATACAGCTTGGAGTAAGACAACATGCATAAAGAGAATGATGTGGTCAAAATACTCATTTAAAGTATCACTTACCCCCTTCCACCAGCACAAACCTGGTGCTAGTTTGGAGCCATTGCATTTGCCAGCTTGGAGAAGGTTCATCTGACGAACTTTCTAAGATCTGCACCATCTAGAGAGCCACTGTAGAGCCAGGTCTGACATCACTGCATACGTCTCATCTTTCCCAGCAATATAAACATGCCAGATACAAACTTATCTTCAACAATCTGTTGGTATTAAAGTAAATGACTTTGTGCACTTACAACGGCATCCAATCTCGAATCAAATACAACGTGTCATGCAGTGCACTGGAGTTTGTATAGAAGGAGATTATGATTGATAATAACCTGTTGAATTTGAATAGACAGAGATTGGATGCAATTTTAATATGTTCAGCATTATGTTCCACTACTGTTATGAATATGGCATGCAAGCAGTTCTTACTTCTAGTCAAGTGATGTTTTTATCATTATTATTTATTTTGACCACTGTAGTGCCATGTGTAGATGAACCCACCCAGGGGTGCCCAAACTCGGTCCTGGAGGGCCAGTGTCCTGCAAAGTTGAGGCCCCGTTTACACTAATACATTTTAGTTTTAAAACGCATAAGTTTTGCTACAGTTATGCCATCCATCCACACTACGCTGAAGTTTTCATCTCCTTGTAAGTTCAGACTTCGCAAGTTTGATATGGAAAAGAAACTCCAGAGGACACGTCGGGTAAATCTTTAAAGGGAACGGTGTACTTTATAAACTCATTCACATCACCCAGGCTACGTTGTTTCACTTTCTTTACAATAAAATAAAAACATGATATGAGGAACCTTTGATATTAGCAACTTAACAGAAACTAAAAATGTTGAGGCGTCATGTAGCTACATATTTATATGAGCGTCATCTTCACTGTATGCATATTAATAACAAAATGGAGTCTATAACATCACTGCCTTCTTTCATTTTCATTGAAAAATAAACATACCCTCTCTTTTGCTGAACATCAGTTTTAATAATCAATAAATGCTATTATAAAAGTATAATGTAATTTTAGATATTATAGGAAATAAAGGCAAGCAATCAGTCAAATGTGCAGAATCAATGTACGTGGTTACACAAATTAATATATTAACTTATCTCTGCACTCTGCGCTAGTGAAATTAGATCCAGCGGTAGATCCTTGATGAACAGTACGACGTGCACAGCTTTCATCTGGGTAGATGTTCTCAAAGCACCCGCTGACTGCCTGTAACTCAGACACGTGCATATGCTGCAGTGCATGCCAGAGTGTGTGTGTGGTCACATGATGTGCATTTTCAGCGGTATAGTGTGGACGGAGAGCTGTTCAGAAACGCTAGGTGAATCGCCAGTGTGGACGTTCATCGTTTTCATTCTAAAACGCTGTTTTAAAACTAAAAAAAATTAGTGTAAACGGGGCCTTAGTTCCAACCCCAATCAGACACACCTGGCATAGCTAATCAAGCTCCTACTAGGTTTTCTAGAAACATCCTTTATGGTGTGTTGAGGCAAGTTGGAGCTAAAATCTGCAGGACACCGGCCTTCCAGGACCAAGTTTGGACACTGCTGCTCTAACCAGTAGGCCGAACAAGCAATGTTTTGATGGTTCTTAAGAACCACTTTTCCTGGATCCAAACCAGCACTCTAACTGCATTGGTGGAAAAGGTGTAATGCTGTGTTCACACCAGACACGGAATGCGCAGATAAATCGCGCTATTTGCATGTAAATAGACGCGTGAACATTTTGAGTTTACTCGCTTCATTTGCTCATCAAAATCCGATTCATTCGCGCGTCAAGTCCGCTTCACAATAGACGCGGAATCGCGTCATGGGCAGGGCTTCTGTCTGCCTGGTGATTGTAGCTTCATTGCTAAATGGCTAACATGGATTTTATTGAGGGAATAACTGTGTGTATGTGCTTTATGAAGGCTGAAAAACAGCGTTGATTTGTTTGGAGCAATGTCTGAGTCAACTAGATCTTTTCAGAGGTGCACCCAGCTCTGTGAGCTCATAAACTCCTCCAGAAACTTAACCTGGATGATGAAAGCATTCAGCGGTGTTTCTGACTTTGCTGAACCCAGTTTGATGAACTGTTGTGGATGTAGGCAGGAGGATTTTCCCCCCGGGACACCAACAGCAGGCGCTATAATCATGCCCCCACAAGAGCAAGCTCTTGATTGGTTGGCGTGGATGTTCGCTGAAGTTCAGATTTTTGAACTCGAGCGATTCGCGCGAAATGCTTTTTAAGCGTGTCAATCACGCAAACCGATCAACTTGCGCTGCTTCATTTGCGCGAATCGATGTCTTTGCATTGACTTAACATGTAAATCACTCGCGCTTGACACTCCTTCTGTGTCTGGTGTGAACGCAGCATAACTGATGTCAGTAATGTTAGTCAAGAGTTGACCATTGACATCTATTGAAGGACAAACAAATAATATTGAAGAGTTTATGTTGACCGTTATAATATATAAAGTTGTAATTATGACTACGTCGCGGATCTGAGACTATAGAGTTGCAGCTGAAAGATATAAACTGAAAATGGTAATAATTAACTTGTAATTGTATGAACTGTGGTTTGCAATTATAAGAATTAAAGTTCTAAATTATAAGGTTCTGCATGAAGTCACGACTCGAGTTACAAGAAATAAAGTCATAATTACAAGCCATAAATGACACAAGCTTCTGTACTGAACTATGAACAGTATTAAATGTGGAGTTACTCTTTTTAGCTGCAGTGTGTACGTGGCCAGTGTGGTGTTACATCACATTTTTTGTTGTTTCGCCAAGCGAGAACACCCAAGATGCACTGTCCGGGACACTACTCAGAGGTATAGACGAGTAAGATATAAACAACTGGGCTTCATTGAGGATTTGTGAATGGCTGTGTTTGAGTCGGCAAAGGGCTGGAATGAAAGTCATGCCATTTTGACTGTCATGATGTGATGGATAGATAGAGCTGTTTAGTCTAGTGTGGATCCAGGCTGTCTTGCCGATAGCTGTCGTTGTTTTCAGTAGCCTCTCATCTGTCACCTGTCTGGCAGTTGAAAGGGTAAATGACACTGAGCTCTGTCTGACAACAAGCCAACAGCAGATGAGAGACTGCACTTGACGCTCCGAACCCTCAGTCGATATACATCAATACTGACATCATGCGGCTCAGGCCTGGGGAATGAGAGTTTATGTTGAATTCTTTTCCAAACTAGAAGCTGCTTGTATCATTTCAAGGATTAGTGTTGATTTTGCCACAATCCACCATTCTAGCTATTGTCAACTTTGTGTGGGTCTGCGGGCATTGACATAATGATGTCATAATATCTGCATGTCATCAGTCTGAGCCAATCAGAATGTTTTTTAGTGTTATTTTTAGACCTATTTGTGAAGTCGTGGTTTGTTTGGACTGATATAATTGATACGTTGAAGGATGCTATTCTGAAAAGATTATTCTAAATTCAATCAGTACCCAATTTGATACTGTGGAGGTGTTATATTCAGCCCTAATTAGGCTTTTTCAGGTTTGTGGTCTGTTTGATGTCTGGAAAGTGTTTATCACTGGGCCAGAGGCCTCATTTGTTGACTTTCACACCGTGACTAGGCTTACTCAACTGACCACCAAAGCAAATGAGCTGGTCAGCAATGTAATTATGGTGTCAGGGAGCTTGCCTGGAGCCAGCAGTACAACTGTTTCAGGTTGAAGACTGTGTGCTTAAACCCCGATCCTGATTAATTGGTGGTTTAACAAAGACACATTTGTCTTGTTCAGTAATTCACCATGCCCTCTTAAGTAGGAACTGTGGGACTTAGGAAGTATTTCATCACTGTTTGCCAAGTCTGATGTGTTAAATGTTAAAAATTATATTTAATTATGTCAATAAACCGTTCATTATTTTTCATTATTGTTCAAGATTTTTACTGGGTTAGTTTTCTGTCATACTAAAAAATTAACAAAACAAATGATAATAGCATAATACGTTCAAAATGTTTAAGCATTATTTCAAGCTTTATAAAGGTTTTATTTCTATGGTAAAACAGGGATCCCAACTCCCCACAGGTCATGGAGTATTTGGAATATCATGGAATTGACCTTAAAATTTTACTTTCCATTTATCAAAATATAATTTTTATACCACATTTATATTGCATTGTTTCACCTATTGTTATGGTTGGAATATTATTTTAGCTCCATCATATTCCTTTCATGATCATCAACTGGCAATCACTTAAGTGAAATTTAGTCACCAGACTATACCCGTTAATAAAGGCTAACATGTCTGGGTTATATAAATGGAGGAGCTTTGACTTCAAAAATACCACTTCAAAGACTGGGTGTTCAAAATGAGATGAAAGCAAATGTAAATGTATAAAAAAGTATGCAAAACTTCAATTGAGCTATCAATGTGGGAGAGGGAGCACTCTTTTTGTGCAAAATCTGAAGTAAATTATCCATTGTTGATCTCATAGTGGCTGTTAAAGTTCTGCTAAAACCATTTTAATATTATGCAAAGCACCACAGCGGCCTGTTTTTTAATTCAATATAGATGGAAATGTACCTTTTAAGTCAGGGAATTCGATATTTGGCTTAAACTAATTTACCTCATTTGACCAATGAGAGTTGTCTTAGGTGGGGCTACTAAGCATAGCATAACAGAAATAGAAACCAGTATAACATCTTGTCACTTGCATGTTGTGACTGGCTAGGATGAGAGAAACTCGGATTAGCATTGACAGAAATGAGATTTAGCCTTGTCGCTTTCTCGTGTCATGTATGGTTAAGACAAGCGCATGTGAGTATATGATGTGCTTTAACTTGATCAGTGGGATTTGGCAAGTCAGGGCATGTATGCATGCATGTGTTTATAGCTTTATTCATCAAAAAATGTTTTTTTGTTCACTCTACTTTCAGTTTCACCTGGGAGAAACTCCACCCTAGTGGGATTTACAAGATTTAGGGAGCAGTAGAGCCAAAAGCCATCATATCGCTCCCTGATTAAACTCAGTCACCTGGACCATTGCCCAACTGTCCCTTTGGGTCCCTCTGCCTCCTGATTCTTGGACCAAGCTTCGAGGTTGTCAATGGAGCAAAGAGACCTTAATCGGACAGCCCGGCCCAAAGGAAATGAGGAGTTCTTCTCCACTGTTACCACCATCAACAGAGCAGACCTCAGTGAGGTGGGTCTCCTTTCTGGTCCAATAAAGAGCCTCCCTTTACCTGGAGAGCAGCAAGATCATGAAGAGGACGAAGACCTTGGTTTAGGGAAGGACATGGAGGTCACTTCCAATGCAGACAATGAGAGATGGGGGCAGGGAGACGGGCTGGAGGAGCAGGAGTTCTCTATTAAGGAGGCCAATTTCTCTGAAGGCAGCTTAAAGTTGAAGATCCAAACAACAAAGCGGGCCAAGAAGCCTCCTAAGAACTTGGAGAACTACATCTGTCCTCCTGAGATACGCATCACCATCAAGCAGCCAGGAGAGCAGAAGAACACCAAGCATGCCAAGAACGCTAAGGGTGGGAAGGAGGAAGAAAAAGGACCTCCCAGAAAAAGGGTTAGTGTCTCAGTTATTGATTATGAATGCTGTGGTTTTCTTGTGTCATGTGGTCATGCTGTTATGGTGATGTTATGTGGTTTCATGGCTGTAGCTAGAACAGAATAGAGGTCCTATTTTAAATTTGACCTCAGAAAAATTTTGTCTTTTGCCTTTTTTTTTTTTTTTTACGTGAACGTGTAAAAGTGAAATTTGATTTTGTGCAATAATATGAATATTAAATGGTATATACCAAAACATTTAGCTTTTTTATATATTCATTTTCTTTTCGACTTAGTCCCTTTATTAACCTGGGGTCACCACAGCGCAATGAACCGCCAACTTATCCAGCAAATGTTTTTACGCAGCGGATGCTTCTTCATCTGCAACCCATCTCTGGGAAACATCTCATTCACACTCACATTACGGACAATTTAGCCTACCCAATTCACCTGTACCGCATGTCTTTGAACTGTGGGGGAAACCCGGAGCACCTGGAGGAAACCCACGTGAACGCAGGGAGAACATGCAAACTCCACACAGCCGAGGCTTTAACCAGCGGCTTTTTTATATGTAGAAAGATAATTTTTGTATACAAAATTTTGCCTCTTCAATATAAATTCCCAGATGTTTCTCAGTGATGGGTTGCGGCTGGAAGGGCATCTGCTGCGTAAAACATGTGCTGGATAAGTTGGCGGTTCATTCTGCTGTGGCGACCCTGGATTAATAAAAGGGACTAAGCCGAAAAAGAAAATGAATGAATGAATATAAATTTAGAATGCAGGGTAAAACGCAGAATTGCGAGGTGTCATCTAAACACTGACATAAAGCAATTCAAAACAAACAAAAGAAGCCCTGCAATGATATAAAACTTGAGCTCTGAGAGGAATATATGATTTATATGATATTTAACACATAAAGGGATATAAATAAAAAATAAGACTGTGTCAATCATGTAAAATATGGTCGCAATAATAAGAAATGTACTAAAGTTAAATAAAGTAAGTATTATTACTTAAAATAATTAAAATTACTTAAAAGTCACATGTTAAAAAAGCCGCAATTATAAGAAATGGTTTAAATATATGATATTTATGAGAAGTGCATTCTTATTTTTTTTACTTGAGGTTGGTACAAGTTTCAGTAATGAAGGATAAAACTCTTAAATAAGGAGTGACAATCAAAGTGAGATACAGAGTGTTTTTCTTTTGGAAAAAGTGGCTCATGGTTGTTAGATGCAACTCATGGTAATACAACATATTGGGCCAACATGAAAAACATGAGAAGCACAAATGTCTGTCTAAATTCTTTTTAGTTAATTTATTTGCCTAAATTTTTAAATACTTAGTGTCACTGATCTTTTTGAATGGATGTTGTGTCTGTCTCTTCAATGCTTGTTAGTGTCAAAATAACTTACAAAAGATCTGACTTGAGGTTCTTTATGCACAATTAATCAACAATTGTATTGCACATTTTGCCAGTAAAACCAGTTTTGTAGCAGTTTCAAATCTTCAGCAAATTTACTACACAGAGTTGTAGTTTTTGCTATTAAATCCACTGTTTATTTAGAAACTACTATTGAGTTTTCAGTATCTTTTCTTTCTGAGCAAATTTTGAGTTTTCGAATAAAAGTCCCTCCTGGCCTTCAGATGGAGATGTATAACTGATTGCACTCTGTGGTTTTCTGACAAGTTGTGCATGACAACTGTAGCTTTTGATGAATTGTTTGTGACATCTTTTCCATTTGTTATGCAGCCCTTGTGCTTACTTTAGCTAACTAACCACTTAGACAGGTTTTATTCTACATTTCATAATGCCAGTTATACTTTTCCAAATAATATTGTGAGTTTTGTGATTATTGAATTTTAAATGACCTTTATGTTTGGAAAAAAGACCCCAAAATATTTGTGCTAGATGACACAGTTGCATTTTCTGGGCTGTCTTTTTAGGTTCCTGTCAAGTAAAGTGTGTGCCTTTGGGTAACTCAACAGCTAGTCAGTAACATTTTGTGGCATTTAGACAAGCAAGTTCATTGACTTACATGTAGTCCAAATATCTAACTTTTTTTAATATTTCAGATGATACACTATTTTGATATGGGATGACAAAATGAGCAAAACGGTCATGATGCCATTAAGGTTTTAACATACTTTATGGTTGCTATTACTTAAGGTATCTTAGAGTAGTTAAAAACAGTGCTAATCTACAACATCAAAATGTTTACAAATTCATAAACACTCTAAAGACTTTCTTTCATCTTCAAACACAAATGAGGATATTTTTACTTAACCTGAGATTTTAGGGGCTGCCTCTGATCAAAAAGAGGCAGTTTCCTAGACCATAACTTGTATGCAATTCGACTAGTCGCACCTAGTGATATTAGTTTATTATAATATAAATCTCGGTGCGCTGAGACCATCTCTTAACTTAATATCTTTGTCTTTATGTCCCAATGTTTCAAAAATACTCACTCTTGTTGTAAAAGTCTGTATTTAATTTTGTGCTTTCAGAAAAAGCGGAACTAAGTATCTAGCATGTGTAAAATGCACTATACAAAGAAAATTAGTCTAACGAGCAGAATTTGTTAAATAGAATTTGTAGAATTGTTTGCTTTATCACTGCATGATGAAATATATTTGAATGATATTTGAAAAAGAGGACGAATCATTTTATTTAATGGACTAATGTTAAAAAAATGTGTTTGAATAGATGTAAACGTGTCTTAATATCATGTGGCTACTTTTTTGCAAGAGGAGCTGCAGAATGTTCCTGCCAAATTATGTGGGTTCATGAAGATGTGAGATGCCAAAATGGCTCCTTATAGTAAACACTTCAGCTTACCACAGCGTTCTCAATCAAGTTTCCAAAACAGATATGTTGCGCTTTCCCCTTCTTTACAAAAGAATGAAGGATTGTGGGAGAGAACAGGAGTAGAGGCTGGTGATCCCACTGCCAAAGTCTGTAATTTGACCATAATTAGGGAGAAAAAATCTGTGCTTACTGAATCAGAGAAGAAACTACCACCATCAGCATCTTTTAGTAAACGCACTGCAGGCTTAAATTGATCGCGTTTCCTGTGGAATCTCTGGCGTTGAAATGCTCTCGTATCTTTTAATCTTTACAGTAATCTCTCAGGGTATAAATTATTTCTACTGTAATGGAAGACCAGCTCCTGCTGTTTCGTGTGATGTGCATTTAAAAGCCCATCTATGTCTGCCAAACACATTTGACTTGATCCCAACAATTGATGGTTTGATTATCGGCCTTGAATTTTGTATGTGGCTGCATGCTATCTGATTTCCCCAGGGATTTCTCTTCGCCTGGAGAGGAAGGACATTGTTGCCATGATGCCAAAGCCAGGGATCTCCAGTTTCTCTTATTTTCAGGCTGGGAAACTTAGCCCTCATCCACCCCACAGAGATGAAATTTTCTAAAGCGGCAGATACACGCAGCGAAAAGGGTGATGGAGAAATCAATGGAAAACAGAGAAAGGCTCAAAGAGCAACACGGGCAACTGAGGCGGGAAGCCTGGAGTGCAGCTGTCTCTTTCTGGCAATCTCCACATTGACCACAGACAGAGGGTCAAAAGGGGCAGAAGGAAGAACAGAAGAGGTGGCCTCACGCCACCGCCTAAAGTGTAGCCGCGTCTATAGAAAACCGCTCCAAAAAGGCAAAGAAAAGCGCGAGTACCCATCCCCCAAACACACACACTACAGATGGAATCCCATTCACTCCGAAAAGGGACAGTGCCACAAACTCCTCATTTAGAGCCACCAAATCCCATTCTGTCCTTGCTGTTTGGAGCTTAGGCGTCAAGCCCAGCACCTCTTCTCATCTCTCGGTTACAAGCAGCGTGGGGTCAGGGGTTAGTACGTAATTGAAACCGGCCTGGACTTGCTGAGAATAGGGGCTTACATCAGCCCTCTCGGACTGTGACAGCTGCTTGCTGCGTCTTCCATTCGTGGCAACAACCTTTTTCCCCCTGCTAATGTAATCAGAACGGCAGGGCAATGGCAGTTTAGACAAACCGGCACTCTGATGAATTAACTCGAGCTCCTCGCCTGGATTAGACATCCTCTTCCACTCACTCCACTCGATGACCTGTTTTGCACTTTAAGTGTTGTCGTGGGCTGCCGTGTTGGAAAATGAGTTTAATGCTGCAGAACTTTTCTGCACCCACACAATAGTGTGACCACGCAGCCAGAAATAGACCGTAGCCTTCTTGCTGGCATTGTAAAAGCACTGAGTCTGGATGTGCAATTAGGCGGTCTGAATATGTAAGAGGTCTGGACACATTGTGTTTGGCGTTTCCATTAGGACATAACCGAGAGTTTTCATAAATGGCATCTATTATTTCTTTCCTTTTTTTTTTTTTTTACCAATCCCAGCTTCAGTTTATCTTATTTTTTTTAAATGCTCTGGACAAGGTTAAAAGTGTTTTTGAATGATAATAGCTATCGCAAACTTTTTTTATGATAACCAATAGGGGTGTGAACCTACACTGGTCTCACGGTTCGGTTCAGTTACGATTATCATGCCATCGATTCGGTTCAATTCGATATCTCGGTGCATCACGATGCATTGACGATGCTTTCCATACATAATTAGAATTTTTTTCTTTAAAACACAAGAAAAAAAATTATAGTAAAATCTATAAATATGTTTATATTTATATATTGTGATACAATTTTGTCCTTTAATACAAGCAGTCAGATATGTGAACTGTACCTTTAATTTTACTTGCTCAAAGACAAAACTCCAATACATGCACAGAAGACAGCACGAGCATTCATTTTTTTTTTTTTTTTTTTTTTTTTTTTTAGATTTATTTTTGGCCTTTTTGCCTTTATTAGATAGGACAGTATGGAGACAGGAAGCAAACTTGGAGAGAGAGGGGGGGGTAGGGTAGGGAAATGTCCTCGAGCCGGGATTCGAACTCGGGACGCCCTGACGTGCTACTGCACCACTAGGCTAACCACTAGGCTATTGCGCCGACAGCACGAGCATTCATAACAAATAAACTCATGTAAATATTATCCCGCTTGCTTTTTTGAGCGCTGGCAAGTTCTTACACCCCTATGACTGGTCATTGTCTTCACCCGCTGAACAGAAAGGGCTGCGATTGGCTTAAGAAACGGAAGCGCCATTCACCCATGATGAGTGACGCGGGAAAAACAGCCGCGGGTCAGTCTATATGCGAATAATATGCGGTTATCAGGTAATCTGTAATAGAATAAATACAATACAATACAATAAACTTGAACCACAGGCACGCTTGTGTCTGGATCCACAAGTATCACTTTAACAGAGCCGAGCGGAGAGGAAAATTTACCTCACGAACATGCCAACGGGACAAATGCCCTAGGTGTGTGTGTGTGTGTGTGTGTGGGAGAGAGAGAGACAGTTTTACAGCATTTCTCCTCAGTAGTGAAATAGCGACTCGTGCTTTACCATTCCTCAGTGTCAGTGAAAGATCTGCTTTTTAAGTAGTAGGAGTGTTTTATTTACTCACCCTCGCCTCCTTCGCCATAGTATTCTACCGCAACATTGCGCATAGGGGATAAATGACGTCAGTGCGTAATAACCGGTTATGATTATTACTGAACCGATATCGAATTGACCCCATCTGCATCGCGGTGCACCGAAGAAACGATTAATTTTGACACCCCTAATAACCAAGACTTTTCTGATTGGCGGATTTAAGGTGCTGCTCACTTTGAGGATTGAGGATAATGTAGTTTTGTCTTTGACAGTTATGCAGAATGAAGTTGAAATCACACTGACTTTTTAGCCTCAGGTGAGTCTTGAACAAATTTTTGTTAAAAATCAGAAAAAAAGAGCTTTACTTGAGAAACCCAGTTTGTTTTTTAAAGCAAGATTGCACATTTTGTACTTGTAGCTGTAGGTGCTTGTTCGCTGAAGCCCAGTTGACTTTAAGTCTATAATTTATTTGTATCCAGTATCACCCCTGTGGTTTAACACAGTAGTGAGTTCATTGTGATGACAAGTCCGATAGAAGGCGGATCAATGCGGAAGGGTGTGCTCTCTGAGGGCCAAGCAGCAGCGATCTTTGCCCCGTCACTGCTCAGTGTTTGACGACAACACTTTGATTGTCAGCCATTTCCGCCGGAGCAGGCATGCTCATTGGTGCGTGTTCATCAGGGGAGAATGCGAGCAAGGTTTCTGCGCCTCCAGCCTTGACTTGACGAGGGGCCGAGAGGATCGTTTTCCCTGTCAAGAGGAGCTTGTGGAGCAGACATGCTTCCATTTGCATCTTTATTTTGAGTTTTCTGGCCTAAAGGTTCGTATTTAGTAGCTTGGTCAAAGAAATCGCATCCACAATCAGGTTGAAGGATGACTTCCTCTCAGAGCAGCGATAGTGGAGGGGATAAGAGGTTTAAAAACGTTGGATTGTGTAGCAGGGTAAATGCAGCTTTTGTGTAGTAATGATTGGGGAGTCTGGCAGGGAGCAGATGGGCTAGCTCGCTGTCTCATTGTGTCTGGCTCTTTTTTTTTTTCATTTTGGCTGAACTAATATGCCAGATGGTGGCAAAGAGGAAAGGCCAACAAGTGAGCTGGGGCATATGGGGAGCCTGGTTAAAATGGGACCCTACTGCGGCGGGGGATGGGCAGGAGACGTGTGATACAATAGCAGGTAATTAAGGGAAGGACTTGACTTCGCCGCTAAGCCTTTGTGCGCGGCAAAATATTTTTCAAAGAACCTGCCGTCAGCATCAGACAACACTGCTGTACATCAAATTATTCCACTGATTTTGCTCAATCAGCCGTGATTATTTTTTCAACGCTCACATCTGTGTTTGGGCCTTCATTAGTTGCTACAGTCTTTTGGATAATAGTCCGCAAAATTTGTTTTATATATGGGCCATTCGTGATATATATGCAGGATGTGCACATTTAAATTGTATTTATGACTAAAATAAACATTTGCAAAAGCATCTCTTAAAGACAAATTATTTATTTGTCTCCCCCCCACCCTCCCACAAAAAAAAAAAAAAAGTCATTAGTTGTCTTTAGTGGTGTAACAAAACAAAGAGTAACTCGAGCTTTAATGCTTTTACAACTAGGGATGTCCCAATCAAGTATTTTATTTGATTTTGAGTATCTACCGATACCGAAACCTGATCCGATACATCTGTAATACATACAAAAAAAAAAATAAAGAAGAGCAAAGAAACAGATCCAGGATGGAGTCAATACATTGTGCAGTAAGGCTTAGAGTAGTAAAGACATAAGAGCTACGGACGAACTTCATATGTCTGTGGTGAATGAAACATGGGGTACATCTGACAACAGGACAAGTAGTTTGTCAGAAATCTTCTTATAAAGGGCTAGCAGAGCTTTTTTGGTGAAATAGTGGCGAGACCAGGGATGCTCAAAATAACCGTTTAACCGAAAGGGGGCATTTGTAACTGATTAGTGGTATCAGTTAAACGATTGAAAAATATAATTTAATATATTTCTAAAGTTTGGCTGCATAAGGGACCGATCACAGCGAACGCGCTTTTTGTGTTGAGAAAGGCATTTTTTGAATGGTTTTTTTTCTGTGTGCTTGCCGCTGAAATAAAACTCAACCCTGAGCGGAAAAGCACGTTACGTCAGTCGTGTCTTTTTCATTCTTTAATCAAATGAAAGCAGAGCAGGGTTTCTGTTGAGGTGCCTGCAGTGTTTGTGTTGTCAGGATCACAGACAACTTTTAATGATGGAGGAGAGACTTGTGGTCGCAGTTTCAAGTAATCCAGACCTGTATTACTTTACAAATCATGAATATCACAATGTTATTATATATTACAATTATAACAACATGGACAGCAACACTCGCGCACAATAGACCAGCTGATTCAGTCATTTATAGTGACATAAAAAAGAACACATTGCTTCTTTTTTTCTTGTCAACATAAAAGGCAGTGCGGTGCGCCGCGCACTTTTGGAACGGAAAAGTGTGATCGGCCCCATGATGTGCAAAACATATTTGTTAACTTGCGGGATGGTAACACGTGCAACCACACGTGCATACAGACGTATTTTGTCAAAGAAGCAAAATGAAATAAGGATATTTCTGGTCACAGTTTGACACAGATGAGTTGACACAAACCAGTGCTGATGCTGATTGCCTTTTTTCCATTTGAAAAATGTGTTATTTATAGTTATTGTATAATATAAATTTTTAAAAAAGCCTACATAATCTACGAATCAAACAAATCCAATGATTTTCTTGAATTTTTCATAATCATAACTCCGCACCAAACTAAAGCTTTTGTTTCATAGCTTATAAAACATGTATGCCAATTTATGCAGTATCATATGTAAACTACAAAATTGTTATATGCTATAGTAGCCTATACTTTACAAAAAGTCAACATACGAGCCCAAAGGTTCAAACGCACTGGCAGCGTGCACACATGAACCGCGAGTGAGACGGGGAAGTCATTATGACATATTCTTTAAACTAATGACTTCTATTAAAATGTTAAAAGGGGTTTTGTGACATAATAATAACAACGAAGCATTAGGCCTAATTAAATGCATATTTTCAGTGGAGCGATCGATTTAATAGCCTGATATTTTTATTTGACGGAAAAAAAACATGATTGGAAAAAAACAGCATATGCCGGTTTTAAAAAGGATTCAGTCAGTGTTTTCGTTTTGTAATCTAAATTTGTAATTTAAGTGAAAAATATCTAGGGCAGACCTGTTATTTTATTATTTTTATTTAGTTTATTCTTTTTTTCTATGCTGTCGGAAACTCTGCAGGTGCATGCGTGCATGTTCTGTTATGTTCTGTATGCTGCTGTTCGCATGATCAAATAAATCAGTATTTTAAAATATTCAATGTGTCAAATAGACACGTCAATTTTTTTTATTAATTAATATTTTAATATTTCTCTGTTAACGGTTAACAGTTAATATTCAGTTAACGAGCTGCGGTTGTCGGTTGGTAAAATAAACCGAAATGAGTATCCCTAGGCAAGACGGCATTTCAAATCGAGGTTCTACATGCTCCATGAACATTAGAAATTCTGGGTTCTCTACAAAGGTGAATGACAGGTCACTCATTGCGATCATCAACTGCGATGTCCTGTGTCTTCACGCTGTCACCGGGCATTTTTTTCTCTTCTTTTCAAACTCTCCTGCACTGTGAGCTGACTCAACTTCGGATGGGTTGCCTGGGTAAACTCGCTGTATTGTGTCGGGTGCTTGTTTTTGACGTGCCTTATCGGGTTTGTAGTGTTAAATGTAGCCTTTTCCTTTTCACCTCTTGCAATTGCAAGTTTAAATATCTCACAGTTTGCTATGGCAACGTTGTCATCATCAACTTTATAATACCTCCAGAATGCAGACATACTCACGCTTTCCGCTTCAAGTTGCTTCTACGTTTTACCTTGCCGGTATTTAAGCAATAGCATCTCTGCAGCAATCGTTGCTGTTGCTGTGTGAAGTCAAGAAAGAGGTCTAACTCTGTGCCACCGCATAACTATACTGTAGATGTGCTAAAAAATAATGAGAATATATATATATATATATATATATATATATATATATATATATATATATATATATATATATATATATATATATATATATATATATATATATATATTTAAGTCCTGAACGGGAGGTAACGTCTGATTCTGATCGTGTCTGAAACCACATGATCGGGCCTGATGATCGGATCTGGACATCCCTATTTAAAACCATAAACAGTAATCAAGATTCAGTCAAAATTATTTCTTTAAATTCTGAAGTCTGTGATTTAATGAAGTAAATATAAACATTACATGATTCAAAGTTGAAACGCATCATATGCATTTGAAATTTCCAATGTATTTTAGGCTTTTTTTTAAATGCTTTTCTAGTTACATAATTCTAAATATAAATAACACCACAATTATTGCATAAATAATAATTAATTAAATAACTAATACTTTTGTTACAAATTTAAATTCATCATGCATTAAATCTTTTTACACACTCTTAAATTATTTATTATATAATTTATTTAGGGGTTTGTGGTAATTGAGGGAAAAGTAAGCATCAAGCCCTGATAAGGCGGGGCGCCACACCAAAATTCAAAAAGCTACATTACAGCTTCTCATTCAAAACATTCAGTCGTTTTTTTTTTAAATAGCGGCTAATAATTGCACCAAAACATATTAAAAGGTAAGTGAATTATAACAGCGCAAACTTTTTTTGTAACCGTAGTAGTGCTGTACGATATTTGTTTAACCCTTTAATGTGACATGCTGACTGACTGACTGATTACGCATTAATGTCGCTCTGTAGGTCTATTGGAGACATTCATAAATATTCCTAGCAAATCTAATAAATGTTGGACACATACTTGTTACATAAACACACTAAAGCGCACTTCAGCAGCGTGTATTTGAGAACGCACAAGAAAATCTGCACTTGAGCAGCGTGTATTTGAGGGGGCATGCAAGAAGTTTTGTGCACAAACAGAGAAAATCGGTGCGCAAGCAAAGAGATACACATGCTCGTATTACATAAATGCGATTTTGACTTGTAATACTAGAGGAAACACTGTGTGTGTGTGTGTGTGTGTGTGTGTGTGTGTGTGTGTGTGTGTGTGTGTGTGTGTGTGTGTGTGTGTGTCTATATATATATATATATATATATATATATATATATATATATACCGCCAACTTATCCAGCTGATGCCTTTCAAGCTATGTAGCGGATGCCCTTCCAGCTGCAACCCATCTCTGGGAAACATCCATACACACTTATTCACACTCATACACTACGGACAATTTAGCCTACTCAATTCACCTGTACCATATGTCTTTGGACTGTGGGGGAAACCGGAGCACCCAGAGGAAACCCACGTGAACGCAGGGAGAACATGCAAACTCAAACACACAGAAATGCCAACTGTACCAACCGAGGCTCGAACAAGCGACCTACTTGCTGTGAGACGACAGCACTACCGCTTCCCCTCATATATATATTTATATACATATAAATTGATTTTTTTTTGTAAATTTATCTGTCATTTGTACGGACTATTATAGTGTCTGATCATCCAGTAATAGCCATATCAGGCTCTAGGGTTGTGTGTATGTTCAGACCTATATTAAACTCTGGGTTAAACCTACTGTGTGAGTACCCCTCAGTCTTTTTGATATGCATCACTTCAACACCTCAACATCCACACAAACGCACACACACAGGCTCATCACTCAGGGTTACAGCCCATCAACTCTGTGTCTGTGTACACAAGCTCACGCTCGTACACCCGCCAAAAGTCTGGCCTTCATTCCCAAATGCATAGCTCACCCAAGTGATCTACTGCCATGGACCAGTCCAACTGACATATGTATCATATTTTCTTTTGGCCCATGTGTCTGAACCATAGTTGCCAGTGATGTAGAGTCAACAGTAATCACATCAAAAGAAATATAGACTAACATAAACTGGCATGTCGTTGGGTTTTCCTTGGTTTACGGCCAGCGTCACCTTCTTCCAGCTACACTTTCATTTATCTCTCCATCCATCGGCGAGAGCTGAATTTGTGTGTAAATCCATTTAAGTATCTGTGAGGTGTGATAAGGAAGCCTCTTTTAAGAGTGTCCAAACCCTGTTGGCTACCGGTTTTTATGTACTAATGGCATTGGCCACTCTCTTATCTGTCTGTCACACAAGCCCTGCTCCGAAAGCTTCATTACCCAGCACCCGTGGAGTCATCCTTTAATACGAAACCGTAATCATTAGGAACTGGTCCAGTGTATTCACCGGAAAATTAATTCGCCATCTCTCACTAAAGTCGATAGGTGACTCCCTCAGCCTCTTGATGTGAGGTGTTTATAACAAGCTGTTTGTCATTGGGGGAGTGTCGATGGTGACCAGGGAGGAAATTGTGGGCAGTTGAGCAGTCAAATAAAACTGACCTCTGTGTGTAGGAGACAAGAAGAAAAATCCCTGAATGTGGTTTAACTTCCTTTATTTAGTACTCTAGCTGCTGCTGTTCATTTCACAGGCTGTCTAATCAGGACGCTAGTATGTGTGGGATGCAGTTGTGTTGAGAAGATTATTATTTTGTAGATTAGAGAGGTTTTTGGTATTTGCTAAAGGTAAATACTACTGGAATACTGATAAGCACTAAATGTCAAAAAAAAGTTGTGATGGAATATGCATTAACTGAGGTGGTACTGATACTGGAATTATTCAAATAACTATGTGTACACAAATGTATGAAAAACCAGTATTAATTTTGAATCCATGGAAATTTATGAGCATTGTGAAACGTGATGCAAGATGACTCGTTTACTAGCTGGTTACTAAGTCTGAGTGCTGTCAGGTGGTCAATTCAAAATTTAATCATATCAATTACATGATATGAGGATGGATTAAATGCAGTTAATCACTACTAATTTAAATGTATAAGACCCCTTATTAAAACTTTCTTTTTGCGGATGTCTAAAGCACTGAATGGACAAATAGTGACCTTAAAGTATTAAAAAATGCTGTTTGATTTATCACCATATCGTTGAACGTAAGCAGTTCTCTTGCCTACAGTCTACAGCAATCCCCTTTTCAGTTGACTCTGTCAGTTAGTTGCTCTGTATAATTTTGTATTTTTGTTGATTTATGTTCACGATAAATGGCTCGTTTCCACTGAGCGGTATGGAACGGTACGCTTTTATGGGCGTTTCCACTAGGGGTGGGGAAAAAAATCGATATTGCAGTATATTGTTGTGCTTTCTGTCGCAATAAATAATCGATACACTTACAGCCAATATCGATATTTTATTACACAAAATTGTTAATTTACCCAATATCTACCATTCTGTTTGCGGGGGGCGCTGTTCGAGTAAATAGGAGTAAAGTGGTGAAAGCAGTGGCCAGTGAAGAACACAAGTTAACTAACAACAACAGAGAAGAAGCGTGGAAAAAAAGGGTCGCGAGAAGAATGGCGGAACATAATGAAAAACAAATCAAAAACCCAATAGCTAGTTTCCACTTTAAAGTGTGGAGACACTTCGGGTTTTACGAGACAGTTTATGGAAAGGCACTGGATAAATCTATGCAATCCACAAGAACTACTTTGCAAAGATAAAATATAACAGCAACACTACAAATCTACAAATGCACCTCGTTCGCTATCACAATGAACCACTCTCAGGTGATAATGAGGGCAAACCAAGTCAGCCGACAATCACTACTACAAGGGCACAGAGTATCACTAAGTCCATCATCAAATTTATTTGCAAGGACCTTCACCCTTACAGTATGGTCGAGAATGATTGATTTTGCAGAATGTTGGCAACACTGGAACCGAGGCTGTACAGTGTTTGCATTTGAGACCAGCAGGCAGTGAGTTATTATGCAAATGGATATTTCTTTTCACAATGTTAGAAATGTTGGCATTAATAAATGCATAAGATTTCCTTATAATGTGTATTTTTTCTTTTTCAGTCACATATATCGTGATATATCGTTGATGAAATTTCTTCCATTATATTGAATATCGTAGATATTGCGAATCATGATATTATCATTATCATGGGCCACATATTGCCACAGAATTGAATCGGGAGTTACCCGTATCATCCCACCCCTAGTTTTCACTGTCGAAAGGTACCAAAAAGCAAACCGTACCACACCACTTTTTGGGTACCCTTTGCAAAGGGTACCTAGCACAATAAAAGGGTACAAAAAAGCGGAGCTAGACGCGCAGCTGAACGCGCAGCTGAACGCTATTAGTTTACAGAGATACGTCACTTGCTCGTGCAACATAACAAACTTTTGAGCTGATAATAATAGTGTGCGTGTGATTATTGAAGTGCTTCTGACATCCGATCCTTTCAGAAATGGACAAACGCCAGAGTGAAGCATGAAAAAACAAAGGAGCAAATGATTCTTTCAGCAACCTAAAACATAAACAAACTGCCTTGTTTAACTATTAACATCATGTTTTGGACTATTATGAACTCTGAATGACAGAATTACTTTTTAACAGAGGTTACATGTGCTGGTGAAGATTAAAGATACAGATGAGAGGTTTGCACTGATTGGGCTATATTTCCTGTTGTTTTTGAACCCAAAAAAGGATTAAATGTATACTGTGTGTAGTGTTTCTGTAATTGGTAACATATCAAAGACCGTAATGCTGTGTTCACACCACCCTGCTGAAAAATCCAGCTTAAACCAGCCTAAGCTGGTTGGCTGGTTTTAGCTGGTCGACCAGCCTGGTTTTAGAGGGGTTTTGGCCATTTCCAGGCTGGTTTCCAGCCATTTCCAGCCTGGTCTTAGCTGGTCAGGCTGGAAAATTTCCAGCTTAAACCAGCTAAACCAGCTTGACCAGCCTGGTTTAAGCTGGACATAGCTGGTTTTGGCTGGTCAAGCTGGTTTTAGCTGGTCAGCTCCCAGCCTGACCAGCTAAGACCAGGCTGGAAATGGCTGGAAACCAGCCTGGAAATGGCCAAAACCCCTCTAAAACCAGGCTGGTCGACCAGCCAAAACCAGCCAACCATCTTAGGCTGGTTTAAGCTGGATTTTTCAGCAGGGCAGACATGGTACACGCAGATAAATAACGATATTCGCGCGTAGTAGACACACAAACATTTTCAATTTACTCGCTTCATTCGCGCGTCAAATCCGCTTCACTGGCGCGTCAAATTCACTTCACAACAGACGTGGATTCGTGTCATGGGCAGGTGACTTTAGCTTCATTGCTAAATGGCTAACATAGATTTTATTGAGAGAATAGCTGTGTTTATGTGCTTTAGGAAGACTGAAAAACAGCGTTGACCCATTTGGAGCCGTGCCTGAGTCCACTAGATCCATTCAGAGGTGCACCTAGCTCTGTGAGCTTATAAACTCCTCCAGAAACTATACCTGGATGATGGAAGCTGTCAGCGGTGCTTTTGCCTGAGCCTAGCCCAGTTTGATGAACTGTTGTCCGATGTCGGCAAGATGATTTCCCCCCGGGGCACCAACAACAGAATGTCCGCTGAAGTTCAGATTTTCCAACTCGAGTGATTTGCGCGAAACATGCGATATGCGCGTTAAGCTTGTCAGTCGCGCAAAACGCTTAACTCGTGCAGCTTCGTTCGGTCAAATCGCGTCATTTGCGCCACCTCATTTGCGTGTATCGCGCCGCAGGATGTCTATTCATGTCATTGCATTGACTTAACATGTAAATTACTCGCGCTTGACGCTTCTTCCTCATCTGGTATGAACGCAGCATAAGGGTCTGTATGTGTTTGTATATGTTGCATTTATTTATTTATTTTAAATAATCGCAGACTTTACAGTAGGCTATTTTGCATTAGGCTATCATTGATCTGCAGTTATAATAAAATCATGTTCATAGTAAGAATGTTCATAGTAAGGTTAGTAATGTACATTTATACTTATTTATATTCATGTGTATAAAGCATCTGTTTAGGGAGAAGTGCTTCTTATATGATATGTGAACGACCCGTACAGCTTTACTGTAGACGTTTCCTTCAGCTAAAATGACATACCATTGGTACACATTTAGCAATGGAAATGCAAGCCTGATAAAGATGACCCGTACCAACCCATATCATACCGTACTGTACCACTCAGTGCAGGCCATAAGAGAGATGTGCCTCTGTTCTGTAGTGTCCCATACTCTAAACAACATCTTTACGATGGGGTTTTTGTTCTGTGTTTTGCAATTTAGCAGTTGTGTGCAAGAGTGGGTCCTGTGTGATTAGCGGAATTTGCAAAAATCTGGTTTTATACAACAAGCGTGCAATACTTTTATGGCATTGTTATTCATTTTCTTGAAGTGCTTATTCATGCATACTTTTTATTCTGTGTTAATTATTGAACATCAGCAACTGTACTGTACAATGAAAAGACATCTGTTGGCTATTACTGAAGGAGGGACTCTTATCTAGTGTTCAGAATAATTTTGAGAATGGGTCATTCTCAATGGGTTTCTTTAGGGTCAATATATAAACACCTAGCAGTGATCTAGTAACCAATAAAAGCACCTTCACAATCTACAAAACCATAGCAACCTCTTGACCTTGCAACCACCCAGAATACCGTAGCAACCACTTACAGTAGCAGTTTACAGTTTTATATACAACTATATTCAGGATTTCATTAAAATAACAGTCATTTAATAACAGAATATATGCCCTTACATTAATAACAGAGTGCCATTGAATCTACATGATGTTCTGTGCATTATTGCTAGTGAAATCCAGGCATTTTCATATGAATGTACTTGTTTGCGCAAAATAGGTTCAATTGGTCATATAAAGTCGTCATGTTGTCCCATGAAAAGATGCTTGGTTTTGAAAGTAACTTCTGTCCATGTTTTGATTCATTCATCTCGCACTATTGGCAACATAAAACAAACCTGACTTAAATTTAGCTAACCACTCATTTGAAATTTCCCTGCTAAAAAAAACTGCTTAAACCAGCCTAAGCTTGTTGGCTGGTTTTAGCTGGTCGACCAGCCTGGTTTTAGAGGGGTTTTGGCCATTTCAGGCTGGTTCCCAGCCAGTTCCAGCATGGTTTTAGCTTGTCAGGCTGGAAAATGACCATCTAAAACCAGCTTGATCAGCCCGGTTAAAGCTGGACATAGCTGGTTTTGGTTGGGCTCCCAGCCTGGCTAGGCTGGTTAAACTGGTTTTATCTGGTCATCTCCCAGCCTGACCAGCTAAGACCAGGCTGGAAATGGCCAAAACCCCTCTAAAACCAGGCTGACCGACCAGCTAAAACCAGCCAACCAGCCTAGGCTGGTTTAAGGTTTTTTTTCAGTAGGGTTAATTTTCAAAGGTTTTGATTTCTCATTATGGTATTTTTTGTCCCAGGTGAAGCTATGTGCGATTACTCTTCTCACCAGCTGCTTTCTAGTGGTCCTTGTCTTTGTTTTTTGGGCTATGGGCCTGGAAGAGCTGTTTTTTTCTTCTTTGTAAAGGTGTGGGGGTTGGGTCTTGAGTCTGTATGATTTACTGCACCCGAAAGACCAGCTGCCCCTCAATGTCTGTTTGAGACCCTCCTCCTCCTCCTCCTCCTCCTCATCCAGTTCGGGCACTCAGACCATGTGTGTGTTCATCCCAAACCTGAACAGTGGACATCACTAACATTGCTAATAAAACAATCGTCATCAGGACCTCTCCTGAGACAAATTACATTCTCATGTTAGGTGTGCAGTATTTGGGATGCTATCTACACCTATGATAAGACATTGCTAGATTCAGTTTTGAGTAGATAGCTATATTTTGACCTGGTGTGAACTGCTGGGTCGGTAGGCTATCTGGGGGAAGGGCCGAGTGAGTCAAATGGGAAAATAGAAGGACCAATTTCAGCCTGGTTCAAATAATTTGACAGCATGAATCAGCCAACAGCCTTGTACGGAAATGAAATTAGGGGCCCATTTAGCAAACAAAGCTACACCAGTTTGGACAAGCCCCAACAGAATATTTACTTGTAGAAGTTAGTTTAAATATATTGTTTTATAAGTATACATTTTTAAGAATGTGAGCAGAATTTTGACTGTGGAAGTTTTTCCTTTCCGTTTTGAAAAAAAAAAAAATCACATCTACATGACAGTGTTTTCAAAACGATCCACGTTTACACATATTACACACATATTGTGTATGACAGGCTTGTATTTGGTGCTGTCACTTTGTCAGTAAACAGTATCGTTAGGGAAGTGACAACATGCTGTTGGGGGCACTGCTCATGTCGATGTATAATTTGCATGTGTGTGATGCGTCTTCACTTTTGGTTGTAAAGTGAAGTAAATCCACAAATGTACACTTTGGTGACACACTGCAGCAAAAACACTAGCATTCCATCATGCTTGTGTTTGTTTGTTAGCACTTGTCTTTAATTTACACTCCAATTAATATGTACTATGTATGCACATGATGTCATAGTTTTCGGTTGTTATCTCAGACACAGTAATAGTGTCATTTTCAAAAACTTCCACCTTTCCAGATTTATGCAGTTATGAGCCTTAAGAATGATGTTGTGGTTGTGGTAAGGCGGTTAACTTTTATTATTTTAACAAACTTTATATTATATTATATTTTCTTTATTTACAGCTGTTAAGGCGAACCCTCAATATGACAGCTCGGTTAAACAACAAATATCAGCTGCAGCTTTTGCATCTTGAAGGTGCTGGGGCATTTCAGAAATGTTCATTTTCTCACTGTTTTCGAGCACACTAACTTTAGACTTTAAGACTAATAGGATTAACTAATATTTATATTTATATATATATATATTAACAGTATATAAACAGTCTCCCACTAGCCACTTTGGTTGGTTGAAAATAATTTTTAAATTGCAGTTTTCTTTAAATCAGTGTTCGACAATAAGGATGGCCCAATATACATGCAAATGCGATCCTAGAATTGAGAAGCAGCACGACTGACAAAAATAACTGTTCCCATGAGCAAAAGAAAGCAGGTGAATACCGAATGAGAGAATAATCACTCGCGCCAACAGCTGATGTGATGCGCGCGACTGTTTAAAACACGTGCGCGCTCCCGTTTCCTCCTTGCTTGAAGCAGCTGTGCCTAAAAACGCAACTGATGTGATCGGTTCTCTTTCCAATAGACTAGACAAAAAGTTATCCTCATGCAGCCACATTCTTGCTGCTTTCGAGAGCTCCAGATTTGTCTTTTTGTAAGCAGCACCAGTTGCTTTCGCTTTAACCATTATTTGAACAGATTATTAATAGGTCTAACGTTAACCATGTGCGTGTGATCATCTTTTCATTATCACACGGTTAGTTTGTCACCTGCTTTCTTTTGCTTACAGTTATTTTATGTTAATATGGTTTAATTATAATGTTTTACCATAGCATTGCTTTAATAGATTATTAACTTCCCATTTATGTGTAGTTAACTGGTGATCTGGGACCTTTAGCCAGGACAGATTACTGTGCATATTTTAGATGCACGACAATAAATATTTTTTTAAATGTCAATTTGTTTTGTTTTTTTTTTTTTTTTTTTTTATAAATGCTTTGTTAAATAAAAAGTATAGTATACAGCTATATTTAGCTTGTTTTGACACATTTAAAAATTGTGGCTAAAAAAATTATTATTTATTTTTAGTTTGGTTAGAGATAAATTTAAGAAATCCTTAATTTTCAGCTCTGAAAAGTGATGTGAAATAAAAACTAATTGTAATACGACACTATGAAACCATGACCCATTTGCTCATGCACATTGAGCAAGCTCATACACGACACACAAAAAGTGAATTGAATGAGGAGGCATGTGGACATAACACAAAATCTAAGTCAAGTAACTTTAGCATGTCAAAATCATATTTATGCGTATAAAATATATTTTCCCAACAACAAAATTGTGGCTAGTGAAAATGGCAAGTGGCTAGTAATGTTGGAAATCTACTAGCCACAGCGGCTGGTGATCAAAAAAGTTAATGTCAAGCCCTGTATATAAATATATCTATCTATATATATATATATATATATATATATATATATATATATATATATATATATATATATATATATATATATATATATATATATATATATATATATATATATATATATATATATATTATATCACTAATTTTTAACCTGTTAGCTTAGCATGTCGTTTGCTCTACACAAAATCTTAGCAATCCTTGGTGTAATTTGTTTTAGGAATTTTTTCAGGTATTATTATTATTGTTGTTTCATGTGTCAGGCTATTTTGATTAGCATGATATTTAAATTTGGAGTAATTATATACTGAAATTCAAACACAGTGTCTAAACAAGAAATGTTAAATCTTTCAATCTTTCTTTTGTATTGTACTGTTCTCTAGACAGAATATGTGAATGCGAAGTAATTAGCTGAATGTTATGCTAATACTGAAACCATGCTAGTCATTCTAGTAAAGCTGTGCTAACCTTGACAGACACGGGTCAGGGTTTAGACAACTGGAATCTCCCTCCTGATGAGACCTTTACATTTTGGATGGTGGCTTCTATAAACAGACTGTTGCCAGCCACATCTAATCCACGAATATTTCTGTTACGAGTGCTATGCCACACACGCACACACACACACAGAATATCATTTACTCGTGTTTGTATGTGGTACTCTGTTTCAAGGCCCCTCGTGGTACGCTTACAATTCCTCTGTAGTGCGTATGCCAGTGCTGTGGTTGGACTGTATACATGCGTTCTTCTTAAAACGTAACCAAGCTTCACCTTACGCTAAAGTATCATCTGTATTCTTGTTGCTCAACTTTTAAGTAAGTTGAAAATGTGGTCATTTAAGTCACTTGCCTTTTCAAAAAGTTAGAATTGTTAAGTCAGTGACTATTTAGTTACAGGTTTCTTGTGGGCGCTTGTAAAACATGGAGAAACTATGATAAATTCAAATTATTTAGTGAAGCTAACCAACATGGACTAGAGTGTAGGACATGAACATTTATTAGAATTAAGAAAACCATGTGAGGTAACAGACCACATGACTCAGACTACCTTAAATATGGGTTCTCTTGTATTAAGGGTAAACATGAGGGCTATTCACACTGTGCTTAACCCTAGGTTAATGTCATTCTAAACACTGCCTTTAACTCTGGGTAAAGGAGCATTTCTCACTTGTAATTGAGAAGCCGGATTTGCACCACTTTTTATCCAGGGTTGTAAACCCTGCTCCAGAGCAGCATTGACACTGCATTTGCTGCTGAAACACTATATGTTCTACTGTACATTAGCACTAAATGTCAAAAAAATCTAAGTTGTGATGGAATATGCATTAACTGAGGTGAAAAAGTTGATGTTAGTCTACAGTAAATAATATATGAATGCGCAACAGTAAACAGACAAGCTGTGTTCATCCAGTCAATGGTGCTGATACTGGAATTATTCAGATAACTGTGTACACAAATGTATGTAAAACCAGTATTAATTTTTAACCCCTGGAAGTATATGAGCATTGTAACACGTGAAGCAAGATTACATCGTTTACTAGCCATTTAGAATAACACGGGTCAAAAATTCATGTGTTTTTTTTTTTTTTTATAATTTTTCAATAATTCAAAATTATTATGGCTTGTGTTAACTGCAGTAGGTTTTATGTAATCAGCTATTTGCACTGAGAGTATGAACACTTTACAATTAAAATTTTGCAATAAATCATTTTCATACTTTTTAAGATTGTTGCTAGATGGCACATGTAAAACATTTGGGTTTTGAACCCAAACCAGTCTTTTTTTGGCCTCTGAATCTTATTGATATATGAAATTTACGTTTGTCGATCTTTATAGGAGTGGGACATACATGAAGAAGTGAATGCTATGAAGTGCGCTAGTCAATGGTTACCTTGAATGAATGTTTTAGAATAAGCAAAGCTATGACACTCGAAGTTTGTCAGTTAATTGATTTGTGTCATATCCAGTTAATTGGAAGCCAGTAATTGAGGGCAAAGTGTCTTGCTTAGTTGTTGGGCCATAATATTAATTGCATTCCAGTTGCCGTTCTCTATAGAACTTTACCAAATGCATTATTCAAACATTGTCACCGTTTGTTGCAAACCAAAGAAATAGGTGTTTATGTCATAGTAATAACAATAATAACAACAATTATAATAATAATAATAATAATAATAATAATAATAATAATAATAAGATGACATATTTCATCTGCCCATTGCAAGACAAGATGCAACACAAATTTCTCAGACAGCATAAAAAAATTAAGGTTCCAGAAGGGGGATTCACAGTAAGGTCATTATAGGTTCCACTAAGAACCCAATTAGTAAAAAGTTCTTATAAGAAATGTGTTTCAGTCAAAGAAAAAAATCACTCCGAGGTGAAAATTTCTTTGGAATTCCCTAATAGATCAAATGAATTGGAAAAAAGCTTGGCTTGTTCCCAACAAAGTTAAAGAATTACATTTAAAAGTGTTACACAATATCTACCTCACAAACGAGATTGTATCTAAATTTGGTAATCCTAATTCAAATAGTGTCTTCTGTAACTCAAGTATCAAATCGATTGATCATCTTTTTGTCAAATGCTCACATGTTAAAATGTTTTGGTCTGATTTATCCGTCTTTTTTACATCAAAATGTAAATTTAACATTGATTTTTTCCATGTGTAATATAATTTGTTACTTTTCTCATGACAAACATAACATAGAATTTATAGGCAATTTATTTTTATTGGGTAAATATTATATTCACAAATGTAAATTTTCTTCATCATTACCTAAGTTGCAGAATTTTCTTTGTGACTTAAATTGTTTAATTACTACTTTACAAAATGTTTACTGCAAAAAAAAGTGTTGGATTTTGAAAGGACTAAATTAAATATTATTTAATTTGATAGTTTGCCTCTGTACCCTGTTTTTTTTATTATCTTATTTTATTATTATTTTTATTATTATTATAAATTTCCCTTGTTTATTATTGTACTTGATGTCATCCATTGTTAAAACACAAAAAACAAACAATAACATAATAAAATATTAAAAATGGGTATAATATGGGTATTACAATGGGTATGGGTATGGGTATGGGTATTTTTATTTTTTATTAAAGATAACCAATAGGAACTCTTCTGCACAACTTGTTTGTTCATCTCAAGAAGAGCAATGCTAACACAGTTTTGATTCCATGATGACTACAAAGGTTCTGGATGGACACTCTAAGCAACCTTTAATAAACCTAAGAATAACATGTATAACAAATTTGAATATATCTAAGTATGAATGAGATATGAGAGCTATGTTTATGAAACATGTTTTTCAAGGAAAGCTATAATATGGCATGTCGTACAGGCTATTTCTTCAGTTTGGGGGGTTATAACAAATGCTGTTCATTCTATGAAAAGGTGATGTGTTCCTTTTGTGCTTCACAGAAGAAAGTTTGGATTTGCAATAAGCTTTTGGAAAAACATTTTTGAAGTATTAACATTTTTGTCCAAACCATTCCTTTAAAGGAATAACAAGTGAAGACAAGAAGATCAAAGTGCTCATACTTTTGTATCCCACACTGAACTGTGCCTTTATTCCTCTGCTAATAGAGCATGAGGGTTAAAAGCAGCCTACACTAGATCCGCAGTGTTTATTATCACTGCTCTGTGGAACAAAAAAGCCTGTTTAGCCGCAGTTTCCGTTAATATTGCCCAGATGTCAAATTACAGTTTTGGGACCAGAGAAATGCCCAAGGAATGTGGGAGGGCACAGGGTTACGGACTGTAATGTTATTGGTGTTTTCAGGAGGAGTGGATTTATTTTACACGGATCACCACTTTTCACGCTGTCTCAATGGGGCTTGTGTTCAGTCAGTGGAGCAACAGTGGATATGGCCTCCAGATTTTATAGCAACAACTGAAACTGGCTGTATATCCTGTCGAATAAAGTGAAATTAACTCAAAACCCCATCAATCGAACATTCCTGAGAGCTGTGGTGTGGTGAATCTAGACTATACAGAGATTCCTGTTGACCGTATTGCCATGTTTATGTGGCGATTACTACTATTAGTAGTACGAGTACACCTTTCCTTGAACCGATGATAGAAAAGAACTGTGTAAAAGGGTACTCCTTCCCCCTAAAGCCACCACACTCGAGTGCTCTGTGCGCACTTTTGTGTTAGTTGAGATTTAAGTCCCTCTTCATTGATCCTGATCCCGCCTTGAACCCTGTAATCTCCTGATGTCAGATGCTTATACGGCTTCCCACATTGGACCTTGCTCTGAGGAAACTATGCCTGAGCTTGTTATGAAGTAGCCCATCATCCCAAAGCAGCCCATTGGGGTCTCAAAATAACAGGAAGTGACCCATATGCCACCTGGAAGAGAAAACATTAGCAATCCAACATCCTCTGACAGCAATCCAGTTGCAAAAGGTTGAAAGGTCAGACTTGGTTAGTTGCTATTTCTACTTGGCTGCTATTTTGAGATGAATATCAAAAGTGTGATACTTCTATGCACAGTGATATTTCAAAAGTGTTATCAAGGTAGTTTAGCATAGGGCTGGGCGATATTGCAAAAAAAAAAAAATCACGGTATCATGTTTCATATCTTTCAGTATCGATTAAAATTATTGAATATTTTTAACAATCCATTTAGGAATATTAGGATTTTTTATTTATTTAACCACTTTATTTTAATTTACTAAAATTACCAAGGCAAATAGTTTTAATAGTCAAAAACAAAAATAGTTAAACTAAATATCTCATCTCTTTATAATAAAATAAACATAAGTGTTAAAGAGACTCGAAGTGTGTGCAATGGTAAAGTTAGATCAACACCTGTAAGGTGTCAATAATAAAGATACAGTAAACCTCAAACTCTGTAAACAACACAAATTATGATAATCAAAATATTATTTTAAATAAAGGGACTAGCCATCATTATTCAAATACATACTGCAACATTACAAATTGTGAAGTTGGATGACTACATAACCCCTATGTTAAAAAAATATTTCAGATGGGAAGCTAGTGGCTGGGATGCACAAGAAAAGAAACCAAAAAGCCACTCTGGCAACATCCTCACTGCTGCTATATGGCACTCATTTTCACGTGTGTTGTTATTCTGACCGGAAGTTTTTCAACTAGCTGTACCTGAAAAAAATGCGTGTCACTCCTTATTTGCACCGCAAGTTGCTCTCCTCCTTTGGAAATGACAAACCTACACCCTAAGCTTATTGCCGTTCCTTCCAAGGCATGCGCTCAGCAGCCACATTTTAATAAAGCTATTGCCTTCATACCGAAACTTCATGCCAAACCTTTTTTTTATCGTTATTGACAATGATGTTTCGGTCAGTAAATACAGATACCGATTTTATCGCCCAGCCCTAGTTTAGCAATTCAAATGCAAACAAATACTGGTAAAATGTAGTTTTCGTAGCAGTTACTTTTACGTAAAGGAACTTGTGCAAAGGAGCTTAATTGCCATTCAGCTACATGTGTGGACATACAGCGGAACGAAATGTTGTGTCTCGCAGGACCATAGTGCTACAAAATACTGCACATAAGAGCTATTTTAAACCTATACATAACTAACATACCAAAGCTTTAATCTAACGATACTAATACATACTATAAATAACCGCTTAAACTATACACATAACCTAAGACAGACTAAACAAATATTTATGTAAGACAGAACAATATTGTGCAAAAAAAAAGTATATTAAGGTTGAAGAAAACTAATAGTGCAACATTATTTGTGGTACATTCTCAGGTAAACATTCTTTTCTTTATTTGATCCTTGTAAGATGGAGTTTAACTAAAGTGTCTGGTGCATATAAAGAGAAGAGTGCTTCTTCAGGTGGTTTGTCAAGCCCACTCACTGGGTGTGAAATGCACAATGTTTTTTTGATAGAAATATGGAGTGATTGTAAGAAAGCACAAGTATTCTGGTGCAAGTGTCGACTAGTGTAAATCACTTCCCAGACTTTATACATTGGAAATAAAACATCGTCCTTTAAAAATTGAATTGGATCATTTGCCATTACTTGTGCATTCCAAAAAACCAACACCTCTTAGGTTGACTGAAGTGATGCATACTCTCCTTAAAACTTAAAATTACTTAAAACTAATGATACTTGTTTTGATAGCACAGAGTACCAGCTCAATTTTGTAAACAAGATTGCTCACATTTGAATGTGTATGTTGTAAACACATAAATCTCTTTAGTGGAAGTTAACAGAGTGGACAAATACAGAGAGCATATACTTGATGCTGTATATCTGCTGCTGTAAAAGTATATTCAAGACATAATTTGTAAGATTTGCCACTAGAGGTTGCTTACTCAAAACATAAGCAATAAAAGCACAACTTGACAGACAGAATTCATGAGGAGGAAAAGAATTGATGTAATTCGAAAATATTTCAGTCTTATAAAATAGTGTTAAATTCTATGTTACTAGGTCACTAGGCAGAGTTAAGGTCTGTTTTTATCATTGTTGAAGCAATCCTACTTAGTATATTTGAGTGTACTGAAGGGTGTCACAGTGGCGCAGTGGGTAGCACGATCGCCTCAGAGCAAGATGGTTGCTGGTTCGAGCCTTGGCTGGGTAAGTTGGCATTTCTGTGTTTGCATGTTCTCCTCGTGCTGGCTTGGGTCTCCTCTGGGTGTCCGGTTTCCCCCACAGTCCAAACACATGTGGTATAGGTGAATTGGGTAAGCTAAATTGTCCATAGTGTATGTGTGTGAATGTGAGAGTGTACGGGTGTGTTTTCCAGTGATGGGTTGCTGCTGGAAGGGCATCTGATGCGTAAAACATATGCTGGATAAATTGGCTGTTCATTCCGCAGATTAATAAAGGGATTAATAAAGGGATTAATAAAGGGATTAATAAAGGGATTAATAAAGGGATTAATAAAGGGAGTAAGCCGAAAAGAAAATGAATGAATGAATGAGTGTACTGAACATTGTTATGCCGTTAATGCATGTATTAGCACAGTGGATGGCACAAGACAATTGCTGGATATTACAGTAAGCTATATCAATATTTGAGTATCATATGAAAGTATCAAAACCGTTGTCTAATAAAACACATTCAGGATTGACTGACAGCTTTCTACATTCGAAGTTTGTCTCAATTTTTCCTTGTCAATATTTCTGAATGTTTTACCACTTAGTATAAGATCTTCATGATTTCACCATTTGAATGTCCTGGATTTTCTGCTTTATAGAGTTGTTTTTGGTGAAAGAACCCACAGCGAGATGCTACAGCTGGTGTTTTCAGGATATAGTAGGGATGTAATGATTCACCTGACTCACGATTAGATACAATTCACAATACTAATCTTGCGATTCACGATTTAGTCCTGATATTTTAACAAAATTATTTGAGACAAATTTAAGGTGAACTAGAGCCCTTTCATTTTTGTCTCAAATGCTGCACTTTTTTTTTTTTTAACAAAGTCAAATATTTTCTGCAAAAACCAAATTGGAATCTTAAAACAAAATCCAAATAAAAAAGTGAATAATACAAACTAATTAACTCTTTAATAAACAAACTAAAACTTTAACTGTGCAGCTAAATTACAAATTTAAAGGAAATACAAATCAAAAATGAACAAAACAAAATAGTTGTTAAATACTAAGTCCCCTGCTAATGAAAAAACTCACTTTCACTGGGGACTGAGGCTCCGTTTACACTAATACGTTTTAGTTTTAAAACGCATACGTTTTGCTGTGGTTACGCCATCCATCCACACTACTCCGGAGTTTTCGAGCGCCGAAAACTGAGCTTATTGAAAACGCTGAAGAGACCGTGTTAGTGTGGATGGGAAAACGGAGACGTCTGAAAACAGTGGCGGGGCTGCAGACATTCTCCTATCTGATTGGGGCTTTTTCCTCAGTATTAAGTAGCCTACACACAGTTCAGTCTTACATCCTCTCCTTGTAAGTTTAGACTTCGCAAGTTTGATATGGAAAACAAACTCCCGAGGACACGTCGGGTAAATCTTCAAAAGCAACAGTGTACTTTATAACATTATTCACATCACTTAGGCTACATTGTTTCACTTTCTTAACAATAAAATGAAACATGATATAAGGAACTGACTATTTTCATTTTGATATTAGCAACTTAACAGACACCAAAAAAGTTGAGGTGTCATGTAGCTACATATTTATATAAGCGTCATCTTCACTGTATGCATATTTATAACAAAACAGAGCCTATAACATCACTGCCTCCTTTCATTTTCATTGAAAACACGAAACACACCCTCACTCTTTTGCTGAATTATCAGTTTTAATAACCAATAAAGGCCATTATAAAACTATAACGTACTGTAAGTTTATACAATATAGGAAATAAAGGCAAGCAATCAGTCAATGTGCAGAATCAGTGTATGTGGTTACATAAATTAATATATTAATAGTAATAGATTCAAAAGGCGGGGAATATGTAGTTAGATATAGACAACAAGATGAATTAAATATCATGTTTAACAAATATAGTGTGTGATCACGTGATGTGCGTTTTTAGCGGTATAGTGTAGATGGTGAGTTGTTCAGAAACGCTGGGTGAAACGCCAGTGTGGATGCGGATCATTTTCATTCTAAAACGCTGTTTTAAAACTAAAATGTATTAGTGTAAACGGGGCCTGAGATGGCTGATGTAGAGAGGTAAGCCTTTCCTAAACCAGAGAACAGTGTGTACAGAGGTGGTCAATAGCACCCTTTGCTCCAGGGGGACTGGCCTCTGGCATCAAATACTGATTATAATATATGATATAATAAGCAAATTATTAAAATATGCATAAACTAAATTAAAAAAAGAGATGGTACAAAGGAACAATCTAATACCTGGTTCTGTACCAGCACAGCTTTCTCTTTCAAACATCTTCACACTTTTGCTATGAAAACACAGATGCGCCTTGTGGACCCTGTAACACTCGTCAGAGCAAACAGAGCTCCGGTCAGCGTGGTTTGGCCTATTAATAGCTTTTTACGTATAGACGTCTGTGACAGTAGTTTTTCACTGTGCTGACAGTTTATGTGCATCATATTTGTTGTTCTGTTAGTTTAAGTAAACGTCTTTTCGCAGTATTTTCACACAGTTTATGTTTTGTCCGGCGCATCTCACCTAGAGTTGGGGCGATAGACGATGTCATCATCCATCGCCGATGGCCAATAAACTTCACGATGCTGAGCCGGCATCGCGATCCATCGCCCCGCCCCACATTTATATTGATATATAACTTATTATTTGCATGTAATCTTAATAGCAATAACAGTCATTGCACGGCTGACAGCATCGTGAGGATTAAATACATCGTGAGGATTATACAGCACCTCTCGCGCTTAAAATGTGTAGATTCAGTGGCAAACGCTGTTACCTGCAAACCCCGTCCCACAGACTTTACAGTGAATGGCTTTAGTCATTTTCTTAGCGGACTTGAAGCCACTGGAAGTCTTTTATCCTTTCTTGGAAAAGTGTAAATGGTGGATTAACATTCAGCACATGATCATTAATAAGATGTGCCATTATTAGTAACGTTGTGGTTTCTCTAAATCTGTCAGAGATTCACATTTCCACAGTTGCAGCCCCTGTCATGTGAAGGCAGAAGGCATTGACTGAGTGATTGACAGCTGATATTAACCAATCCATTCGCGTTCAGTTCTAGCGGAGTGGGCCAATAAGAAGAGCACAAAGGCGGGGCAAGCATTCCGGGTTTTTTTTACTTCAGCAAGTTCACAATCGCATAACAACTGTTTTAATCTGTTCCTGAGCGCTGCGTTTGGCATCTTTAGGTGCAAAGATGCATCCTGCATAAATGTCTCCTAAATCCGCGCATGCGTCGAGGATTTAGCAGTGAAAACAGGTCGCACGGCAACAATTTATGCACTAGCACAAATGCTTTCAAATATATATTTTAGGTCGCATAAAATTTCGGGTGCATACGCCGAAACGGTCGAGCCCTAGCATCATTACTTGTTATTATTTCCTCATAATAATAATAGTAATAAAATAAGGAATTATCATTAAATCACAATACAAATTACAGTGAACTCCAAACGAACTCTCGTCTGGTCTCCGCCACCAGCTGTGGGGAAAAAGCCATTATAAGGACACAGATCACTCTGCTTATTCATGCCAGAGTCCCGCGGAAAAAGAGTGATTGACAGGTGGTAATTTGTGTATAACTTTATTTATTTATGGTTTGGTTATGGGTAAAGCAAAGACCATGTGGGTCAGGTAGTGAAAACGGTACTCTACAATTATTAAATTTGTTATGAATTAATTGATATTTAACAACAACCACCCCCACGATGACGATACCATCGTCCATCGCCGATGTTCACATTAGACATCGTACGATGCCAAATTGGTCAACATCGCCCAACCCTAATCTCACCGCTGTCATTTTAGTCTGCCGCCCCACCTCTTGCTCGCCTCTGATGTGCAGGTAAAGCGAGTTTGCGCCTGTAACACAGCACCCCCTCTGTTCAAAACATGTGTCATTATTCATTATTCACAGTCACATATTTGAATCGATTTTAACCGACTCACGTTGAATCGTTACATCCCTAGGATATAGAGTTATTTTTCCATAGTTTCTACAGAAGTAAATCATCCCAGGCTAGGCATTTATAATGCCATTGACAGACAGTGCAAAACCCTAGTGATCAACCACCATGGGATATTCAATGGCCTGTGTAGATAGTGAAAAATCAGTCTTGCCAGTATAATACATGTGTCTTTAGTAAATGAGAGACATGCAGACAATTGGTGAAATTAAATGAATGTTTATTATGCATAAATATTTGTTAAAACATAAAAATATGTATAACAATTGAGGTAGCATTTACTGTAGTTCAGCCTTTGCTTTTCCTTTGCTAAACCTTCCACAAAAAAAAAAAAAAATGTATAAAATCTTAAATGTATAAAACAATTAAAATGTAAGCAGAGGTAACACTTAAATAAACAAGTGTTTTTAAATTTTTAGCAAATTTTGTATTTTTAATTCTTTGCATTTCATATACAATGCAAAAGTGACCCTAGACTATAAAACCAGTAAGGATTAACTCTCTATGTATTGTTTGTAAGAATTATTAGATGCAACTATTTGAAAATCTGAAATCTAAGTGTGCCAAAAAATGGAAATAGTGAGAAAATCTGCTTTAAAGCAGAATAATTAAGAACAAAACTTTTTATAGTTTGAAAACTTTTTCTTTGTTTGTTGCTTATGTTTCAGTGTAAAGGCTTATATTACTACACTGTATGCTTGTTTACCAGCATAGCATTAAATAGCATTGGAACATATGGAACATACCTTAATTATTAGCCCCCCTGTTTATTTTTCTCCCAATTTCTGTTTAACGGAGAGAAGATTTTTATAAACATGATAGTTTTAATAACTCATTTATACTAACTGATTTATTTAATCTTTGCCATGATGACAGTAAATAATATTTGACTAGATATTTTTCAAGATACTTATATCTTCTGCTTAAAGTGACATTTAAAGGCTTAATTAGGTTAATTAGGCAGGTTAGGGTAATTAGGCAAGTTATTGTATAACGATGGTTTGTTCTGTAGACTATCGAAAAAATATATAGCTGAAAGGGGCTAATAATTTTGTCCTTAAAATGTTGTTTAAAAAATTTAAAACTGCTTTTATTCTAGCCGAAATAAAACAAACAAGACTTTCTCCAGAAGAAAAAATATTATCAGACATACTGTGAAAATGTCCTTGATCTGTTAAACATCATTTGGGAAATATTTAAAAAAAGAAAAAAAAAATCAAAGGGGGGCTAATAATTCTGACTTCAACTGTATATCAAAATAATTTTTTAGTAATTGCTTTAAAATCTGTTAACTTATTTGTCAGCTGACTTAACTGAGAAATACTCTGGCTTACCTGTTACTGTTTGGGGAAATAATTGATTGAATGTAGTTTTTTTTAGAGTGTGTTTAATATTTTATCATTACTTTGGTTTTGAAATTATGGTAACTGAAATCATATTATTAACACTTGTCAAACTATACTGTATTGCTTTCCTGGAGCCAAGTTTGAAAACCCCTGGGTAAACTAACTATATTAGGTGGCAGATATCCTGAGCTCCAGTGATTTTACTCCGTTACTCACTGCTATTATATAATCAGTGTTCTCAGCTTAAAACATTCATTGAAAAATAATTAATTTTAGGTGCTAGGCTGGCACGTAGAATGCAACCATACACATGACTTGAGGGGTGTTTTAACTCACTGCAGGGGATTTGTTAGCTCATCAGAAGTCTGAGACCTTGTCAGTGCATCGGTTCTCTGTGAGTGGCACAGACTGACCTCATAGCTCAGCACACCGGCTCTCAAGATAGATCTGAAAAACAAAACCGTGTCAGTATTCTGGGGCATCTCTTGAATGTGACCCTCAGTGCGCTAATAGCTGGCTGTGCTGTCACTGCGACAGTAATCATTTCCAACAAGCCTTTGCTATCTTTAAATGCTCCAATGTTAGTATAAGCACATGTACCGGTTGATTTATTTGCATTTACACTAGAGCTGTCATGATAATCGCTGTTTTGCAGAACTGTGCTATTGACAAAACAACTGCTGAAACCGCGGTCAATCATTCATTTATTCATTTACTTTTCGGCTTAGTCCCTTTATTAATCAGGGGTCACCACAGCGGAATGAACCACCAACTTATCCATCATATGTTTTATGCAGTGGATGCCCTTCCAGCTGCAACCCATCACTGGGAAACACCCATACACTCTCACATTCACAAACATATACTACGGACAATTTTGCTTACCCAATTCACCTATAGCACATGTGTTTTGACTTGTGGGGGAAACCGGAGCACCCGGAGGAAACCCACGCGAACACAGGGAAAACATGCAAACTCCACACAGAAATGCCAAGTAACCCAGTCGAGGCTCAAACCAGCGACCTTCTTGCTGTGAGGTGACAGTGATACCCACTGTGCCACCATGCCACCCTGAAACCGCAGTAATTGTACCTTTTTTTTACGATATTTTGTAAAAATTGAACTTTTTTTCTTGCGCTTTATCCTTGAATATTAAAGAAATTAGTAATAGATACAAGAGTGTTTTAAAGTGTGTATTTTCTCCTTGCCATTTGTTATTGGTGTATTAAGACTGTACAAATGGCTGACACTCTCGTTTAGGAAATGTAATGTTACATCCCCAGTTTGACAATAGTTTGACTTTCAACTTAATGAAAAAGAAGAGCCAGACAATTTAGATTTAGCCAATATGCAAAATCTGCGACACTACATCCTATCTGATTATCGTCTCATCTTGCTGTCAGCCAGCCAAGCACAACTGCCCTCACAAGCATCAAGCTGCGGTGCAACCTCAAAAAGAAGACAGTAGCTGAAAATAACAAAGTAAAGTATCAGGTACAAATGCCTTTTGGCTGCAGCGTGCCTAGTTAATTATATATAAATGCAATTCATTGTATTTTTCATTTAATAAAAAAATATTGAAGCTAAAATTATTTTAAAAGGTAGGCTAGATTATAATTTTATTATATATTAAAAATATATTTTCATATATGTGAATTGCTAGGCGAACATCAACAGATTTCTCAGTGATGACAAGCTGACAAAACATTGCTGCAGCCCTGAAACAAGTTTTATTTATGGAGAAAATTAAAAAGGTGTTCTGTGTTCTTTGGGTGTTCTGTGTTGGTCTGAGAAATTTCTATATTCCATATAAAGTATGAAGCTGATCGCGGTGTGCTTGTGGCATTCTGAAAAATTGAGATGTTGTTGTCTGGAAGGTGCGAGTGTGCCTCCACTGGAATTAACGAACTTGCGGGCAGAAAATAGGCAATATGTAAGGCCGCCATCATTTGCAGTCTCCAGCCGTTGATCTTGCTCAGACATACTGGATTCACCTGATTTGTTGACAAATGGGTTGCGGATCTGTTTCTTGGCAATTCGCGGGTCCTTCACTGGGCCTTTTTCTCTTTGCAAAGAAACTTTTTAAAGACATCTGTTTCTTACTCATTTTGCTGCTTGTGGGTTAAATGTTGGTGCTCAAATGACTGAGATGTAACCAAGAAAATATGGTAGTTTTTCAAAATAAAAGATCGTTCAGGCTCAGATAATAAATAAAACTGAAATAATTGATGATTTATTGTGTGGACCGGTACCAATTGGTCCACGGACAAGTACTGGTCTGTTATCCAGTGGTTAGGGACCACTGATTTAAAATATGTGATGTGTTATAACTCGACACTAGAGCTGTATATGGAGTGCAAATTTTATATTTGCGGGTTGTTGGCGGTAATACAGATTTACCGCAAGATGATTTTCCTCACATGACAGCATTAATTTACACATTCATTCATTTGGCTCAAGCCAAGCAGATACCTTTAAAATTAGGTATTTTATATGACTTGGCATTACTTATGCCATGCTCCATCAGTTTTGTTTGCCTTTGGAACAGGGTTCGAAGTACTCCAAAATGAAATGATACAAATGATACACCATTTTAGCTGACATTGTGAGTCATTACTGCCCTGAAGAAATGAGCAAATAGGATGGCAAACATTTGCAGAAGAGCATGTGTGGGTGTTTCTACAGTGTAACAGTGGATTTTAATTGGGTCCCCAGTAAGAAGCTGAGGCCTGTATGCTGTGAAAGTGTGTTTCCTGCCTGTGCTGATGCCTGCAGGGCAGCTGTCTTTGGTAACCACAGGTTCTCCAGTGAGAGCCTTTGATTTGGTCAATAAAATGCGTCTGGTGATTTCAGAGAGCCTCTTGTGTGTATGTTGGTTAGGATTATGAAGGTTTGGGAAACCTCATGTGTGGTGAGCAGGAATGTAGCAGTTAACAGTCTTTGCTCTTTTTTGTATGCGTGCGTTAGTACTAATTAAACAATGGTAATGTTAGCTGGCTAAACAAGAAATATGGAATCGGTGACAGTTGCAATGTTAAATGGAAATCAGACGTACTTGTGTGACATGCAGGAACAAACATTATTGGTTTGACCTGTGGCTTTTAGATGTAATTACACATCCTCATTCCTGAGTGTTAATATTCCCAAATGACAGCTTTAACATGTTATCAACTTAGTTTTTTAATTGAGGCGTACAGTAATGAAACACAGATTTGTTTTCTACTCTATTGAAAGGGATGAGAATTAGCACCTTCATGTCCAAGGCCGGAAAAAGCCATTTCTACGTTGGAGGAAAGTCCTTACCTCAGGTGGAGGAGTTCAAGTATCTTGGGGTTTTGTTCATGAGTGAGGGAAGGATGGAATGTGAGATTGACAGGCAGATCGGTGCAGCGGCAGCAGTAATGTGGTCGATGTACCGGTCCGTTGTGGTAAAGAAGGAGCTGAGCCAAAAGGCAAAGCTCTTGATTTACCGGTCAATCTACGTTCCTACTCTCACCTATGGTCATGAGCTTTGGGATCTTTGAGGACAAGATCTCGGATACAAGCGGCTGAAATGAGTTTCCTTCGCAGGATGGCAGGGCGCACCTTTATAGACAATGTGAGGAGCTCTGTCACACGGGAGGAGCTCGAAGTAGAGCCTCTACTCCTCCACATCGAGAGAAGTCAGCTGAGGTGGCTCGGGCATCTGTTTCAGATGCCTCCAGGATGCCTATAGGGGGGTGTTTCAGGCATGTCCCAATGGGAGGAGGCCTCGGGGAAGACCCAGGACACGGTGGAGGGACTTTGTCTCTCGGCTGGCCTGGGAACACCTCGGGATCCCCCCAGAGGAGCTGGAGGAAGTGTCTGCGGAGAGGGAAGTCTGGAGTTCTGTCTGTCCTAAGACTGCTGCCCCCGCGACCCGGCCCCAGATGAGTGGATGAAAATGACATGACAGAATGTAATAAAATCTGAATTAATCATCCCAAAATATTGGTGCTTGCCTAGTTTGACAGTTTAATCCACAGGTGTCAAACCCAGGAGGGCAGCCCTGCACAGTTTAGTTCCAACCCTAATTAAACACACCTGATACTAATTGAGTCCTTCAGGCTTGTTTGAAACCTAC
Organism: Danio kyathit; assembly: GCA_903798195.1. NCBI lineage: Eukaryota > Metazoa > Chordata > Actinopteri > Cypriniformes > Danionidae > Danio > Danio kyathit. Next base: position 61,975,504 of record LR812523.1, on the reverse strand, counting down.
AGGTTAGTGTTTTGAAGCAGAGTTGGAACTAAACTGTGCAGGGCTGCGGCCCTCCAGCAACTGCGTTTGACACCTCTGGTTTAATCTGTCAGGTGGTACAGTACATTACCTTTCACACAGAGCTTTCAAAATCAAAACAAACAAATTTCACTTGTCCCCAACAAGTAGACAAGCATTAATGTTGAAGTGATCATGTCTCTTCAGAAGACTTAACCACTGAGTTCTTGGGGATTAAGTTTATACACTCATTTTTGAAGAGTCAATTTTGGTGTCATAAGCTTTTTAGTAGAGGCACATGAATCTTTTCAGTTACATTGTCTGTGATCATGTTTTTGGGCTAGAACGTTTTTCAGCTGAAACTTTTTCCAGGTCAAGTTAGCATGTAATTATAAGGCTTTGGTTAATTGTTTCAACTAGCACCGACTAAATGAACACCTCAAAGCAATGTCACATCTTTCTTTGGGAGTTCGTTTTCACCTGGGAACCCAAAACTGCTTCGAGGTACTGTTGGAAATATACTGAATAAATGAGTGATATCGAGTCTTGGCGTGTGGACAGTATAGCCGCGGGGGCCATGTGGCGTATTGACTTTCATTAGATCTCACTCGACGCGCAATTGAGTTTGTCAGTGAAATGTGATCAGACCCATCAGCTGTCTGTTGGAGATGCTCCCTGTCCCTGCTACCGACATGCTAGTGGACCTAGATACCTTTTCACACAGAAGCTCTTCATTTCGCTTCCTCTCTTATCCTCCTCGCAGACCCTCGAAATCTCATAATAAATTGGGCCAGAGAAGGTCATCTTAGGTTAGATTGTGTGCACAATTTAAAATGCCATTACATTTTATTGTTAGCCTAAGGTACATAAGGTGCACCGTGGAACACTTCTGGTGTCGGATGGTAATACAGTGGTGAATTAAATACCATAGTGCTGAATATTTAATAATAATAAAGATAATTTTAGTGCATCTATTTTGAAGATGTGTGTAATTTGTTTTAGCTGATCATGTCATGATAAAAATGGGCATGATGGGACGACATTAATGGACAAATCAGCCTACCAACTTTATTGTAAAATGTGTGAAATGTTGTTTTTGTCATTCTAAAATAGGGCTGGGTGATACAGCAAAAAAAATATCACGATATAATGTTTCATATCATTCGGTATCGATAATTATTGAATATTTTTTACAGTCCATTTAGGAATATTAGGATTATTTTATTTATTTAAACGCTTTATTTTAATTCACCAACATTACTAAATTTGTAAGGTGTCAATAATAATGATACAGTAAACCTTAAACTCTTTAAACAAATCAACTTATGATAATCAAATCTGAGCTTACAAGTAAAGAAACCATACCATCATTATTCAAATAATTATTGAAACATTACAAGTTGTTAAGTACAATAACAACATTACCCCTATGCTAAAAACTCTTTCAGATGGGGTGATAGTGGCTGGGATGCAAAAGAAAAGAAACCAAAAAGCCACTCTGGCGTCATCCATACATCCTTTTTTATTTGCAATCTCCTTACTGCTGCTCGTTATTCTGACCTGAGGTGGGGATGACGAGTTCATTCATATATTGCATCTAAAACCAGGTGAAAAGTGCGAGTTCGTGGTTTCCATTACAATTTTCAATGCGCTTTGCTCTCACGCTCCCCTGGTGTCTAGGCGACCATCAACCGTTTTCAGAGGATGACAAACAGACAATCCATTGCTGCGGTTTCGATACAAGTTTTTATTTATGAAGAGAATTAAACAGCACTGCAGTGTTTGGATGCGCTGTGTTTGTCTGAGGTAATTAGTCTGCCATTATTACTGAAATGTGTATAATCCACACAAAGTGTGAAGCTGATTGGTTAATTCTACTTACATGAATCGCGGTGTGCACGTGGCATTCTGATTTTACATTACATTTTTTGTGTAAGCAGGTATTTTACAGTACTTTCAATATACTCATAAATGTATCTGTCAGTGTTTAAAACTATTATATTTAATTTGCCAAAATCACACAAGTGGCAATTTCACAGGTGTCACATCCATAACGGAAAAGTGTCACATCCATAACGACACTTTTTCCTCATAAATGCAAAAATATAAAATAAAATAAAATCAATCATGTTTGATCTTTAGTGAGCCGACTCATATCTGTTTGATTAGCATTGTTTCTTTTGGGTTGTGCAGTTTAATTGACAGAATTTCTACAAAGTATGTTGTAGACTGTAAACTCACAGATTTTTTTTGTCACATCCATAACGCATGCTTGTTTTTCTCATTGAAAGTATAAAAAATGTTTAAAGATTGATATTTTTCTGCTCCTATAACTCTGTGGTCAGTTGTTTTGGAAAATATAAACAGATGTTTCAATATAATGTTATTGTATACTTTCTATGTGAATTTATGTTTTGAGTTTTTACTGCAAATGTCACATCCATAACGCTGGAATTGCTCATATATATATATAGATTAAACAAAATCTATTATCTGTTAACATCCATTTACACTACACGGTTTTCCACTAAAAATTTAGACATGTTGGCTGTTCGTTTACACATTCGTGGAGTTTTTGACATTCATATTGGTGCAATGCCTTGTTGTGTAAATGAAGCTTTAAAATAGTACCTAGGTATGCTTTGTCATTTCAACAAGGCATATTGCTTGTGAAAGCTCCATCAGAAAGTTGTCACTGACCAGACTAATCAAATGACTTTGTTAGGATAATACATACTTTTGCATATTCCTAATTGTTGCTGACATGCTATGCCCAAAGTACAATATTGGCCATTGTATTTACTCATTAGCACAGAAAACATAATGTACATAGAGCGCAATATGTCACCAAAACATGAGACGTTTTAAACTGGCCTACAAAAGCAGCCTCTGTCTCTTGAATGGTGTCCCGTCCTTTGGTCTGGAGGGAAAATGAATACTCTCATTGAAGTACTTAATATGCAGAATTTGTCCTCAAAGATGAACAATTACTTTGGAGGCCTGAGAAGGGCCAGAAGCATAGTGGACAAATGAAGAGAATGGTGTTTGTGTTGGGTATTTTGTTAGTGTGACACCAGGAGTGACCCTTCAGAGTATTCTGTGTCAGTCTAATTGTGCAGATAAAACAGGGAGAGCAAACCAATGCAGTGGCCCTCTCAAACAGCCCGGAGCCATGAAAGAGCCCCTTTATTCCATGGACTGCGCTCCGCTCATGAGAAACTTCAGCCATGCCTGTGAACTTGGACTCACAGCGATCAAAGTATCTCACGCTGATGAGCCTTGCCGGGGTTTCCCAATCAATTCATGTCGTTTAACATGCCCATGGACAGCCAGTGTGAAGATGATATTATCCCAGTGGATGGAAAGGTTTGACCACACACACATACACACACACACACCGTGGGAGCTCTTGGTGAGCTGTTAACCGTAGCTTTTCACCGGGAATGGTTTGGGTGTCCTTGAAAATCCTCCAGTCTCTTGTGGGATTAGGGGCACTAAACCCCTTTTCCCCCTCTCCTCTTTTCACAGGACTGTGTCTCGCTCTCTGTGGAATGCTACTTTAGCGTGACCTTTCACCCATACGCTCAGAGCATTGGGTTGGTGGGGGAAGCGTGTGTGTGTGTGTGTGTGTGTGTGTTTGTGTGGGTGCTTAATGGAAAGAAGGTGGTTGTAATGAATGTGTGTTCAGGTGAAAGTACAGTAAATCAGCGGCATGTTCTCCTGATCTTGTGTTAGTCTAGGAATTAAATGGATGTCACCATAGTAGCTAAATTAATTTTCTTTGGTGCATGCTGAAAATGGTGCTAATTATCATTTTTAAACATGTAGATATAAATTTTCTATTTTTTTATTTGGTTTTGTTGTGAATAAATCTAATTCACACATATCCAAGGTTATAATGAGGATTGACATGTTTTCAACACTCTTTTCTCAGAACTGAGTGACACCAAACAAGTAAAGATCCTGCTCATTAAACAAATGTCGAGCCTAAAATAGCCTGAGACGGCACACCCACAGACCGCCCACTGTCCGTTCTCTGACTGTCTGATGCTTGGTGCTTACAAAACTGACAAGAATTGCCTCAAAGTGCCAGTTCTGATCTGATTGGCTGATAGGCTGGTGTTGTGCAACTTCCGGCTTTGTTTTAGTTGTCCACAAAGTTGTTTAAGGTGACCAATATGCCAGCATGGCATTATGATTGCTACTAAGAAAGAGTAAGTGTCTGGATGTGCTAAAAGGTTAGTGAAATGAAAGCATCTTTATAATGTTATTTTTGGTCTATTCTGGAGCATGGTAGCAAGCGAGATGTCTTCAAGCAGTGCAGAATGTGTTGTACTTGAAATAATTGTTCTTTTTTGTGATATTTTAACCGCAGGGGTAATTCACTGACACAATTGTATTAAATAAAATGTGGTTTTGTAGCAGAAGGTTGAGAGGAATTCTGAAACTGTGTTCCAAAACAAAGTGCACCTATAATTCACTTAATTTTAGCACATGCTGATCCGACTGTCTGCAAACAGAAAAAAGAAGATTTAGATCAGGTTTTACAAACACCCTGTAGCTGTTTTACATCTTTAAGTTACTCAAAATGACACATTTGGCCTATCTGCTAGATTTTTGCTGACACATGAACACATAGCTCTGGGCAGGTAACATAGAAAGAGTATACAGTGTTTACATGTTCTACTGACAATTAGAAATACAAAGCTAGTCAGTCGTCGAACCAGCTAGTTTGTCTCTATACAGGTTGTTTTGGACAATTGCGCAAACATTTAGGCATTTCTTACATTCTTTTCTTGTGTGTTCGACTGTTTTAGATAGTCTTACCCCTAAACAGCTGAGGAAACTAAAAGACATGTGATTGATTTATTTACATGTGGGATAAATAAACTCTTATTAAGTAAATAGGCAGATTTGTCTGCAGGTACGACCAAAAGAAATCTTTACAGCAATAATTTAAAGTGTAGTTGCTATCTAGATGACAGACAGGAAATCTTTGCCACATCAGTTCTCTTTAAATACAGATTGCAGCACAGGCCATGGTTTCTGATTAATGAACAGTTGACTCTTATGTACTGGTGCATTTCACCACTTCTTTCAAAGTGATTCACAAAGATTCACAAAGCTTAAGCTTCAAACTCACTTATAACTTTACACTTTGAGTCAGACTTGAATTAACTGTTAAAAGTACACTGTGCACTCTAACAAAAACTTAAGTACTTCTGAACAATCTTCCTTATGAAGATATTCTATCATTTGGCAAGTAAAACGTCTTTTGGCTCCAAAAGACAATGGTTCCCTAGTGGTGCCTGACAAATGGACCTGACCTTATACTGTTGAGTTAAATGTTGAGCTACGTGAGACTAAAATGCATTATCTTGTCAAGTCTGATGAAGTGTCATCTGTCATTACTACTTTTTCAAGGTTATTTCCTCTCCATGTCAGCTAGCATTCATTCATTCTGTGGAAACGAGATTATGAAATGTGATGAGCAGTTGGGCAGTGGGTCATCATTTGAAGGCACTTAAACCATGACTGTGCAGCTTTAGCATCGATCTGCTCATACATTAATGCTCTTTTGAGAAGTTCGGGTCATTGATTTTATCACTATGTGATACTTTCCATTCAGATCATTTGTACCTGCGTAAATGTATTTTGCGGAGGCTGAATCATTCTTCGATTTGCTTTGCTGTTTGTCCTCTTGTCCTGTATTCCAGTGCACAGGTGCTTTTTTTGGTTTTCTTTTTTTGGATTAGATCGATATCAAGTGGAAAAACAGCTGCCTGGGAGCCAAGTGCTCACTGTCACAAAGCAGCCATTGTTCAGTAACTCAAGGATTGAAACTAAGCAATCCTTTTTATTGGGTTAAGCTATTGTGGCCCAATTTTCTCCATTCTTCCTGCTCGGGCTGAAGGTGTACAGTATTCTTAGTATTGTGGGTGGATTTGTCATTGAGCACTAATAAAAAGTGTCAATGAAATGAAGGCAGGGGAAGGGACATATTGAAAATCCAATGCAAACTTTGATCAGCTTTTCTAGGATTTCCTGAATCCAGTTGGATTCATTCATTTTCTGTCTTGACGAGTCACTTGAATCTAAAAGCACAAGGTTTGGTCTGTTCTGTTGGTTCTTGTATGTGTTGTTGAGGTTTAGAAATTAAATGTCCAGTGGAACTTTTACACTGAATGATATGACTCTGCTCAGATAAGCTCGGTATGGTTTGGGATGGCTTGGTTCGTTTGATTTTCCTTTGCAGTATCGCTTTGGAGTGGGTGGGATTATAGGCATGTCATTACAGTTTGACGCCCCTTTACTAACATGACATTAAGCCACCTCATCTCTTGCAGCTTTCAAATGGATCCACTTCTCAGCCACCTGTTTATGATGATATTACTTACATATACACTCTCAGAAATAAAGGTGCAAAAGCTGTCGCTTGGGCTGTACCTTATTAAAAGGTACATTTTTGTACTTTACAGCTGGGCATTAGTACCTTTAAGGTACACATTTGTACTTTTTAGGTATTAATATGTACCCTTAAGGACCTATTAGGAACAAAAAAGTACCTTTTGAAAAGGTACTGCCTCAGTGACAGATTTTGTACTTTTATTTCTGAGAGTGTAGGGATGTCCCGATCTGGTTTTTTTGCCCTTGAGTTCGAGTCATTTGATTTTGGGTATCAAAACCGATACTGAAACGCGATCCGATACTTTTATAATACATCAAAAATAAAAAATAAAATAAATAAAGAAGAGCTAAGAAACAAATCCAGGAAGTTCTTTATTATTTTTTTATTTCACCTTATTTTAACATTCAACAACTCTGTTAACAAGCAGAGCACTTCTGTGAGTTAGCTTGAACAATCAAGTAATAAATAACATAAATTCTTCACCCTTTGCAATCCCAAGTTTACATATTTCACAGTTTGCTATGGCAATGTTGTCGTCATGAATTTTATAATACCTCCAGACCTCAGACATTCTCTGGTTGTTTGCCAGATAAGATACTGTTGCGGCCGGAAGTTAACAAGAATTATCAGAATCAGAATCAGAATCAGTTTTATTGCCAAGTGTGCTTCACACACACAAGGAATTTGTTTTGGCAACAGAAGCTTCCAGTGTACATAAAGTGACAAGTGACAACACAAAATTAAGTGTGAGAAAAAGATAAACATTAAACAGAGATGCAGTTAGTCAACAAGATAAAAAGATCTGGATGTTGAATTGTATGTACAGATTTGTTATAAATATACAGGTTGTAAGGTGCTGTGTACAAATGCGTGTAAGAAAGTATTGCATTGAATATTGTTATAAGGTGCTGATGGCAACAGTTCGAACAGATAGTGTGCTGGGTGTGAGTCGTCCAGAGTGATTTTGCGAGCCCTTTTACTCACTCTGGAAGAGTACAGTTCTTGAAGTGTAGGAAGGGTAGTGCCAGTTATTCGTTCAGCAGTCCGGACTATTCGCTGTAGTCTACGGAGGTCAGTTTTGGCAGCTGAGCTGAACCAGACGGTGATTGAAGTGCAGAGGATGGATTGGATGACAGCTGAGTAGAACTGTACGAGCAGCTCCTGTGGCAGGTTGAACTTCCTCAGTTGACGAAGGAAGTACAGTCTCTGCTGGGCTTTCTTCACAATAGAGTCTATGTGAATGTCCCACTTCAGATCCTGAGAGATGGTGGTGCCCAGGAACCTGAATGACTCTACTGCAGCCACAGTGCTGTTCATGATGGTGAGTGGGGGGAGTGCAGGGGGGTTTCTCCTAAAGTCCACTATCATCTCCACTGTTTTGAGCGTGTTCAGCTCCAGGTTGTTGTATTTGCACCATAAAGCCAGCCGCTCCACCTCCTGTCTGTATGCAGACTCGTCGCCGTTCCGGATGAGGCCGATAACAGTAGTGTCATCCGCAAACTTCAAGAGCTTAATGGAGGGGTCTTTTGCGGTGCAGTTGTTGGTGTACAGGGAGAAGAGCAGCGGGGAGAGAACGCATCCCTGTGGGGCACCAGTGCTGATGGTGCGGCTGTCGGATGTGATTTTGCCCATTCTGACTAGCTGTTGTCTATCTGTCAGAAAGCTGGTGATCCATTGACAGACAGAGCTGGGGACAGACAGCTCAATCAGTTTGTTCTCGAGCAGTGATGGGACGATGGTGTTAAAGGCAGAACTGAAGTCCACAAACAGTATCCTTGCGTAGTTCCCTGGTTTGTCCAGATGTTGAAGGGTATAATGCAGTCCCATGTTGACTGCATCATCTACAGACCTATTTGCTCCATAGGCAAACTGCAGGGGGTCCAGCAAAGGTCCATTTATTTATATCATTTATTAAATTTCCCATTAATTGTATTTTATTAACATCTACCCCTACTCCAAACCTAAACCCAACCATTACAGTAATGTAAAAACAGTAGTTGTACCGAGTATTATTTATGTTATCTATTGAATTACCCAATAAATTATATTTTTTAACCTCTACCCCTACCCCAAACCTAAACCCAAGTGTCACAGTACTGTAAAAATATGAATTATTGTTATACAGTGTCACAAAAATGATGCTATATTGATGTGCGAATTCGCAGCTGTATCCTATCTAGACTTTACCACATACTCGCGCTTTCTGCTTCAAGCTGCTTCTGTGTTCTACTTTGCCAGCATTTAACCAATAGCATCTAACTCTGTGCCACAGCATAACTATAGATGTGTTCAAAAATAATGAGAAAATATATCTATATGTAAATATTCGAGTCCTGATTGGGAGGTAGCGTCCGTTTCTAATAGGGTCTAAAACTGTGTGATCAGGCCTGATTTCCGATCGCGTGATCGGATCTGGACATCCCTACTTCAATATGATTTTTTGACAGTTACTCTAGTATGCAAACGCTCGCTCACAGAAAGAGAGAGAGCACAGATAAGAGATCACCACTCACTCTTTTGTTGATCATTAACTTCATTCATTTGTATTGTTTATAAGACTTTTTATTTCCTTTTGTACCTTTCTTTGCTCATGCATGTAGGTTTTGGGCTCATAAACCAACTGTAAAGATGTATGTAAGTATTTTTTCTCTCCTCTTACACGTCGTCTCACCTGATTATAAATAAATGGACAGATTTTTCAGGAAGAGAGGAACATTTGTACCTTGTCTTCTGATCATGATTCAGCCATATTACGATGCATGCCACAGTCATGTATTAAAATAGTCCTACAGCGGCTGTTGCAGACTGCTTAATCCAGCAGGTTTGGTGTCTCATGTATCATATCCAGTCACATGGGTAGTGATGATTCTCTCTGGCCAATCAGTGGTCTGCAGTGTTCACACATCACATGTTGGTAATGGTAAACTCAGTCAAAAAGTAACAGGTAGTGTACTCCACCCCAAAAGTAACCATGCCATACCATGCAGTGTAAAAGTGCCATTAACTGTTCATTTCCTTTCCTTCAGACTAGATAGAGGTGTTTTTTTTTCCTTCAAGACACCATTAAAAGATTTTTTTTTTGCTCAAACTGTGGCCTGTGGGGGTTTAAAAATGCGAGTCAATGGCTATCGACACTGTTTTTTGAGTTTAAAAACAAACTCCAGTAAACAAAATGAAAGTCAATGGCTTAGTTTTGTAGATATGCAGGTAAAGGTTTTTCAATGAACCTGGCCTGCTGTTTTATTACGCTGGCACATTTGCTCAGAAGTAACTACCTTCCTGCTGTGAGACCAGATGCAACCCTCCTAAATAGATAGTTTGCCTAGAGATTGATTTCTTTAGCCTAGATTCTGTAAAGTACCTTTTTTGATTGAAAAGAATCTCACCTCCAGAAACTGATGTTCTTATTATGCTCTCACTGGAGTAAAGTGATCCCACAGGGGCGGTGCGTGAAAAAAAAGACGGTAGCTTTAAATTGCTCCCTATGATACTTCTGCAATCAGGTTGTGTTAATTACACAGTGTTTGGCTTGTGGTGAAGAACACATTCCATCAAGTCTGTGCGTTTTTTTTTTTTCACTCTGACATTTTGGTGCCTGAAGCATTTCCACAAACTGAAATAACCCAGAATCTCACAGACCTCGAATCATTTCCTTTTCTTAAAATGGCTGCCTGGCCCTTTTACGTCCTGCCTTTGGGGTTTAATGGGTTGTGGTTAAAAGACTTTTAAGAAATGCATATCCTTCAGTGCTCATTTGTGTGAAACTTTTTAAGCATTTCAGGATATTTCCTTACCACATGAATCCTTCATCCAAATGCACTATTTCGACAATACCTAAAGCATATAATGAGCGTTGCCTTCCTAATTCAGAATTTCAGAGATATTTTTCATTTGCACCACAACTGGTGAGAGTGTAAAACTAAAAATACAAACAACAAAACGGTCAAACTACTTGCTTTGCAAACACTGTTTATGACTATACATAAAAATAAAGATAATATAAGAAAATATCAGTTTGCAGCATTCAAAATATTGAATTTACAGATTTTGACAACTAGTTCAACATTTTTGTATGTAATGACTCAAGTAATGAAATGAGGACTATTAGTTTTATATGGAATGACTATTCAGCATCCACAAGTTTAGTTAATTTTGACTGACATAACATAAGCAAATGATAATGTTACAAACAGCAGAGAGTTGTATGATAGCAAATGATCCATGTCCAAAAGTATGTGCAATTTGTTGGAAGGAATGAGAAACTGCTACTATGCTGTGCACAAGTGACTAATTGTTTTGAGAAATGCATTAACTGTTGTGCAAATGTAAATAGTGTTGTGAGAAATGCACCAAAGCGACTGAGAAAAACTAATTCATCTTATTTAATTCATCTTGTTGTCTATATCTAACCACATATTTCCCGACTTTGGTCTTTTGAATCTCTTACATGTTCTGAGGTAACGTGTTTGGGCTGAGCGCAAAGATAAGTAAATATATTAATTAGCTCAATGTAACCACATACACTGATTCTGCACACTTGACTAATTGCTTGCCTTTATTTCCTATAATGTATAAACTTATAGTACGTTATACTTTTATAATGGCCATTATTGATTAAAACCGATTATTATTTGATTAAAACTGATATTCAGCAAAAGAGAGGGCATGTTTTGTGTTTTCACTGAAAATGAAAGGAGGCAGTTATGGTATAGGCTCCGTTTTGTTATGCTTACAGTGAAGATGACGCTCATATAAATATGTAGCTACACACAGCAAAAAAAAAAATCAGTGTACATTTAACTCAATTTGAGTTTAACTTAAAACTCCTTGAGTGTACATATGACTCCCTCCATTTTGGAGTTAAAATAACACTTTCTAAAGTGTGACATTTGTACATTACTCTCAGAGTTGATTTTAACACAGAGTTTATTCTTACATTGAACTGGAGTGTGTGTACCCTTCAAAGTGTTAATATATTACCTTTTTTCCTATATTATCAATTTGTGTGTGTGACAGATAACAGTGATCAAATATGTTGAAAATAGTTTTAATTTATTAAATGTTCATTAATCTTTTCAGAAATAATTTCAATACATTCAACTCTTTGCATTTTAAAATGCAACAAGACATGTTTCAAGTTTAAGTAAAACATACTGGTTTGATCACTGTTTTGTTTGTCTTAAAAACCGGTTCGAGTATAAAAACTGGACTTCCCATCACTAGTGGGAAATACACTGCATATTGGGTTAAAAGTTTAACACTGGAAAAAAAAAACTTTAAAATATATGCTGTTTCACACTCGTGGACTAAAATGTACTCCGGTTTTAACACTGAAAAACACCAAAAAAATCACACTGTATATTTAACAATGGAATTTTTGCTGTGCACGACACCTCAAAATTTTTAGTGTCTGTTAAGTTGCTAATACTAAAATGAAAATAGTCAGTTCCTTATATCATGTTTTCATTTTATTGTTAAGATAGTGAAACAACGTAGCCAAAGTGATGTGAATGATGTTATAAAGTACACTGTTCCCTTTGAAGATTTACCCGACGTGTCCTCGCGGGAGTTTGTTTTCCATATCAAACTTGCGAAGTCTGAACTACAAGGAAAGGATGCAAGACTGAACCGTGTGTAGGCTACTTAATATTGAGAAAAAGCCCCAATCAGATAGGCGAATGTCTGCAGCCACGTCTCCTTTTTCAGATGTCTCTGTTTTTCCCCATACACACTAACACGGAGCAGCAGAATTTTCAAACTACAACAGCCTCTTCAGCATTTTCAAAAAGCTCAGTTTTCGGCTCTCGAAACCTCCGGCATACTGTGGACAGATGGCGTAACCGTAGCAAAACTTGTGCGATTTTAAACTAAAATGTATTAGTGTAAACGGGGCCTCAGTGCTGGATTGAGGCTGGAAGCATCTGCTGTGTAAAACTAAAAATTGATGGTTCATTCCACTGTGGCAAACCCTGATAAAACATGGAATAAGCCAAAGCAAAGTGAGTGAGTTAAATTGATATGCTATTTAAGAAACGTTTTTCAATATTGCACACTCATAAATTAGTGAGTCATTTTTATGTTATTGGTACTTTGAACACAACAGTTCAATAATCATGTACGTTTTGTTAAAATTATTAGCTTGCTTGATCTCAAAGCACAGATTCCACCATTAAAACAAAGGCATCTTCTTATTCTTATTTTCCTACAAAAATTGATTTTATTGGAGCCAGTTGTCTGTCAGGGTCTTGGCAGTGGCAACTTGTCTGAGAACATCTGCTAGAGTCATTTAAATGCAAAACCATTTAAGACCCAGGTGAAATGAGCCAGCAGCGGCCGAACATATTATTACCCGCATTATTGCTAGAAAATTGAGGTAATTTCACACACAAAAGAAATGTAACGTTTCATTATATGCATTTCTTTCACCAATCATGTAGTCGATTTCAAAAGAGGGTTTTGATGCCTAGTGTGAATGTGTCTCATTTCGGGAAGTGTTTGTGTGTTAGGCAGCTACAGTGTTAAGCATACTGATGAACAATGAAGTGTTTCTTGCTTTTTAGTGATGGTTGGGCTCAAGAATCAGCTGAAGTTGTCAAGATGAGCTTCAAAATAAACTTATCACCCAGTACAAGCCCTGAGCCGTGTAATGTCTTATTCTTGTTCCCAGCACTTGAATGAGAGCGCGCCACTCGAGAGGTCATGAATAGAGGGGCTGTGACTGTGTGGAGGGGACAGACTATTGGCCCACCACTGACCAGCCTGTGACACACATCAGGCCAGACGCACCTTGAGACGCCATGGTCCACGGGCCCAGTAAATGGAGCTCTTTATTCTTGTGGTGAACGGGGGGTGGGGGGATTTTCCTCTATGCGGTATCAGGGTCCAGGGTTTCTTATCCCCCTCCTTCTTTTGTCATCCGTCCCGAGGCTGCACTTACCACCACCACCCCCCGATCCTTAAGTGCCGCTCATTGGGAAGCGAACACAAAGGGGTGTTAGTATTCATTTTGTTTGTTTGCTCTGGACCTGTCAGCCTGTCACACAAAGCAAGCCAGATCAGAGAGGGCTGCTCCGCTCTCAATGGAACCCGAGGGGGTCCCATCTAGGAAAGAGGGAGGGGGACGTCTCTTCCCCAGCGTTGTTCCCACAGGGTAGGGTGGTCCGCTACAGAAAAAAGGGGATAGTGGAGGGGGTGCGAGGGCAGGACCAGGGTTTACTGGGGCAGAAAGGAGGGTGTAGCGTTGTTTCAAAGACAAGGCAGCCGTGTTAGGATCATATCAATCATTTGCAGATTTTGGAGGGAAGAGGGTTGAAGGAAAAGGGAAGTTTTGGAGGCTTCGTCTCCACGTTCCTGTCTCCTTTTCTTTAGTATATTTCGTTCTGCTCTCTCCCTGTCTCGGCCTCTTTGTGCCGAGGCCTTTCTGGACATCTGCCCAGACCTATACACAGGAAAAAATGAAACACTCAAGCCACCAGGCGATTTGCCAAATAAAGTGCTGCAAAGAACTTGTGTGTGTTTGTGCATGCATGAGTGTGTGAGAGCGAGAGAGAGAGGCAGGGTGTGTAGATGGGGAGATGTCAAGGGTTTTTTTATTCCCTAGATTTGTTTTTTTTTTCCTTTATTTTTCTTTTTTTTTGTAGAGTTCTGTCTGGTTTGGTTTCTAAAATCAACAGAAATCAAATATAAATGTATTGGTTGTCTTAGATTTCTATTTTATTGTTAATGTCAGTGGTCATTGGCTAATGCTTTAGAATTATAGTGCTCAGCATAATTTGAGTACACCCCATTTTGAAAAATAATATTTTTATCCATTTCTCAGTGAATATATATGTATTTTGGTGTATTTAAACAAAACAAATTTATTAAACAGATATATTTATTAAAATAATATTTTAGTCACCAAAGATATTTAGAAATTGAAAGTTAATTAAATAAAAAAAAAAAAAAAAAAACTACAACCAACAAAATTTCAATTATTTTTTTTTTCTTGCATTTTCCTCTTTTTTAAATTTATGTTTAAAATATTTTTCTATAACATAAATTTGAGTGTACTAGTTTTTAGACTAGTTTTCGTAAGTTATTTTGTTAGATAAGCTCTAGATTTGGCTTCAGTACTGACTAATGTATATGCACAAATATAATATTGTATAGCTTCCTATCAAAAATATAAATTTAAAAGATAGATTTGTGAGGGGTGTACTTATATATGCTGAGCACTGTACATGGATGGTAGTGTTGTCGCCTCACAGCAAGAAGGTCGCTGGTTCGTTTGGCATATGTGAATCCAGCAATCGTGTTCGATCCACGCCAAAACAATTGGTCCGAGATCACCTGAATAAGGTAAAAAAAAGTTATAGGTAATAAGGTAAAGCCTATAATGCACAAGGTTATGTATGAGAAAGACTTACCTCTGATTTATATTTGACAACCATGTCTGTGGGTGTCACCATTCAAAATGAAAGCACAGCTTTTCGCTTATAATGTCTTATTGCTCATTGCCATAAATTAAAATAAGGACGCATGACAGCTGAGCGGGACTCTGAAAAATAAACAGTGAAATATGAGTTGTCACATTTGTCACAAAGAGTTTACACAAACGTGACTTGTTTTAGCTATTTTGGTCCGTTTAGAAACTTTGCCGTGCGAACTGCACCAAGAACAAAGTGCAACATTGTAACAATTTAATCCCTTTTTCGGAACAAAACAATCGATCTACAGGTATGAAAGCACCCTAAAAAGAACTTATTTTGGAGCAGTAATCACAGTACTGTGATGCCAAGAAACCGTGATATTTTTGACCCAAGTTTATCATGCCGTCAGAATCTTATATCTCGTTATGTGCCTTGTTTTTGCAAACATTTTTTTTATTATTAAAGAAAATTAATTGGTAGTCCTAAAACAATTGCAGAAAAGAGCTTACATCTTTTGCTTTGCACAATAAGGTCAATATAAGCTGATATCTGAGTGTTTCTTTTTCTTCATATATTGGTGTTGGTTGATATTGTATTTTTAATTGTGCTGCTTATTTCCTACATTTCTATGTTTGGATCATGTCTTCAGTATATGTTTTATTTAAGAATTGAACATAATAACATTATGTTTATAATGTAACATAATGTGACTTTTAAGCATTTAATAAAGCAAGGAGATGCTTAATCTTTTCCTGCATGGCTGGAGTTGGTGATTTACTGTCTGTCTACTAATGGTGTTTAGTCTGGCTGGATTTGATCAGGCAGGTGAACAGAGGTCATCCATCTATGTACTGATCAAACACCTTTCACCTACCCGGATTAAAAGCCAACTCCAACCTTCTGAAAACATGCAGGTCAAATTAGCATAAAACATAACCACTTACAGTAAAAGCACAGGCTTTGCGTTGTGCATAATGGAAGTGTGTGAGTGAGGTATGGTTTTCATCAGGACTTTGCCCCTCAGCCTCCCCCAGACCTCTACCACCGCAGCACTCGCTCATTCCTGTGGTGCATTCCACAAACACTAGAAATGCCAAATGGAGGAATTCTTCGTCTGGATAAGGGGATTTAGTGAAGTGATCTATTGTAAACAGTCCGAGGCTGATTGATTTTCTGAAAGCACTAGGGTGATGACATGATGACCTCTGGATATATGCCACAAAGTGTGTTAACTACATTATGCTGAAATACATCAAAATGTAAGGTCACAGTGCAGATGCTTTGGTTTATAAGGCTTTCAAAACCCTTCACCCTAAATATTAAACGTTGGAGCATAATTTGTCTTGCACGTTTTGTGCTTTAAAATTCAGCACCTGAGAGATGATGTTTTTGGAAAGAAATTGGTTCGTTAAATGCAAAAATGAAGTCAGTTTTATTTTTTTTTCACTGAGCAATTTGACTCACTAATTTTATGGTTTAAGGCAGCTGCGCAGAACAGTGTTATGCCAGTTGCTCATCTATCCTCTAACGGTTTTCATTTTTACATTTATGCATGTTGGCAGATGCTTTTATCCAAAGTAATTTCAAGTGTGTTGTCATTGTACATCTTAATCACTTCATGAACATTTTCACCAAAACACCTTTCCCCTTTTTTTGTATTCATCAAAAGATCATGTAACTACTCAAATTTCAGCTTTGATTAAAAGAGGAATATATTCAGAAAATAATCTTTTCTCAGAATTTGTTTTGCTCTGTGAGGTGTTTTACTGTACTAGTGTAGTTTTGTAGACAATGATAATAGTGTCTAAAAACACCCTAGCAACACTCGACAAGCACCGTGCCATTGTTTTGTATAAACAACTGCCAGTCTCATTTTTGTGGAAAATGTAGATATCTTACATTTACACTAAAGCGAGTCTAAAAGTTAAAACAATTATATGCAGTGGGTACGGAAAGTATTCAGACCTCCTTAAATTTTTTCACTCTTTGTTTAGTAATTGTAATTGCAATCAGTAATTGCAGCCATTTGCTAAAACCATTTAAGTTATTTTTTTTCCTGATTAATGTATACACAGCACCCCATATTGACTGAAAAACACAGAATTGTTGACATTTTTGCAGATTTGTTAAAAAAGAAAAACGGAAATATCACATGGTCCTAAGTATTCAGACCTTTTGCTGTGAAACTCATTTATTTAACTCAGGTGTTGTCCTTTTCTTCTGATCATCCTTGAGATGGTTCTACACCTTCATTTGAGTCCAGCTGTGTTTGATTATACTGATTGGACTTGATTAGGAAAGCCACACACCTGTCTATAAAAGACCTTACAGCTCACAATGCGTGTCAGAGTAAATGAGAATCATGCCAAAGGAACTGCCTGAAGAGCTCAGAGACAGAATTATGGAAGGGCACAGATCTGGCCAAGGTTACAAAAAAAATCTGCTGCACTTAAGGTTCCTAAGAGCACAGTGGCCTCCATAATCCTTAAATGGAAGTTGTTTGGAATGACCAGAACTTTTCCTAGAGCTGGCCATCCAGCCAAACTGAGCTATTGGGGAGAAGGGCTTGGTGTGGCTGAGCTCCAGAGATGCAGTCGGGAGATGGTAGAAAATAGCAAAAGTCAACCATCACTGCAGACCTCCACCAGTCGGGGCTTTATGGCAGAGTGGCCTGACACATGAAAACCTGCATGGAATTTGCAAAAAAAACACCTGAAGGACTCCAATATGGTGAGAAATAAGATTCTCTGGTGAGACCAAGATAGAACTTTTTGGTAGTGGTGGGCAAAGCGAGGCTTCGTGAAACATTGAACCAGTCGAAGCAAATGTGTCGAAGCTTCGAAACGTTTCGAAACCCCACTCTACGGTGACACCTAGTGGTCATTTTTTATGTATTGCACTGGAACGGCTTCAGCAAAGAACAGTGGAGCAAACTGAGGTATTAAACCCCACTTTCCAGATGTAAAAGTTCAAGTGATTTAGTGGAGCGGTTAGGGCTCCTGACTATCATGTGGGGATAGTGGGATCGAATCCACACTGAGACAGCTATTTTGAAATGCTTCAATATCAGTTTGAATTGCTCTGTTCTTGTATCGTTCTGTTTCAACATTGGTCTGACATCCAAATAAACACTTTGTGAATAAATATGTCTTGTTTTGGTCATAAAACAGGGTTGTGCTACTTCAGACACGGTTTTGGCCAGAAGTTAACAAGAATTATTTATATTACTCATTAAATTTCCCATTTATTCTATTTCATTAATGTCTACCCAAAACCTAAACCCAACCATCACAGTACTGTAAAAATATTAATTATTGTTTTACAATGTTACAAAAATGATGCTAAATTGATAGCGTATCCGCAGCTGTATCCTATCTAGACTACACCATAAAACAGTAACATTATTAAAATACATAAAAATCATGATTTCGGTGTATTTGTACATGTCGGGATTCGAACCCAAAAATCATTTGAAGCACGTGCACAACGTGCACACTTACGGTCCACTAGGCCACATGAGACAAGGATTTTTTTCTGACCCTGTCACTTAAATGCAGATTCGCCAGCTCTCGAAACGCTTCTGAACTGATCGATGCTTTGAATCGTTTTAGTCACGTGACCAGGTGTTTTGAAACACTTTAGTCACGTGACCTGTGTGTTTCGGATCATGCTTCGGTGCAGTGTTTCGAAACACTTGCGCTTCGGGATCTCGACACTGTGTCGAAACGTCAGTTTCACGTCAGCTATCCCTACTTTTTGGTCTTAATTCTAAATAATATGTGTGGAAAAAAACAAGCACTGCTCAATATGGGGTGCTGTGTGTACATTGAGGGAAATCAATTAACCTAAATGATTTTAGCAAATGGCTGCAAAATAACAAAGAGTGAACATTTTAAAGGGGGTCTGATTATTTTCTGTACCCACTGTAAGTATGCTTAGGTTTAATAAATTTGCCTTGTTATTTAGAAGCATATTTCTTTAAGTTCATCAGTAAAGAAATGTCATTTATGACACACATTGAGGTTAGCCTCCTGACGAGGAGAGTTGTGGACTGAACGCAGCTGTGGAAAGATATTAGTCATGGAGCTGCATGATTCCTGCTAATGACCCCTGCTGACTGTTCTCATTAGTGCAGGTGGAGGAAACTTCATTTTAGTGACGTCCTGCTCACCATGCTGCCTTGTATTTTTTGAAGAAGGGATTAAATCCCTTTCTCTTAGTAAATATTTTGATTTCAATTACCAGTTTCTGTACAGCACTCATGCAGGAGCTATGACTCTGCACATTTCTTCATGATGAAAGACTTTTACAGCCAGCACACTCTTCTTCTTAATAAATCTACTGGTAAATGTCTGTGGATTGTGATTCTATCTGTCATTGTGACTCTGCCCCTCCACACAATGGCCATTAAAAGCAGCACTCAATGGATTTCTTATTATCACTTGAGCTGCTGTTCAGAGTGGATTGGCTTTGAATGCAACCATTAAACGACACAGATGTTTCCCGAATCGGAGCTTCTTCAGTTGTTGGCGTCTGGTGCATGGCAGGATGGCATCAGAATGCTGCTACATCCTATTATCCTCTATTCAGTCTCTGAACCACCACAAATGTTTCATTATCCATTCACTTACACATGCAGCATCTCTCAACTACAAACAGGGGGCTCTATTTAGTTTTTGCCAGATGCATTGTTAAAGCCAGGGCTTAACGTATCTGTATACGTATCATAATGGGCATCAGAAGGAGCCCATATTTTCCTCCTGGTCTTCGTCTGTGAACAACCATCATCCAGATGAAAATACCAATCGTGGCAACCAGTAGACCCTCTATAGGAGTGTGGTGGTTGGATTTCTTTTACTATCTCTCCATCAACGCTGGCGGTTTTATCTTTTATACGTTTGCAGCAGATTGAGCACTCTGCCGTTGCTGCCTACAGTCTGTTAATCAGTCGGTTCAAGCAGGGCGGATGAGTTCAGAGGGCCTGGTGGGACTACTCATAATTAATTATTCCCCACACCAACAAACACACAGCATGACTGGAACTTTAAAGCCAATTGCGGTGATTACGGAGGCTAATAGTATTAAAAGCCAAATTAAGAGATGAGAGATCTCAGTGCAGTGCAGCCAATGAGAGAGAAGGGCTCATTTGCGTTTGACCCTCTCCTCCAATCAGTCGAACTCATTATTGAAAGCATTAGACTGAGAGAGTGCGAAATTGAAATGGCTGCTAATTGGTTCTTTTGTGAAATAGCTCATTGTCATGCTAATTCTGAAGCATTAGCAAAGAGTCATGGTTGTGTAAACCGTAAAAGTTTAATGTTTAACGTGACCATTTCTCACCTGCTTATGAGACATTCGTTAAAGGGATGCATTTTTCAGATAGATTTTCAGTAAGTGCTTTTTTTTTTTCTTTATTTTGTGACTGATTTCAAATCGTATACTTTGGAAGCTGTGCAAAATTAGTACAATTATACATTGGTGGCTCACAGACTTGTGTGGCTGAGTGGTAGGCAGTTGTTTTGATAGAGAGAAACATTTCTAGTTTCAAAATTATTTGTTCTTGTCAAGTATATCCAAATTTCTTTTCCATTTCCAGCATAGGAGGGAAACGTCACAGTAACATTATATCTCTACTTGTATAATTATGGTAAAATGACATTTGATCTGTTCATAAATTAAGAGACTTAAAAATGGATTTCTTGATATCATTAACATAAAAAAACTTTAAGATTTGAGACAAGCATGGACTTCTGTCAAATATGAGTCATTATTTCTAAACGGTTTCATTAGACATCTCCATATAAGATGTACTCT
This sequence comes from Danio kyathit, assembly GCA_903798195.1. NCBI lineage: Eukaryota > Metazoa > Chordata > Actinopteri > Cypriniformes > Danionidae > Danio > Danio kyathit. The sequence goes on along the minus strand of LR812523.1, from coordinate 61,954,873 downwards.
ATATAAGGGCTGGGCGATATGGGCAAAAAATCATATCTATATTTTAGGAGGAATTACGGTATACAATATATATCTGGTATTTTCCCATAAATGGTTACTTGAGAGTCAAAGCCTTTATTAAAACTTTGTTGAACAAATTTTGAGCATAATATAATTCAAACACAGGGGTTTCCCTCCTTGTTTACAAATAAACATATACACAAAAAATAACAGCTACTTAAAATCTTTGATAAATAAAATACAGTACAGGTTTTTTCTTCTGCTTAAAACTATAAGTTGCACAACATTTAAAATGATAAATTATAAATAAGTACAGTACAGGTTTTTTTCCTGGTTAACACTATACACAGCACTACTGTGCTGTTGTGCAAATAACAAAGTAAACAGAACCATAGAAACATAGCTACATTGTCAGAGCAAAAAAGGAACACGCTTAAATAGTAACACAACAAAAAGTATTGTAGGTTAGAAAAGAACCACATTGGATGTAAATATGAAACACACATTTTTATCACAACTACAGTGTTGGTTTAAGTAATCCTGTATACCAGAGTTGTGTGATTTATAAACAACAATTAAATCAGCTGTATATGTTCTTAGTTACACATTTACATGTATGTATTGTGCACAATTATTAAACCGTGGAGATATCGAAGATATCTAAAGATAAGTCTTTCACTTTTTCTTTTGTTTTGTTTTGACTAAACTTGTTTTACTAAATATTAAGTAAGGGGATGAAAACGAATAGACTATAGATATGAGAAGTAACAAAATTGTTTCAGAGTACTGTGATGAAATGCTGGTTAAGCATATACAGTAGGGGTGTCAAAATTAATCGTTTCTTCGGTGCACCGCAATGCAGAGGTGGACAATTCAGTATCGGTTCAGTAATAATCATAACCGGTTATTATGTACTGACGTCATTTATCTCACATGCGCTATGTCGCGAGGCGAGGGAGGCGAGCCGCGAGCGCGAGTATTTACAACCCTCTAACTATGAAAAAACTCAGAAACTGTGCACAATTTCACTGCGTGTGTGTTTGCTGGACTGTGTTTCACTGACACTTACAGCAAAAGCCCCTATTTCACGCCGATTAAGAGAATGAAAGTAATCTCCATTTCTCTCGCTCTCACTGTGGCCCATGAGTGCATCTGTGTAGAGCGCCAACGTGTAAGAGCCAATCGCAGCCCTTTCTGTTGAGCGTGTGACCAATCAAAGGGGTGTAAGAAATAACTTGGTAGACAAGGCTCAGAAAGCAAGCGGGATATTTATATTTGTTTATTTGCTATAGACTATTTCAATGTGGTCATGTCATTGGCCCATGAACATTTCCTGCTTGACGTTACACTATTTCCTAACTGTAACAAGAGGCAATTCAATCATAACTTGATTTTAAATCAGCCGTCATAACACTATTTATCAATATGTGGACCTTTTTGGATTCTCAGAAGCAATGGAAATAAAAAATGTAAAACAGGATACGTTAGGACCATTGTTTTTGTTTACATCCCTCAAAATTGTCTATAAATGCTGGTGTTGTTTAAAGGTACAGTTTATATATCTGACTGTTTGTATTAAAGGACAAAATTGTTTTACAAATAGTATATAAATATATTTATACATTTTAATACAAGAATTGCTGTGCTGTGAAGAAAATATAAAACTGTGTATGGAAAGCATCGTCAATGCACCGTGATGCACCGAGATATCGAATTGAACCGAATCGATGGCATGATAATCGTAACCGAACCGTACCGTGAGACCAGTGTAGGTTCACACCTCTAATATACAGTACATGTAAGCAGTCATTATAACAGACGAGAACGCAGAGCTAAATGTGTTATAATGTAAATGATCGATAAAAGGTTTCTGATAAACTGCTGTGACAGCTGCAGGCGCTGTGTGACATGCGTACATGCGAGGGGGAGTCAGATTTGTCCGGAGAGTCAGATTTCGATACAACACCGGCACTGTATGTTCCTCCATGTCCATGTCGTGATGGGTCGTTCTTGAACGATTCGTTCATTTTGAACAAATCTTTTGTATGACTCATGGAGTGAATCATTCATTTGCGCATGCGCTCATTTGTGCAATTGGAGCTCGCGTGCTACCTTGGAGTGGTCTGTTTCGTGCAGAATGTGCACGTGTGGCCTCAAACCATATCGATATGAAAGATATTGGATAATCCCGCAAACCATAAATCAGAACTCGATATACCGCCCAGCCCTGCTCTATATTAGACTTGTCTACTTTGTAATCCACTATGTCATACATAGTTGACTGTCCTTTTGAATGGATTTAAAAATGCCTTAAGTCCTGTAACTAGAGCTAGATTTTCCAGATCAGGTGATTGACACTCTATCCAGGTGTGTGTTGTCCTCACTTGGGTGTCACATTACCCAAGGCCACCACAGCATGAGGCCTGTCTAACAAGTCAGCACTGGCTTTCACTAACCAATTCAGAAAGTGTTACTGAGACAGTGTCACAAAGGCTGTAATTTGACCAATTAGCCCTGTGGCTAGCACACTGCTGGTTGGTCAGAAAACAATGCTGACCTGCTCTCATGCTGATCAAAATCTAAACGTTTGTGGGGTTGCAGGGATGACATGAACAATAGGAATGAGCCTTCACAATATTGCATTTGTGGTCTGCTGGTTGCAATTTGTCTAGCAGCTCTGCTTCTACAAGCTGTTCGAGTGTTATTGCATCGTTTGTCAACGTTTGGAAGTGTCCGAACTTTCAGAGTCATGCCAGGCTGTGTTGATCCAGCATCAGACTCGTGGATTGCTCATCTGTCAGTCTGAAAAGCAAACAGCGAGCTCTTGCACTAGGACAGACAGGATTTAGGGGAGGGTAGAGCGACTTTGGCCGGGTATCAGTCGGGCAAAGTTGCATGTTTGGCTCGTTGCATTTCTGTCTATTTTCAGTGGCTCTGACTCACAGTATCCCATGGTTACCAAACACACAAGAGGCCAATGGGGTTTTGGCTGGCCAATTACCATGGCGGTGATGGAGGGCAAAAAAAAATGAAGAGAACAACAAGAGCTAGCAAGAAAATTGAAAGGGAAAGAGGGTATCAAGGGTTCTGTGAGGATGCCAAACCTAGCTTATTATCATGCAAGAGACGCTAATCTCGCCTTCCTTCTCCGTGTCTGTTTATCTGGTCTGAGACTGACTCGTCTCCTGCAGTTCTGGGCTTTGAGTGTAATAGTGTCCGCCAGGATTTGGTGCCTACTGCGCCAGACTGCCCAGTGGCCCTGCCAGAACTGCTGCTCTGTTTACAACAGATAGGAAGTGCTCATTAGAGGGCTCATAAGTCATTTATGACTGTAGAGATTTTTATTATCTGGTGAGGGACTTGCTGTCAACACATTGACACAATATGCTGTAGTGTATTTACACAGAGCAATGGCATATTTGTAACATAAGACTACTAAACATAGTCTCCAGTTTCATTCATTTCTTTTTCTGATTTTAATTCAGTTGGATTGTGTATTTGACACTTGTCTTTTATTTGTGTCAGATTATGGATTAAGAGTTTTATTCTGATGAAAAATAGAATATGGCAGGAATTAGCAGGCAGCTAGCTCTCTGCAGCTCTCACATGGTCACCTGTTAAAGCTAAGCAGGGTTGTGCCTGGTTAGAAACACTAGGTTGCTGCCGGAAGAAGTGCTAGAGAGACCAGCAGGGGGTGCTCACTAGGGATGGATTATTTTATCGTTTGCAATATACCAGTAAAATTTGTCCCACTATAAATGATAGGGGTGTCAAAATTAATTGTTTCTTCAGTGCATTGCGATGCAGACGTGGACAATTCGGTATCGGTTCAGTAATAGATCATAACCGGTAATTATGTACTGACGTCATTTATCATATATGCGCTACGTCACCGTAGCTTACTATGGCGAGGGAGCGAGTTGGAACACTCCAACTACTTAAAAACTGTGCACAATTTCACTGTGTGTGTGTTTGCTGGAAAGTCTTTCACTGACATTAACAGCAGAAGCCCCTATTTCACTCCGATTGAGAGAATAAAAGTAAACTCAATTTCTTTCTCTCTCTCTCTCTCTCTCTCTCTCTCTCTCTCTCTCTCTCTCTCTCTCTCTCTCTCGCTGTGGCCCATTTGACCTGCTGGCGTGACTCTTCCTCTCCTTAGCGATACTTCTGGATGCAGACACGAGCGCGTGTCTGCAGAGTATTTTCCACCGTGTCTATCATGGATCAGCTGTGATCGTCGCTGCCGTTTATCAGTGTCACTTATCTGTGAAGAGCGCCAGCGCGTAAGAGCCAATCGCAGCCCTTTTTGTTGAGCGCGTGACCAAACAAAGGGGTGTAAGAAAGAACTTGCTAGACAAGGCTCAGAAAGCAAGCGGGAAATTTATATTTGTTTATTTGCTATAAATGCTCGTGTTGTTTAAATGTACAGTTTATATACCTGACTGTTGTATTAAAGGACAAAATTATGTAATACAAGAGTATATAAATATATTTATACAATTTAATACAAGAATTTCAGTGAAAATAAAAAACTGTGTATGGAAGGCATCATCAATGCACCGCGATGCACCTAGATATGGAATTGAATCGAATCGATTGCATGATAATCATAACCGAACCAAACCGAGAGACCCCAGTGTAGGTTTACACCTCTAATAAAAGATTTGCCTTATTGTAATAAATGTGAAATGATTTATCACAGAAGTACAAGTTGCCAGCCACTGCCAGCGTTTTTGATGATTTTCACCTAAATTTGACAGCCCTCAGAATATATAAATTTATCATATATCAAAATAATCAAAATTATTAAATATATCAAAATCTTCATGTGTTCATGTTTTATACCCATTTAAATGCAGGTAGGTTTCATAAAGAAATCCAACATTTAATACAAAAAACCCTGACATTTTTCTAAAAGTAGTGCATTTTCAAGATAAATGGTAAATTATATAGTGTAATACACACACAAACACGCACAGACAGTACATACATACACACATACATTCACTCATATGCTGTACACATACAAGTGCACATAAACACACGCATAGGTGAATGTGTCCAAGCACATTGCATTATACTGTAAGTATACTTTAATGCTTCTAAAATACCCAGAATAACTTGAACACAAGTAATCCAGATATTGTCACAGGCATTTATTCTCTTCATGTTTGATCCAATTGTCCATTTCTGTCATTACCCTCATACAGTGAGAGCTGACCGTAGTTGACTTCTTTTTCAGTAAAGTATATGTTGAGATTATGCATGCAAGGGTGCCCTCTAGCATTCAGTATGAATGACAGAGAAATAACATTTCAACTCGAGGTCTGCCCACTGTTCTGCTAATTTATTGCCTTATTTAGCACATCTGCTTGTGTCTTTTATATGGACCTGAAAGGCTGGCTTGATCAGCTGCTTCAATGTTAAAATATGGTTATATTCTGTAAGACATTGGACATTCAGAAGCAGGTTTGAAGTGTGTAAAATATAAAAAAAAAAACATGAAAATGTATACTTTTCTCTAAAGATACTGGAAATGTTTGTCTCTTAGTGGATACATATGACTTATTGTCAACATATTGGTATCCAGGGTACCCGCAGGGTCTTAAAGTATTAAAAGTTGATAAATCAATTATGAGAAAATTAAGGCCCTTAAAAGGTATTAAAAAGTCTTAATCCCGTTTTTACGAGGTCTTAAATTGTGTTCAAGCGTTGTCCAAAGTGTTTGACTCCAAAAAAGCACAAATATATTTATTTTCCTCGATTGGTTCGGGCCGGGTGTGTCCGGCCAAGCTCCTCTGTCCGGGTGATGTCACGTAATTTGCGACAAACGTGGGAGATGATGTGACGCTCTCCACATGTATCAAAATCATAGAACAGGGCTATTCAATTGGCAGCAATTCGTTCCAGCCCTCCAAATAGTGTGACCAAGATATCAATAATAAATTTAGTTCAGTCAAAAAACGGTCACTATAGTTATTAAGTGACGTGCGTCTGTTCAATACAGCACGAGCTGCAGTTGAAGGCTGCGCAGAGAGGGAGTTACCTGACATAAATCGAGTGGCGCGAGCTGCCGAAAACATTTGGATACTTAAGCTTAAAGGCTTCTCAACACCACGTTTCTGTTGCACGGAACGAAACTGCTGCAACTGAACAAAGTTGTGCCACCTGTGCGCTAATTTAAAGTTCCGAGCTTATAGCTACACCAAGGCTAATACGCACGCACACTGGATTAACTATAGCAGCGGGCCATTCACATATCGCGTCTTTTTCACCCGCAAGTTCGTTATTTCCAATATTAGAATATATGCCAATATGCGTGCGCAAGCGGAGCGATGTGCTCACTCCTTCCATACGCACCGAGTAGAAACAATCTCATGCTGTAGCGGCTTTCAGTGGAATGTAAACAAAAGATATCTTAGACAAATTATTAAAATGATCATGCATGTATGAATGCAGACCGATAATTTAAATACGTAGCTAATATAAAGCTTAAATTTACATTAGACGTGATAACCGTGAAACCATGATTATTCTTCAGACTATAATCGTACAATCAAAATCTAATATTGTTGAAACCATAACTGTTATGCAGTTCAAAACATAATGTATGAATGTGTCTGAATGTAGAAGAAGCCTACTTGAGCAATGCACTGTTTTTGTTGTGCTTTGAAATACAACATTTTGAATGTTTGTAAAAAAAAAAGCCACATTGTACAATGCAGTGATGTTATGTAGTTTCATTTTAATGTAGAAAAATACAACGTGGGTGTCTAAGGGAGCAAAAATACAACATATGGGTGCTTATATGCTTTTGTGTCATCACTTATATTGCAAGTCATATCTCTCCGGCCCCTCATTTGGGATGCTTTTCATGAACTGGCCCTTATGACAAACTAATTGAATAGCCCTTCCATAGAGCAAAACAGACGGCAAAATGGGTTAATGCAAGTTTGCATACTCCTGGTTGGCAAAAGACGAGTTCAAACTGTGGCTGAAGCCTGTCGCTGAAAACAACCGTGTAATTTATTCTTCTAAAGTTAGTTTCTTCCGAGCTTATCTAAGTTCTGTTGCACGGTTGTGCTCCATTCATTTAACTACAACTGTTTATTAGCAACTGTTTATTAAGTTAAAGGTTTGATACTGATTAGAACTTAAAGTGGCGATGAGGTCTTAAGATATTCTAAGAAAGTCTTAAAGTCTTAAAAAGGTATTGAAATTTTCTTTAGGATTCCTGCATATACCCTGGTATCGCAATAAATAACAGAAAATATTGTGATTATAGTTTTAAGCCCACACTGCTCATCTCTAGTGCTCACCCTTTTATCTGTGTGGGTCCAAGTGCCCCAGTATAGTGACTCTGTACTGTGAGAGCGCACCATCCTTCGGATGAGATATTGAAAAAAGATATTGACTTTCTGTCATAAAAATCCCAGGATATCTTTGAAAAAGAGAAGAGGTGTTTTCCTTGGATCCTGGCCAAACATGCCTACTGCCCTCTGTCCATCATGGCTTCCTAATCATCACCAAATCTACATCTTATTGTCTTCATCAATCTCCTCTCTCCACCAATAAGTTGGAGTGTGATGTGCAGCGTGGCCCAAAACTGGTAGCCGTTGCATCATCCAGGTGGATGTGCAAAAGTGCAATATAAATATAATTATTATTATAATTATTACTCTTAAATAATAAATATTACAGTTTATGGTTTTGAGAAACCTCTTTTACACCTTTGAAGATAATTTGTAGCATAGCTTTGACATCCTCAGTGCTTTGGTTGAGCCATTGCTCTCAGATATTGTTGTTCTATTTGAGGAGGGGCTTGAATATAATGCCATTTAGGCAATTTAAAGGCCATCCAGGAAACTTGGCATTCAACAGTGGAGACTGTATCCTGTGGGCTGGGAGAGACCGCAAATTCCTCATAGGATTACAGGATTAGAAATCTGAAAGGTGATGCGGTTTCTCACAGTTGGGGGAAATAAAAAGGACAAGGCTGGCAGAGGAGCGATACCTCATTAATGTCTGCTTTCCCTTAATTAAAATCTACTGATTGAATGATATTGGAGAGGATTAGGCCTAGAGATGACTTACGAAACACACGCACACATGCAAGTCTTTCCAAAGCATTCTGGGATATTTTAGGTGAGGGCTGTGTTCAATAGATAAAAGTCTTACTTGCCTGAGCTCTTTAAGGAGCTGGTGAGGAGTTAAGTGCTTTACGTTTGGCTGATAAGAGAAGGGACAAAAACAGTGGAGCGAAAGAGGTTAGCAGGTCACCATTGTAAGGTTTGCCAATGGACTCCATAATTGTCTGTGGCTGTTCAACCTCTCAAAGCTAGCTACTATTATTCTCAAATTGTTTTAATGCCAAAACATTAACGAGACAACCAAACTGCAGTTACACCTCTGCCTGTCTTTACTTAATCACACCATTTTTGGCACAACTGTTAATAATTCAATGAAGAAAATGACGTGATGAAGAATGAGAAACATAATGTTGAAATGTTGCAAGCCTGTTTTGAGCTCCTATTGCCTGACTCAATAGGTCGGGCACATGCACTAGTCAACATGCATTAGTACTTCAGGAATGCTTTAGAGACTGAAAACTTTTGTGCACCCTGCTGCTGAGTTTGTAATAACTTAATTCTGTTATTAGGTAATCATACCTGAAGTGACTAGATTTTACATTAATAAACAGATGCAGTTGTGGTGTGTTTTTTTCTCTGGTGCATAGTTCAGCTGAGTTCAGCTCGCATTCACAATTGTTTAAAGACAGGTCTTTCATCACTCCAAGATGTCAGCTTTCAAGGGCACTTACATAAACCTTTCTAAACTGTTTTCCCACATTTGTCTTTTCATGCATTTCTTTGGTTTATGTCAGAAATTCTTTCATTTACTGTACTCTGATCCAAACAAACCAGACTCCAGGAGTCTAAATAATTTTCTGCTGATGTAATCAGACATGTTAGTGCAAAGGTAACATAACATTTTCCAACCTCTTTAAGCTTTAAAAATTTAGAGGGTTTTTGTTCAATGATTCTCAGTGTTTTTTTTTTCTTTGTTTTTGTTTTTCATTTAATGCAGTAAAAGTTATAGGTGCAACTTGATTTTTTTCTAAAGGTACTATTTGAATTTGGTCTTTTTGGTCTCTTTCCTGTTGTGAGCCTGTTAAAAATGCTGGGACCCCAGATGTAAACTAATCTGAAACCACAGCATAGACTGTCTTAGCCTCAGCTGCAGAGCTCTGAAATGGAAGTTGACCTGCTGAAAAACAAAACTGTGGTTAAACTTCATTACCGCCTGTAGCTGTTGGCTTTGAAAACAGGATGGCTTTACAGAACATATCCTAGTATCAAGTGCTGATCTTGCAATACGTTATTTCTAACAGACCAAACCACAAGTCTCAAAGGCTTGCACAATGGTGCACAGTATTATATGCTTTCAGTAGGTGTGGCCCACAAACTGAGAACTTGGCAGCAAAACAGGAGTTGTTATCAGTAACAACATGTAGGTTCCTAGTTATAGTTGTTTTTTTGTATGGGGTGTGAATGTTTCTCTGTCAAGCTACCTAGTGTAAGAGAACGAGGAGCTTGTGAAGATTTACTTTTCAAATGTTTCACAGAATGACCTGGAAATAATATTACTCCATATTCTAAATTTTATCTTTTGTCTTTCTTTTTAGACTTACGAAAGGCCTTATAAACTTCTGGGTAAAACTGAAAATGTGATGATGGAGAACACAAAACCAAAGCAGTCTAAAAGCAACGACATTCACCACCTTGATTGGACAAAGAAGTTGGATACTGTTGGAGATGTAACGTCCCAAGTGCAAAACAGGACAGAACCAGAAACAAAAAAAGAATCAGCATGCACCAACAAGGGCCATTTGCCAGAGCCCAGCACCCCCTTCTTGAAAACACAAGCTAAAAAAGTCACTGACGGTTTATCTGGAAGTCACTTTGCATCTGCCATGTCCTCCTCAAGCACTGACTCACTTGCAGCATCTTCAGTCAATACAATGAGTCCCTCAACTGACTCAAGTCTGTTCTCTTTTAACAAAGACAAAGGTTTGCAGGAAGTCACTGAGCAAGTGTTTGGGAACATCAAACGTAAATATGGTAGAAAAGACCCCACTAAATCCCCAGCCACGCATAATTTAGACCTTCAGTGGGTCAAAAAATCAGACAGAGATACTGAAAACCAAGATAGTGCTAAAGAGAAACAACCGTTCAGCACAGATAAAAGTGCATTTGAAGAGGAGCCTGAGAAGCCAAGCAATAGGCTGGATGATGATAATAAGACAACAACAGGCTGTGGCACTCATTACACAGAGGAATCAAGGAGTAAAAAGCGAAGAAATCGAAAAGTTGCTGAAAATAGCATGGTATCTGATGCACAAACCGTACATCAAGATGAGAAGACTGATAAAACTGACCAAGGGTGCACAAAACTTAAAGTGACAAAGAAAACAGATGTCAATGCACCAAAACAATTCAGTGTTAATTTACAGCAGAGCAAAGAAGACATTGCTGGGACAGTGACTGATGATGTTGAGATGTTTCAGAACAGACCAAGGAAACCCCCAGCAGGAAGAGCGAGATCAGTGATTGATGTCGACAAGCAAACAGAGGGTAGGCAATCAAAGGTCAAGGACAGGTGGCTTTATTTAAAGTCCCAGAACTCCTCTCCTCATAAAGACGTGAATCAATCTCTGTCCATTGAAGAGCCACCCTCTGCCTTCCCTATTACCCCATCCAGCCCACTCTATACAAACACAAACAGTTTGACCGTCATTACCCCAGTTAAAAAGAAACGTGGGCGGCCCAAAAAACAGCCATTACTTACTGTGGAGACGATACATGAAGGAACTGCAACAAGTCCAGTTAGCCCTATTGCTCACGATTCATCCACCACTTCAAAAAGAAAGAAGCATAATATGTCAAAATTGGTGCAGTTGGCCTTCAACCAATCCCCTCCTGCACAGCAGTTACAACTCAAGAAATCAGATCAAGAAGGTGTCCTTAAAAAGAGAACACCTACGAAAATTAAAGAGGTCAAGATGCAGAACATTTTGAATGAACTTTTGTCCACTTCTAGTTCTGGCAATCTTGCCCCGAAGCCCAGTGCTCCAGTTTCAAATGCCATGTCAACTGTGGCATCGACAATCGAGGCCCGTTTTGGCAAACAAATCAATGTCAGCAAGCGTGGGACTATTTACATAGGCAAAAAACGGGGAAGGAAGCCCAGAACTGATCTTTCCTCCCAGCAAGATGAGCACAAAGCCAGTAATAAGCACTCGTTGCTTAATTCCAGTCCATTTGAGAACCCACTAGTGCCTTCTAGTACATCATCCACAACCGGAATGCCTTCTCCCAGGGTCATGCATTCCCTTTCTTCTCACTCTTCACCTGGTGGGGCAGCTCACCCTGTTACCACAGATACCAGCCAGCATGACCTGAAGACAATGCCAAATCTACAACCTATCAGTGCATTGCCCACAAAAACACATAAGGGCTTGCTCAGTAGTAACTGGAAGCTGTCTCCCCCAAGACTAATGGCCAACTCACCATCCCACCTTTCCGAAGTGGCTTCCATTAAAGAAGTCACATTGTCTCCAGTTAGCGAGTCTCACAGTGAAGAGACAATCCCTAGTGATAGTGGAATTGGCACCGACAACAACAGCACATCTGACCAGACTGAGAAAGGCCCAGCATCTCGTAGAAGATACTCATTTGATCTTTGCAGTTTTGATACCACTGAGGCAGCTGTAATAGATGCAAAGAGCAAAGCAGCCAGGGGACACTACCAGAAGCATGTCACAGCAGTCTCTGTCGAAAATTTTTTTGCTCAAGAGAACTTGAAGAAGCAGAAGCATCGAAGGAAACGAAAGGCTCTCCAAAGCCAGGATGACCTGCAGTTTATGGCTGACCTTGAGGAACTGGTTAGCAAATTCCAGGTCTTCCGAATCTCCCACCGAAACTTCAAATTCTACCATGAGAATTCCTATCCCAGCATCTTCCGTCTCAACTTTGACCACTACTATCCTATGCCATACTATCCCTATGACCCTCTGCACTATCTTCGCAGGAGCTCTGATAAGTCAAAGAGGAGGCGTGGCCGACCAGCCAAGTCAGATGAGCCAATATCAAAGATGCCTTTTATTCAAGGGTTTGGCTGCCCAGTGCCTGGTGGCAATTACTATGCACCCTACGCGATGCCTTACACATCCATGCCTCTTGCCACAAGTATGATAAACATGGGCTATTATGGTCAGTACCCTTCACCCTTGTACTTATCTCATGCACTTGGACCTACAGCCTCTCCTCTGATGAGGCCACCAGTCCCTCCACCAAAGTTCCACCCTGGTGCGTCCTCCTGTCTCTCTGCTTCTAGCAGACATAGAGTCAAGAATATGCCACATGAGATGTCTTCATCTAGAATGAGCGACTCCCATCACCCTTCAAGCAGCTGTTTGGGAAGTGTCTGTCTCCATAAACGTAAGCACAAACACAAGTACAAACATAAAGAAGATCAGTACATCCCAGAGAGGGAGGACCTTGGCGGGCTATTCAGTGGAACACAGAGTCCTGCCTTCCTCAGCCTCTTGAATGAGAGACTTGAGAAGAACTCCCTGTCCAAACTGAAGGACAAGCAAAGAGGCAAGCACAGCACAGACACTTCACCAAAAGCTTCCAGGAACTACTTTGAAGTAGACACTCTCTCGTCATTATCCTTATCTGACTCTCACCATTGCAAACGCACTCGAGGAGAGACACTGAACAACTTCCTGAACATCTGCACTAGACAACCACATGAGCGCCTGCGAACCAGCCAGGACCAGCCGCTGGACTTATTCAAGGGGCAGCACTTAGGGGGCGATGACTCTAGTCTTCATATCAGGAGGCATAGCTTGGAAGACTTCACAACATACAAAGAAGGAAGCATGGCATCTTTCCAAGGATGTAGTGAAGAGAGGGCTGAACAGATGTACCAGTGCTCCAACACAGCTGTAGCAGGTAAAAATATATCTGTCTCTGTAAAATGTGAAATATGTGTCTGTGAAATGTATTTAGACAAATGAAAGATCCATGCAAGTTAATGCTTCTATTGAACTGTTTTTGCTAAGAATGAACACAGTTAGGATTTACCTGGGGTTGATTAATTGGATACAAGTGAAATCATGTTCCGTTATTAAGAAAATCTAGAGAAACAAATGTGCTTTCCGAGCACTTTGTATTCCGTTCTCAGTACATCTGGCAAGCAAAGTGTAATGCATGGATGGAGACAACTATAATTCACAAATTTCTCTTTCCTCCCTTTTTGCCCCTGCCTGCCAATGGTTTTTCTTAGAGATATATTATTCACACATTTTGATTTATATTCTACAGACATGCAATAAAAAACCTTGCCTCTTGTTAAAAGAGCTGGAGAGGAGCCAGAGGTTTAATGAATCCAGTCTACTCCACTGAAGGGGAATTGCAAGCCCTAGGCACAGTTAGATTACATTTTCACTCCCCTAGGGGAACTATGAGGATGACTCACATTCTGCCTGATACCACCCACCTCCATGAATTAACTCGATGCTTCAAAGAGCTAGTTTGTTGTACTTAAACAGAGAAATATGATATACATCGCACATAAGTGTATGTCTGTGTTGATTTCAAAGCACAGATTTAGATAAGCCTGTTTTGACAGAATTGCTTTTTTATGGCAGTCACATTTTTTGCCAGTGGCATGATGGTTATCATGCAATAAATTGCAGCAAAATGAGGCTTTTATATGCTCTAATTTGCATTTAAGGTCATATCTCATTTACGATTAATTAGTTCTATTTGCTACGGATTCATGGCATGACGACAGCACCTTTTTTATAATAAGGCTATTAATCATTGTGATAGGAGGGTCTAGTTTAGAGCAGATTGTATAAATCTAAAAGCTTTATACTTTGTATGTTCTATGTCCTACTCAAGGGTGTCTGTGTGTGTGTGGGGGGGGTGTGTTATGGCTAAAGTATTATAATAGAAATTTCCGACTTATGATCCTTTGCCTATCCTGTTGTTTGTCAATTTCTGCTCCTGATACTTTCCTGTCTCTTAATCTACTGTCCTTGTGGGTGTAATCTAAAATAGGAAATCTAAATAACTATTTTCACTATAATTTTAATGTAATTTGTAATAAGTAAGATTTATATCAGCGGTCTGCAACCTTTTTCGTAGCAATTTTATAACTATATCAAGTTCTCAAGTTAAAGCTAAAGTTAAAGTTAAACCGTAAATGAAAAAAAGTAAATAACAGTGAAACTCTAATTATCCAAAATATAAATAAAAAGCAAAACAAGTGATGTACTTCTATTATATTTGCATTCTGAAATTAATTTCAGTTAATACCAGAATCTGATGAAATATCAAAATTATAAATAATACACAGACAAAAAATACTTCTTTTTGAAACCAAGGTAGTAAGCTGATATTCACTAAAAACCATATCATTGACTATGTGTAATATTCTACTCTTGCTGTTGTTTGCTGATTTTAAATACGTGGCGTCTCACTTTGTTTGCACCATTTAATTTAAGCAAGTCTAGAGTAGTGCGATTAAATTAATCGCTATAGCTCATCGTCGCTATAGCTCATGTGATGATTGCACATTGTGATGCTCACTAGTCGAACTGAAAAGTTAGCAAATTAACATTGTGACACAATGAAGATGACAGTGGTAGGCTACTTCTATGCCATGAATGCCCAGTCTTGCATAGCTTGCAAGTTATTATTTTCTTAAAGGCATTTAATATAAAATTCTCTCATGCCTTGGAGGACTAGGGGCACATGCTTTTTTCCAGCAGCCGGTTCTGTAGCCTGCGTGAACGGCTGTGTATCTTGGCTGCAATCCAGTTAAATTTTTTTATGGTCTTCACTCGCTTACTTCCCTCCATCACGTTCCCTCGGATGTACATCATTGATTACGTTACATAAGTGTCCAGTACTGGCGCAACATCTAAATGGGTTGAAATGGAGTGCCCTAAACCCTTAAGCAGTTGGGAACTACACTGTTGTGATGTAAAAATTGCATTGCATTCTGGGACATATACAGTCGAAGTCAGAATTATGTTTATTTTTTTCCCAAATTTCTGTTTAAAGGGGAGAAGATTTTTCAAGACATTTCTAAACATGAAAGTTTTAATTAGTCATTTCTAATTTGCCATGATGACAGTAAATAGTATTTGACTAGATATTTTTCAAGACACTTCTATACAGCTTAAAGTGACATTTATAGGCTTAACTAGGTTAATTAGGTTAACTAGGCAGGGGTGCGTTTCCCAAAACCATCGTTAGCCAACTAAGGTTGCAAGTTCCGTCGTTACATAGTTCTGTAATTTGCTGTTTCCCAAATCCTTCGCTCCAACGAACATTCGCAAACTGCGTCGCAAAATTGAGCAGTTGAAACGACACCTCTGGAGCTGTAGTTAAAAACATAGTTCCTGGCTGTGTACTATTCCCACTTATCCCCCCTATGCCCTATTCATTTAGAACATTCTAACATTCAAAGTTGGAATTATTAAAAATAAAAAAGCATTAAGGTCATCTCTCTTAGGTGTAATTTGCTTTCAAAGTATTTTTACAGTTTAGTTTTAGCGATCTTCATGTTTACAATTGTGCTCCCTTCGCAGTGCACTTTGAAAACATTGATATCGTTTTGAACACAGCCTCATGGCGAAAGCTATAGGTATATTTAAAAGCGGAAATTATGTTACAGTACGTCTCCAAAGCTTGTGAAAATAAAAAACATAGCATACGTTAATTATTTTATTTTATAGTGGGTTATTTATTAAGTTTCTCTGCTGTATATGACATGGGTCTGTTGGTTAGAAATTTCTGCTGTGTATGTAATACACATCTGTAAATAATAATAATAATAATGATATTAATAATAATAACAATAATAATAATCATCATCATCATAATCATCATTAATATTATTATTAAAGTAAATATATTTATAATAAATCGCCTCAACATTTATTTATTTATATGATTTATATATGATATTAGAATATTTGTTATCTTTTGTAAGTGATTTTATGTTTTAGAATAGAATATGTAATGTTCAACTTTTCAATAATATTAGTAAAGCAAACATTGGCCCTATATGTGCCATTTACATTTATTTGATTTAATATGGAAAGCAAGTGCATGTTTTAACCAAAACTAATATTGGATTTTATTTTAAATGCGTGTTTGTGTAAAACAATATAGTTTGCACAAAGAAATGATGGGGTTGTTCTCTAAAGAAGTTACTCCACCCCGTTTAGAGCATCATTATGGGCATTTTACGTTATAACTAACGTGGTTCAAGCGATAGATCTGCGACAGAGAAACTACGGGTTTTGGGAAACACTTGTCACTTCATAGTTCTTTTGCCAAACGATGCATCGCACTATGATAGTTCAGCCGCGAGTTACGTCGTTGTTTGGGAAACGCACCCCATGTTAGGGTAATTAGGCAAGTTATTGTATAACGATGGTTCTGTAGACTATCGAAAAAAATAAATAGCTTAATGGGACTAATAATATTGACCTTAAAATGTTGTTTAAAAAATTAAAAGCTGCTTTTATTCTAGCTGAAATAAAACAAATAAGACTTTCTCCAGAAGAAAAAATATTATTAGACATACTGTGAAAACTTCCTTGCTCTGTTAAACATCATTTGGGACATATTGAAAAAAAATTGGGCCAATAATTCTGACTTCAACTGTAGGTGCTGGTGTGGACAAATGAAGCCGACTTGATTGAAGGTATCTCGATGAAGTGGGATGGACCTGAAAATGGTGGTTAGGATTTCCTAGAGGGAAGAAGGGAAGAGAAGGGAAGTTTTCTGGAGTGGAACGCAGCCCTTGTTGTCACACCCCTCAGTCACATGAGCAGCCCAACTAATTGATAACTTATTGACAACAAAATTAATGATCGATGTATATTTTTTTTAAATCTATGGATTAGGCAATGCAGCCCTAATATAAACATGCACTAAATGACAACATTTCATTATACTTTTGTGGAACAAAGTCATCAATTAGTTTGCGTAAAATAAAAATGATGCTTTACTGAAAAGATGTAAATCAGATAAACAGAAAGTCCCCATAGTGGTCTTTTATTGTTTTTCCATAGATAATACAAATGATAAGTTATGTTCAAAGTAGTGCTTGAAATACAATTTCTAAAGTAAGTAAACTAAATCACATTACTGACTCACAGGTACGTTCCACAAAGAATAAAGTGATGTAAAATGCTAAATGAATGTCTCCATTAGAAAAAGCACCCTTTGACTGGCTCTTGAAAGTAATTCATCATACATCAGTGAACACATATGGTATGGATTGAAGATCTGACGAGGCTCCCAATGTACAGATCCTTCAGCTCTTTAAACCCTCTTTAGGTAAAGCAGGCTTTAACGTAAAACGTAATGGCACTCATTTGCTAGCGAAGAATCATGCGGAGGATTTCCTTTTGATTGCACTGGATTCATCTGCCTACAAGTTCCTGCTCCTACTTAGACTTAGCTAGAAAACCCCTATTAAAGCCATTACTAATGCCAGCGCATAAGTTTTCAAGCAGGTCTGCTTAACAAGGAATTTGCGTATTACATCAGTAGCTTGCCTTGATGGTTGACTAGGGAATTTGCAGGGGCTAAAATGTGATCTTACACCACTCTATTTTTTTTTTTTCGTAAATCGTTTACCTTTGAACTGTGGAATTCCGTTGCCATGGCAACAGGAAGTAGGCCTCCGCTAGCATATAGAGCGGAGCTGTGGGGACAGCGGCGAGGCAAGTCCATAAATTGCTGCCTCTAATGAAAACATTGTGCACAGGATGCAGGTAGAGATTTCAGGGAATAAATGAGTTGTGACACTCCCTTTGAAAATGAATGTCTCTGTCCAATGATTTGTTGGCACTTGGGAAGACTCTGCAAGTTTCCCAGTGATAAACTGAGGCCAGAGAGGGAAGGGCTCATGTTTAGTCAGGCACACATTTTACTTTATTGAAACCAAATGGGCTAAAGGAGCCCATGCACAGCTGGTTAGTGACCCGTGCTATTTTTTTTATTTATTTTTTTTACATCCAAATTATCCCTGATGATTGAATCATTCTAATTGTTAAAACTAATCACTAAGGGAATACCGTGTTTAGGTAAGCACTGTGTGATTTAACATTGCACTTTAATGCCATAACAAAAAGATTTAAGGATGGATTAAGAATTGAGAATGAGCATATCGCATTTTTGAGTTTGCACAGGTGCACTCTTTAAGAGCAAAACCTGGAAATGCACAGAGTGCCCCTGATCTCCAACATCTTCCACAATTACAGCTCTTGTTTGTTTTCATGGAAACCTACCAGATGGAGTGGCAATCAACAAGAAAAGAGAAAAAGAGACCTCTCTAGAGATATGAAAAGAGTGCAGGGGAGATCTTAGATGTGGAACACACATTTTAGGCAGCTTTAGGCTGTCTGAACTCATTTCAAACGAGACTGCCAGAAACCCAGCATTTCCTCTGGTCTGGGCTTCCTTCCAAAGCTCCAACGTGAAGTGTAGAGGCAGTAAATTAATCACAAATGTATCTGAGGCCTCCTAGTTTATTACTCACATTTACAGACGCATCTATTCACCGTGAATGTGAATGTTGACTGTATTTCCCTGATAGACTGATAAGTGGGAGGTTCCTGATGTTTCCGCATTATGTGCATGGATGCAGTTATCCACATGTCAAGTGTTAAGTGAGCTGTTGCTTCACAATCCTCTCCTCTCACAGCCCATTTTTTATGTGTTCGCTTATTAGCGCTTTGCTCTGTTAGACTGACAGCCGTTAATGATAAACGGCATGACTCAATAAACTTGGCTGTATCAACTGCTATCAGATCTGTATATACAGGAATATTTATACACCAGCTAATACAAATTAGCATGTTGACACGTTGGATTGTCACATCATTAAGCACAGAAGAAAGTTTATCTCTCAGTCTGGCGTCATACGTCATGACTTCCTCAGGGGTCTTGAGTTTACTTTAGAAATATCATTGCTTCAGCTAGCGAGATGATGTGCAAATCAATTATGTTATAACAAACGACTGGCCAAATGTTTACCAGACTGGCCTAGCACATTTTTCACAATCAGTGTCTCGTTGTAGCTTGGATGGGAACCGTAAAAAAAACAGTTCCTGTTTCTCTTAACGCTTCCAGTTTCCTAATAGTTCCATTAATGATACTTTTAGGTAATACATATTTTGGGGGAACAAATACAGTTCTCTTGCTAAATGACTGGCTAATTTCAAGAATGAATTGTTTTAAAATTTTCATGTAAAGGGCCTTTACTGAGTTTCTTTTTATAAGACAGGCAGTATTACTGCTCTTAACTATATTGTAGACTGTAATTAAATAGAAAACCTAAAAACAAAAATGTGCTAACATTAATTTTTTCATTTGTTAGTTCAGCATTATGATAAATAAATACTAACAAAACTCTGACATGAACAGTGGTGGAAAACAGGACTGAAAAATCATACTCGAGTAAAAGTACCACTACTTGCCCAAAGATGTAGTGCAAGTAAAGTTAAAGTATCTGTTGTAAATATCACTCAAAGTATGAGTAAAAAGTAGCTCATTTAAAAGTAATCAAGAGTAGTGAGTATTACGCTGGGAAAGGTTGATGCATTTACATGTAATCTGTGTGTGTGTGTGTGTGTGTGTGTGTGTGTGTGTGTGTGTGTGTGTGTGTGTGTGTGTGTGTGTGTGTGTGTGTGTGTGTGTGTGTGTGTGTGTGTGTGTGTGTGTGTAAACGTAACATTCTGTAGTGCATTTAGTTACTGTTTAAGGCCATTTTGGTCATCAAACAGTAAACATCTGTCATCTTCTCATCATTGACATTCAGGCTAAACAGTCTCTGGATCATTGCGTGTAAAGTATCTTCTTGCACACTTATAATGCTTCCAAACAGTTTTCTGCATGTCTTAAGGTAGTTCAGTTTGATGCAATTTACTTTACATGTGCGATTTAGATTGGGCAGGAATCACAGGACTATTATTTCCTGTATATAGGGATTAGAAAAAGCAAAGTAGGGACTGCAGGTTGAAGGAAAGTAGTGGAGTAAAAGTACTGATACAGCTTTAAAAATGCACTCAAGTGAAAGTAAAAGTACACGTTTTTAAAACTACTTAGTAAATTACAATTTCTGAGAAAAACTACTCGATTACAGTAATTTGAGTATTCGTAATTTGTTACTTTACACCACTGGTCATGAACTACTGAAATCAATGTGCATCCATAACTACACATGATCTTCCAAACATCCATAGTTTTGGTAGTGGTAGTTTTTTATCTTCTTAAAAATGTTTTGTAGGCCATTTTTACTTTATGCCCAGTAATCTTTATTCAGCAATTTTTGACTTCCTAATAAATTTTTGTAAACACTGTACTGTTTAATGAAAACTATATCCAATGAAGAAAAAATTGTGTGGTTTTATTGCCTTCTGGATGTATCATGTGAAAAGTGTAGCAAAATTGACGCAGAGAATTGTTTTGCAGAAAGGTAGTCACACTTTTAAAATGAGCTTGGGTTAAAGCAGTATATGTTTGATACATTAAAGAGTCAGTTTGTTTGTTTGTAAGTCACGCTAGCTATGTTACATATATAATTTACACAGTGGATTCAGTCGTTTGCACAGTTCAGTACTAAAACTCTGTACGTCATCTGAACAGCATTCAATATATCGTATTTAACGTTATTATTTTTAGTGTTTTTTAATATGTAAATTATTATACAGCATGTTGACAATAATTTAATAAAAACTATTATTGTCATAAATATAGACTTTGTTGCTGGCCCTGAGTTAAACAATAAACAAATAAAATTTAAAAAATTGCAACAATTCTGTATAAGCTGTAGCTTGTTGTACTCATTGATTGATCTGTTCATTTCCAGAGCCCAGTTCCTACAAGAGAAGGCACAAACTAGTGGAGGAAGTGGAGGAGGTCCAGTGTGACATGCGAAAAAAGTGTGCCTTCTCCAAGATCCTCACCACCAAGAAGAACCTGGATCACGTCAACAAGATTCTGAAAGTCAAGAGGCTTCAGAGGCAGGCCAAGACTGGAAATAACATGGTGAAGAGACGCAGAGGAAGGCCAAGGAAGCAGCTGCTTTCTCTGGAGGAGGGATTGCTGGGTCAGATGCCAGTTCTAGAGAAGTGTGTGGACCTTCCTGGGAAGAGGAACCTTCACACCGGCCTGGTGCCTGCTCAGCTTGAGTTCTCCAATCACGACTCTATCACAGACGCCATCGAGTCAGTGGTAAACATGGCCAGATCCCAATTCAGCTCACAATCCATGCAGGGAGGCAAGAACTGGCAGAAAATTCAGCCCGAGCTCCAAGTGGAGCGTCCAAACCGCAAAGGAAAAGGGAACAGGAAAGAAGAAGCTACTCTGGCATCTCATTAGTGAGGTGATGACAGTGCACTGTGAGTTAGCCTTGTGCTTGGGTCTTGAGTATGGTTTCTCCAGTTCGTTTTGATTCTACTGACACATTTTAATGGGCATTCGCTGAGAACTTGGATCATGGTTGTGGTCTAAAAAGCTCTGCTTTCTGTTTGTGTGATCCTATCCCTTTTTTTATTATTGGTCTCAAGGAGACAAACTGAACATTTACTCTCCCAAAGCCCATAACAACGAGGATATTGAAAATATGGCTATAGCTATAATCTACCAGCACATGTAAATGAACTTAAATGATGGTACTGTGCACTTTTTTTTTTCTTTTTTTTTTTTTTTTTGCTCAAGCACAAAGCACAGATCTTCTGGCAGAGGTTGATTTTTCAAACAACAGGTCACTGGTAATTCACGCTTACATTTGCTTGCCTGTGCTCAGGTGTGTTTCAGGCATGAAACAATGGCAATACTTTTGAATGAAACCCTTTTCAGTAATGGTTTGATGGCTATAATTTCACTGTACATAGCAACATATCCTACTAACATTTCCAATTCAAAGTATTTTAGATCTACCTATACTGTCAGCATAACAAATCAAAAACAATATAAAGGTTGAAATGTTTTTGTTCTGTTCATAACCAAATAGAAGTAGAAAGCTTGTTCAAATGGAGAAACATATTTAGTTGTGTAATCTTAACGAAGTGGAATCACTGCAGATCGAAGGCTTGTTAACGACAAAGGATATCAAAACTCATCCCAATAGATCACAACAGGCTTGATGAAAAATGCTACGGTTGCATTTAAAACCAACAAAGCACTTAATTCTTTTTTTTCTAGAACAAGTTCTTTTTTTCTTTCCTCACAGTGTCAATGTTGGGTTTTCCACTTTAAGTAATAGTGAGCATCTGAATGATATTTTCAAGTTCTGACTGGAAAACAAGTTGTTATTCAGTCGCTTGACTCGCCTTCTCCAGAGTCTCTTTGAGAATGTGCCTGCTCTTGTTAACTAAACAATAATATTGTGTCTATATACCTGTCAGTATTAGATATCCACATGACCAAAGTTTCAGTGTAGTCGTGTATCATAGGTTAGATTGGTTTCAGTTTAGCTGCTTGTGTATATTACAATGAATAGTGTGGTGGTGTGCTTATTTGTTGATTAGTCTGTCATTTGAATTGGAAAAATATACCAAACAGAATGTACACTGAAGTCTATTTCGAAGATTGTCCTGAACATAGGACATCACAAACTAATCAAATATATGTCCTACGCTGTTTTAGACACGAGTTTGAATCAGGATAGATTTGAATGTGCTCCTAATTTGAATAGCTTTCCATTTGTTTTTGACTTTTTAGTTGTTCCATATATGTGCCTTATGTTTGTCTATAAATCATAACATGTTCAGGTTCTGGGAACACTTGGGTTGTGTTTGCACTTGGCAGATTTGGTTCGATAACTGTAATGCAGTTTTTCTGTTACTGTGGTTCATTTGAATAAGTGTAAGCGCTGCCATCCGAACCATGGTACAAACCACACAACAAACAAGCAGACAGAGACTATTGAAAAGATGGGTCTCTGTCTGGTTCCAAGTAAACAATTATGTGAGTGATGTAATCTGAACCTTACAAGTGGACTGAGTTCATTGGGTCTTAGTCCACTTCCAAACAAACTTTGAAGCAGTTCGACTGAAATATGAACATGGCATGTACCAAAGCCAGAAGCAGGACATTATTTCAAAAGATGCCACAATGAAAAGGACAGAATGCTCAAGCTTAGCTGTTTTGTTTTTCTCATTATAGTTGCAATGTGGTCCGTCTAATTCAATACTAATAAAATAAGTGGCAGCTGTGGTTGCCAGAATTTTACATTTAAAATTATAGTAGAAACAATAAAACAAGCAAAAAAAAAAAATATGGTAAACTACCGTATTATATTAATGTATTAATACACCAATTTTTGAAGTATTAACATCTACACAGGTAAAACCAAAAGCAAGTGTTAATGAGATGGTTGCTCATCAATGCTCATCAAAAACTGTTTATCCACGAGCAGAGAAACAAACAGTTTAGAGCAGTGGTCTCAAACTCAACTCCTGGAGGGCCACATATCTGCATAGTTTAGCTCCAACTCACACCTGCTTAATAATCTCTAGTAGTCTTGATCGCCTTGATTAGTTGGATCAGCTGTGTTTGATCAGGGTTAAGGCAAAACTTTGCAGAGCTGCGGCTCTCTAGGAATCCAGTTTGAGATGGTAAAACACCCAACATTAAAGTAATGCAGTAAACATTATTTATCGACATTAGATGTAACACAAATGTCAAATGTATATCACTGAAAAAAAAGACACAAAATAATGTCAACAAAAAAACTACATAAAAGTGTCAATTCTTTGAAAGTCAATTTATGGTTACTCACAATATATATTAAGGAAACTTAATAGGGTAACAGAAAACTTGACCAGGTAACAAAGTTTAAATTGTTGCAATTTTACAGTTTTTTTTTACTATTACCAACATACAGCGCAAGCATTAATAACTAATTAGTTTTTTGTTGTGTATTTTTGGTCCATTCTTTAAAATGACAGTGTGAATTTTAAGTTTATTTTGGAGCCCACCAAAAGACTACAAGTGTGAACACACCCTTAATGGCAGGATATCAACCTAGAATGTCATAATATAGTTTGCTCTGGTTGTAACATATCCATCATTTTGATACAACTTGCCACAGTATAATAGGCTTCACTATGACTGTGCTCTTATATACAGTTCAGTGACCAGACAGCATATCTAGTACATGTCAAAATATCTCTATAACCGAGCCCGTGCTGGGTTTTTGAAATGAATACATGCTTATTTACTATGCATCAGGTTATTGCTGTGAATCCATCGATTCTTTTGTAAGCTTTCTGTGAAATGAAGAAGTGGTCTTACAGAAATTTAAAATCTGAACAAATGAATAGTGCTAAAACTGACTATCATTTCTTTTGCAGCTGTCTAGGGGAGAGAAATCAGCCTCTGAGCAGTGCAGCCTTAATCAAATGTTCAATTCATAAAATTGTCCCCTGTAAATAGTCCATTAGTTGCTGTATAAGCTGCGTGAATCATGCCTAAGAATCATGTCAATGTGTTGCACTCACACAGCTGTCCGAAGCAGGATGCTAATAGAGGCTTGACATGCCATGTGGTGTTACGAACCATCATGAAAACTTGCAGTGCATTAAAGCTAAAATAAATTATATATATATATATATATATATATATATATATATATATATATATATATATATATATATATATATATATATATATATATGCCGGCAGCTAATTTGCCTCAGCCAGTTGTACTGGACCTTTTGTAGGATGTGTGTCCATTTGCGCTGGTTACGCTAAACACCTGCGAACAAACATTGCCAAAAATGTTGACCTTTTGTTAGTGCTTTAAGCACCGAAAGCTATGTTTTAAAACAAAGGAAATGTACACCGTAGCAGTTTTCTGAAATATGATTATAGACGATTATAAACATGGCTTTGGTAACAAGGCCTGGCAGCTCCAATTTGCTCGGCTTCTGTGCTTTTAAAATGCCAGATATATATTTTCTCCACCAGCTGATAAGTGGTGCCTTGTGAAGTTATGTGTATTTTTTTATGTTCCTGCTTCTAAACGACAATATTACCAAGGTCACCGAGAGAATGTCGCCCGCTCAGATGTAGTATGGTATTTTTTTGTTTGTATCACTATTAATGAAGTTATAATACAAGTGAAGTGTTAATCGAAAGTAATATTCCTGACGAGGACACAACGGAAGCTCTTATCGCCGCTCTTTACATCGGAATTCATACACACATGCGGTGTAATGACCATTTGATTTCTGCATGCTGATTTTGATTGTGTGCACACAACATTTTGAAGAAGACGAGAAGTATTGAATAAGATCTTATACATTGTTTGATATGTTTTTTGTAATGGATTTTAAATTCATAAAGCATTTTGTACATTGTAAGGATATTAAAAACAGCAAATAATGGACGTATATAGAAAAGAATAAATACTGATATACACAAACATATGCATTGTACATAGAATGTACGTATACACGTTCATGTTTTGTGTACACGTTTATAAATACAAGTACTACGCTGTACATATGTACATACATGTAAGCTTGCATGTGTTTGGTCATGTTTGCCGTTCATGATCTTGTAGTTTTATTTTTTTATTTCTTCTTTTTCTTACTGTAAAGCTCATTTTTTTTGTGCAGCCATCTCCGGTGAGCAGTATTGAGCACTTCAAATACAGTCGATCTTGTTCATGTCATTCATTGTGCAAAAAATAATAAAATGAATTTATCGAGAACTCACTTCACTTCCTTTGCCTTCTTTGTGTCTTTGCCTTGATGCTCTAGTCATACTTAGCAGGCAGTTTGTATTAGTTAAAAAAAAGTAACACCTTGAAGCATAGCATCCTGTTTACTGCTCAATTTTTTTTATTTCAGCGCTTCCAGGTTCAAAAACTGCTTTACCTGTTTGCTGTGTGATGGATGGGGAATATTATACTGCATGAAAAGTGTTCTCTGATTGGGCAATAACGCAGAGAAGGAATCAGCGTATCAGCTTCTGATAAACATTTGCTTTCATTCTGTGATGTATTTGTAATAAGAGGCTTAACTCTTGTGGCAGAAAACGCCAACCCTGAACTCATGACGTTTCACCTTCACCGTCTTCTTTTTACACTTCGGTCTTTCCCCAGTTTGACCCATTAGATCCAAATAAATTAAACGTTGGACCAGTTGTACATACAACCAAGTTTATCATAAACTAAGACTAAAACTCAGTCAAAAAAACTTTGTCAACTGAAATAAAAGAAGACAAATGGAGAATAAATGAACAACAAAATTCAACTCAAAAACTGAGATAAAATAATAATTAGCAAAAATAATAATTGTTTTTCAAATTAATAAGCACTTTTTCTGTGGCAGGAAATCTGACCTGCGGCTGTTTAGAGAATTACCTGTATATGATAATTTTACAGACAAACACACCAATCAAATGCATGATTATTTACATCTTTTCTATTCAGACATAAAACATGTGTTCTAACTTTTCAGAATTTGCCAAAAAATGTAACCGAGGCATGTTTAGCCACATGCATAATTTTTAATATGAAGATGTTTGTCTTAATTCTTCTAGGTTTTTACTTTGATTTATTTGTTTGTTGCATTTGTGTGGTTTTTGGTTAAGTGTCTGCTCAAACAGTTATTTTATTTATTTGCTGCACAAACACTAATCTTTGCTGATAAATTAGAATGACTCAAACTAAAGCTAAGTACAGTTGAAGTCATAATTATTAGCCCCCTGAATTGGTAGCCCCCCTGTTTATTTTTTCTCTCAATTTCTGTTTACCGAAGACACATTTTTTTCAGCACATTTCTAAACATAATAGTTTTAACAACTCATTTCTAATAACTGATTTATTTTATCTTTGGCCTGATGACCGTAAATAATATTTTACTAGATATTTTCCAAGACACTTCTATACAACTTAAAGTGACATTTAAAGGCTTAACTAGGTTAATTAGGTCAACTAGGCAGGTTAGGGTGATTAGGCAAGTTATTGTTCTGTATACTATCGAAAAAAAAATATATAGTTTAAAGGGGCTAATAATTTTGTCCTTAAAATGGTTTTTAAAAAATTTAAAACTGCTTTTATTCTAACCGAAATAAAACAAATAAGACTTCTCCAGAAGAAATTAATTATCAGACATACTGTGAACATTTCCTTGCTCTGTTAAACGTCATTTAGGAAATATTTAAAAAAGAAAAATAAATTTAAAGAGGGGCTAATAATATTGACTTCAACTGTATATTCAAATTAAATAGAAATAAATCACAAAATGAAAACTAAACTGAAATGAAATTAACAGAAAATGCAAAAATAGCAGAAAAACTAACCAAGCTTCTCTGGAAAGGTCTGTCTGGCCTTATAATTGTTTTTTCAGTAAGTGACCAAACTCAGGCCTTATGTTGTAAAGAAGCAATATTCTAAAGAAGCAACTTCTCTTGATGTGTATGAAAGGGTCCTTCATCCCACTTTGACCTTCGTCTGGACAACCTGCTGTTGGAGGATTTCAGTCACTTTAGAACGCCTTTTGCACAGATGCACAAAGTTTTGATTACAGTTCAATAGTTTATCGCATATTTAAGAAATTTACCAGCAAGTTCCAGATTAACACCAATCGCTGGGGGATGTCTGTATGTCTTCTCTAATCAGCTTCTTTCTCAAATATCCCATATCTCTAAGAAAGTTCAAGGGCAGTCTATCATACACCCGGCGCAATAGGGCGTAAGACGTGTTTCCACGATGTGTCGCTATTTTCAGACCAACGCAACCTTAATTTTCCCATTTTCCACTACGTTGTTGAAATAGCAAATCTATTTGCACCACTTTCTGGACTCATGCGTGTTCTGGTCCAGAAAATAGGTGTGTTAAGGCGCGCATTGTTGGCACATTGCTATTTTGAAGAACTAAAATAGACTGCTCAATAGACCAGCTGAAAGCAGGTCTAAAGTCCAGCGCAGCGCGTTAGTTGTGCGCCTCGCTTAAACATTGCTTAAAACACGCAGGATGTACAGCAAAACAGAAATATCTTTACAAATGAAAAAAAAAATTAAAGGATTAAAATATTACAAAAAAATTATTTTCTACATAAATATAAAAAAATAGTACCTCCATGCCTTCTTCACCTCGGGGGCTTTTTTCAGTTTTCGTATAATGTTATTATTATTAGCAGTATTACATATTATATGCATAGTTTTATTCGTTTTATTAAAAACAAGCTTAGCTTTGTCCACCAGTCAGGTTTTGGATCATATGGGCATAAGACGTGAATAGAAAATAGTTTTGAAACAAATCTTTGCGCTTAGCAAACGAAATTAATTATGTTTAGGCTAATGGATGTCTTCAGGGGAGTGCATACAACACGTTTCCTTATCCACAAAAGAGAGAAAGTGAAAGTAAACGCCGAATGGAGGAGGCTCATTTGTTATCCTCGCACTGCAGATGGTCTTGTTTAACTGTTTTCTTGCTAGTGAAGTGTTCAGTTTTTGCACTTACAAAGTCCGCCATGTAAATAGCAAATGTGCCATGACGCGACACAACTGACTCTTAAATGGAATGGGAGATAAGACTCTGATTGTTTTATGCTCAAAACACACTCATAATTCATTAAAAGAATAAGCACAACCCTGTTTGATCATGCGCTGTGGCGCAAAGCATATTTGTCCGTCCTTAAAATAGCAAAAGTGGATTCGGACACGCCTTTAATGCTTTTGCGCCCTGCGCTTTAGACTTTGCGCCTTGACCAAAATAGAGCCCCATGTGTTTTATGCTGTGCTTCAGAATATAGGCTATATGTAACTGATGAAATATACTTAAAACTGCTCTTTTCTGATGGCATAACTTCAGATAGGACTAACCTGGACAAAAATAGGACGAAATAAGAATTTGGGACATGGTTTAGGAATTATTATAATAGCAGGTGCTTTTAATTAGCACAGAACCGCAAATGTATATTTAATTTTCAAAAACACCACAGTGAAAGTGTGTGTGCAGACGCTGTTGAAGGGTCGTCTTCCAAACCTGTAATTGGTGTCAGTGTGCAGTTTAGCAGAGGGAATCCCCGCTCATCAGCCTCATGCAGTCGCTCTCGTCGCTGCATTATTACAACACTGCACAGTAGAGATAAACGGATTGGCCCGAATCGCAGCCGTTGGTTGGTGAAGGCGAACTGAAAAGCATCTAACCATAGGCCTGTGCCTCTGTAAAAATTCCTGTTGCCATGGCAGCTGGGTGAACTGCCCAAATATTCCGGCGCACTGCTTGGCTTGAATAAATGTCTCAAGTCGGGCTGGTGGATGCGCACGTCTGCAGCTTCCTCAACATTATGTGTAGTGCGGAAAATGTGAGAGTGTAATTTCTGCTGAAAAGTCATAATTGTTGTTTGGAATGGAAAACAGATGACGGGCTCTGGCTATTAGAGGTAATGGGGTGCAGATGATAACGAGGGTTGTTTGTGTGAATCATGTTGGCGTGACTCATCTGTGGCACTGCCGCTATGCGTGCCCATGTTGGCCCTCATTATATGAGCTGGGACTTGACATACCTATAAAAAGAGGAAATAAACAAGCCAATGTCATTTGCCTTCTCCTAACTGTACTTCAACTGCTGTCAACATCTTGACATCAACAGTGCCCAAAAATGTCTGCCTAGTCTGAAATGTTTGCCGTTGTGAGCTTTCTGACCACAGATAGGCCTGTTTATTTCTTCCAACTAATCTACTTGGGGAAAAAAAAACATTTTAAAAGCAATTAATGTATGCAATTGACAATATTTATGTTTTTATTTAGTACTTTTTTGGAAGTATTGACCTTATTTTTCACTTATGAGTGGGTGCTGCCATTGGAATCTTTTTGGCTGGAGACTTCCACTCTCATTCACTCCCATTGATATTTAGACATTAAAAACAGCATGTTATGATTCTTGATGTTGCAAACTGATATTTTCTTAGTGTAGTTTGTTTCTTTTTCTGCCTTTTATTATTGCTAGTTATTTCTCCCATAGGCAACTGAATCAGAAGTTCTAAAATCTAACAATTGCAAAAAAAATAATAATAAAAATAAGTACACTTCTGCATTGATAAGGTCAATTAAATAAGCTGTGTAATTCCAAAAGTATAATAATAATAATAATAAGAAGAATAATTCCTCACATTTGTAAAGCACTTTTCTGGGCACTCAAAGCGGTTTACATATTGGGGGGAATCTCCTCATCCACCACCAGAGTGCAGCATCCACCTGGATGACGCGACGGCAGCCATTTTGCGCCAGACTGCACACCACACACGAGCTGATTGGTGGAGAGGAGACAGAGTGATGAAGCCAATTATGACATCGGGAGGGTTCGGAGGCCATGATGGACAGAGGCCAGTGGGCAGATTTGGCCAGGATGCCGGGGTTAAACCCCTACTCTTTCTCGAAGGACATCCTGGGATTTTTAATGACCACAGAGAGTCAGGAGCTCGGTTTAATGGCTCATCCGAAAGACGGTGCTCACTGAGCAGTACAGAGTCCCCGTCACTATACTGGGGCATTAGGACCCACACAGACCGCAGGTTGGGCCCCCCCTGGTGGCCTCATTAACACCACTTCCGGCAGCAACCTAGCTTTGCCATGTGGTCTCCCATCCAGGTACTGACCAGACGCAGCCCTGCTTAGCTTCAGTGGGTGATCATAATTCATTTATTTTATAATTATTTCATTATTGTCTGTTTAGGCCTTCCACACACACACACACACACACACACACACTGAGTCAGTGGTTTTAGTCAAGGAAATTGTGACTTTTGAAAATGCTAATGTGAATTGAAATCACAGTTTTTACATGTGGACTATGAGAAGTGAGGCTTTAGCACATAGCACATTTTTTTGCAATGTAAAGCAGTCATTTGATCCATCAACAACATTGGTGGACAACACAGGTGGTGAATGTGCTGCTCCACCTCAACCTTTGTGTTTGATGTTTGTTTGCTTAAAGACCGCGAAAACCAGAAGTTCATGAAACTTTTATTACAGTATGTTACTTCCAGCAGAAATGGAATATTGAGTATTGGGTGGGACTTTTTTTTGCATCATTTTCTCATAGCAAACTAATGGTAAGGGGGCATGGTTAAGAATATTCAATTCAATTCACCTTTATTTCTATAGCGCTTATACAATGTAGATTGTGTCAAAGCAGCTTCACATAGAATATTGTAGTAATTTGAAACAGTGTCAGTCCAGTTGTCAGTGTTTAAGTTCAGTTCAGTTTAGTTCAGTTCAGTGTGGTTTAATAATCACTACTGAGAGTCCAAACACTGAAGAGCAAATCCATCGATGCGCAGCTCTACAGATCATGCAGGCCAGTGGCGACAGCAGCGAGGGAAAAACTTCACCAATTGGCGAAAGTGAAGAATTTAAAAAACCTCAAGAAAAACCAGGCTCAGGTGGGCACAACCATTTCTCCTATGGCCAAACGTCTTGTGCAGAGCTGCAGTCTAGGCGCCGGAAGCTGGAGAATGCTGGACCTCAGCAAAGACTCGTCTGTCCCTGGAGCGTCACCGGAATCAGTCTCATGCTCTCCACTCCACCATGACCACCACAGCAGCTGCTCAGGATACGGCCTGGTCCAGTATTATGAAAACCTTAGGATCATCTTGTCGCTGGTCTTGGATCGCATCAGTGGCGCTGCATAGTCTGAGGGCCTCGGAATGAGTATCCCCAGGTGGAAATAGAGAATAAAGAAAATAATTAGCGTAGCTGCTGTTTATAGTGTATATAAACGTGATGCAAAAACCTGTGTGGAGCACACTCATGCATCATACCGCTAAGTGTATACTTTGCTAAAAAGATAGGTTTTTAATCTAGTTTTGAATTGCGAGAGTGTGTCTGAACCTCAAACATTATCAGGAAGGCTATTCCAGAGTTTAGGAGCCATAAATGAGAAGGCTCGACCTCCTTTACTCGACTTTGCTATTCTAGGTACTACCAGAAGCCCTGAGTTTTGAGATCTTAAAGAGCGGTTGGATTGTAGCGAGACAGGGGGTTCTGTTTATTTAAACAGGAGCTAGATTATTTAAGGCTTTATAGGTAAGAAGTAGGGGTGTAACGATACACTAAAGGCACGATTCGGTTCGGTTCACGGTTTTGGAGCCACGGTTCGGTTCGGTTCGGTTCGGTTTCTGTTTGCTGTGGGGTTAGGGTTGATGTCATCTTAACAGCAATGCTAAGGAACAATAGATTCACTTAATAACAAGAACAATTAAACTTTTTCTTTATTAACTTTGCCATCACATTTTAGTACAGTCAGGATACCAGAGTAAACAACAAAAATTAAATAAATACCTCCAATATAGAGTAGTCAGAAAAAACAATTCTCTTTAGTGCAGCCATCTTAAGAAAGTAAACTCAAATTAAATAAATAACTGCAGTGTTGACTATAGTGAAAGATAAACAGGCTTGTCCTCTCTAAGAACATATGAAATCTTCAGTTAATTTCAGTTAAGATGAACACAGTTTTCATAATTATACTTAACTGATAAATGTCAATGGCTCTGCATACAATGACTTTATCTTGCTGGAGTCTATAGCCGCCTCACTCCACCCCAGGACGCGTTAATGTCGCAAAACGCACAAAAACGCACTAAATCGCACTTCAGCAGCGGTTATTTCAAAGCCCACATAAAGATCTGCACTTGAGCGTGTATATTTGAGGGCGTGCAAGAAGTTTTGCGCACGAACAGAGGAAACTGGCGCGCAAGCAAAGAGAATACACTGCAGTTTTGTCTGAAACTAATGTTACGGTTCTAGCTGGTTGTATTTTAGCCTCCCGTTCGCTCTCTTTCTCTCTCTCTCTCTCTCTCTCTCGCTCTCTCTGTGCCTGTCATTTCTGTATTTCCACCTTCACGACAGCTGATTGGTCAGGAGACCGATCTATCATCACTGGGCGTCGTGGCGCGGGGAAAAAAGCCCGTCAGGAAAAGCGGAGAAGAGCGCATCTTCCTTT